>JAVJGI010000001.1:50562877-50578540 GCA_035590275.1 Ibycter americanus | reverse complement strand
AAAGCCCCATCCAACCTGGCCTTGAACACTTCCAGGAATGGGGCATCCACAGCTTCTCTGGGCAACCTGTTCCAGTGTCTCACCAGCCTCACACTAAAGAATTTCTTCCTAATATGTAATCTAAATCTGGCCTCTTTAGTTTAAGCCATTACCCCTTGTCCTATCACTACATGCCCTTGTAAACAGTCCCTCTCCAGCTCTTTTGTAGGCCCCCTTTAGGTACTGAAAGGCTGCTATAAGGTCTCCCTGGAACCTTCTTTTCTCCAGGCTGAACAACTCCAACTCTCTCTTTATAGGAGAGGTGCTCTAACTCTCTGATCACCTTTGTGATCCAAGAGCCAATATAGAGATTGCTAAGAAAGTACTTAAGCAGGCTACCGTACATTGCAGTATTTGCACTCCTTGCATTTGGCCCGTACAATAACCACATGCCTGGATTTTTTGCCTGGCCTGAAATAACACTGCAGTAGCTGCTGCAGCAGCCTGCTCAGCGGACATGAGGCCAGGTGCAGAAAGGCTGAGGATGACAGCTGAGCTCTAGTGCCTAGCATTCAGTCTCCTTGTCTCCTGCCTAGAAGCCGTACTGCTGGCTGCACCATAGGAAGATAAAGGAAATAGAAAGAGCTAAATGTCCCAAACAAAACACTGAGCATGTTGGGCAGGAGGAGTCGGTAAAGTACATGTTCACTTGTCAGTTCCTTTGCACAGTCTAATAGGAGAAAACTGAGGAATGTAAGTCTTAAATCAGGTGGTGGTCATCTAACTGTAGTTTGGAGGAATCCTCTAAAGATACTCATGTCTCATGTTAGTGGAATGTTTGCTTAGGAAATGAAAGACGGGTTCAGTGCTGTCATCAGCATGACCAGTGCTGGGACTCTCCACTCCTGCTGAAACTGTCCTTTTGCACAGAGTGTAGGGCACAAGAAGCGAGTGAGGAAGAGAGATAACACAGGAGTGGTATGAATCCTTACGACTCAGCTTCTGTATTAAGCAAAGGCTGTTTACTATAAAATACACAGGTGATCTTGTAAGCAGGGATGCAAGGCTTCATAATCCCTGTTCCTCTCTGCTCCATCCTTCCCAGAGGTAATCTCATAGTTACAGCCACTTTGATAGGAGACATGAATTTGAATCCTTTCAGGTAGAGGAAGACGTTGGACTTCAGTCTTCTACTCTGTCACAACTGCGTTTTGTGCAGGTGTTTATGCCAGTTGCAGATGTTACTTGTACTTTGAGAACACCTACCAGACTGAGGCTCCAGAGGCATATAAATAACCTAGGTTTTTTTGAAACTGGCTGGTTTTCAGTGCCATGATACTTTTTTCAGCAAAAACTGAGTGGAAAGGGCAAACATAATGCCATTTATGAAACAAGGGAAAGTGAAAGAATCTTGGCATTACAAGGTTGTCAGTTTAAGTCTTTTTTCTTTCTTTTCTTTTCATTTTTTATTTTTTTTTAGAAAAGTATTGGAACTAATAAATAAATTCTTTGTAAGCAACTAGAAGATTGCAATGATGCGTAATAGCTGTAATCAAGAAATCAAGGTTAATCAAGAAAAAAATGTGTAATGTGAATTTAATTGTCTATTCTGACAGCTTAACAGTGACGTGCGGAATAGTAACTTTACAACCTTGGAGGGTTATAAAGGAGGTATGTTTATTCAGCGCCGGGCGCACATGGGATCGTTCCCAAAGATGTGCGCGCCGTACAGTCCCTTTCTGTGTTTATATGTACAAATGTTACATATTCATGAGATTACCTAACGCACCTATACATACTGATTAACTACCCCTGATTCGTATTACAATGAGTTCCAGGAAGTAATTTCCATGTGCTCCTCCTAGTTGCACATACACACTGTCCTGTGGTGGTGGTCGTCTGGTTGTCCTGGGGATGAAGTTAGTAGTCTTCTTCACCGTAAACTTTTTACCCCTGGTGTTTTGCGCAGGCTTAGTTGTTTCTTGGTTCTTATGCCAACTGCAAGCCTGGTTCTAGCTGGTTCTGGGGGCACGTTGCCTTGATAGTTTTTTTCTTGAGCACACTTTGCTGACCTTAAACAATATCTCATTCTATTCTAAACACAATGCTTATCCTACAAGACTCATTTAAATGCCCACTCTACAAAACTTATTTAACCCTTACCTATCTCATCCCCTTCTATCAACAGTATAGAAGAGAAGTGTAGACATCTGTATATGTACATAATAGAAAATCTGTCAGAATGGACAGCTACATCAAATGGGACTTTTCAGGAACCTGGTTTCAGCCTGATTATTATTCTGTATTTTCATTAAATACTTTGACCAAAGGATAAAGATTGCTTACCAGGTGACAACAACCTTAGAACACATACAAGGATGTTTGGGAGGCAAGGTCTGAATTCTATCATTGTAGAATCATTCTAGTCATTCTGTAACTGAAACACTATGGGAAAAATAAAATAAACCTAGCTGGGTTGCTATGTAGAAAGGACAGATTTAAACTTCTATATTTAGATATGAATAATTAACTGTACAAGCACAGGATGGGTAATGACTCTGTAGACATCAGCAATAACAGAAAAAATGTGGGTTAATAGTCAATTTCAACTTGAACTTAGGTAAACAACATCTTGTCAATGATGTCAAACACCATCTGGAGTGTGTGACAGGAACATTGTGTTAAAGAGCAGAAGAAATTCTTTAGCCTGCTTTGAACCTCCTAAGGTCAAAAAGGATACGGAACAATTTAGAACAGTTCAGAGAAAAATAATGAGACCCCTTAGAAGTCTACTCAATAAAAAAAACCAACACCAAACTAATAAGAAAATGTTGAAGGAACTGGATTTTTTTGAATACAGAGAAGGTAAGACTGAGGTGTCATGATAAGAGCTTTCAAATATATAAAAGGCTCTTGCAAAGAGGTAGAGAATACATTTACAGTCTTTCACAGGGAGATCAGTGAGAAACAGACTTGAATTGCAGAAAGGAAGATTTTTATATTCAGAAAAAATAAAATTCTAACAATAAGGATGGTGAACCTTTGTAACAGGCAGCCTAGAAAGAATGTGAGGTTTCCATTACTTGAGGTTTCAAGAACAAGTATGTGCACGTGGTATTGGGGGAATACAGCAGGAGCATGGGAAGCTCTTTGACCTAGGGTAATACGTGACTATGAATCTGATGTATCGAATATAATCTATTAGCTTTATGTCGGATTCTTGGAAACAACGTGCTTGTAATTGAATGTTTGTTGTATGACACAGATAATGTGAAAATACTAGGATATAATGCAGTTAAATATGTGTTGAACCCTAGAAAAGGACTATAACTTACTCACTTGCTCTTATTCTTCTGTGCAAAGGCATTTCTACCTGTCAGCCTTTCAAAGGTGAAACAGAGAACAAATCTGAACTACTTTTACAGATTTTTTTTTTCCTCCTAAAATGCTGGTTCAGCACTCGACAGCTCAGAGCACGATGTTTCCACTGGAGAGCTGTAGCTCTGTCCTAACCCCATCCTAATGGCACCACTGGGCCTTATGCTTCTCAGCCAGTGCTTGTTACTGACTTTGATTTAGCAGAACCTGACAGCAAAGATCCTGCAAATTTCAGCCTTGTTATGGTCTTGTTTCTGTGTCTCATAACTTCTTTAGTGGGCCAGGAACTGCTTCTGCCCCCACCCCCCCACCCTCTGCTTGTGTAACCCTGGCTGGGATCATATCAAATGGTGTTCTTGAACATCAGGTCCAAAGCCACTTCTCTGCCTGGTCCTGCTTTTGTTGGGAAAAGAGATCTCTCCTGGTTTTGCTTTTGAACAGCAAAAGGCTTCACTTCAGGTCAGACTGTTTATCTGAAAGGCACTTCAGAGATAAAAAAAGAGAACGCTGTATTTATCTTGCAGTAACAGCAACATCCAGCAAATAATGCGGCTGTCTCCCTTGGCTCCTGTCTGAGAGACAAACAAACCAGCTATAGAAAGCAGTTCATGTTGATATAGACTCTCAATTTAAGCACTGCCTATTAAAGAACATCTACATGGCCAATTTTTTCTTGTTTTCCTCCCTCAGGACAAAGAAAGACCTAGCCGGTTTTCAGTCACAAAGGTTCTCAGTCCCAACAGATGGAAGAGCTGTCATCTCTCTTCTTGTTAAGTAGAAAAAGGACATTAATCAGCTCATGGAATTGGGTGCAAAAATCGATAGCTGCTATCTTGTTAAATCCATTCAAAATGGTAATTTCAGCATATTTGTAAAACAGCTTAATGCAGTGAATAAAAACCAAAGCATTGCAATAGGAAAACCTCACTAATTTCTGTATTAGCCAGAATATTCACTATTAGCCTACTTAAATAGTATAGATCCAAAATAAAAGGTTTTTTTTCCTTCTAATCCAAAACAGACTTAATTTTAAAACCCAGAATGAATTTCTCACATTTCTTATCTTCTAAATACTTACTTACCTCAAAATTCAATTTGTCACTAGCTTAGCTAGTGCTCTATGCTTCCTAAACTATGACAGAATTGTTAGTACAACCTGGGCTCTTCAGAAGTGACTCAAAGGCAAGAAGGAGGTGGATGGGTGCTGCTTCACTGAGTTTCTGATTTTTAGGTAATCCATAGCATGTAGCTGAGCCTCTACTGAAATGTCCTCCAGTGGTGACATTTCAAGGTACTGGAATTAGCCTAGGATAAATACATTGAGTCTTTTGGCATATACAAACTTTCTTTGCTCAGGGGAAGTGAAAGCAGTAGTGAGAAATATTTTTTCTGTAATTAACATTGGATCTTTCACTGACATTGGCCTGTGGGGTTTTTTTTCAGAATATATGACAAACTTTGCTGACACTGTTCATTTCAGAGTTCATGACCATCCGCAGCTCTCATTTATTTTTTTCTAAATTCCAGATTAAACTTTGCTTTTAAAGATAGGATTTTTAATCATTCAAAGTTATGTTTGATCTCAGAATTAAGAGCTTCTGTTCACTGAATGAGGAAATCTGGAATTATGTTGTTCAGGCTATGCTATGGTAATAGCCTTTAACAGAAATATATTTCACATCTCACTTATGATTAAGCACAGGTAAGAGAATAAAGTTGGAATGTATGTAATTTGAGAGACTGAGATCTGAGGTTTTTTTATGCACATAGAACCGAGATATGAATGTTTACTTCCCATACAGCAGATGAGTGCCCTAAGCTCTGTGTATTGGGTGGTCTGCCTTGATGAGGCTTTAACTTTGGGAAAATCCTGGGTGGTCAGATGTGTAATGAAAAATTTCATGCCCAGCACTAGTTCAGGGTTATAGCTACTTAATGTAGTGATCACAAAATGGTTGAGGTGGAAGAGGACCTCTGGAACTCATCTGGTCCAATCCTCTTGCTCAAGACTGGGTCCAGACAGTTTTTGAGTATCTCTAATTAGGAAGAATCCACAACTTCTCTGGGCAGCATGTGCCAGTAACGTGGTCACCCTGAGAGCAAGAAAGTATTTCCTGATGTTCAGAGGAAACATCCTGTGTTTCAGTTTGTCCCCGCTGCTTCTCGTCTGGTCACTGGTGACCACTGGAAAGGGCATGGCTCTACCTTATTTGCACTCTCCGTTCAGTTTATATATATACATTGACAAGATTCCCTCCAAGCCTTCTCTTCTCCAGGCTAAACAGTCCCATTCATAACATGACTCTTAGACTATGATCGTACTAAATTTTACTATCTTCATGAAAACTCATTAATTTTTCTGTTTATATGTCAGATTATTTACTGACCTGAAAGCAGTTCTACCTATAAAAATCCATTGAAAAATGTTGGTTTGACATTAGTAAAGTCAGATTAAGTACTATGTGTTTGAATAAATACAATCATGATTTATTTCATGAAAGCTGTGTTTATGTTGATGACAAAATTCTGAGCAATTCAGCTTGACTTTGAAATCCCAGATTGAGTTTGGAGTGGAGGACCAGTAAACAGTTGTGAACATCTCCAAAAGAGAATGTCTTCTGTTATGAAATTTTGCGGTCATATTTGTAACTCAAATTTCACAAAGTATCTGTATTTCAGGATAGGCAGGAATGTTCTTTCCTTGCTCAGACAGATTTATTCTACACTACAGGGAAATCCCTTTATCTTATCACAGGTTTTCTTCTGTGGTTACAAAGTATTATCAATCACATTACAGTGGCATCAGATTTTGTTTTCTTCAGGAGAATAAATGCACTTGCAGTAGCAGATCTCATTCAGTGTATTGTTTTCAAGGTGAAGCCTTGCGATATCCTCCTCTTAATGAGAAAGCTTGAATTCTTAGATCTCATTATTGCTTAGGTTTAGAGGAGGCTGTAATTCAATTGTGCTAGTAAAAATGGTCAGCTGGGTAAAGAATCCACTCTTGTATCTGTAACACCTTTTTTGGTTCTGACTTTGAAGATTAAAAGTGACTTATGGGGTTGTTAGAAGTGGATTTCATGGAAAGCTTTGAAGAAAATCCTGGTCTACTAGTCAAAGATGACACAAAGCTGTAATTCTTTCTTTGAAGTCACCATTGTGAGATTTGACACTTGAGTCCCCATTATATTCTGCACACACATGATGATTTCTGATAAAAGTATGTGCTGTGCTCTCATCTGGCTTTGTGTGTGTTTGTGTGTTTATTTTAAAGGATATATGACTTCTCTATCCATTCTTGCTGTCAGTGTTAACAGGGTAAATAATAGAAGATCTTCTAAAAGTTTTGTTGTATCAATTAAATTGTAGATGAAGAGGAGCTGGGTGGCTCATTACTACAGAAGAAATAAAGTTTCTTTTTAATTGGCAATACCATTGAGAAATACGTATGCATAGTCTTTTGAGAATTTTATAATGCTATCCTTAATGTAGTGTTTCCCCTCTTTAATACTTTTTAATAAAGATGCAGAATTAAGTTTTGAGTATTTGATATGTGGTAGTTAAAAATTAACCAAATGTAGCTTGGTCAGACTCTTCGTAAGAACATTAAGAAAATTTTCCTGCAGAATGGATAAAAACTGATTAATGCTGTATTGTGACTTTGTCTTACATGAGCAATGTTACTGGCAGGAAGACACAATCTTTTCAATTGGAAGAATTTTTTTACTGAGACTTGTGTGTGTCATTCATTTTAAAAAATGAGTAGGAAAACAAAAAAAGGCAATGCTCTGAGACCGGAGTATGTTAAATGATCCTTTTGTGGCATGTACTCAAAAAAAAAAAATTAAAAAAAAAAAAAAAATGCCAGAGTGTAGTCTTGTGCTTATGGCTTATCTTACTGTTTTCTTCTGTCAGACATATCGGCAGGTATTTGATTTCTTCTCTCTTAACAACTCTTTGCTACTGGCCTAAAGTATGGCTTCAGTTAAAAGGACTGTGTTGGAGAGAAGTCAAAGGAACAATTCCTTATGGGCATAAGAGTATCAAGGCTTGTATTCTTATCCCAAATCTGGGTTCTTCACTGGTGTGCAAGAGCTGATCCACACTCAGAGAACTTTGTTTATTGCATGTCTTTGCAGAGATGGGTGCTAGAAGGTAAATCCACACAGCTAGCACAGCTCTTAACACATAGTAAAACTTTTTATACACTTTGAACAATTGTTTACATGTACATTTAGTCACACTTAATTCCCGTTGATTCTTGCCAGCCTCATCTCCATTTAAAGGTACAGTACTTTTTTTTTTACTTTTTTTTTTTTTCCCCACCACACATGTTCTGCAGGGAAGGGGCTTTGTTAGTAGGTGGCTCTTGCTTCAGGGTGGATCTTTTGGTATGCTACTTAGGATAGTTCACACACAGTTCCAGTAATTTTCTGCTTAGTCTCATTAACCATTTAGTTCTCGTTTAGTTTGTCTTGTTGTGTCCCACCTTGACATATTTATGGTGTCTATTCCTTCTCCCAAGGCCATGTTCTGTTAACTGTTTTTAAGGATTTAACTAACATCCTCTGTTTTTTCAAATTTTCTTATATTTCACTATAGATATTCACTTTGTCCTCTCTTTTCTTCTTTTTTTTTTTAAGTAAATAATACCTGTATCAGTATGACATCACATCTGAAAAATATAGTTGGGAATTTGGATGTGATGTAATCTGTTTTTTATGGAATGTGGGTGCATGATGACAGGATATCAACCCTTAGATCTTCAGATGCGTTCAAGGCACATCTTACTGACCATCTTTACAGCTGGATTAGAAGAATGGAAAAAATTATCGCTACACTGGCGGGACATTTTTGTACTTGGTGGTTGATGGATTTTCTGTTGGGTGTTTAATAAGGGGCAATTACAGATGGGTGAGGGAGAAGGCAGATGGGAATTGCAGTTGGATTCAGAACCTGAGCATAGCCAAATCATTTCTCAGAAAAGAAGAACAGATTAGGCAACTGGGCAATGGGTAGGTAACTGCTGCTGCTCTGAGGCTGTAGGAGCTGTGGAGAAGGAGGAAAGGTGCTGGAGATGTACCGCATGTATGCTTTGAATGTTCAACACTAGCTGAGAATGCAGCACTTCTTCAGTCCTGGCAGATTACCAATAAATCTTTCTGGTGTATTTTTCAAGTGGATTTTCTCTGTTGTTATCGGGATCTCTAAGTGTTCACCCTCATTTACAGTCTCACAGCTGCAGTTATCCATCCTGGTGATGGCTTCTCAGGCTTTTAAGTAATACCAGTGTACTAAAACCTTATCAGCATTGAATGCCAGCAATTAAATAAAAAGGCAGTACCCCAGTATTTCCTTCTACTCTAAAGCAAAACAGTTCCTTGTTTTCTTTGGCATCAGGGAACAATTCGCATATCTTTGTTTTACTTGGCTCGGAAAGTAAGACAAGAGGGGCACCTATATTGAATACCTGCAAGTGTTTTTGTACTGTAGAGGTAATCTTCTCAAATGAGTAACAATCACTAGTAACCTCCAGTACTAATCAATGGATTGGGAGTTAGATGTCAGTTTTCAGTTACCTGTGGTTCACCTTGCAGTTCATGAGTTCATGCAGAGCTGGAATCTTTTGTAGCATAACAAAAAAGTCCAGATTGTCACAAATTAGGTGACTGTTTTGCCACTAGAAAGCTGCCTCTTTTGGGGATTGGTATATGTATTTATATTTAAAGAATTTTCCAGTAGTGCAATCTCATTAGTTTATCAAAAGAAGTACCCCAAGGTATAATGTGACTATGATTTATGAGTATGGCAATAGGAGACAGATTTAAAGAAACACTAAGCCAGGCGATTTAAACTCCATACTGCATGCAAATTTTAATGGGTTGTGACTTTCACCTCTTGAGATTCCTGGCTTGAAACTGGTGACTTACTCTATAACATACTGTAGGCAAATACTAGTTGAACTTGAGAATAGTAAGTCGGTTTGGATGGTCTTTACTGCACTGATTTCAGGCTAGGAGTTCTGATGATCCCTTCCCTTAGAAACCTGTGAATCAATGATTTCCAAGTAACAAAAAAGTTCCAGCAAAACTAACCTCTCAAATTCTTAATAAAAATTAATTGGCAAAGTATAAACCAAAAAATGAAACTAAGCTTCATTTGCAGAATCAAAACCTTTTGTCTGTAAACTTGGAAAAAGAAGGGACTTGAAAATCATAAACTTTTCATGAGATCTTGGCAGTTACATCTGGCTTGTTCTACGCTCCTAAGTCCACACAGAATAAGCCATTGGCACATCATCTTGGTTACAGTAAGTGAAGCAGGCTGTGTCACTGCTAGTGGACTCTATCCCAAACTTTGCTAAAGCTATCTCTTACTCTTCTTTTTTTTTTTTTTCTATCAGACTTGACCAACCCTGACTTAAATGGGTGGCTGCAAATTTTTCCATATTGTCTCTTTTAGAAATTATGTCCTTATTCTTTTCTGAGCTAGTGATGATGTTAAGACTTGATCCTATAACAGCATGGCTGTCACTCTCATCACTAGATGTTGGACCTGATCTCTTCCTCAGGGTTTAACATCCCTTCAGCCCCTTATTCATGCAGATGTTACCAGCTTCACTGGGGTAATGTTGCTTGAGTCGCAGCTGCTAGAATAGTCCCATCAATCCATCATGTTTTGGTCACTTTCTGCCATTCATTGGTGTATCTTTGTATTGATCACCCTAAACAGAGATATTTCTCCTGCAGACTGTTGTAATAATGTGATTTATTAGTTGTCTGCCAATTTGTGAATGGTACTGAACACCAATCTTTCCTGTCATCCTGATCTACTGCTCTTAACACCATTGGGAGGATTATTTTTGATTTGTAAAGGTTAGGGAAAGTGATATTAAATGAATGGTAAGAGCAGAGTATCCCAGGAGATAATGGACATAGAGGAAACTTTGTAAGAAAATGCTTGTGTCTAACAGAAAAAAGTATCCAAGAAATGAAATGAACTGATGGTCATTCAATAAAGAGATCAAGGGAAGGAGAGGAGGATTCTCTGCCAGTCTCATGTTGTGTATTTAAAAAAACTTGCCAAGTTTTCTCATATTTCAGCTCTTCTTTTTTGGAGGAAGATAGCTTTTGACCACTAAAATTCATCAAGTTACCAGGCCAAATTCGGACCTTTTTTAGGTAGAGGGAGTTACTTATGATTGGTGAAGAATATGACACTTGAAACAGTTTGTGAGTAAGCTGTAACTGCTGCTGTATTGCTTTTTAAGGGAAATGCATAAATTGGTAAATCTTAGGCCTGAAGGTCCTTTGAACATTTTTTGTGTAATACAGATTACAGAATGCCACCAGTGTGACGAGCTGAAGAGCTTGTCTGGAGTCTGTAGGCAAAGCAGTTTGTTTTCAAGATGCCTTCAGTATTGTGAAAATATTAGATTATTTAGTCATAAAGGTATTACTAAAATATTTTGGTTTATGAGGCATATAATACCTAAAGTGCAGAAATACTTTAGATAATATACATAACGATTATGAAATGTCTGCTATAGCATGAGACAATAGGAATGATAATAGCTATTCTTCAGTAGGAGACATTTTCTGCTCATTGCAGACATTTATTTAGGTTTTAAAATATTTTATTTTTCCATTTAAATATAATTTTATTATAGAGGTTTCTGTAACTAATCTATAATTTCAATATAAAAAAAATTCAGCAATAAACAAAAAAAAATTCTCATAAAAGTGATTTCCTTGTACTGCTAGGCTGTTACATCTGGAAGTTGTCTATTTTGGGACAAAATGCAGCACTGAGCTATATATCTGTACAAAGATATTTTCTTTTGTGTTTTGTTTATTTGCTTTTTAAATTCATACTGAATCAGTGCTGCTCCCTCTCAGTCCCTGAAAACTTATTGCTTTTTCTCGCCCACCCCCCCACGCCCCCTTTTGCAGAGCACAGCGTTAACTTCCATTTAGAGCAGAGGGATGCAATCTGTGACTCTGTCTGTAGGTTTCTTTCTAACTGCTGTTATCTTCAACAAGGCTGAGGAGTCTGTAGATACCTAATTGCAGTTGTTTTTGAAAACGAGCTCCATCATTTTTACACAGCAGTAGAACCCAGAATTCCTTCGTGCTGTGGATTTTCTTAGTAAATTAAAGGAAACAGATGAATGTGAAGGTGTGTTGCTCTGTACTTGTCAGTGAGGTATTCTAAAATCCAGTTCAGAAATAGTGCCTTTGCAACTCTGTTGTGCTTCAAGGGGAAATACACGGGAAATGCTGTAAATCAGTTAGCTAAAGTATGTCATCCTAAATTCCTAGTTCTCAGCTGGGGGCAGGGTTTTATTCATCATGACTCACTTGGGAGGTTTATAATAATCATAGAATCATCTCCCTTTCCTCCCCACCTGTCCTGTCTGACCCCTTTCTCCTGCCAATCAGTGACTAAGATGTTTTTATTTTCTTGAATTTTGTCATCATGGTGACTTTTCTGGAGATAGTGCTGAGTTCAGGTAATCCGTTTCAACTCGGAGCTCCAGACAAGTGCAGAGGAAGACAGCTGGGAGTGATAGAAAATGGCATTTGGAGGAACAGAGGATAAGCAATAAATTTTTAAAACCCAAGTGATGAAGTGGGGACACACAGGGAAAGAAATAGCAGCAAAAAATATTTCCAGAAATAGGGCATCTTTTCAAATCATGGATTGGAAACGATGGGTCATGTTATGATGTCCTAAATCCTTGCTGCACCTTTTAAAGAGACATTGCACACATGGCTTAAAAAAAAAAGGCGCTGTAGTGTTAACTGAGTAAATTCTTTATTAGATTGATTTCTTTTTGACAAGCATCTACATCCATTACTACAACATGATTTGTGTTTCATTGGAAAGCTCATGAATTTGTTAAAGCAAAACAGCAAACTAGAAGGATGTTTACTTGTACTCAGCTTTTTAGTACACCATAGTTTGCACTAATTGAAATTCTCACAGTGCTTTCTAAGTTCAGGATGTAAGCTTAAAGAAATACAGCGATTTAGCAAGCTGGCACTGTAGACTTCCCAGAATCGCACTTACATCTTCTTGCAGTTTACAGCACACATAATTTATAAAATTGAAATCCCAGCCCCACAATAGGATGGTGTTGGAAGGTAAGTTCAGCTGACGTGTCACCTCCAGTTTTCTGCAAGACCTGAGATTTTTTTACACAGGTCTTCCCCCGTCCCTATCCCTGATATATTGAATGAATCACAAGGAAAAGTTGTCTAAGGTCACCCAGTAAAGTTGATGGTTCAGTGCCTAATTTTCCCTAGGCTTTTTATCCTCTGATTTGAGTACCTGATTGCATGGTCTCATTAAAAATGAACCAGAAGCAAGAACATATAGGAAGCCTATCAAAAACAACTGCTGCAATTTGGAAAGTTATGCTAGCCAAATGGTAAGTTTTAATATTAGATAGAGATGGAGTGGCTTTCCAACACCCATTTCAGGAGGATGTCACTGGTAATCAAAAAATTATTGCTCAATACTCAAAGCATTTAACAGCTATTGTGTGATGTAGCTAAGTGCCTTTCAAGCAGTGACATAGTGGAGGGTAGGTGAAGCATGTTTATGCTGCCTCCCCTCTTGGATTATTGTTGCAACAGTGCCTTGAAGAAAGAAAAAAATTATCATGTTTTGATCTTAAACTGAAGATGTTATTTAGTGGTAGAGTACAGTAACTATCCTTAATACATAAACACAGTGAATATAAATGATTCCTTCAACTATGAAAAATTCAAATATGACAGCCATTGGTTGCCTTCGTACTCAAGTCTTCAAGCAAGCATGAAAATAATTAAATGTAAAAGATACCTTTTTGTAATTGAGGTGGTAGGACTGCTTTGATACCTCCTCCTTAATAACTGTTCTTAAGCACAACTAGGGTCTCTGCTGGACAACACAAAAAACTCTCCATAAAGCTTTTGGTCTGAACCAGGAAGCCATTGAACAAAATGGACTTCAAAAAGCCTAGAAGAGGAATTGATTGTTGCTGATTTGCTTTTCATGAGTCAATAATCCAGATTATCAGACAGCAAAATCTTCAAATTTGCAAACAATGTTTCCTCTTTTGACATGTTGGAGTAATCCCATAGTTTTGGGTGGTTTATGTATTTGCGAAGTAATGAAGGCAATAACATATATTTCCTTTCAGTTTCATTTTGGCATAGATAGCAACTTTAACCCTTTGTGACTGTTTTTTCAATGTACTGGGAGGGACAAAAATGGCGGGTGAGGTAGGGAGAAAGGCCTGCTCCCACCACTGCTGTGGTTAATAGCAAATAGCATGTTCAAAGCAATTGTGGTTGCTACAGGTTTTCCTATTGACCTCTGTGAAATTTGGACCAACCCCATGAGAACGGGAGCAGGTCCCCAGCAGAAGAAAAGCAAAAAGAGCAGAAAAGCAATTTTCATCAAACAGGTTTGGAATTAAGGACCTTGAAGTCTCTAATCCACTAAAGGGATGGCGAGGCATCCCCATCTTCATTCCCTCAAGGCATATAATTTCATCCAGCAGGTCTGCAGATGACCTGAGACAGGACTTGTAAAGTTGCTGAACATCATCACAGCTCTTTTTTGAATATCCAGCTCCAGGAATGGAGCCTACAAGCCTGCCTTCTACCACCTGCTCTTTGTAAAGTGCATGAAGACTGTCAGGTGTCCGAGCATGTGAACTGTGCAGGACTGTCGGAGGCAGCTCAGAGCTGTAGCCAGTTGCCGGGGGCTGCAGGAGGTAATGCAGCAATGCAGGAGATCTCAGCAGCAACTGCAGGCTGCCAGCTGTGTTATGAAGTGAGGGAAAGTGTGAGATCCCAGAAGGGCCATGGTTTGGGGAAAGAGAAACAAAGAGATCTGTGCCCATCTGCAGCTTGAATAACTCTCATCCCTGGTCCCTCAAACCCAGTTCCACCAAACTGGGCAGATCCCAGTACTCTTCCTGCATCCTGCTGTCATCCTTCCCACATAAGCCCCACCAGTCCCTCTAGCCCTTGAAATGCTGATGACTGCTTCTGCGCTTTCTGTGGTTCTTAACCCACTGCATTGCCACTGCAAAATTTAATTGTGCTAGCAATATTGAAGACTGGAATCACCGGAGTCATTTGACAGGAAAAGATGAACAAAGACAGGGTGTAAAAATGCATCTGCGACCTGACTGGAGTTGTTTCTGGGGTAGGCATTTGTCCTTCCAAATTCCATAAATGTAATTATGTTTATTGCTGTTTTAATAATTTGTTGGGATGGAAGGAAAGGGGATTCTGCCATCCGTGCAATGGGCTCATGACTGCGCGCCCTCCCTGTGGGCAGGCAGCCGGGTTAAGTGGCATCCCCTGTCTCAGCGGCGCAGCCCTGCCTGCCTGCGAGAGCTGGGCTTCGGTCTGGCTGTGGTTTATGCATGTTATATTTTTACTCTTCAATGAAAAATGAGTCAGTAGTTTTCAGGTGAAGGTCTAGAAGCCAGGTCTTGTATTTCCTGGCAGGAGCCCAGCCACCACACGCTATTAGGAAAATGTAAGCACCGCTGCTGTCTTCTACTCTTCATTTCCCTCTGTTTTGGACTTGATGCTGTCCATGCTCGTGGGCATGTGCTAAGTACATCTCCCAAATTCGTAGACACAAATTTTAGACCCATGGGTGCCTAAGTGTATGAATCTGAGCTGGAGTTGGCATGTGCTTACGTATATAGCTGAGGAAAGACAGCAAATGCACAACAACAAACTCAAAGCACCCCGGTAATTCGTCTGGGAAAAACAGAAGTTTTCAGGGACCATTAGATATGGAAGGTGTTACGAAAAAAAATATTATGTAGCTCTCATGTTTGGACTCTGCCTAAATTTTGCCTGATACACATGTCAGATGTCTGAGTGCTTTCCCCGCCCCTCCAAATATGGACAGATAAAGTATGTCTTGGGGAACATTGAGGCACACATAAATAATACATTTACATTGCTATAGAATGTTTTAAGTTAGAAATAAGTTTTAAAATCTACAGATGGTGGGGTTTTTTACCTTCCTTTTCATTAAAAGTGTATTGGGATCCAATAGGAGCGAAGGATCTAAAGATGTAATAGACACTGAATTTTGGAAATTAGTGAATATACAATTTTTTTCTAGAAAGAAAAGATAATGCAACTCAAAATATATTTTAGTTTTTATTTGACAACTGTAGATTAATATTGACTTAAAGGCTTCCTAGAATACTAATAAATATTATTTGTTAATTTTCAGTAAAGCTTGGGATTCTTACAGTAATGCACAGTAAATTGCAAATCT
>JAVJGI010000001.1:50545085-50562867 GCA_035590275.1 Ibycter americanus | reverse complement strand
CTTTAGAAATCTTTTCTGAGAAGAAAGTAGATGGTGATTATAATGCAAATTGTGGAGTGCAAACTAAATATTAGCTACTAAGGTGCTATTCTGTTTAGATTATATGATTCTTATGTTCTCAAATAGATAAACCTACCGCATTCATTTTAAAAATAAACAGTGTTATAGGGTTTCCATGCCTATTGTACATTAGGTTAAAGCACTTTTTTTTTTTTTTTAATTTTATTTATGGGGTGGTTTAATATGTTTCCATTTATTTATGGAGATATAGAAGAGCACTGTCCTTCACTGCTCTGGAATTTTTATTTTCTGCACTGATTGCTTACTCTGGACAAGTGGAAGGAAAGGTGATTTGAACTGGTGTGACATGGCATTCTGGGTTCCCTGGCACCTCTTGTGGCCTTAATTTCTCTAGATTGGTCATGACTTTCCTATTGAGCTATCATCCCACCTCTTTCCAAAATGATGATGCTCGCAACTGCTTTGACACCCTTTCGTGAAGACGTGTTTGTCAGAAGCGTAACTTTTCCTCGGCACATGCAGTACATAATGAAACTGTCTTTATGTCCAGGGTGGATTCCCATGGCAACGGTAACGTGTTTGCTGAAAGGTTAATTACAGTCATGTTGGTAACTGAAGAGCTCCAGGAGCTGCATGGTGACTAATCCCATCTACCTGTGCTTGCCACTGAGAAAATGCTTGGTTTGGAAGGGCGTATCATTCCCGACGTCTTTTAATTATGTAGCCCACGAAGCAACACTTTTTGCAAGGATCAGGGCAGAGCAAATTTTATCAGTGTTATTGTGATCAGATTTGGGCAAAGGACACAGTTGGTGAGGCTGTCCCACTGATGCCTGGTCTCACGGAGCTGGGGACAACCAGTGCCTCTGAAGCACCTTACAGGGTATTCCCCTTGGCCAGCCTGGGAACCTGACAGCCAAAGTTTTTCACTTCTAACTGGATATTTTGTGGAGGTTTTCTCTGGTTTCATTAGTGCAGAAATGTAACGTCAGCATTCAAAACTATTCTTGAAAACAGATGAACAAGGAGGTAGAAGCTAGGGGTTTGTGAGCAGCCAGTATGTTATCCCTTCCTCCTTGTTTGACCCCATCACCAAGAGTCTATAAGGAACTGGTACACAGATTGAAAAGTTTCAGACCAAATCCTTACAGACTTACTAAAATCCATTTTATTGGTATCTGGCAACAGACGTGAGAAGGTGTAATCTCTGTATTACCCCTACAAAGGTATCAATGCATGATGACTATATTGAGAGAAACCTCCTCTAAAACACAGTGGAGGGAAATGTACAGCTGTCATTTTTTACCTGTAACTAAACTTTTCAAGTACAAAAGGGATTGAATCATCATGTGAAATTTAATAAATACATCTTATATTTCAGGTAGTTACTTTTTCTCATGTCACTTGTTGAATATCAGAGAATATCTCAAGTTGAAAGGGCCCATAAGGACCATCGAGTCCAACGCCCTGACCCTCACAGGGCTACCTGTATCCTTGGTATTACCTGTATCCAAAGACACGTAGTATCTTTGTTACTTTAGTCACCATATTGAATTTCTACAAATCCCATTTGAAAGCAAAGACTGACTCTGTGTTTGGTGTTTGGTTTTCGGTTTGTTTTTTTTTTTTCTTTCACAGTGTAAAATATAGGTAAAATCCTTAGTAATGTAACTTCAGCAAAACAAGAGGGGAGAGGGGAAGGGTGTGCAGTAATAGGCAGCCTGGGAATGTATTCAGGTGAGGCAATGGGATACTATTCTACTGTTTAGTCCCAACGTGGATTATGCCAGAGAGGGGTGTATATTGGCAGGGCTCATACACATTGCTGCCTACCTTTTATCAGGCAGTGACTTTATTTATGAAGAAATGTCTGCTGATGTGGAAGCAAAAGCAAATATAGTTGAGCCAACAAAATGTGTACTGAGCTTAGCCATGTTTTTATCCATTCTCTTTTTCTTTCTTTACCTAGTTTGATTTTATGCCCTTTAGAATAGCATCTATCTGTCTGTAGGAAGTACATTACTGTTTCTTTCTGACACTGCGCAAGTGACAAATACTAACAAAATTTCACCTGACCTGCAGTGGGAAGTCAGGGACACTTGGTCAGGGAAATCTACCCAGCAAAGCAGAAAAAAACCTCATATAAGATGACTGGAATTTCAGGCTTTGGAAAACTGTAATTACAATTTGCAAATGCATTTGCCAATTTCCTTGTGGAAATAATCAAGGAGATGTAGAATGTTTAAATGAGATACACAGAAATGTTTGATTTTCGTTTTGGATTTTTTTGTTGTTGTTGTACAAGGAAATCTTTTTTTATAGAGATTAGACTTTTAAATATATCTACTATGAAATGGGATGGCTTGGTTGCCTATTTCTTAGTCCAAGCTTAGATCGTCCCCGTGATGGATGCAGAATAGTTAGATATCCTGTTTCTAGTGTGATTGAAGCCTTGTGAGGTGTGATAGCTGCTCATCAGCAGAGATAGCTAGCAATATGTTTGAAGGACAACACAGAGGTCACTTTTTAAAAAATCCTACTATGTTCTGTCAGCATTTTTGTGTAGCCACTTAGCTTATACTGTAGCATTTAAGTTTGTTTTGTCTCAAAAAAAAAAAAAGAAAAAAAGAAAAAAAGAAAGGCAGACAATTAGTAAGAAGTAGATGCAGGCTTTTTTATTATTATTATTATTTATTTATTTTATTTTTCAAAATACCCTGTCCTTTCGCACAGAACAGAGTAAGGCAAGTAGAGGACCACTGAAATATGCAGGAGCTGGGTAGGCAGTTGCTATTACCATTATTGTTACTGAAATAATGTATAATAGCCACATTGCAGATAACCATCCTGGCAGGGTGCTCTCTTCCCTTAGGAACAGAGTCAGTCTGGTTTTTGTGGGGACAAGGAGGTGAATAGTAATAAATACAGCATCTGCATGTAGAAAAACTGTGAATGAAACAGTGCCATTCCCCAGTTTTAGTTTGGTATCTAGAAAACAAATGTAAAAGCTGCATTGAAACAACGTGGGGAAGGCACGCCATGGGTTACTGCTTTGTGTGGATAATGTAGATGCAGTCTTGAAGTAATGCTTTTGGATAGCTAAACCAGTATGTAAAAATTTGTGTATGGTCTGTCTAACAGTAATTTTATTTCCAAACACTTTCTAAGTTTCCTTGGATATGTCCAGCAGAAAAAAAAAAAAAAATCACTATAGCTGTATGCTGTTATGATGATAGGGAATGACTTCAAAGGCAGGGACCATCATCAACAGGTTTTGACCCAAAACTCCGCTTGCCATTAGTAAGGTTTAGTCTCCAAACTTGTATGTAAAGGCTAGAAAAGCACATATGTTTATGCAGAAGACATGAGCATTGGCTTCTAAGCAAGTGTCTGGCCTGCTGCCATCTTTGAGTAATCTACTACAATAGCATATGTTGGTGAGAAAACATGTTTATGTAAATGACCAATTTGTAGACAAGGAATGCTGAGTGGGATTTGTGTCGTCTGAGCATGCCTGACATCACAAGACTGGAAGATTAGCCTCGTCAATAGTAATTACTCCCTCTTCCTCCAGGCCTTGCAGAGGAAGAATGATACCCTGAGCACTTTGCTGCTCACTACCTGCTGCCGTGTGATAATTGCTTTGGCTCAATCAAACCTTAATTAAAATGTTATTGATAATTTGTCTGCAAAGAAACATTGGCTCACATTTCTTAATTGGAGGTCAAATCATGTCATCGCTTACCTTAATCAGCTAAAACTTTAATAGAAAATAACTAGAAATGACCTTGGTCTTTTTGCTTTACCATGGAAATGTTGGTCAGTAAGTTTTCACGCTGTTGATTTCTAAATGCAGAACTGGTGAAAGCAAAGAGTACTGGACTATAAGCAAGGGCATTCAGGTATGACATGCAAAAAAGATGTATATATAGAGATAACACTTTACAAATAAGATAACATATCAATTGCTTAGCAACTATAGCTGAGCAAAGCTCAGTGATTTTATTTCTTTTATATCTGTTTAAAGACTTCCTCCTAATTTTTGTATCTGGAGTGTAACAATAAACAATTCTTACTTAATGTTCCAGTATGAAAAAAAAATAATCAACTCATAGATCCTTGTAGTAAAACTCAAAAGTGTTCATTTTGCCTGAGTTTGCACCCAAATATATGTTTCAACTAATTTTAAAGAAAAATCACTCAGGTTGACTCCATTCAGGTTACTTCAGGAACAAAGATTTTCTAAGTCTTAGCATGTTTGTAACACATTATCTTCTATATGGAATTTCTAATGTGTTTGGATAATTGAATAATGTGTTTCTGGTTGGTTTGATTTGCTGAAAATAATAGAGAAAATTTGTATTTACAAATAAAGTAACTTTCATATTATTTCAAATTTGGTCACCATATTAGACACTAACACAATCATTTACATGTTTTTAAATCAGTAGTATATGCATGTAAATATAGATGCAAGTAATAGTAGCAGAGGTGTTAGTAGATGCAAGCAAGTGCCTTTAAATCATCTAGATGTATGTAATGAGTCAAATTCTATGCACCAGATATGAACTTACAATGCTGCTGTTTTCATTAAGTTGCCTAGCTGGCACTGGTGTTGGTAGCATAAATGTCAGTAAATACTATTGACATATTATGTGTGTGTATGTATATGCATATGTATGTAACCACATATATTTACATACATAATAATCTCAAAATTATATTGGAGCCATATAAGAGAAGAAATTTGTTAATGTCTGAGAGATATCAGATGTTTGGCAAAGAAATCCTGCTGCTTTGGTCCCTGACAACTCTGAGTCCCACTTCAAAGAACACCACTATTAGGCATGCACCTGAAGGGAATATACCTTGGCAAAAAGATTATTGTGTGGAATGGTGCCAATGAAAAGCAAGGTTTTTGTATTAGCTATTATTATTATATATACTTGTTTTGATTGCTGGTTGGAGAAAGTCTGTAATAGACTATACCAAGTCTGTCTTTGGCTAAATCAGATGTGTGATCATGTGTTTGGCTTAAACAAATGTGTGATCATCTATCTTTGCTGGATATATTTTGGTAAGCTATGACTAGTTTTTGTCCAGTATTTACTGGTCTTTCTTTGAATACATGTCCTGCAAGTGTATAGGATATTGTCTCTACTTGCTTTTTCAGTGGGTTTAGCGTTACCTTGTAGCTACTTTGTGATTTTCTGTATTGTGGTATTTTAGCTTTGAGGCTAAAAAGGGACATATGCTTTTAAACAACCAGGTAAGAGCAGCAGCTTGATTATGAGTTTGATGGAGCTGGACAGTTTGGTTCTGTAAAAAATGATTGTGTAAATCTGACTAGGAAAAGTATTGATGCTGCAAGACAATGTTTTATAGTGCAGTCTTCAATTTCTTCCAATACATGCCATGAAGGGGTGATTCAGTTAACCAAAGCTGTCAACATACAACCTTATGTGTGTAATTTTGGAGGGCAAGAAAAAACTAGTGCGTTAACTTCAAATGAAGTTTATTCTGAGCATATAAGTACTTTCAAAAGCAAAACAGTTTTGCCCAGGAATGGTGTTGGCTAGCTTGTGGTCTGCGACATGATTACTGATCATTCATACCATGTTGATTATGAAGTTTTTTCCAACTGTTATTTTAGAAGGCTCATTTTTTAATTTATAGAGTGATTTTCCTCTTTGGCCTCCATCTTCACATCAAAGTCTAAACATTCTTATTGCTTCTACGACTGAGGCAAATCTCTGTGGGAGATTTATTTCAATATACATCTAGCAGTTAGGGTGGTGATTTTCATTGCTCTCATAAGTAGATTATGTAAAAGCAGGCATAAATTGAGTCTCATTAGTGCCGGATGTAGGAAGGCCAGTTTGTTCATTCTCTCTCCACCAATAATTAGCATAAAATGTTGCTCCATGCTCCAATATGCTTTTGTGATCTCTTTTTCATAGCTGACAGAACTCAAATACACTTTACACTTAAATGGTGCTCTGCATTATCCGTGTTGGACAAGTCATTAATAGTCCTTGTCATTCTCCTTTCATTTTTGTGATGAGAAAGGTATTATCATCATCATAATCTTTGCAAAAAAGTCTAACAGACAGGAAAGCAAAGAGGCTTCTTCACCATGATTCACTGGCAAAGAGTCAGCCCCAAATATTGACAATGTCCCAAGTAAGGCAGGTGGTCACTAGGGTGCAATTCTGACTATTGAACTATGCTGCCTCGCCTGGAGGAGAAGTAAAAAAGTATTTAATATGAACTGCTAGGTGGCCAGAGGCAGCTATGTTAGGAAATGAGGCAGCATTTATTGCAAGATGCATATAGCTGTTGTATTTCCTTGCCATGGAAGTGAAAGCATAAATATTCAGCCAGTTTTCTGTTTATTCCTATCCAGTTAAGGGGAATATGCAATCTGATTGGAGCTAAATCTCTGTGAATAGAATGCCCATTTTTAGTTGCAAGACAACTTCCTTTTCCTGTTCTGTTGTTTTATGTAGGGTATACATCAAGCGTAGCCATCGGATTGCTGTAATTCCTCACTGTGCTAATCCTGTTTTCCTGGTTTGAATCCACCCAGTAGGTGACCAGTTTCCAGTTAGATTTTTCAGAAGTGATTTTTTTTTTTTCAGTTGTAGTGAGACTCTCTTTTTGAGTAAGAAATCTGATTGCATGTCAAACACGTATTTTGTGACTCCATTGAAGTCCTGCTTGAGGAGATTCCTTCCAGTTCACACTAGCCCTCAGTCTGTTGTTGTGTTACAGTGAATATTTTTGTCACTGATAGGTGAAGAAATAAAGCACTGAAGAATAATTAATGGAATTCAAGCACTAGAAGTTGGGTTGAAAAGTAAATGTTTGTTTGCTTTGTTTCTTCCTGTCTTCTACTTTTTGGGTATGGCACATCTTGGTAGGTTTTTTTTCTGTTCATGTAATGGAAGGATAGATGAAAAACAAGTGTGACTTTAGGGATTGTACTGTTGTGGATTTTGGGCTACAAAAGTATGAAATTCCTTTACTCAATACATGGTCACAAAGTGTACTCATTTTCCTTTGCTGTCTGTAGATCTCCTATTTAGATCTTTGCTAAGTTTGTTCCGAAGAATTTGTTTTACCTCATCCCAGCAATAGAAATGAGTAATTTTTATTGTCTCACTAATTTAAAACAATTACTTCTCTCTGAAAGTAACACTATTCCCTCTCCTCCTTCACTCTTCTGAGGACTGTAGCCTTAGTAGATCATGTTCATTTACTGTCTAGTCTGTTTTCAGACTGAAGTCCACTTAAGCCCACCTATCCAGTTTACAAAAGGCTTTCCTCATTAGTTTTATTATCTACGTTCTTTAACATTTGAAATCTGAAGCATATGTAGCGTGCCTTGGGCTCGTCTGGTGTAATTTGTGTTTCTTTGTGATTCTGTATTTCCATCTAAAACCAGATGAGGGAAAAAACCCCATCATTAAACATGAAAGCAAAAATGGAATCCAGAATTGATGTCCTATTTGTAGTCTAAGCACAGATCAAGCCCAGGCTAAGAAAAGGATGACTAACCCCAAAGAATCTTTTTACATTTTCAATCATCGTGACGAAAATCTTGTAAATAATAGTGTCAGAAACTGGTAATCTTTCAAAATTTTTTCTTTAGGAAATCCCGTTGTTTTGCCATTAATATAGTATCTTATTTTGTATCAACTATGCTACTTATAAAGAAAACCTGTATTATCTATAACAATAGCTTAGCATAAATGCTTCCCATTTAGCCTATTACTTTGAGATCCAGTATTATTAATGTCTGATACATTTATGTCTCCTCATAGGCTGACCAACATGACATGAAGGTATTAGCAAGTTTCATGAAGCTGCATGATGTACCTTTCTGTAATAGATAAGCCTCTCGAGTGTGTACCACATTAAAAGAGAAAAACTGAAGGGAAATCTAAAGTTGTGCATGGTTTTGATTCCTGCGGATGAAGAGTTCTAAGGACTTTGTATAGTGAAATTTTATCATCAAAAAAATTATTCTGCTGAAATTCTTTCCAAATCCCCATATATCATGTAGCTATAGCTGTTAGATAGTACAGCATCTAACTACTTCAGTCCTTGACAAGCTTGGATGTGTGTGCAAAGTCAAGTGATGAAATAAAGTAGGTGAAATTAAGCAGAACCTCCAACCCTAGGAGGTTCCATAGTTCTGTAGTTTGAGGTCAAAACAGAGTTGTCTAAAATAGTGACCGTGGGTTTGTGCCAGGATAGCATCTCACTCTGTGGGTCAAGGTCATCCAGTCTTCAAAATTTCTGTTATAGTCTAATGTATAATTTGTTTCATGACTGCTTGTGAGAATAAAATCTTAAACCAGGTTCTGCAAGGGGGCACCAGTATATTTATTCAAGTACTGGTCATATTTGTATTTAACTGTTGCTCAGGGCTGGGAGTTACCTTTATCTACATCTGTGACACAGTGTTTAACTTGCAGATGACATATAGAATTTTTTCATAACTCCTCTTCTATTATACTTTATATTCAGCCCTGTATTCTTGTTCTAATAAGCACATTCTTTCCCAATGAATCAGAAGTACAGATCTTCCAACAGAAGGATTTTTACAGCAGTGTTTTCCTGCCTAAGTCATTTATCTATTGTACAACTGTCTACTGAAGAAATTTTGAAATTTCCTGAAATAATCATCACTGAAAGAGAAGGGAATGAAAAATTGTTGCAGTAATAGAGAGTAGTGGAAAGAACATGCAGAAGCAGATGAGCTTTTTTTTTATGCTTTTGCAAAGGTGTTTCATTTTCCTCCAAATGTTTGTTTTCTTTTCAGATCTGGCCTCTAGTTGAAAGTTTGTTTTACATAATTGATTTTTTTTGGCAGGGAAACCCTAGGTGACATGTCTAATGTGTACTGCAGGCATCTGTTCTTTGATAGTAAGTCCTGCTAGAACATTTTAAAGCCTTTTAACTACCAGATGGCTCTATGAGTTTTCAAGAGAACTTTTTCATTTTGAACCTGAGCTCAGGTTATCTCAGTCCAATCGTTTCAGTTCGTGAATTCTGAACAAAGCATTGGGGAAATAAACTATGTAACATTGTACTCGTGTAATGATACACACTCAATGAAGTTTTCCTTTTTCCATGTACAAACATTTAAAGGAAAGAGTCACAGTGGCCCAGGCCATGATGGGCTTGTTTCCTTAGTATTACATGATTTTTGGAGTTCATGGCAGTTTAGTTATTTGGGATATAAATGCTGAATTTTCATATTAAATCTGAAGATTTTAGCAATGTTGGGCACAAAGCGATATGCCTTACCAAGAAGAATCAACATGTCTCTTTGTGCCTTTTAAGATAAGGTTGTGGTTTAACTGGGTTTTTAATTTAGGGACATGCATTTTAGTTTAAGGATTCCTACCATCAGTTGTTTGAAAAAAAAACTCTGAAAAACACAAAACAAAGGAAAAAAATCAGTGAAGGCCATTATATTAGGACCAAATTACTTTAAATGTTGGGTTCATGTTGTTTTTAAAACTTCAGTAAGTAATCACAGTAGATATAGC
The DNA here is from genome assembly GCA_035590275.1 of Ibycter americanus. NCBI lineage: Eukaryota > Metazoa > Chordata > Aves > Falconiformes > Falconidae > Ibycter > Ibycter americanus. The sequence goes on along the minus strand of JAVJGI010000001.1, from coordinate 50,553,283 downwards.
ACTGAGTCACCCTGTTTGATTTTTCTGTTGCTCATCATAATTAACCATAACAAGGAGTATTTTTTAAAGTGACTAAATAATTTACAAGAATATGTGGCAGTGAAAATGGTGTGCCTAGATAACTTTGAAAATCTTGTATCCTGTGTTTACTGTAATCTGTGATAATGATTAACTTTACAAATGCATAGGGCAAAACATGCTACAATCAAATCAAGCACTCTGATGCATTCAGGACTAATTTTGATAACATCTTCATTTTCAGAGCATAAACATTGCTTTAAAAATATTAAAAATGGGTTGATGAAAACACAAGGAGCCTTGAATGTTTTGTTCTGTCTGAGGTTTGCTGTAACACTTTGTGTCGGTTGTAAGCAGAACCAGAAGTAACAGGAATGTTTTAAACAGCCAGAGGAGTTGGAACATCCGTAAATAATCGAGAGAATGGAATTGACCTTGACTGAAGTTTAGGTTGCTATATGGTCTCAAGTTAAACAGAATCTCATGTTTTGCTTTACCTATCTGTTACATGAGAGCCTGATTTGAAGCTGAATCTTCCCATATTCTCCACCGGGTTTTGAATAGGTTTCATGTGAATATCCCATGGTTATTATGAAGGTTAAGAAGTTAAAGTGTGTGCAGCACATAGAAAACGTAAGGTAATCCATACCTAGTGGATATGTTGAATTTAGAAGAAGCTGTAGTCCAGGTATAAAGAAGGGAGGGTGAAAGACTGAGGCGAGTTACATATCTACACAACCATGACCATGTCATGTGATTCAGGAATATATACCACTGTGTCTTGTGATAATTGAGGAGCTATAGCATCTTTAATCCTCTTTATCCAATAAATCTATCCTATTTGAAATAAGCCTTTCAAACAATGTAATGAGCAGCAGCCTCTGAGGAGGGAATCATTTCATGCTCCTTCTAGCCCATGAGTATGGTTTTACTGTTCTTTAATAAGAATCAACTGTTTCTGTGGAAAAAAAAAATACTATCTTTGAGCAAATTTATAGATAAGATATTGTTGGATTATGGTAAAGATTAGGGATACAAGACGATGCTTCCATTTTGGAGCTTGTGATTTGCACCTAGGCTGACTAGTGGTGCTGCCATGTGGATTTTGTCTTACCTAAGCTATTCCAGACAGGCAGAAGATTTGATTATTTGCAAGCATGTTCAGGGACCAGCTGTAAGAGTAATGAGACATCATGGAGTGAGATACTTTCAGGTTAGCTCTTGTAAAAGAGTTTATTCCATAAGTCAAATAAGGACAACACTGTTGCATTGGGGTTTCCAGTCATAATATGCCACCTTTGAATCTGAAAGATTGACTTTGGGGGAGGAAGCCAGAAAGGGAGGATGGTGAAGATGGGAGAGGCCTGGACTTGGAAACTATTCAGAGGAAATATGTGTTTTCCACATGGTGATGTTGTGTTTGGAATAGTGAAACCAGTTAGCAGTATTCTGGGGTTGTAGAGCAGTCCTTACGGGCACGTTAGGAGAGGAAAAAAATGACACGTTAATTTTCACTTACTAGTGAGTACCTTTAAAGGTGCTTGGCTTCCTACTCTTTCTGCCTCTTTAATGTAGAGATTACCTTAAGAGCCTGTAACATCACAAAAAATCATTGTTTAAATAATATTTTAATATGCTTTTGCTTGGAAGCAGAGATGCTGTTAAACTCTGTACTAAGCCATGATGTCCTTCCTTTTTCTTGTAGTTTTTTCTAAATAGAAAATTTTTGCCAAAAGGACATTCCCTATTTTTATTACCTGACCTTTCTTTGCCTCACTTTTTCAGTAAAGTACAATTGAGATCAAGCAGGACAGTGAACTTTTGAGGTAAAAATCAGGGACAGCTGCAAGGTATGTTTTACAGCCAAAGAGAATGACTTATGATCTGCGCTACTAAAAGCCACAGGGTAGCTTCTGTCTCTATGCATGTCTTCGCAGAAAAATTTAAAGATAACCAAAGATGCTGAGAAGCATTCTTTTATTCCTGCCTCTTACACCAGAAATGCCTGAGAATGGAACAGAAGAGCTTAGAGAACATACTGAAGTGCTGTAATAAATAAACATATTTGGCTGTGGATAAAGTCAGCTGGACACATCTCCCTCCAGAGATGAATAATGCAGCCCTGTGTGGCAGCCAGAGGGGCCAGTTAAGAGTGATCTGAGCTGCTTGCAGCCCCCAGGAGGTATTAACAATTGCATTTAATGCTTATGTAGCAGTTTCCCAATGTTTAACTGGATTACTGGAGGCTTGTAACAAAAAGGCTTCTGGTGACTTAAAACAGAAGAAGTGTTGAAATCCATTAAACTAAAAAATGCCCACAAAAAAACCATGGTGTTCCCTGCCTAAGCCTCCAGCTCCACAAGAAGAGTATGATAAAGAAAAAATACAACCAGAGGGCAGAAACATCTTCCTCATTATGGACATACCCTAGGACAGAGGCACTCAAACAGGAACAAAAGAAGACGAGTCCTCTCAAACTTGAGCTTCGCCAAAAGTAGCTTGCAATGTACAGAGTATGCACCAGGTCATATATTTAGCAATCAAACAAAAAACAGAGATGGCAACATATTGATAGCAATGGTAGATAAAGGGGTTTCTCAGCATGACAGCAATGAATTAAACTCAAGTTTTTGACAGTTAAAATGTGATCCCTAGCATGGTGTTTGTAAAAGGACCGGTAAGGAAGACATAAAACAAAGCTGAAATAAAGTTAGTTGATGTGAATGGAGGAATACATTGGAGACTGTAAAGCTGAGGAGAGCAGCTAAAAATTTACTTTTACCTTTAGTGGAAGTGAAGAAGTTAGTAAAGGATTTTGTTGGTGCAGAGTCCTCTCCCAGGGTTCTCTGCAAGCTGATGGAGCTGAGAGTTGGCTCATGTACAAAACGTGGAGCACCTGCATCCTAAACAAAACTCCTGCTCATATCAGGTACAGCCTAGATAGCAAGGGTTTGAAGCAAATTGTACCAAACATCTTTCATAACCCATCAATGGCAATGCATTATTGCCAGCATGTACCAAGGGCATTTAGCAAATAAGATGTACAGATACCAAAACCATGGGATAGTGCTGTCTGTGTTGTCAAAGGGATGATCCAAGTATTTGTGGTTGTTATTAAAGTTGCCTAGCATTTCCTAATACAGGACTTTATAAATCCTCCTGGCTTTACTTAGATAATATTTAGACTAAATTTTTATGTTTATGTTTCTGTTACGTCATTGTTTCAATTAACTGTGAAAGTTCTAGCATTTTTTTAATTTTATTTTAGCCATGAGGTTAACCAATGTGAATGCCCATCTACAAGAAGGGCAGGAAGGAGGATCGGGGGAACTACAGGCCTGTCAGCCTGGCCTCAGGGAGGGTTATGGAGCAGATCGTCCCGAGCGCCATGGCATGGCGCGTGCAGGAGAGCCGGGGGATCAGGCCCAGCCAGCATGGGTTGATGAAAGGCAGGTTCTGCTTGAGAACCTTGATCTCCTTCTACTACAGGATGACCTGTCCAGTGGGTGAGGGAAAGGCTGTGGATGTTGTCTATTAGGACCTTTGTAAAGCATTTTCCTGGAGAAACTGGCTGCTCATGTCTTCAGTGGATGTAGTCTGTACTGGGTTAACAGCTGACTAGCTGGCCAAGCCCAAAGGGTGGTGGTGAATGGAGTTAAATCCTGTTGGCAACCAGTCGCAGGTGGTGTTCCCCAGGGCTCAGTGCTGGGGCCAGTCCTGTTTAATATCTTTATCAATGATCTGGATGAGAGGATCAACTGCACGCTCAGTCATTTTGCAGACAACACCAAGTTGGGGGGAGTGTTGATCTGTTGGAGGGCAGGAGGTTCTTCAGAGGGATCTGGACAGACTGAATTGGTGGGCTGAGACCAACTGTATGAGGTTCAACAAGGCTCAGTGCTGGGTCCTGCACTTGGGTCACAATAACCCCACACAGCACTACAGGCTTGGGGCAGAGTGACTGGAAGGCTGCCCTGCAGAAAAGGACCTGGGGGTGATGGTCAACAGCCAGCTGAACATGAGCCAGCAGTGTGCCCAGGTGGCCAAGAAGGCCAGAAGCATCCTGGCTTGTATCAGAAACAGTGTGGCCAGCAGGACCAGGGCAGTGACCATCCCCCTGTACTCAGCACTGGTGAGGCTGCACCTCGAATATTGTGTTCAGGTTTGAGCCCCTCACTACAAGAGGGACATTGAGGTGCTGGAGCGTGTCCAGAGACTGGCAACGAAGCTGGTGAAGGGTCTGGAGCACAAGTCGTATGAGAAGTGGTTGAGGGAACTGGGAGTATTTAGCCTGGAGAAAAGGAGGTTTAGAGGAGACCTTATTGCTCTCTACAGCTGCCTGATGGGAGGTTTGTAGGCAGATGGGGTTCGGTCTCTTCTCCCAGATAACAAATGACAGGACAAGGGGAAACTGCATCAAGTTGTGCCAGGGGAGGTTAAGATTGGATATTCCGGAAAAAATGTTCACTGAAAAGGTGTTGAAGCGTTGGAACAGGCTGCCCAAGGAGGTGGTGGAAGCACCATCCCTGCAGGTATTTAAAAGATGTGTAGATGTGGTGCTTAGCGACATGGTTTAGTGATGGACTTGGCAGTCTTGTGTTAACAGTTGGACTTGATCTTAAAGGTCCTTTCCAACCTAAATTATTTTATGATTCCATGATTCTATGACTAGTTAGAAAATAGCCTTTGAAGGTAAGGTATACATCTTATGCCAGAGAATGAAGTAAGTATGTGCAAGTATGTTCAAGCAAGAAAGGAACATATGCTTAAAGACTCATTTGTAATACATACCTAAGAAGCTGAGCCAAGGTTGCACAAGCAATGTCAGTGTAATTTTTTGCAATTAGCGCTCCAGCATTTCTGGTGTGCCTCTCTGGGACAGGCGTGATGGAATATTAAGAGCTGAGTAAAAATATTTGTGCAGGCCCACGTGAATTCTGCTGTGAATCAGTTATTTCTGTGCTTTGTTCACCAAACAAGTGAATCCTGGCTGGAAGCCTCTATCAGCTCAAGTGTAATGCTGTGCCTGAGATAAATAAAAGGCATTCCCTGTTCCTTCCAGAGAGGGCAGTGATGAATCCAGTGGATCTCTCCTCATGTACTGTGTGTGCTACAACCTCCTGTGCATATGTGGCAATAGAAGTATTTGGTTTTCCTTCTCCTTCCCCCTCCTTCCTCCCACTGCCAAAACTGGAGACTTGACTCTGATGTTATTTTAGGCTATTTTCTGAAGAATATGTCCCTTGCTGTAACATTTATCCTTTTGACACAGGACAACTACGTGGCAGATAAGTTACCTCTTTAGTATTTCCCATGAAGCATAATTGAAAACAAACGTAGTATTATTGTCAACAAATAACATGTTGGAGCCCAATTTCAATGACTTTTATCACCATGTACATTAGCACCTAGTTTCAGAAGTAGCCAAACTGGATTCATTGGCTCTGCTCACAGAGCAAGAAGTCTCTCACCATGAGTAAATGTGGAGAAGTGGTTCTCTAGCACTAGACCAGACAGATCTGGTGAGAAATAAAAATGAGGTCTTCATTATTTCTTTCTATTTTTGACTTCTACCAAGTTCTGTTAAAGCTAGTACGAATTTGTAGGAATGTGGAGGGAGTAAGTACTGAGGTACCATATCAAGATTAAACGTTTCTTGGTAAGGGAAAAAAGAGATATTCTGCTGCTAATAACTCAGCACTCTGCAAATACAGCAATGCACAAGCCATGTGAGCAGTTATGTGCATGGCTGACCAAACAAATGTAATTGTGCTCGATAAACCTGATGCAATGGCGACACATGACGTGTTCCTTTCCAGCAAGACATGATGTGTGGTTTCATCATGCAACGTTGCATGGGCCAGCAATCAACCTAGAAATGCTTTAGGTAGAGGAAATCAAGTGGTTCTGTTGTAAACATTAAGGAAAATATACTGTAGCTGTACTTCTGCTTGATGTTTGTGCATCTGTTTTTCTGTCAGGTGAAACATGCGTGGCTTTTGCTTTACCTGTTAAACTGTCTTTATCTCAACCCATGAGTTTTCTCACTTTTATCCTTCCGATTCTCTGCTCCATCGCACTGTGGGGAGGAGTGAGTGAGTGGCTGCGTGGGGCTTAGTTGCTGACTGGGATTAAAACCTCAACACAGCGCTATTACGATTGAGTTGCATACAATCAGACATCTTAGTTGATTCTCTGTATTGCTGCTGTGTATTGGGATAATAGATTGCAGGTTTATTTTTCCTTCAGTGATTTTCCAGTCTGTTTATAAATATGCTGAAGAATTTTACATGTTACAAACTCTTAATTCCTTACTTCTGAACTAATTATTGTGCAAATCTAATGTGAAGTTCATTGTCTGCAAGGTTGTTGAATTGGTGCTATTTCTCAACTTGTTTGATGTCAGATATCTTACCTAGATATTAATGAGTGAGGTCCTTCCAGTAAATTGTTTTTACAATAGAATTAGAAATTGAAAAAATCAACAAATATTATCCAGTGCCCAGTAACTTGGTGGAGGGTGTGCCAAATTTACACTTTTCATGAGGCTTTCTGGCAAGTGTTTCTATTCAGTGATGGATTCTCATAGCAGAGCTCACTGGGAAGAGCCTGGTGTCTTAATTATCATTGTTCATGCAAGTCCTTCATACCCTGTGAGTCTGAGGGGACATCCTGTCCACTGACAATTTTTTTCCCTTGGTATTCTAATATGGTGTTAAAGATACACTTAATAGATCACTGTTTGGTTTCAGGCCCTGTGTGTAGCTTCTGTGTATCAAATGACAAATTTTTCTCTGGATTTTTTTTTAAATTAGGTTTAAAGGTTTTAAATCCATTCCAAAAACACACTTCAGGCAAAATTTACGCTTCTCTTTAACCCTCCTTTTATGAGTACCTGCTGAGATGGAATCTTATTTTTATTTCTTCAGGTGTTTTTTTCCTGCCACCTTGATTGAAAATGTGAAATAGCAACAAATTATTCTCTCAGACCGTATCTCGTAATATTTGGTAGTAATCATGTAATCTGTCTGATTACATAGGCCGATTACAGAAGCAAGTGTTCAAATTGATTACATAAAACAGCTTCCCTTTTGCAAATAACCGTCATTAAGGAACGAATTGTGCTCTCATGCTAGTTGCATTCCAAAGTCACTCTATTAAAATTAATGGAGAGTCCTTAGATTTCAACCAGGATGAGATGTTAAGTGAACAGTTCAGATGGCAAACTGACAGCCATATGTATCTGGCATCTTACTGTAAAACCTTTTTTTCCCAGCTGTGCTCCTAAAGTCAGAAAGGATCTCTTGGGGTGATTATGCAGAGGTCATTATTTGAGATACAAATTAAAGAAACAAGTTATGTAAAGTGGAGTATTTATTTGTTTGAAGGAGCGGGCATTTCAGGTCTGGTATGACCAAAGTATTTCAATTTGCTGATTTCATTAATGGCACTGAAAAAATGATTGGAAATAGGCCTCAGGCAAAAAAATACAGTGTACTTCAGGAACACCATTTATTTGTCATGTCTACCTCTGCAGTTCCTAATGTGGGTAATGCTCTTCCTTGACAGCTGCAGACATTTCCTCAGTTGAAATGTGGTTACTGTAGAAAGTTACTGTTGAGGTTACTTAGTAGTGGTGTCCCAATATCTCCTAAGAGCTGAAGTATTCCTACATCCCCTATAGGGGATTCATTTGCTATGATGTTGAGTAGGATGGTGTTAGCATGACTCTCACCAGCCCCTCTTGAACTTTGTGTTGCTCTGCTTCATGAGATAGAATCATTTAGGCTGGAAAGATCTTTAGGATTGTCCAGTCCAACCGTTAACCCAGGACTGCCAAGTCCACCACTAAAGCATGCCTCTAAGAACCTCATTACCTGTTTGTTTAACACTTCCAGGGATGGTGATTCCATCACCTCCCTGGGCAGCCTGTTCCAACGCTTCAGCACCCTTTCAGTGAAAATTATTTTCCTGAATATCCAATCTTAACCTCCCCTGGCACCACTTGATGCAGTTTCCCCTTGTCCTGTCATTTGTTATCTGGGAGAAGAGACCAAACCCCCACTTGCCTACAGCCTCCCATCAGGTTGCTGTAGAGAGCAATAAGGTCTCCTCTAAACCTCCTTTTCTCCAGGCTAAATACTCCCAGTTCCCTCGACCACTTCTCATACGACTTGTGC
>JAVJGI010000001.1:50521378-50544875 GCA_035590275.1 Ibycter americanus | reverse complement strand
TGGGCACACTGCTGGCTCATGTTCAGCTGGCTGTTGACCATCACCCCCAGGTCCTTTTCTGCAGGGCAGCCTTCCAGATGCTCTGCCCCAAGCCTGTAGCATGGCATTGTGGTGACCCAAGTGCAGGCCCCGGCACTGAGCCTTGTTTAACTTGGCCAGTCAGCCAGCTTTTAACGCAGCACAGAGTACACCCATTGAAGACATGAGCAGCCAGTTTCTCCAGGAAAATGCTGTGGGAGACAGTGTCAAAGGCTTTATGAAGGTCCCGGTAGACAAGATCCACAGCTTTTCCTTCACCCACTAAACGGGTCATCCTGTAGTAGAAGGAGATCAGGTTCGTCAGGCGGGACCTGCCTTTTATCAGCCCATGCTGGCTGGGCCTGATCCCTTGGTTGTCCTTGGACGTGCCATGTGATGGCACTCAGGATGATCTGCTCCATAACCTTCCCCAGCACCGAGGCCAGACTGACAGGCCTGTAGTTCCCCTGATCCTCCTTCCTGCCCTTCTTGTAGCTGGGTGTCACACTGGCTGACCTCCACTCTGCTGGGACTTCCCCAGTTAGCCAAAAGTGCTGATAAATGATGGAGAGCGGCTTGGCAAGCTGTTCTGTCAGCTCTCTCAGTGCCCACAGGTGGATCCCACCTGGCCCCATAGACTTGTGCATGTCTGAGTGGAGCAGCAGGTCACTGATCGTTTCCTCCTGCACTGTGGGGACTTTGTTTGCCCCCGTCCCTGTCTTCCAGCTCAAGGGGCTGAGTACCCTGAGGGTGACTCGTCTTGCTAGTAAAGACTGAGGCAAAGAAGGCCTTAACCTCAGCCTCCTCCTCATCCTTTGTGGCAATGTCCTCCCTGCATCCAGTAAAGGATGGAGATTCTCCTTGGCCCTCCTTTTGTTTGTAATGTATTTGTAAAAACATTTTTTGTCATCTTTTATTGCAGTGGCCAGCTTGAGTTCTACCTGGACTTCTGCTTTTCTAATTTTCTCCCTGCATAACCTGACAACATCCTTGTAGTCCTTCTGAGTTTCCTGCCTCTTCTTCCAAAGGTGGCAAATTCTCTGTTTTTTCTCCAAGTTCCAACCAAAGCTGTCTGTTCAGGCTGGTCCTCCTCCCTGCCAGCTCCTGTTTTGGCACGTGGGGACGGCCTGCTCCTGCGCATTCCAGACTTCCTTCTTAAAGAATGTCCAGCCTCCTGGACCCCTTTGCCCTTCAGGACTGCCTCCTAAAGGACTCTGTCAGCCAAGCCCCTAAATAGGCCAAAGTTTGCTTTCTGGAAGTCCAAGGTAGCGGGTTTGCCGACCTCCCTCCTTACTTCCTCAAGAATCAGTCTATCATTTTGTGATCGCTATGCGCAAGACAGCCTCTGACCACCACATCACCCACCAGTCCTCTGCTCACAAAGAGCAGGTCCAGCGGGGCATCTCCCCTGGCTGGCTCCCTCACCAGCTGTGTCAGGGAGTTATCTCCCATACACTGTAGGAGCAGCCTCCTAACTGTTTCCTCTCCTCTGTGTTGTATTTCCAGCAGACATCTGGTAAGTTGAAATCCCGCATGAGAACAAGAGCTAGTGATTGTAAGACTTCTCCTGGCTGCTTGTAGAATATTTTGTCATTCTCTTCATACTGGTTGGGTGATCTTTAACAGACTCCCCCCATGATATCAGACTTTTTGGTGTTTCCCCCATTCTTACCCATAACGCTTAACCCTATCATAACCATCATTAAGATCTAGGCAATCATAACACTCCCTAACATACATGGCTACCCCACCACTTCTCCTTTCTTGCCTATCCCTTCTGAAAAGTTTATAGCCATCCATTGCAGCACTCCAGTTGTGTGAGTCACACCACCATGTTTCTGTGATTGCAAGTATGTCATAGTTGTCCTGCTGCACAGTGGCTTCCAGCTCCTCCTGTTTGTTGCCCATGCTTTGTGCATTAGTGTCGATGCACTTCAGTTGGGCTATTAATTCAGAACTGGAGGGGTCATGGTCCTGAACTATGTACTCTACTTAGCCTTTCTTGGAGGATGAGGTTGGATTACATGACGTCTGAAACTCCCTTCCTGCCTGGATGTTTGTATTATTCCCTTCTCTTCAGTATTCTAGGAGTTATGCTGGACAAATAACTCCCAGTAGCTACATAGCCTGTCCCTTAGCACAATGGACAGTCTGAGGAGCATAGGCAAAGGAGAGGGAAAACAGTGAGGAGAGCTAAAGTTCTTACCTAGGAATAAGAACGTATTCATTTGAAAGGAAAGAAAGCAAGGAAAACACTGTAAAAACACACAAATTCCGAGTCAAAGAGCTATATTCTAATGCAATGCCTGGGCAGTATCCGTCTGGGTCTATCAAACACTGGAACGGTCTCCTAGACCGATACCTAATTACCAACTGACATGAATTGTTTTTATCCTTTCTGTGTAACTCAAGTTATTTAAGACTGCCTGTTCAAATCTGAAGACATCTGTGTTCTGTTTGCTGTGTATGTGCATGCCAGTTGACCAGTAGATTTAATCAAAAACATACTCATCTGTGCAGCTGTGATTAGAGACTGGCTGTGCAGCAGTAAGGCATTCTTCCCTCGTGAAAGTTAATTCTAAGATACTGAGACCACTGGAAGCATCCGTATAGTATAGCCTTAACATATGGTAATGGGATGAAATTTATTATTCAGTCATTGGAAGTGGATGGTAATTTAAACTCAAAGTTTGAAGTTACATTGCAATAGGTGTTTTGATTTGGGTTTGTTTGGGGGGGACGGTGGGTTGTTTGGTTTTTTTTGTGTGCGTGGGTGGGTTCATAAGAACAACTTCTGGTAATAATATGAACGTTTTTTCATGATTAATACTTACTTCGTTGACATTAAGGATGGGGTGGGATGTAAGAAGAAGTTGGTTTTTTATTTACTCCTAAAATTCATTTTGTTAATATGGGACTGCTTCTGACAGACTCTAATTTAGTTTCAATATGTTTGAGACAAACCAGTGGTTTGTATGGTATCTGGTACGTTCTGCTAATAAAAACAAAATATGAACAATATGGCGTTTTTGAGAGACTAGCAGAAAGGCCTTTTCTTTCTTTCTTTGTTGAAATGCTATTGTTCCTGCCAATCTTCAATATTTTGTTCCCATTCCTTGATGTTTTTGTCCTTTAAGGTTTTGTAGTTTCTCCATTTCCCTTTTAACACCACCTGTAAGCATATATATGTTTTTATTCTGTAAAAACAGATTTGGTATTGATGTTACATGTAAAGAAACTGTGATATATGTAGAGTCTCATAAGACATTCATGTTACAGCCTCAAGAACTACTGCAAAATCTTGTAAGTGCCAATGTGGTGATAAGAACAGCGTTTTGTTTGGAATCTTCTTTAGATGGGGTCAGTCCCAGGGTCAGCAAAACAGTCAGTTTGCAAAGTTGCTGCTGACTGAGAACAGAATCTGTACCCCAAGATTAACCTCCACCTGATGTTTTTAGAGCTCTGTGTAGCTGTCTGTCTTAGAAGGAAAAATAATTATATCACCTGGATTTTCTTTTTCAGTATCAGCCATAATTCATAGCTGAATCTCTAGCAACGTTCTTGCCAAGAGAGAAAGCTGCTGAAATCTTCCTAGCTGCTTACTCTGTCTGTAACCATACTGCCAGGACCCAAGCTCTCCAACTTCTCATTTTCAGTAAAGTATTATGTTTAAAAAAACCTAAAAATCCCCTGGATTAACTACAAACTTTTCATGAGGATTAAGTGTTAGTAAAAGTAAGAGAAAGGGTATTCATTTTTTCATTCATTTAATTTATTCTTCTGTTCACTTTTCAAGTTTTCATTAAAATATAACAAAAAAAGCCGAAATAACATGCTTGGGAACAAACATAGAAACGATCACCCTTGCCCCTAAATTTTACCAATCTAGCAAATGAGCAAAAGAGCATTGTTTCTAGTTCTGTCTTGGTTTTGATGACAAGCAGTGTTTTTTCTCTCATATACATATGAGAATATGTACAGAATTGTCTAAGTTTTGGTAATCACAGCATTTAACTGGGAAGATACCACGACTTGTTCCTGCAATGACACATGCAAGTGCTTTAATAATTCACAAAGTCAGTGTCTCTATCCCAACAAATATTTTCTATCTATGTGCATGAGGCAGACCAACCCCTCTCCCCTTATTCCCTCATGGGCCTTAGGAATCATGCTGGTAAATCTTCTGATGTAAGTTTTCAGCAATATATTTTAGTTATGGCAAAACAATGCTTTTCAATAGAAAAAATGTTTTGTGCATCAGCTTTTGAAAGCTCCAGTCAACACCCATCCCCAAGTACACCTGGAGAAGACTAGCACAATGAGTGCTAGGTATGTGCATTTACTAAAACTCTACCTCAGTATAAAACAGGTACTTTACAACTGCAAAAATCTAAGCCTTGATGGAGAAAGGTTTATTGTCTACAGTGCTGCTAGAATCAGGCACAGCAGTACTGTATGCTTCTGAATGTAAAAGCTCTATTCTTCAGTGAAGTCCTTTTTCTATTAATGAGATTCACCCTAATGGGACGAAAAATTATTTTAAAAGACATTTCCTTTCTGCTTTTCAAGGGCTTTTTTCCAGTCCATTTGGACTGGATATCAAAGATAAGGGGAAATATTTCAATAGCAAGAGCTTTTATAATTAAGCTTTGTAGCCTACATAATGGAGATATGGCCAAATTCAAGTGAAAAATAATTACTGTTTTTCCAGCGCTTGCTTCTGCTTCTGTGCCTCCTTTTCTTCTCCCCCTTCCATTTTCCCCTTCAAAACCACAAAATCAGTTGTGCCTTACATATGAAAGACTTGCTCAACACAGCTCTTTTCCCCAGGTTTGTATTTTCCCCTGTGGTCTAGGAGAGAAGAGCTGTTCAATCTTTACCTATACTCAGACCTCCATTAAGGAGAGCGCCTACAGTTCTCAAAAGGAAGCAGGTGCTTCCTGGAGGGTAAGGACCTCAACAACTCGCTTCATAGTGTCATCTGCCCCTTTAGATATGGGAACAGACAAATTCAAAATAGTGTGAGACACTTCTGAGAGACTTTGTAGATGATGCTAAGATGGGCATGATGTTTATTGTTTTCCAGTCTTTGGGAACCTCTCCCAATCACTGGAGCCTTTCAAAGCTCTCGGTGATTTCAGACAGTGGCTTCAAAAACTTTGGATGTAGCCCACCTGGTTGCATGAACCTGTATGTATTTGCATATGAATGTGTATGCACACACACACACCCTCCATGTTTGGAAGATTCTACTTATTTTTTATAATTTTTAACAGAGTCATTAAGTATGTTGATCTCCAAAAGAAGTGCTCTATAGATTTGGGAGAGGAACAGAGGTGCTCAAAGCTGATGCCGCAACTGGCATTATGGATATCTTGGGAATATTATGGGAAGGCCTTTGGTTACGAGAAAACCAGGAACCTGTTGAGTATTTGGGACTGGAGGAGACAATTTGTGCAAAGTGAGATTCCCCAGAATAGTGTTTTGAGAGCTCCTTTTTCCAGTTTTCCCAGAAAATCCTTATGCATCCTTATAATAGAAATGAGTTTCATAACAAAAGACCAAAAGGCACACCTGTAATATTTTTAAAGCAGATGAATGTTTACCTAATACACAAGATGATGAAGTATTAATCAATCCCATGACTGATACTTTTAACCACCGCAGCTGCCTTTCTTTCCTTTGTGTTTTCTCCTCATCCACTAATTACCGTCCATGTAATTTCTATTTGAACTTAGTGCAGTTTTTGCTGCTGACAAATTAATGGCTGGCAACTAGGAACTATTTGGCTTGTTTCTTCGTTAAGTTAAATCAACACATGTATGCAGTCATTTGTTGTGCATCCATTATCCTGTTTGGGAGGCATTGTTTTATATTTTTGCTCTGTGATGTCTTCAGACAGAAAATATTTGCAGGTTTATTGGAGGTCTGCAAAATAAATTCTTGAATTAGATTAGTCTGTGAATGCCCAAGCTGAAAAGATCAGTGTGTGCCTGTTCTGTCTGGGAAATAATACTCTTTGTGGAGATGTTGGTGAGAAAGATTGAAACTTGCCTATTTCTGCTGTGCAATCCAACTTCCTTTTTTTTCTCCAAGACACACAAAATGTCCTTATTTTATGGGTAATATAAAACCTAGTTAGGGAACATTCCCCTGCTGTGACAAGAATTGGTACTATGCCTCCCCCAGTGCTGCTCCCCACTCAAACTGCTGATTTAGAGCATACTGGGAAAGACTGTCTGATTTATTTCCTGGTATACTGGAGTGCATAGTTTTAAATGAAACATTTGAATATGTACAGATATCAATATGATGATCATCCCACAAAAAAATATCAACATTAAGTTTTGCTCTTTTTAGATGTAGGAGCTGTACAAAGGTTACATTAAATGATTCCGTTTGCTGAAGAATTAGCAATAGCCAGGCTAACATTGGACCTTGCAAGAAGAGAAAAGGGTTCTTCTGATTTCACTTTAAACAGAGACCGAAAAGTAGTATCAGTAACAAATAGTATTAGGTTCCTTTATGTCAACCTTATGTACCTAATAAAGCTTCTGTTCCTCTCTGTGTAAGTTCAGCCTGTGCCAAGAGATCCACTGGATATTTTAAAGATATTCCTTCGTAATTAACTACTTGTATCAATGTATTTTTCAGAAGATAAATTATCTTAGCTCTGCAACAGAGGTACAAAAAACACTAGAAAAATCAGCTGTTAAAGAAAGGACCATCAATGAAGATGTCGAGTACTGTTTCTCCTCTCCCTCTGCTGTGACCTTTGGCATATTCACACCTCTCTCAGTATATTACAGAAATACCAAATTTGCTGCATATGTGCAAGCTTTTTGGAATTCTTGGGCTGGCGGAGTGAATTCCTGCTCTGAAATGTTTTTGAACAGAGCATTCCTCATGAAAATATTTGGCCTGCCACGCTAGTCAAGTGGCAAAAAGTTTTTGGTTCCAGCAGGTTATGGATGGATGAGATTTGTTCCTGTGGAGGAAGAGATAATGATCAGCTTGCTTACCCTACCCGATACTTCCCTAAGTAAGAAGACTGAAGAATTGAGCTGCAATTGGTATGCTCTAAAGACTTGTCATAGCATCTTTGAGGAGTTCACTTACAGAGATCTGGCAGATTTAGGTATATACAGGTTGCCAAAAAGTGCAACGGGGCAGGATTTTCAGGCTGCTCGTCAACATCAGTCAGAACTTTTGCAGCTGTTTCTATGTGTGCACTCATTATTATGATATGTAACCACCCTTAAACTTGTTTCCACTATAGCGAATGCCCCAGAGAGAAGCTAACTATTTCAAAACTATTTCCTTTTATAATCAGATTATTTAATTTCAGGCTTGCCTAGTTGCAGTTGTTCTCCATCCAGTTGCTCTGAACACATTTTTCTGTTAAGGTGCTAACTGATGTTCATTCCCTTTTCAGCATATCTCTTGTTACCAACTGCTCCAGTTGGTAACCACTTTATTTTAAGATCCTAAACTCTTAATATTCACTCCACATCCTAAAGTGCCAAATGTGTTGGTGGTACTAGATAAAAAATATTAGTGCTTCAGTTGTGATATTCCAAGTGATTAATGAGCTGACCACAACACAGGGGACATGGAACTGTAATACGTGCTTTTCATTAGTCCCATCAGGATTGCTTCACATGGCCTTTGATTGTGTCATGAGATTATGTGATCAGCACAGCGGGTATTGCTCAGGAGCCATCCTTAACATTCCCACCTTCCCTTCCCTTATGATGGTTCTCATAGAGACTAGTTGCTGTTTTGAAATGCACTGTCTGACAGCTTGAAAGGGGCTCTTCAAGAGAAAGTAAATACAAATTCTAGAGGAAGCTGTGAATGCTTACCATGAAAAGTAATATAGTGGTCTGACATGTATGTTCATTCATGCATATATGTATTCCATCAATGTGCATTTATGCAATTCAGTTGCACAGAGAAGCTGATTTTCTAGTTCCTGTTAATTTTAGTGATTAAATTCATGAATAACTAACGTGTGAAGAGGGACTTTGGATGCAAATGCCAGGGAAAATCTACAAGATTAAACTGCTATCTGGAAGGCATTTTATTTTACTCTCTGCTTGGGATTACCCTGGGTTGATTCTTTAGATACTGTTTTTATGCTGTTAGGGTAAAGGGACTATTTTTTCACTCTGCAGCTTTGCCACTCTGAGTTATCAGGTCTTTCATACCATCCAAGATAAAAATCACAACCCTTGCAAGTTCACTTTATGTGTTTTATGAATGCCATCTGAGAAGCAACATCTCATTTACAATTGGGACCAGGAGCCAGAGTAATTTCTGTGTCAGCCAGGCATATCTAATAACACATAAATAACACAAATTGTAAAAATAAGAAAAAAGGTGAGTGAGTTAATCTGAAAAACGTTGAGGGTGTTACTGCCATGCTATGAAGCTCTATGAATACTGCTCTGAGATTGACAGTACTGCCACAAAGAATATTTCTCTTCAAAACACATGTAGGCATGCAGGTTTATGTGATGGTATCACTAGGACCTGTCGCCAACAGCCTTGTCTCCAGTTTAGCTAAGAACCTTCATCTAGGCATTAACATTACATGCTCTTAATAGAAGTTCTGTGACCTTAGTGGGGATGGCTCATAAGTTTGCACGGTTAAGATTTTTGCTGGAGTGAGTCCAGCACTCTTTAGGATTGGGTCCCCATAGTCAAATCCTCTATGTCCAGTGGGAGCTCAGTTTACTGAAGGTAACTGAAGAGGCGTAGGTTCTTCCTGGGCACGCCTGGCTTCTCACTGCATGGCTGCTGTGTGCTTAAATGAAGAATTTCTGTATTTTGATTTGTTATGTAGCCCTAAGGAGGGTTCTTCCTTCAAGGTCAGTTTAGAATGCTGAGGAATATGAGATGTCTTGCTTTCTGATCATATGCAGGATTATAGAATTAAAAAATTTTGTCTCATCTCTCTCATCACTTACTGCAGAAATCTTCTGTAGCAACTCAGACACTGAGATGGATGTTTTGACTTTTTATTTTTTCCTTTTTTAATACTAGGAAAATGGAAAGGAGAATAAAATCTAGAATTAAAATTAAGATCAGTTGCTGAAGCTGAAAGAGATGGCACAATTGTAATGTGTTAGAAGATTGCCTTGTTTTAGAGAAAGTGCTGATTAAGATCAAATTTATCTTGAGTTTACATTTTGATTGGACCTAAACTGAGGGGAGGAGGGGTATATTTCAGACACACTGCAAATGATGCATGTTAATATCTTGTGTTTATTGCCACTTGAAATTACAGCGTAGCTTTGAATTGCTGCCAAATCTACAGTTAAGACTCCCTAGTAATCACTGTGATTATTCCAAATCTTCATGGTAATAGTGGAAGGGAAAGTATGATATGCAAGCTACTGTAGCCTAAGCTGTCAGAGTCTCTTTGTCCTTTGCGGTTCAGACTAGGATTCCACCCAGTAGAGGGAATGGTTAGACATGCACATTGGCCAATCAGTCCTGAGAGAGAGATTAAATAAATGGATTTAATGATGTTATTTTCAGATTTATTTGGCTTTTATATTACCTCCTGCCTCGCTAACTTTTCCTGAAATGAGGAAAAGCATAGCTTTTCTTTATTTTTGGAATGCTTTAATTCATATGTTGGCATAGTGTAGTATTTTTCTTTTTTATTAGAAATCTTTTTGCTTTCCTCTCTGTTGATCTATAACATATCCTATTTTTACTCAGTTTCTTTACAATCCATGGGATAGTTTATCTCCCTGAAATATTCTTTTACCTCTGCTTAACTATTGGAAGTTGTAGATTTACATCTGATCTGAATGTTTATGCATTTGTTATTGTCGTTTATTTAGCTGATGGGAGATTAAGAAGTGAGGTCAGGGATAAACAGCATAATATAAAGTTACAATTTACTAAAAAAATATTAGAAAAGTCTCACAGGAGGGAGAAATACTCTGTAAAATGTTGTTTGAAAGAGGCTTAAGTGAAATTTAGCTGTGATTAAAATCTGTTCTAGTTTTTGGATACACAATTATTCAAGCAAGTAGTTGTTTATTTTGAGTTAAAACCCTCAGCAATCACTGTTAGTCAGCTCTCCAGATAGTATGTCCCAGTTGCATCCCTTCATCAGTTGCTAGCAGGAAGGTTTTCCTATTTGTTCCACTTACAAAGTAAATAAAACTTGTTGTGGAAAGCATTTAATGTGGATACTATATTTGCTTTGGAATATTTTCCTCAATAAGTACTGTTAGCCAGCAGGCAAGTCTGATCACCCAGTGTGTTAGCTGTGGGAGGCAAATCTGAATGCCTGGCACATAATGATCAGTTTAAACTATTGAAATAGAAATCAGAACACTGAGTGAAATTCAAAAATATTTCATTAAATGAATTATGATGTGTATGTGAATAAAACTATAGTTAGGGACTCTGCCATATATACTTAGATGTCTACAATCTTTAGGCTATTTTTTTCTGATAGATTTGACTTCAAAAAATACACTATATTTTTGAGGGACAGCACTAGAAAATATCACAGTGTGTTTGCATTTCATTATAGCTAACATTTTTCTTATTACTTCGGTTTCAAGAATTATGTTCTCTGCAAGCTGCTCTTGGGTCCTCATTATGAGACTTAGCCATGCTTATACTCAAGGCTCATTAACAGAGAAAACCACTCCCAAATTTATAAACCTTGTTCCTTTATTATTTTGAAGCCAATATTTTGGTATTTTTGGAAGTGTAAGATTTATTGGGTCACAAAAAGAAAGCAAGACAATAGCACCCTAGTCCAGAGATTACTGTTCTGTACAAGTACAGTTCATGCCTTTTCAGGAGTATATGCCATACTGAGTTGTTGTCTTAGTTGTATACATTTTTAAAAACATTAATAGGAGACAATGAAGCTAATGATATTTACAGAAAGTGTTATCTGAACTAGAAGACTGTATGCAAAGATATCAAGCTTTGTGTATGGAATTATGACCATACTGCTTCTAGTGATACAGCATGGAAGGACTTATACACACTGCAGTCTAAGCACGGGTCTCAGGACCAGCCTCATGCATGCATTAAAATGCAAGGACGTTCCTGGGCACAAGCTTCCTCAGGGACTGTGGAGCTCATATTGCAGCCTTGCTTGTGGAGTTTAGCTCAGGACTGGGTCCTTCTTTCTGTGGTCTGGTCAGGAACCAACAGGAATGAGCACTGTATTGCTCCCTCAGCATGCAGATAGTTTGGATTAATTCATTTCCAAGAAAAACTGCATATTTTGAGTATGAGTTGCAGATGGTAGTGTGGTAAGGAAAGTACAAATCTTTGTGCTGGGCATAAAGGCTTCTTCACTCCACCTTGCAATGCAAGCAAAGGGACAGGGCAGCACATGATGGCTGCAATTTTGGGTTGGTGTCATGCCCTCTGCAGAAAACCTGCCAAATAAGTGTGTTACAAGAATCTTTGAATACTGTATCTAGGCCACCAGCAATATACTTAGAGTGTATATAGTAATAAATTAAACAGATACTGTCTGAAGAGTTTACCAAGAGACAGGAAGCCATTGGATATTGTAGGAATAAAAGATGGCACTTGTGAAGAGATCATTTATGGAGGCTTTCCAATAAAAATACCAGTTTCCTACTCTTGGATAAAGTATATCACAAAAATACAAGATCCTAGCAAGGTTATTGGCTATTATCTTGCTCTTAGTGACCTTGACACACAACTGATAGAAATAGATTTGGTTTAATATATGCTTTAGTGTGGAGTTTCAGTGATGAACCACGGACTCTGAAGTATATGCAGTTCCCTCTCTTGTTCAATAACGTACTTCAATATGCGCCCCCTTTTAGATATATGAAGGCTATGCAGAAATTAGTGCAACTGTGTATGTGTTTCAAGTACAAGTGCACATGCTTAAGTAACCTGTCAAATTAGAGCATCTACAAATGTTGTATTTATAGTTTCTCCCCCAAAGCCCAGTTGCAGTAAAAGCTCAGTCCAGCTGTCACATCTGTGTAATTCATTAGAAATTTCAAATTTTTAACTTCAGCTGTACTGTAAAGAAAAGTGACTATGTAAAAATTATACAGTGTTGGCTAATATATTTCCTTCTCTGTATTCACGTTCTTGTAATTCTGTTTGCATAACTCATTGACATTTATCTCTGTAAGCAATTTACAGTCACTGTATCTGTGTTCTGTGGTGTCTTCTGCATCATTTGCTGAATATTCTAAATACACTCTGATTTCAGGTTGGTTTTTTTAATTTTTTGAAGTGTGAGCCAAATAGAGCCCAGCTGGGCTTTGAAAATCCATGTTTTGTTTATAGGCTCTCAGTTGATGAAGGCACATTTTTGAATGCAAACTGGGCCTGTTTAATCTGGAAAGACAATAAAAATGGATCCTCACATTGGCATTTTTGTAACCATGCTATAACATGCTGCCCAAGTGCAAAAGGTGAAGAAGTTGAAAAGAGTGAATTTCTGATTAAATTATGTGGGGAGAATTTCTTTACTGCTGAAAGCCTGACATGAAGTTCACATGAGGAGACAGCTCAAGCTATTACTGTGTTTGAGTCAAGGTATTATTTGGGCATGAGAAGGAAATGCGGATAATTTTTTGGCATATTTTTCTGCATCAAAGTGAATTGCCTTTTTATCAAAAATGAGTCAGTAGGAGGAGAATGGTGAAGCAATGGAGATGCCATAAACTAGTTATTTCTCCTGGGTCATTCTTCTGATATAACTTTAGCAGTGATTCTTTTTATGTTTAGTATTTATAAAGACAGCCTCACTAGGTAAAGTGATGTACTTAGATGGACGTGTTAACATGAGTCATTACTAGTATTAATTCTTTTTTGGTTACCCTGGAGATTTTCTCATGTGGCCTCATGAGCCTTGCACAAGGACCAAAATCTAAGGCAGTCATTTTGAGTAGTGATGAGGAGCATGATCAAATTGGTGTGATTTGCAAGAGCAGTTACAGAATTTAACATTTGTAGATTTGGTCAGGGAAGATTAATAGGGTCTTGCAGTCCTTTTCTCTTAGATGCTTTTGAGTTTTGTGTCCACACAATTTTGATAGGTAAGGTATGTACGAAATCTGATATTTACACATGAAAAATAGGGCTATGTTGTCTGTTACAGAGAAAACAGTCCTCTGAATATATGTTTTCATTTTTGTGTTTTAGATAATTCTTGTAAGCTCTTCCCATAATGACCGTGACCAAAGCCTTTTCATAAGCACGGATGAAGGAGCCACATTCCAGAAACAACCCATTACTTTCTTTGTGGAAACTCTTCTTTTTCATCCAAAAGAAGAAGATAAAGTACTTGCTTACACCAAGGAAGGCAAGGTAAATCTTGAAGATACTGCATTTGCTTGACGTTTAGAAATTACTTTGTTAAGAAGGTATAAAACAGTTCTGATATGCTGATTAATGCTGGGTTTTATAAAATATCAGTTACCCAGAAGAGAATTATGTTCTGTTTTTGAGGTTTATTTAAATATTTATTGTCTTCATGTCCAACTTTGTTTTTACAGTAGTTTCAATCATGGCATTTTCAGTTGATACAGATATCGGTAATATTTATCCTCCTGCATAATATTGTTAAATAGTAGCTCTTAAATGTGTTCCTCCCTAGAAAGTGACCATAAGCAATTGCTCTGTAATTTATAGTGTAGTAGAAAGTTAATGAAGCTGAAATAGTGCCTCCAAAGGCCGTTCACGGGATGTAAAATAAAGTAATATAAAATAAACTGCACAGCTGTGCAGCAAATTTGGGGAATCAGTGAATCTGTAGAAATGTAAAATAATTCTCTCTCTTATGTATTTATACCACTTTCTGATTCAGGAGTTGTATTATGTTTGTAAATTTTGACCATCTTTCAGATTTCTTCTGCTTAAATTACAAAACGTTTTCTTCTGGGTGGGTTAGGCTAAGCATTGATGAATGTGCACGCACTCTGTAAGTGTGTAGTTCGTCTCTCTTTCACGGTACCAAAACCACAGCTGTAAAGTCACTGTGATTCTGGTCCTGGTAGTGGTTTTGACTCACATTGATCATTACTCCAGTTTTAAACTGAAATTAGTAATATCTGGTCCATTTTAATCCCTGTCAGATTTCACAGAAGGTATATATTTATGTGGTGAGATTAGTTGGAAAAAGTTGCTCATGCTGAAGCCAAATACTGCACTGATTTCAGTGATATATCAAGTCATCCTTTGGGATATTTTCTGGGATATATAAGTTAATAGCTGATCCCAAAAGAATTCATGTTTACAAGCATTTGCAAATAAGGATAGAACTAAAATAAAAAAACACAGAAAACCAAACTCAGTCACAGATTACATTAAATATTTTATTTAGCAGCTTCAGTTTGAAATTTTAACACAATTAAAAATATGTTGAATGCACATTATATAAACACAATACTTCAGGGAAGCCTGAAATTATGAAAAGCCTATAATATGAAAACCTCTTTTTTTGAGTTTGGCTTTTGTTTCTGATGCTAGATACAATTCCTGAATTCTGTATGGTTACAGAATTGCAGAACCTTTAAGTGTAAGAGTCCAAACAAGTGTATTGAAGAAGTTGACCAGCACAACAAGTGGGTACAAATATTTGCCAGGAGAAAGAAGGAGGCAGAAGCACAAAGTGAAGCATTTCCTTTGTGTTTTGATTAAATATGCATGTTAGAGAGATTTTCAGGCATTTTATACTTGGATAATCTTCCAAAAGGAGTGATGCTATTTTATGCCACATTTAAAATGTGACTGGACAAAATATTCAGTAAAGAACAGCCCTGCAGTAGTAGCAGAAGGGGTTAGGTAATCTAATGGGCTTTTCTCACGCTTTCAATATTACACTACAAAGAGGCAACCTTAAAGACCTACTGGAGAAGTCCAACATCTTTACCTGAGATGTGTAGGAATGAAGGATGCCTTTGACTGTCACTGGGTCAGTAACCTGCTTCCATTTCATATACAGTGTGATAAATTTGGCCTAGAAGAAAGAAGAAGGTGAGATGATATTGGCAAAGGAGGAGTTGAAAATCAAAATTGCAACTTGACATAAGAAGAGGTCACTGTACTAAAATCAATGCTCTTGAGAGATAGTCTTGATCTGAATTTGGCCTATGGAAACAGTATAGTCCAGATTTTTGAGTTAAGTAACTTTACCTTCACTGAAACAAAGTAGTATCAAGGTGTAACCCAATCTAAAACCTAGGAGAAGCTGTTACTTCCGCTTACTCAAATTATTTCTTACAAAGGCATTTTTGAGAATACAAGGAATACAGGATCACGTCCTTCATAAATAGCAATCAGCAAGGCTTCTCTGTCTACTGGAACATCACAGCCTTACTCACAACTTCTGATTTGATTTAGGGCTTATTTTATATTGCAAAGTATGAGTTGTTCTTTCATTCAGAACATTAGATTCTGTTTAAATAAAACTCTAGCCTCTAGCTGACACTATAAATGAATGCAAATCCAGTCAATGTGGTTGAATTAATCCATTTGCTGACTCAAATCTATACTCTCTTTTTCTGGTTACCTCAGTTATAATGAATAACCATCAGCTATTCACTGAGTCTGTATAAATACTTCTAGATTTTTTTTAAAGTTGGCAGGGATGCAGTAGATTTTAATTGTTCATTTGGAAGCTGAAAGGATGAAAAAATGGCAAAACTGAGAAAAGCATTATAATATTTTTTTAAAAAAGTGATTCCACATGTTTATTACATGTGTGGTAATAAAAAGAGTTAAAAGATCTATTAGATGTGTTTGCTGAAGCCACAGGTTTTAGCTGTCCGCTAATATAACTGTTTTCACCTCATATCTAATCTCATTTAATAGTTTTATCATATGTACCTGTTAATAAAATGGATACATATGGGTCATTTTTTTAATTGAAGGAAGTTTAATGTCTGCATAAGTTAGTTACACATTCTTTTTTATTTATTTCAAATACTGCATCAATTAAAAGTTCCTCTCACTTTGAATATCCTTTCTTAGCCCTGCTTTGTTCTCCCTTACAGTAAGATTGCCAGGGCTTCCCCCTACACTAACCCAAACTGTTCATTCATAAATTCCCAGACTTCAGTCTTAAACGTGTGTGAGGGGAGGTGGTTTGGGTTCGGTGGGGGGTGGGTGGGTTTGGGTTTGTCTTTTTTGGCCTCTACTGCACAGGCCTCACTCTTCTAATGGCAGGAATCTTCTCTCATTTTCTTCTGAAATTCATCCATGACAGAACTATATCCCTTTGTTCATGTGCCAGTGTTGTCCCTTATCCTAAATAGCTCTTTTCCCTCCTGCCAGGAACCTCTGATTCCTTGTCTGTCTTTGCAGCTTGGCCACCAGAGTTAGGGCAGCGCATTAAATGATCATGTCTTCCAGATTTATAGCAGCCTGCTGAGGCAGGTAACTAGCTGAGTAGGGTCCACCCTTTTAAAAGATTTAAAAGATGGTCAAACCAATGGTTTATCTTTTCTGTAATGCCTGTGGTGACAAATGTTTGAACAAGTAAGAAGCTTAGGTTCTCCATCCCACACAGTCTAGCCCACTCAAAGCCACATTCCTCCCTCCCCTGAGGCTGCTCTAAGCTATATGCTATAAAATACACTGGTTGCAGCAAACCCTAACCCACATAATAAAACTAAGATCAGAAAGTTAGCAGACAAATCAGGAGCCTGGCTCTGCAGCCCTGTCATTAATGCATTTAGCTCTGAGGGTGAAGATTTTTTGATCCCTGCTCATTTCTGTCTCTGCATTGACGGGGTGAATGCTAAATCAAGCAATCTGAGTCCTTACTGTAGTTTCTTACCCGAACTGTGGTCTACCTGCTTTAACTGAACGTGCAGTGGAACAAAGCCCAGTCATTGTGCAGTGCAGAGTAACTGGGAAAAACTGTTTTATCTTTAATTAAAACTTTAGTAAATTTACCCATAGAGTTCTGCTAAGATACGTTACCTCAGCTTTTGCCTTTACATCTTAATATTTCTCATTTTCTGTAGTAAAACACAATATATAATCACGGGGTTTTGTGGTTTGTTGTTTGTGGGGTTTTTTTTCATTTGCCATTGAATCTGTCATTTTAAAACAAAAACATTCCTTACTAGTCCTCATAAGACACTTACCCCCAGAACAATCAGCGACTGAACTGATGACTTATTCCCACATCAGAGAAGAACAGTTTTACTTGCTTTTTTTTTCCATGTTAGAGATATTAAGAGAAAAACCATCATATGTAAATTGGATCAAATAAGAAATGCCTGCAAACAGCAGGGGGTTTTAAATCTGTCTTTTTAGAAGTCTCATAGATATTTCCTATTTTAATGGGAGGAAACACATGACGAAGGCAAATGCTGAAGGAGGGAGATTTTTGAATAGCTGTTTTATATCCCACTTCATTCTGGAGGAAAACAGCTTTCATCTGCATTCTTGTTATCCATCTATATCATTAGCATTTGGTTTTTTACCAGGAGTGTACTGTTCAGAGGGAAGGTGGAGCTGGAGTCCTCCTGCTCCAGGCATCTTCTGCCTCTCTGCTGAGTGACCATTTCTCATGGGTCACAAACTGGTATCCATGAAACAAGTGCCTGAGTGCATCTCTCCTCATCAAATCTCTCATGCATTTCTCTAGTATCTTTTGGTCCTATTCTAGCAGAGTCTTAAATACATTGACTTTCTGGCTTAGGTATTTTTGATGGAATTAAGGCTTGAAGCATAGAGGGAACATTTGTGCTTGTTCGGTCAATGAATGAGAAGAAGGAGAAGAAAAGGGTCCTTTTACCATCCTTCTTGTGTAACCATACTGAGATAAAAAAGAATCTCACCCAAAATGAACTGTGATTTGTTTTCATGGTAAACTAGAAGTCATTGCCGCTGAGTTTTGTTCATTATAGATTATATTTTAAAAGACTTTCTCTATGAAAAGTTATTACTCTGGAAACCATTGTAGAGAGTTCCTGGTAATGATTTTTTTATATATATATTTTTTTTTAATTTGTGTGCAACCTGTCATTTTAATAGTGACATGGGACCTGTCTTTGAAGATGTACAACATTAACAGTTTCCTATCATCTTTTTTTTCTTTCTTTTTTAGGTTTATGTATCCATGGACTTGGGGAAAAAATGGATCCTTCTGCAGGAACGAGTTTCAAAAGATCATATATTTTGGTAAGCAGTCTGTTATTTTTCCCAGTAACAAATGAACAGCAAAGGTATTTCATTCTAATCAAGAAAGATGCTTCTTTCAGTCTGAGCCTTGGCATCTTTTGCAGATTATGTCAGCATTGCTGTGTCCACTGTTGTAAATTCATACTCAAGCCAGTGATCATTCCAAGTGTCAGCACATATAAGGGTTATAGGTCTGGATCTGTGGAGCCCAAGATTTAGAGAGAGCTGTAATGTCCAATGAAATTGCTCTTCATTTTACTGGTGAAATTGATCTTTAGAAAGGAGAGCAGTCTTTTTGCTGAGAAAAATCTATAACATTTTTTTTAAGAGAGGTTGAATCAGACCGATTAACTGGAGTCGTATATAAACTTAGACTATTAAGGAAACTGGTGAAAAATATGGCTTTATCGAGTGCACATATATCAAATGATTTCATTTTCAGCTCAAATATTTTGCTGTGTCTCTAAATGTTTAAGTGATTTAGGCAGGTTTACTAAATGTTTGAAAAATAAGTCAGTACCTGATTTTTATACAAATTACATTGATTTGAAAAGTGTGTAACTTCTTTTACACTAAAATAGTTCTTTTGATAGTGTTTTAAATAATTCTTTATTTAAAAATGGTCAGTTTTCACGCTCAACATTTATCTGATTTCTATTGAAAAGCCAGAGAATTCCCCCTTTCACATTCTGCTTCAGTGTGTAAGTATGGACTGCCCATAACTGTTTCATTACTAATAATTGGTGGGGTTTATTACAGGATTAGTCATAATATGCTAGACACTTCTGTTCCCTAAATGACTTTTAATTTTAATTCTAGAAGGACTCTGATCCATGTCAGTTGGATAAAGTATAATTGTCCATATGTCTGTGGAGCCATATCTGGCTTTCAGCAGTATTTTGTGGTTTGTTAGTGGTGTTGCCAGTATTGAAATGGGTCATCTTGGTTGCAAGATTTGCAATGTGTTTGGCATTCGTGCTCTGCTCCTCCTTGTTCTTCAGGTAGTTGCTTTTCTCTTGAAATAGGTACTCATCCTGGCCATACATGGGGAAAACCAAAACAAACAAAACCCCGACCTACTTAAACTGCTAGCGTAGAGGTTACAAGCATACAGAGCTCTTACAGTACCTAGAGATATGTTGGCCAGGGGCCCAAAATATAACTTGGCGGGTCCAAAGGTGTGCTGGCATGTGTGCTGCTGCTGAAGCTGGGCAGAGGGAAGGTTGTGACCCAGGGCAGGGACACACGCTCAGGTTAAACCCTGTTTGCAAAAGCCAGGAGCACAAGACCTAACCTGCCCTGCTGCCCTGTTGGTTTTATCCCTGTAATTATCCCTGGACATATCAAGTGAGCTTTTTCACACTTCCAAGTGCCTCTTTTAATCTGCAACCCACTTACTGTCCATACTTTTAAAAGAACAGCCTGTGGTTAGTTCGTGGTAACACCCATCTGAGTTACTCCATTTTGTCTCAAGATTTTCTGCTGAAATACCTGAGGCAGCCTGACATTTTCTGCTTACTTGCTCCTGCAAAATACAGCCTTATTGGAGAACTTATTTCTACACAGCGGCTGGAGTTTCATAGGCAATACACTTTACAGGTCTCTTAACTACCATGTGAAAGGGTATAACCTTTTAGAAGCAACACAGTGGGTCAGAAATGTCATGTCTGCCTTATGAGCAATTTTTCCTTAGCAAGATTATATAGGGTGTAAATCAGGAGGGCATGTGATGCTTTGTCTTTAATCAAAAATTTTTAAAAAATGTGTTAGGTCTGAAAACCATCGACATCACTAACAGGTAAGAAAGAACAGTGGAAGCTCTCACTTGAAGACTTGTTTAATGGTGTTTTTCTTATCTGAGTCTAGGTATATTTAGCACACTTAGATTATGAAAAATGTAGCATACCACTGAGATATCTGTCACTTTTGCTCTGACTCAATCTGTCAATGTTTTTTGTATATAAGAACTAAAGTCAGCAAGTGCATGTTTAATATTAAGTCTGTATTTTGCGGTGTTTCAGAATCCTTCTGTTTCCTTATATCATTCAGACACAATCAGGGAAGTGTCCTGGAGCTCCAATAGGAATAACTCCCATGTATACTTCAAAGTCACGATTGTTCATAAATGTCACGTTCCTCTTAGATAAGAATAATAAATTCTAAGGGTCTGTACATTTATAACCATTAGAAATATTTTCTAGGGTTTAGTTTTCCCCTTTTCTGTATATAGATCATTCCGATTTTTCTCAAGAAATCTACCAGCTAGCAACAGCAATAATTGGGAGCAGGCATTTAGTGCCTCATCAGTACCAAATGATCCTTCTCTTAAACTTCCATAGAAATAAAGATATAGAAATATTTTTTTATTTCTAATATCATATGGGACATTGCAATATATAAAGAATCTGCAGTGAGGGGAGGGTTGGACATGGTGGCTTTCCAGTGAGAGTTTGTCTGTCATTATTATGAAACTTTTCACTAAAATAGGGACTTCATCACCCCAGTTATCTGAGTGCTAGATAGAAAAAATTGTTTGTGTAGTTTTCAACAGATATAAGAACACGGGTTTTGTCATACCTTGACTACTAGGACACTAAGTCCAGTATTGTTTTCTTGGCAATATATAACATCTGATGTGTTAAAGATGGGTGAAATGAATTCAAATCAATTGTACACCTCACTATAAATGAGGGCATGTGTCTTGCTGATACTGGCTGGTTGTGCCAAGAACATTTCACGAGGCAGAATTTAGCATATGTTTCTTCTTTGATTTCAGTCGAGCTTTGCCACTGAAGCTGATAATATAGCCTAAGATTTTTATTTAAATCTGTTAACTGCAAATATTATCAGTCATAATATTTTCCTGTGCTTTGTAAAAACAATTTTTTCTGTGCCTCCAACAGCAGCTGGATCTTCATGCATTTCCTGAAAAGCATTTTTTTTCTAGTCAATGAAAATCTAAATGCAATTAATTTAATGGAATGGCTTATGTATTTATATTAAGGGAAGGTCAGTAAGGACTGAGTGTTTTAAACTGTTCATGTTCAGATCTTATACTGTAGGTTTATAAGCAATATATTAAAATCATCTTCTAGGCTTTCTTTGCTTTTCAAGTGTTATGGACCATCCCTTAAGTATCTTTGCAGATTTAATGTATGGAATTTGTTTTTTCATTATAGTGGAACTAATGGAAAGATTATTGATATCAGTGGAAAGTGTATACTGCCATCTCTATCTTAGGAGCACAGAATATTTTCTACTCACGTGTGATACAGTGTGTCATTTTCTTACCTCCTCCCAGCCATTTTCCCAATTTGTTTCATTTATTCCTTTGGAAAGGAAAGCTGACTAATCCTTCATAGCAGTTCGTCTTCTGTTAGCATCTAGGAGGTGAAACTGGCTTCCTAGAGAGGTGGTCGATGCCCCGAGCCTGTCAGTGTTAAAGGGGCATTTGGACAATGCTGTTAACACACTAATTTTTGATCAGCCCTGGAGTGGTCAAGCAGTTGGACTATATGATCATTGTAGGTTCCTTCCAACTGAAAATATTCTATCATGTTCTAAAAACAAAAGACCTGTAAGGCTGCAGGTAGATGCGAAGATAGTTGCAAAACTGATGCATTCTAGAAATATATTTATTTTTTGTTGTTTTCTCATTCAGGTTGAAATGAAAAAACATAGAAAAAAGCTTCAGAAAATACGGAAAGACTGAATATAAATGCTCTGATATTGTTCATTGAAAACTTTTTTAATTTTGAAGCAGAATCTTGAAATGTGGATTTGAAATTAACTTAATGAAATAAATAAGTCACACTAATTCAAAACAAAAAAAAATTGATTTTCTATCAACATTTAGAAAATAAATCTTTTCTTTCTGTATAAATACTAGCTAGGAAGATTTAAATCACACCCCACCCCCCCCCACCCCACCCCCCTTTTTTTTAATGTGAAAAGTTCTAATTTTGAGCAAATTCTTGTGCTTTAAAATTAAGAAACTTTGATCACAGTTGCATATAAACTGCAACTGGCCATGCAGTGTTGTTTCAATGTGATGATTTCTGTTTAAGCGATGTTGTAGTACCCATCCTTTAGAAGTACTTTTTCCAGTTCTTGGTGTATTTGTAGGAGGGAATGCAAAAAGATATGACCTATCCCAGCCAAACATTAAACACCCACACATCACATGGTACATAACTGGTTTTATACATCAAGCTCATTTTAAAACCAGAATGGTGTATTATGTGGTAATCCTTGAGAAGAGCAAAGGGCAGTGCAGTTTAGGATTTCTCTGGCTCTGCTGCTGTTCTTTTCAGTCCCCAAGGCTTACGCACCAGCTAAGTTGCTTTTGATTTCTCAAAACAGAGCTTAGTAATACATAAGCAAAGAACAGATTGTGAATCAGCTGTCTACAAACAGCACAAATATACCCCAGGACAGTAAGACATGTATTGGTAATTACCAGAGAATTAGGCCCAGCACCTTTCCTTTATGATGCTGTCTAGAGCTGGGATATGTGGATCCTATGCTATGGGTATCTGTTACTCTTATTTTTAGCTATAGGTTTCCATTTTCTTGAAAGGTGAGAACATAACAATGGAAAAAAAAAAAAAAAAGATGAGTTTATTTGGGTAGAGCAGCTGTTCTCAGGGGACCAGAGTTCAGTTCTCATCATGAAATCCCACACCAGTAATTAATCACAGCCATACCCATTAATGCTAAGTGTAGCAGGTTCCTGGCTATTCAAGTGTCAGGTGAAAGGGGATTTCAGCGATATTATGCCCCGAAGGAGAGAGACATGCAAAGAGGATTTCATTGAGCCTTTAACATTGAATTTTGTGTGAAAGGCTCTTGTGTGGGAAGCCAAGAATCAGTGTGGGCACTCATTCTGATGTTTGACTGAATCACTTGGGGTGGTATTTGTTTCTATTTCTGTCCGTGTGGTGATGCGTATGGCTGTATTGGGTTTACGTGGCAAGGTTTGGTAGCAGGCGTGTTCAGGGCTTCTGTGAGAAGAGCCCAGGAGCTGCCCCCATGTCAGACAGAGCCAGGTCCAGCCAGCTCCAAGACAGACCCACAACTGGCCAAAGCTGAGCCTGTGAGTGACAACGGTGGCTCCTCTGTGATAAAATATTTAAGGGTAAAAAAAGCTGTGCAGCAGCATCTGGTAGAGAGGGGTGAGAAGACATGAGAGCAGCAGCCCCGCAGACACCCGGGTCAGTGCAGGTGGGGGCCGGAGGGGCTCCAGGCGCCGGAGCAGATTCCCCGGCAGCCCGTGGTGAAGGCCGCGGTGAGGCCGGCT
>JAVJGI010000001.1:50486410-50521278 GCA_035590275.1 Ibycter americanus | reverse complement strand
GGCAGGGGGTGCCCCAAGGAGGCTGCGCCCCCGGGGGGGCCCCAGGCCGGAGCCGGCTGTGCCTGAGGGTCTGCGCCCCACGGGAAGGACCCATGTTGGA
Source organism: Ibycter americanus (assembly GCA_035590275.1). Lineage (NCBI taxonomy): Eukaryota > Metazoa > Chordata > Aves > Falconiformes > Falconidae > Ibycter > Ibycter americanus. The sequence continues at coordinate 50,521,178 of JAVJGI010000001.1, read as the reverse complement.
CAGGTTCATGAAGGACTGTATCCAATGGGTGGGGGCCCATGGTGGAGCAGGGAAAGAACGTGAGGGGAAGGAGCGGCAGAGACAGCGTGTGATGAACTAACCACATCCCCCTGCACTGCTGATGGGGGAGGAGGTAGAGAATTTGGGAGTGAAGCTGAGCCTGGGAAGAAGGGTGGGGTTTTTTGTATGGCTGTTGTTTCTCACTATCCTGCTCTGTTATTATTTGGCAATAAATTAAACTAATCCCCAATTCAAGTCTGTTTCACCTGTGACAGTAATTCGTGAGCAACGTCCCTGTCCTTATCTTGACCCACAAGCTTTTCATGTATTTTCTCCTCATGTCCTGTTAAGAAGGGGGGTGATAAAGTGGCTTGCTGGGCACCTGGTAGCCAGCCAAGGTCAACCCACAGCAACGACAAACCACTCCAGCTCTGCTGTTTGGTTAAACGTGGAAGGAAAAATGTTTTTGCTAAAAAGCTTTGAAGCGTAGGGAGTAAATAAGTAGCAGCACACGCTGCTTTGCAGGGCATTGACTGAATCATTGAAGGTGCGTCTTTCAAAACAGATGTGAAGGTGGCATGGCCTGAAACACAAATCAGTCATAATCAAATGTATTTTTAGCTTGTATGAATCAAATCATAGTTTCGTCTCTCTGAGTAACAAGGTTGCTAAGAGTCAATACCATTTTAGGCTACTCGACTTGCTTTCTGAGATAGGGAGCGCCCTTAAGCCAATTGCCAAATCAGTCATTATAAACTGGGAATTTGTTCCCTTTTGGATAAACTTCATATTCAGAGATTATGAGATGGGCAGATTGAGGAGACTCATAAAGTTTCAGATGGTCTGTGATTGGAGGCTCCTGCACATCAGTGAGCAGGTTTGTTTTGATTTGGTTTTGTTTTCCGATGTCCTGTTTGAAGATGTCTCTCCATTAATATGCACCCAAGTGACCTGCATCAAATATTTAACAATGAAGGGATGCACTGGAAGTAGAGAAGATACATGTCTCTAGCAGACTCTACTTGAGTAGCGTCTGCAAACAACTGCTCCCCTACAAAATGAGCCTGGACTACTAGAAGCAAAAAAGTGTTTCGTGCTTGAAGTAAAATATGAATCATAATTATCATATAAGGGACTTATGATTCACATTTTGAGATGTGTTGTGTTACACGTTGGTGGTAATTTTTGTTCCTGTGTATTACATAAATTTCAAATTTCAGGTGAGTAGTGTTTTTTTTCTAATACTTCATGCAATTAGGGTAAGAAAATATTGGGGCAGTTTATGAAGAAGAGAGATAGCTGAATAACAGGGAACTTATTATTAAAATAATGCCAAAGGTCTCATAATTGGAATTCTTAACAGAAAATTCTAAATTCTTAGCATTTCAGCATGGTTATTTAAAAGTATAAAATACCTAATGGCAGTATCATGAAGTACACATTTATACACAGGCCAAGGCAGATGCAGTGGGCTTGTTATCCTCTACATTGCACCGTTTTCATGCTGATGGAATGCTGTTAAGGTCGGTGGAATTACCTGGTGGAGCACTAAAGCAGAGACATGAAGAATTAGCTCATACAACAGCTAATCTTTCAGGAGTACTTCCCTAAAGTCTAAAAAAATACATGCATAAGAAAGGACTCTGGTGTCCCTCAGGAGACCAGATTCAGGCCTGAACGGAACTAAGGTACTTTGATTTCCCTCTGCTTCTCATCGTGTTTATTAGATGCAGCTTTACAGTATAAATGAGGTTAGACATATACAAAGGCTGCACCGGGGCTGAGGTAATTTCACCTCTCCACCATCAAAAGGGCCTATCTTGCCACTTTTCTTCCACAGGACTGGTGCTCAGCTGCTGGCTTGAGCTGATGAAACAGAAAACTAATCCCTCCAAAAAGTTCTAAAATTACGTTCTGCAGGACTAGTTCTCCCAAAAGGCTCACCATGGAGTCAGACAAGCCCAAGGGAGATGATGGGACCTTGTGTTCACAGTAAAGGGAAGAAGCATACTGAGGCTGCTTATATTTACACCACCCTACATTCAAGTTGGGCTATTTAAATTCTGAAGTGTCGTAACCACTCTGTTACATGATCTGAAGTGCTGGCATGTTGCACGTGCTTTTATTCAGTGTGGTACACTTGGTCAAGAGAGATTTCTTTTCCTAGAAGAAAACTTGTCTGATCTAAAATTAAAGTTAGTCTGAATTTCACTGGAAATTTTAATGGTTTAATGTAAAATTCTAAAACAACCCAAACCAGAAAACCCTAAATTCGGTGATGAGACCTCCTTCACCCAAGTAAAGCAAATAAACAAAGAAATGGTCCCAGATTCCTGAAATACGGACATTTTCATTGCAAACTACTGTGAGAAGAAAAGTGGGACATTCTAACCAAACTAGATCAAAAAACCTTGCTGATTTTGAGAAAAATATAGTTCCTGAGAAAGTGCTTGTTTTATTTGGAGAGGAAAAAAAATTAAAAATTGATGCTGGAGTATCAGCTGAAAAGGACGAAGGTGTTGGATTGTCAGGGTCCATTGCGTGTGTGCTTTCTAAGACAGAAGAGGTCCTATACTAAAGCCAGCTGAGGAACAGTAAACTGTGCTTGTGAACGGATGTGTGGACACAATCCTCACATTGGTACAATGCATTTATGTTGTGGTAGTAGTAAGTTTGTAAATGAAATTGCAAAAAAACATAAATTGTCTTACATTTTTCCCTCAGTATGAAAAAAAATATAATTGAGCCTTCCATTTAAGTGGATCATTTACTGTATGTGTTCCTGTATGTACATTATTTGCCCAGCATTTTAAGAAAGTTATATCACATGGGCAGAGGGACCTAGACTGTGTTTAGCCTGCATAGTGTCCTACCACTTTTCCTTTGGTTCATGACTTAAGCACAAGTGAAATAACAGTATTGCACTTTAAAGTACTGTTGGCAGAGGAGTCCACTAAAATGAGTAGATTAGTTTATTCTTCAGGGATATACCTTCAGGTTCTCTGCATTAGTTATAGTCTGTTCTGAAGATTTTCTTAGCAGCCATAATAGATGGAGTCTTTTTTTCAATAAAAGAGGAAGGACTATTCCTAAGTGTTCATAAAGCCAAATGAAGGGACTTCGGAGTTGGAAACTGCTCTGTAGCAGACATTCAAAAGTAGACTTTGAGGGTGTAACATCTTCAGTGAGTAATGCTGTTATAGCTTATTGGTACAATTAGAGTAATGAAAAACACAAAACAGATTTTTTTAAATGCTCTGCTTACTTAATTTGTACCTTTCACAGTGCATAAACTCTGCACTTAAAGGATGCATCTCACCTGTTAGAGTTGTATAAAATCAAAGATCTACAGGTATAGCTTAATGATAATTTCTTTTGGCAGCCTTGTCTAAGCCAAAGTGTAAGGCTTACATCTTTGCAGGGTGACCTTTTAAATTAGACTGTTCCCAAGACTGGGACCTGGCAACTTCAATGGGACAGCTGAGGTGGTGAAGGAGAGGCAAGACTGGGGACATGGAATGGGGTGCCTTAATCTGGTAGAGCAGTGAGAAGAATTGCTTGTCAAACTGCAGCATGGAGCTGTCCTCCTAAACCTTCTTTATAGTCAATGGACACCATGGAAATTGATGCAGCTGGTTTAGGAACAGAAGACTTACCTTTTGGAAGTGACTGTTCTCCCGGTTAATAAAGGGTAGTTTTTAAAAGGAGAGGTAGGGGAAATGTCTGAACTTCTGGGGAAAAGAGGTATTACTTTTTCCTGACTGGGTTAAAAAAAAAACCCACAAAGCTTCCTTGCAATTTATTCACGTCTACTCAAATAAAAGCCTAAAGAAGAGAAGTAGTCTGGGTTGGAAACTTTCATTTTCTGTGTCCATGCAGTGTTCATTAAAACAGATCAGTTACAACCTCTTGCACTAAAAGATTACACTGGAAACAAGATTAGAGGCTACTTGTGCCAGCTGCCACCGTTAGGAGGAACATGATAGAGGTGAGATCATTGTCACTTCTGAGCTGTTGAAAAAAAATACAGGAAGGTAGAATATTGACAAATATCTCAAACTGTGCTTATGAAATAATGTGTGATAAATTATGGATACAAGAAGTTGTTTCGAAAGTACCCAAAACCTGTCTCTGCATTATTGATGCTGATCAGCATATCAGGCTGAGCCTCAGAAAATTTCAGCCCTAAAGTTTTTGTTAGTCTGTGGATCAGCTGCATGAGGTACAGCACAAAACGTAGAATAGTCAGTAAACATCATTTTCTTCCCTCAAAACACTGAATGCAAAGTTGATAGCAGGTTTGATTTGGTGTTCTGAATATCTAGAAAAAGAGTGCACACAGCAAAAAAGTTCACAGATCCTTCCCTCTGCTCATATATACTCTTAATCAGATCTCAGTGAATATAACATCTTCTCTAATGTAATGTTTTGCCTCCAAAATGCTAGAATAGTTTGTGTTTCAGAGACCAGTTTCTTAGTAAATGCAAGATTATTCCATGCGTTTACCAAAAAAATCCCACTAGAAGTTTCCTTTGCATCTTACGACTTGGTGGGAGCTCATCCACCCTCCCCTTACTTCTTCAGGCTGATCATTCATCTTGTTACGGAAAAACAGCATATGTGATTATTTCTGGTTGTTATGCAGCAGTGGAAATCATCCAGCCTCTTCCCCCTGGCTTGCATTCCCAAGGAGCCACCAATTACCGAGTCTGAGTTTTAACCGCTCCTCATAAATCAATGCTATTAAAATCATTACACAATGATGTAATTTCAATCCAAAGTATAGCTTTATTGCATTTTATTATTAATAATTGTATCAAAATGATCATTTTCTCTTAAGTATTTTAATGGGCTTTTTTAATATCTGCATCCAGCTGCACTTCATCACTCAATGTATCTCCTTTGTGTGTCTTCAACTCACATCTGCTGACTCGAAGGACTCTTATCATGCCAGTGAAGAGCCTTGTGAAGAGCAATATAGCTAGGGGAGTGGGGCCGGATTCTGCTTCGCTTAGTGACAGCACAACCATCAGCTCAAAACTTTCTCTGCAGAACCTGCCTTACTAATGACAATGGAAGGGCCAGAAAACAGTGCAGCTGGGGCTGCTGTTCCCAGGTTGGGATGGAAGCCTTGAGGGTAGAAAACTCACCTTCTGGCTGAGCATGTTTGAATTGAGAGATATTAAGAGAAAATCAGCCTCTATTCCCATTACACCTTTTCAAAGTTAAACTGCACCTTGATCAATTTTGACTGAACTTCCTGCTCAGAATATTCTTCTCAAAATTATTCTTCACTTTCATCTGTTGTCAAAGTGGAAGCTACTCTTCTCTTGAACATGCTAACCAAACATATATCAATTTGGTTTGGAAGTTGTGTGTCAAGTTTAAGATATTTCTAGTAAGAATGGAATCCAAGTCTTTTAGCACTAAATCTGCCTTGTAGTCTTGAATGTCAAACGTAATTGTAAAAAGATGCTCTAGCACTTGCTGGGACATATGAGTGTGTACATATTAGTGTTTGTGTATATATATAAATATTTATCAATTTATGATTATGAAAATTTGTTTCCAGTTTCATACCTATTTCTGGGTTTTTTTCTAAAATTGATCCTATTTGTATGCATATTTTAGTAAAAGAGATTCTAATGAAATTTAAGAACAAACATAACGTCAAGTACAGAAAAAATAGTTTCCATCTAGATGTTAATAATAGAACATTATAAATGGGGTTTATTTTAACTTCCCAGCTAGAATGTTAAAGCTGGTTAGTATGAAATCCTCTCTTTTCTTCCATCTACATAATTGCTATTCTGTAGCTGGCTCTGCATAACGTGATTATATTATGTTCTCAGGGCTGTTGCTGGAGTTGACGGAGACCCTGATTTAGTTCATATGGAAATCCAGGACCCCAGTGGAGGTATGCAAATGGAAATGTTATCAATTGATACCCTAGTGTATAGTAATTTCTCTTTGTTTAGAGAGTACTTTATGTGTTGTTTTTAAAAGTGGTCAGAAGAGAAACTGCAAATCAGATCCTTTGTTTATCTGTAGTCAGCAAAGCTGTCCTGTTATATAAAAATATAGTATAATTTAAAATTTACTTGTTTTCCACACTAAGACGAATTGACGTCAATATGCTATGCTCTGTTGAAAATGTCCATTAATAGTGCAATTTATTCTGGCAGTTAAACGTTGAACATTTTTTCTTGATGTGCAAATAAAACTGGCAATGCAGAGTTGGTGCAGGATAAGTGTCTGTTAACGTGAATCGTTGCATGTGTCAGTTCTACTGCACAAACCACCATCTCCCAGAATTTCCTCATGTTACAGTATCCAGTGTACTTTGAGACTTCAAAAGGAAAATAAATGAAAAAGCAGATTAGTAGTCAGGATTTGCTGTTCTAAAGAGTCACCAAGATTCCAAAAGCTTGTATAGTTTCTTGTTACCAATTGTACTCTTGAAAGATAATTTAATTCCTTGAATCAAATCATCTAAGTTCCTGCGCAGTCTTAAAAATGAGTTGCTAGGAATGCACAGTTCGATTTTCCCTGATCCAGTAGCCTTGCTTCATTTCAGCCCTGTTAAAAAATCAAAGTTACTATGTTAAAATCTGGATGACAAAGTTTCTAAATCTTTTAGCAGTGAGATTTCTGAGTCATGGTGACCCCTACGCAGCCCCATGAGCTGCTTTGTTTAGAGACAGTGTAAGAAGATTCTTCAGGAGCTGGATGGAAAGATTATTTTTTTTTATTTAACAGAAATAGCAGAAAAACTCTGATGAAATATCTCCTGACTGGGTTTTCAACAAACTGACTCTGTACACTTATGTTCAGTACAAGCATCACCATTGATTTTATTGGAAACAGCATCTTTGTACTACTTATCTGATGAAGAACTATAAAGCTTGTCAGGTGAATTACGAATAGCTGCACGGCTTTTCTATGGCCTATTGCTGCACTTGCTCAAATATCCTTGTGATGATGATTTGGACATAAGCAGGAGAACTTGGATTGAGTCTAGCTGCCTATTAAATGGGTGCAGATTTAAAAAAAAAAATAAAATCTGTATCTACTACACTGGTTTGGTCTTTTCTAATTAAAAGTCATAAAGTGTGGAATGCATTTCCTATCACACTGCAAAAGCAAGGAAGGACATGGGGGTGCATTATTTTCGCTTTCATGCTATATCTGAAGCATGGGGAGAATTAGTAATCTGGACACAGGATTGTGTACATGACATTTTTCTCACTGCATGTGGGAAAGTCACCCAAGTACTTTGTGCTCAGAAGCTTGTGACGAAGGGTGAACTGTACAAGGGCTTGAATCTAGGAGAAGGTCTTTGGGTCACAGCTTATGTAAGATATAATTATTGGCTCTACTCGCTCTGATAAGAGCAGATTGCATCAAAGATGCAGCGATGCTGTTCTAACAGCCCCGGCAGAGGGGATGTTCCTTGCCCATTGCTAACTGGAAAGGAAGAGAGAGGCCATAGCTTCCACTGATATAAATCAGTCCAGGCTCTTTCAGCAAGGTATTAACTCTGAATATAGAAGTCCTCCCCCAGCAGAGCAGTTCCAATAGTGTGTTAATAGTGTGCTTTAACTAACCTACAGAGCCTTTAAAATTCTGCATACTGTCTATTGGAGTCTGATTCTCTTCTCACTCATCGCAATTTTATACCGGGGTTGATCTATTGATTTCACTTATGTTGTGTCAGGCTGCCATTTCTCCAAGTGAATAATTCGGCTCTGTGCATAGGTTAAGTGAGAAAAGATGCTCCTTCTATTATCCCCACCCATGAATGCCTCATTCATCTAACCCCTAATCTCTCTGGACCAGCAAAATTTGGATAATAACAGGCTGCCTCCCGGGAATGATCTGAACTGTAAGCAGTTAATATATTCTCAGTACATTGGAGATTGAAAAACTCTTGTATGAGGGTTTAATATAATAATTTTACAACTAACTCACCTGGCAAAGGCAGCGCTTTTCCTACATGAATAACATTTTATACTGCTTGCTTCTTTTTCCCTTGATAGTCCTGTCATATGTTTCTCTTTCTCTTCCCTCAGGTTATCGCTACATCACTTGCCAGATTCAAAATTGCTCTGATAAGACAATGACAGTCCAGTTTGCTGGTGGCACTGATCGGGATTCCCTGACTGTGCAGGATGACTACATATTTCTTCAGGTACTGCCACTTTCTGGAGAGACAGCCCATTTTCAAATTAAAAAATAAAATTTTAAACACTGTAATTTAAGAGCATGCAGAAACCTGTTCCAGAGTATGAATGATGATTTATGAAATTTTATATGGAACAAAGCATTCCTTTATCTTTAAAAAAAAAAAAAAAGGCATCTTTATTTTGTGCAACCAGTTGCCTATTTATACAGTCATTTTTAATTTATCACTGACCTAGCTTTAAGTATATGAAAATTTTCAAGTGGATTGTGTGGTTCAAAGTTACTTTTTAAAAATACTCTTGTGTGTTGAGCAAAATGCAACCCTTTTGTTCTAATGCTTACAACCTCTTCTGGGTCCTTTCCAGTACCTCCATATCACAAAAAAGTTCCCTAAGAAGAGCACCCAAGGAAAGCTGCTGACAGAGTAGTGGCTCAGCTTCTTCATATGTATTCTCCTCTGAAGAGGTTTTGCCAGGAAAGAACTTACATGGCTGTGCTGAGGAACCAAAAGGGTGAAACGGCCATAGCTGTGGAGCTTAGGGCAACTTAGAATAGAATTGTAGAATCATTTAGGTTGGAAGAGACCCTTAAGATCAAGTCCCACCATAAGCATAACACTGCCAAGTCCACCACTAAATGATGTCCCTAAACACCATGTCCACAACTTGTGATGGTCCAAATTACATTGAGGTTATTTCATTCCCAAACTACGTGATCTGCATGCAGAAACCTGGACTGGAACTCTGTCAACCTTATGGCACCTGTACAGCTCAGGCACACTGGAAAATTTTGGTTTATGTGCTTGTAACTGGTTGTGATTTGAATCTATCAGAGCTACAAGATTCCCAAAGAACAGTTATGTCCTCCCTGTTTTCTTAAGAATTTACTAGGGAATTTCCTTGTACTTTCCTCAGTGGTTGGCTATCATTTTTCCCTTACTTTGATGTGATTTGCTTGCGGCAAGCCTTCTCTTCTACTGATTTTTGCAGAAAAGCAATATTGTGGCAAGGGATAGGTCTTCCCACTGCTGCCTTGGTGTACATCAGATTGACTTTGCATCTTTCCCTCCTTGTAGCTGTTTCTTCCAAAAGGATCTATAAATTAATAGAAACACAGAAGATCTGTCCTCCTCTTCTTTGGCACAGTGGTTTCAAGGGCCCACATGGCTTACAACATTTAGCACCTCAAAGAAACAGCAAAATGGTTTTGGGAAAGAATTTTTGAGTTAAAGTGGGCATTTTTCAGCTCAGGTCTAGCACTCATGGCACTTGTTTTGCTCAAAGGTATTATTATCTGTGGCTCCCCCCAGGCACACTCTAAAATCCATTTCACAGTGTGTAGACGGTGAGAAGTGCTTCTCACCATGTGAACTTCCAGACTGCTGTGCTCAGCAATACAGTGACTGCTTCCTTTTCAAGCATTTTGTTTTGCCGGGCATCTTGTACAATTGCATCTCGAGCAGTTGTTATTCTATGTCATGCCAGGCACAGGCAGACATGAAATGGAAGTGCGACCTGGAACAGTACACATAAAGTAATAAAGTTGCTGCTAGCAAAATGATGCCATAGGTAACATAGTCTCTGTAGATTTAAGACTTGCCAATGCCAGTAGATAAGATGTGCACGTATTCCACGTAAAGGGGAAGTATCTCTTGTCTTTTCCTTTCATGCTTACCTGCAGTAAATCACAGTATGGAATATAAATCGCTTTTATTGTTAAATTGATTTACAGTTAGCCATATCTATATGGCTGGAAGATAGAAGATAACTCTGGGATCCTGTAGTCACATCTGAAGCGCAGCCACCCCTGCAGGACACTACTTACCTGTGCCAATGAAACTGCACAGCAGCTGCACATTTGAGAAACAGCATACTTTTGAAATCACATGGAAATTCTTTTATCACTAGACTAAAATATTGCTATATAAGTTTAGAATCAGACCAGAGACTCTTCTTACTTTCAAGTCAATATCTGTTAGAAGATAGGACAAGTCATTTGTGCAAAAATAGAAGAGAGTTTGAAACTGTTGCCCCTGGCATAGCTCACATCCCCTGAGCTGTGCAGCTGTGAATCAGAGCATTGCAGGTCTGCACTGCTAATCCTGGCCCAAATCTCAGACTTTTACCATCTTAGAGGAAGATCTCAACCCTATTTCTTTACTATGTCTATATCCATGAAGATCAGGGACTTTCTAATACTCACTTCTCTTCCAGCTTGCACTGACAGTCAAACAGTTTCAGAGGTGATTTTAGTAGGAGGATTAAAGTTTCAACACTGTTTTTAAGCACAGACCAGCCTTTAATGTCAGTGAGGCTTGGCACAACTAGCTGCTTCAACTCCGATTCTCTGCTGCTTTACATCATCTTCAGTCATAGTCATTTAAAATGAGTGACATAAAAAAATGCATAATGGACAAAAAGATGGATAAGACTGCTATTTAACACTAATTAAAGAAACACTGAATTTTTTGGTTTAATCCATCATTTAACAAATCACATTTCTAAAGGATATCACATCCTTACTACCACAAAAAAAAGGAAGTTGGTTTAAAGAAAGAGTGAAAATGATTACAATAATAAATACTTTGATATCTTCGAAATATTCAGGCAGGTGGACCTGCTGTCATGCGTCAACTCTATTTTTAGCAAGGCAAGTCAAGTCTGCATGCTTCAGGATAGGCTGTCTTCCAAATCAGGTTCCCTTTTTAAATACAGAGGTTGAGGAGAAAAGCGGTGAGATTGGAGTAGGATTTTAAATGGATTTCCTAAGTCAAAGAAAGAAGATGGGTCTGTTTGTGCTTCAGTTCTGCAATCTGATTTGTTACGGACAACTAAAGAAAAATTTTAGACATTTCATTTCACTTCTTCCATTATCTTTTTTGACCAGTCCGTTCCTGCAAAGCAGCCACCCTGTATAAACTTGGTGAAAATGACTGAATAGCCATTGCTTAGATGATCTTCGGGGGTGGGAAATGTGAAATAGTACTTACCAAAGGCTAAAACCTTTGCTAATCTCATCTGATGCACAAGAGGCTTAGTTGGAAATATGCCAACTTATATAACAGCACTGATTTTGGCGTTAACATTGCTGACTAGAAAAACCTAAGGAACCTCTTAGTTGAGTATTTTTATCAATGTTTATTTAGAGTCTTCTTTTTGTTACTTTGGAACATTTGCATTGAGGTTTTTTTATTTTGTGAATAAGGTTAAAGTCTTAAAATGATCAGCGTATCTGCTATTAGAAAGAGGAGAAGGGGGCTAATGGGTAACAGTCATACAGCAGTCTTCCTTTCAATGCATGCTTCTGTTGGCTTTCTTTAGTGAAAATCTTCATAAGTCCCCAAGTACTTTACATAAAACCTAATGTGTCTTCAGTTCCACACATGCAAGAAGTTGAAATACGTTTTATACTTCGCTATTTAAGCATATAATCGTGTCTTTAGGACATAGCACTGACTTTCAAACTGACTGACCAATGGATTCAGCATTGCATCGTTATCTTCCATGTGGCATGTCAGCATCTTGCACTGGGAAATGTTTTATCTTGTATAGAAAAAGTTAGTCAAATACAGTGAATGCTTTACATAACGTTAACGTGATTTATCCAGCCTTTTTTTGCTCTGCTTTGAATCGTGCTGTTGAAGTACCACTTGCCCTTGAGGTGCCTGGTGTTCATCACCAGTGTACCTCCTCTCTACCTCTTACCTGGAGAGAGCTGCTGCCTGGGCTTCTACAAAAGGGCAAAGGTGTGAGAGGCCAGTGAGTACAGAGATATCAGTAAGGACTGGGGACAGTGAGATGCTGACTCTCAGGTCTCACACCAGATAGCTGAAATGATAAAAGAGGGAAGTAAATAACTTTTTTCTTCCTAAAGAGGAGGAGAACAAAAGAGTTTGAGTCTATCTGGAGTCTATTTTGTCACAACTTTTGACTTACTCTGTTTAGGAGTACACTGTGCAAATTGATCACATGCAAAAACAGTAATAGCTATGTATTTCTATTGCAGGTTAAAAAGAAAAAAAAATTTCTTCCATCTCAGACTCTTTAGATTTGACATAAATTATCACAGCACTCTCTTTTTACTTTGTATAGACAACATCAGCAAATCGGACCAAGTATTACGTGTCTTACCGTCGAAATGGCTTTGTACAGATGAAGTTGCCAAAATATGCATTACCAAAAGTAAGTATACACATTTTTCATTCTATTTATGTTTGTCGTCTTCTCTTTCTACCTAAACTAGTTATGTTCTTCTCTTTTCTAAACCTCATTATTCTGAGATCACAATTTCTCTCTGTAAGGATTTCTGAATCCCATTTGTGGTATGTTCTTACCCTACTGTTTTTGTTTTTATTCTAGCAATGTAGTAGCTCATAAACCACAGAAAGCAACAGCATACGATAGTTTATTTGTCATCAGTTACCAAAACAGTTTTTGAGCTTTGCTTCCATGAAGCAGTGCTACACACCCAATGGCAATGTAATGATATTGAGCAAGTGTTCTTTCAAGAATCAATTACAGTTTAATTCCACATGGCGGTTTCTAGTATAAGCATGAATAGTAATATGAGAGAATTTTACCAGTTGATGGTGCTCTATTTCACTAAAGAATGCCAATATGGACTTTAATCGCTTAACAACATTGCAGGATTTGTTGAGAAGTTCCTTCAGTCTAGTGTATTTGTATAGTGACGGGGTTTCTATATTTGCATAGTAAATTAGCAATAAAGCACAGACAGGTATTTACATATGTTCTAACTGATGCAATTGAATTTTTGTGCTGCACAAAAAGTTAGGAAACACTTTACTTATAGTTAGAAGGCTTCTGCAATCCTGAAGAAAAATGACTTGGAAGTTTTGAAGACCCATCTGGATAAAGCCCTCAGCAACTTGGTTTGTCCTGACAGCTCACCCTGCTCCCCGCAGGAGGTCAGTCTGCAGACCTCCTGAGGCTTCTGCCTTTTCATGTGATTCTGTCACTTACTTAGCAGAGAACTAAGGCATGTTATCTTTGCATGTCTTGAATTGCACAGGTGTAATTCATTGCTCACTTAATGAAGGACAGTGGAATATAATGTATTTCCTTCTCTTGTTACTGTTATAAAGCAAAGAATGTGTTGAATATCAGTTTTTTCATCGTTGATTTTTATTTTTCTATTTTAGTCTAAGTGCTAAGTGATGGTCTGAAGTCTTCTGGCTTTAAATGTACAACATATGAACAAAATCCTCAAAGCAAATCCTCAGATATTAGTTGAACGATTTGGATATGCTCCTAGTAGCACTATAGAAATAGCTATGTATTTATTTATCTATCTATTTTGACAAGGAATTTATAGCTAAGGACAGTTAAAGATATCAACCCTTCCACATAATTATTTCAGTGTTTTTAAGGCCTTTAAAGTAGCCTTTATGCTTCCTTGGGGGAATTTGTAACTAGGAAAACAGCAGGAGAATATCCAGTTTTAAATGTTAAAACATGCCAAATATGGACACCCCAAGGAACTGCAGCCCCTGAATGACCCACACCAGGGTAGAAGACAACAAGGGACGAAAGCAAAGAATAAGCAAGGACTGGCTGAAAGAAACCTTTCTGCAGATGACCCCAACCTTCTGCACAGCCCATTGCCTCACTGAAGGAGTTGGGAGGAACCAAGTTATCACAAGGTGAAGACAAGGGAGTTGAGAGTAGGAAGCGGGGAGAAGAGGTGTTTGAATAAGCTGAGCCTAAAGAAGGAGGAGCAAGGATGTTTCCCTAAGTATTTATGCTTTATTTTTTTTTTCCATTGTACCTGAATCAATAGTTTGAAATGTGTGTTACCTAGCAATAAATTAAATCAGGTAACATTCTCCAAGTTGTGATTGTTTTGCCTGCAGCAAATTTCCTAAAGTGCCAGCACATTAGTGCAAGTGTTGACTATGCTAACTTGTGTGGGGAAAGGTTGTCTGCTGGGAAACAGAAGGGCAGAAATCTTGTAAAAGAGACCAGAGCATTTCTTCCTTCTGCTTCTGGATGGCCAGCGCAGGAGGAATCTGTACCTTTCCATTGCAGTTTCCTTGTCATGCCCAGTAATCTGCTGGATTTGGCCAAGACAGCACAGTTTGTCCTTTCTGATACTGCCGTCACTTAGAAGATGGACATAACTCAATTTTTTAACAGTTATACAGAGTGTCTCAATTGTAGATGGTATTTCATATTCCATGTGTGATGCTTACTTCAAATATTCAGGAAAGTGGATTGTTATTTCACAAGTTCGATGTATACTATACCTCTTTAATGATACATGCCTCTGATTTAAATATCCATATTGCAGTACACTATATTAATAAAGGGCATGTTATTTGGGTTCAGATCTAGCTATCTGATAGATCTGTACAAAGAGGGGAAGGATGTCAGAACTCAAGACTATATGAGACAATTGTCTTGTAGGCATCTACATTTTTAAGAGGTGTGCTTGCAAGAAGAGCCGCAAATGTTATGGGAGGGCTGGAGACAACAGCACACAGTGTGTGACCTAGATCTCTATCCCGTGGAGCTTTCCTTGGCAGCAAAATCAGTTTAAGAGGTCCTCCGCAGTCATTTATTTCTACTACTCTTCTGCAGTCTATTATGACCTCTGTTGTTTTGTGGGACCACACTATAAACAAGACCAGTGTGGCAATCTCTGTGAAAAATAACCCTGAAAAAAGTTTAATTTGCTTTTCAAAAATGCAGATCAAGATGCAACTTGATTGTAGAAGATTGAAGAAGCCTCCTCGGGGAGGGGGGTGTGTGTGGAAATACTGAGTCTTAAAAGCACTTCAGTAGGGAAAGACCCACTACAGCTGGGAGCTGAATCCAAATTAGAAACTGAGATCAAGTTCTTAATAGTGTTGGTGATTATGTATTTTAAAAAGTGCCAAGGAAAGTGACAGGTATTCTAGGTTCTGAAGTTTTCAGATCATACCTAAGTGCCTTTCTTGGACATTTGCTCTAACCATATAGAAGTTATTTTCTCCTTCTGCATTGTATAAAATATGCAAAAGTAATTGTTGGAAATTCTCTGGTTGGAAAGAGCAGAGAGCAAACTAAAGGATCTAATAACCTCTTTTAGCCTTAAAATCCATTATTCTGCAAAGGGTGCTTAGTTTACTGGGCCTATGCCCTTACTGAGTGCATTTCTGACATATTCAAAAAGTGTCAGTCATAACAGCCTAGTATTTCTGTCATATGTAGTCTGGATTGTTTGAAATAGTGCTGCATGCTAAATTCTTTGCCTTGGAAAATATGTTTTTTGTTTATTTGTCTTTTTTTCCCCCCCCTTGCTAAGCAGATTAACTCCAGGCTTGACTGAATAAATAAATTAGAAGTTAATGGTTTCATTTTGGATAAAGTCAATAGCTAGCTATGAACAGTGACTGTGTCATTTGGAAAGGAATGTTTTTATGTTCTTTCTAGTCCAGGCAATACCAAATGAGTGGGGTGAAATAAACTGTATTTCTAGCATTTTGATGATACTTCCAAGAGAAGTTTCATTGCTATCTGCACACCACAGAGCTGAAAATTTCACCAAGAGGGCCTGGAAGCCAGACATCCATTAGAACATTGGTGAATGTGAGAGATTTTAACCTCTGCTGTAAAAGATACTTTTTTTTTTTTTTTTAAATGTGATTTGGTACCTTCACATGACAGCATAAATTTTAGATACTGATGTAAATAACACAGCTCTGAAATTTTTCATCACACCATATTTCAGTGAGAATCATCCAAGTGCAGTAGAAATGTATCTTCCAATCCCATCTGAATGAAGGGGAAAAGATTCATATGAGCAAAACGTTGATGAAATTTTGCAAAGAAGCACTGTATCAGCAAAGGCACTGGCACATTCAGAGTACACCTAGAACACGTGACTGTGGAGTTGCTACTTTTATGGCAGTAGGAGACAAACAGAATAAAAGAATTTGCAATTTATTTTTTTTTAAGATTGATTAAAAACAATAGCTTTTGAAAGAACTGAGTTTTAGGAGGTTTTAAGTATTAGATTGTGCCTAACCAGGAGATGAAGCTGGTCTGAAATAGGCTATATTTCATTTTTCTCAAAAGAACTGAATGAGGCTTCAAAAACTCTCTTTCCAAGCGGTCTCTGTAAAATGCTTCATGTTACTGGCTTGAGTTTTTGAGCAGTGATTGTGTTCAAGGAAGGAAAACTGTCAGAAGATACTACAGGCTGGTCAAGGACGTGTCTAACAACATCAGGAGAGCTGTGCTGGAACACCGGGCTCTAGCCCAAGAGAACAGTGCTGGGATCTTCAGATACTATTCTTTTGCTGCACAGTTGCATTTCATGGTGATTTTACATATGGAGATAGAATTAACATTTTCAGATGAGTAATTAGAAAATGTTACTGATGTCTTATTTTCCTTTTAATATGAAGAGGCTGAAAATCTGAGAAAAATAAGTCATTTGTTATATGTTGTTTGTATTTGCATTTTGTTTGCATTTGTCCAAACATACCCCCAAAGAGAAACCTAGAAAAGGATAAATGTCTTTGGATGTATCTCAAGGCCTTGTTACTTCTGAGTCAAAGGCTGCTAAAAGCAGCTTCCAGCCAAGCTTTACATGTGCTAAGTTTCTAGGCTCCAGCTCCACAGTGCCACTTAGATCACCTTTTTGTAGCACATCATAGCTCTGTTTATGTACAGAGAGCAGAGCCGTTGGGGGCCACATAATGAACAGAATTCAGATTTATATTTTTTTTTAGCTTTTTTTCTGTGCTGTTGAGAGATACAAATTTTTTTTTCAGTAGCGTGTTTGACACTGACTACATTGAATCCCATAGCTGTTTACTTCATTTGACTGAAGTCAAGTGCTGGCTGCTGCTAGCCAGGGTGGTACCAAAGGTTGGTGAGACCATATTAAAGGCTGCTGTACGCTCCCCAAATTAGAAGAGGAAATCTGGAGCTGCTGTTTTAAAGATGAATTGGGGTTTATACTGTATTTGATTTTTCCAAGGTTGCTTGTTCTCCACTGCTAAAACTAGATCAGAAGTTAATAACTTGTAGGAAGGGAATACCAAAATCAAGCCAAGAGCAGCAGCATTGCATTTGGTGTTGACTTGACTGGCTAGGCATGCAGGAGTGTTCCAGGGAGATCCAGCAGTCCCCCTTGGGCTGTTTTCAGCCTCAAGCAGGGGTTTAGCTGCCAGGGATGGGAGAGGAGGTCTGCCCAGGGGCACAGGTTGCAGCCCCATCCAGAGGGTAATCACACTTGTATTACACAAAAGTTCCTGCAGCTCTGTTTGCCCTTTTCTAGAGAAGTGTGGTGTGGAAGAGGAGTACATTGAGGTCTGGTCCTTATTCGGGATTTTGAGTCATGCTCTAATGTGACTAACAATAAAGCTGGGAACTAGTTCATTATGAGAGTTTAAGCAAAATATTTAACAAAATTGCTGACCAAACAAAGAAGTCTGGTACAAATCACAGTAGTTTTACTGTTGCAATTTGGAATAATTTATTTATTCTGAGCCCCCTTTCCACCTCTGGTAAACAAACTGCACTGATAATGATCTCCTTTTATGAACTAATACAAGACATTCATTGATTCTACATTTGTTCATGACAGCTACAAAATCTTAATAATGTGAGAGCTTTATTATCTGTTATATCCTACTGCAATTCAGAAAGTTTAGTTCTGAAAAGATCTGGTGTGGAAAAAACTTGTTTCATCTGTTTTGATCTCTGTATGTCTTTTCAATCTTGTGAAATAGGCAATAACATAAAACTTTTCAGGTAACCAAAATACAAGAGAGTACAGGGGAAAAATAAACCAAAACAAAAGAAGAAAAATATCCCATTACCTTAGAAATAAGCCTTTAATGTATTCATGGTAATATGACTCTCCTATGCAGGCCTTTTATTAACTCCATATGTTCTTTTTATTTGATTATCACCTAGTGCCCTTCTGAGGGTCTCGAAACAGGCCCACCTCTTCCTTGCTTCAGACTGAGATATACATCACTGTTTTAACCATAGGTTTTCTTCCAAACTTTCCTGTATAATTCAATAATAGATATAACACTATGAGGAGTAAAATATTTTGGGCAGTTTTACTCTTTCTCCCTAAATAGCCATCAATCTTTTGAAGTATGTATTCCCTTCTCTGCCAAGCTCCCTCTTAGCATAACTTTTTCAAGGATTCCTTAAATGGGTCCACCATTAACAGCAGAAATGGCAGGAAAGATTCCTGCAGCTCTTCTGTCATCAGAGTTCTCTCAAGGCTGTGGCTGCGTGATGGTTGGATTATGAAGTACTGAGGCTATAAGAGCTCATTTACCAAGACTCTTAGTCTCCCAGGAATTGGTTCTTCACTTGGCTGGTCCCTTCACCACCTCTGCCATCTGCTGCCCTGGGAGGCTTCGACTGTGGTTGTTCCTCTGTGCCAGGCAGAAGAGCAGTTGGCAGCTGCAGCAGGACTACTTATCCATTCTTCTGAAAGTCCATTGGAATGGCTGTTAACAAAGAATAAAGGGGAACAAAGCAGAAATACAGGTAGCAGCGGCTTTTGGTGCAGAAGTATTCTTTTTCTGGGCAGTGTCACAGCAGCAGCCAGTGAACCTGAGCTGTAGCAGCAGTCTGGCTCCCTGGTCATACAAATCCATCTGAGGTGGATACAAGGAACTGTTCTTTTCTTTGCAGTGTAACTTGTTATTGATTTATCTCTTTGCACTGTTTTACTCTGCCAGGCAAGGAAGATTAGGAAGATTATCTTTGGGATATGTGCCATCCAGTCACCTCCATTGTTCTTAAGAGATTACAGGGGTATAAATGTGGCGCATCTGGAGGTCAAGGCTGAGGATACACAGTCTTGAGTGCTTACATCTGTTGCGTTTCTAATAATTTACTACTCCTGGTTCTCTGTTTAATTTTTCACTTGCTTCAGGTTAACGTATTGCCCAACCACCACATTACAAGATTTCAAAGGGGCAAAATTCTGACATTAGACTGAAAATTGTAAGATTTCAAAACCAGGAATCTTCAGATTATTTTTTATTTGCCTTACTGACTAAAGCACAGCAGCCCTGCCTGCGGACTATTATGCTGGCTATGCTGAACCTTGCCTACAGTGTTTTCACTTAATGATATTTCCTATGTCATCAGCACATTTTGCTACACAAAGAAGCACTGGCTTGCAGTACAATTCCTGTCATCTTTTATGTCCTTCTGTCTTCAGGGTGCAATTGTGTTTATTTGTGTCATAGGGTTTCTTATCACAGTTAGTATAGTAAGCCATACTGAGCGTTTCTTGAATATAAATTTCTATAAAGCATTAGCAGATTTATAGGCTGGTGAGCTGTTAAATGTAGATGCTGTGGGACTGTATACAATGAAAACAAGGCATTTTTCTTCCCTTCATCCTCTAAAAATCTTTCTTTCCACCCTCCTATCCTCAGCTCCCCAAAACCCCAACTCTTCTAATATAATGCTTTTGGGCTTCTTGACTGACTTTTTAATTTTTGATTTGGTATTAGTTCAGCCTTCTGTGAAAACAGACTCAACTGCACTAAAAGCAGATCATTTGGGGAAAATGTTAGACTGACCGTGTTGGTGTGCTGAGTTAAAAGTAAAGAAATCATTCTCAAGTGGTGCGGATGTTTTTAAGAAGTAACAGTTGATCATTACTCTGTACTTGCTGGAAGAGTTCTTGGGTGCTTGTTCTCCATGTCATGGCTGAACAGGCACAGTTCTTTCAGTGTCATGTGCACACCCTCAGCCTCATTTATTTTGTTTAACAGACCATGTCTGTCCATGTGATACAAAGTTTCTCTGAAGTGGTGCTCATCTTTTGGCACAATTTGCCCTTCTATACATGTCTAATTATTTCTAGTATCACGTTGAAACTCTCTTTGTGTTTATTCGAACAATTATGTTCTCTGCTACTGATGTAAGGTACAAACAGCAGCTTAGAAGTCCCTGGGAGAGCAGGAGTGGTATGACCTGTCACTGGATGCCTTGTTTAATCATACTAGGTTTTAATACACAGTCTTTGATCACATTCAGGATTCATTTAGCATTTTTGTAGAAAAGTAATTCTGATTCAACAAATTTCCAGCTGTCCTTAATTCTAATGCCATGATCAAGTTAAAATACTTATTTGTCTGGAAATTGGTTAGATTCTTTAGCATAGTTAAGAATGTATAGCTCTTGAATTAAAAAACAAACCAAATCCTGCCCCACCATCCCCCCCAACCCAAAACCACACACACACGCACCCCAAATCCTGTCTCTTTAATGGTATTTCTATTTGTATGTGTAGCATTTCAAGTAATCTCAATAAGGTGTGTTGTTATTTCTGCCTATTTTCACAGGATCAGACACAACAGACATGGAAATGATCTTGGGAGGCCCTTTTCCAAAGCACGGTCATCTGCCTAAACCAGTTCTGACAGATATTTGTCTAACTACTCTTAACGACTCCCAAGGATGAAGATTACTTTCCCTCCCTAAGCATTTTATCCTCAGTGTGTATGAACAGGCACTACTATAGAGGGATATTCTGATGTCTATACTAAATCTCCATAGCTGCATTTTATACCCAGTATTTAAGTCTGAGTAGACTTAGAGGACAATTTATTCTGTTTTCCTTGGGTAGCTGTTTACATTATTTGAAGGCTGCTTTCTGTCTGCTCTCATCCATAGGGAAATGACTCTGTGGACTTGATGGCATGGTAGATTTTAGAGCACTTTGCAGTCGTCTTTGGTTGCACCTATAAGCAGATCTGTCCCTGACCCTGGGTTGGTCCACTGTCTTGGATCTATGAGCAGTTCCACAGATTTTTAGTGATGAACATACAGACATCTGTACTGAGTGTGGTATAACATTACCCAGTAAAGAGGAGGATGAAAGAAACGTTGTGACAAAGGAATTCACAGCCTATAGTGCACAAGAAGCACCTTAGGAAACAGAGCAGAGAAATCTCATGGGGTTTTAGAGGTTAAATAAGGAGTTTTGAACAATACAGCTAGTAGCATCTCAGAACTGTACAAAAACTTACAACCTAAGAAGATGAGATAAGTAAATGCAGAATGCTGGTATTTGGGAATCACAGTCTGTTGCTGATATAAATTGCCTTGGTAAACTTTAGAAAAAAACAAAAAAAAAATAGAAGTGAGAATGGCAACAACATGGATGCTTGTGTCAGCGAGACATGGGACAGAGCAGACATGGCAGACTGGACAGAGCAAAAGTGAAGTAGCAGAGATGAGGGAAAGAATGTCCATGGAAGAATGGACATGACACAGAGGAAACAACATGGTTGCTACAGCAAATCTGGAAAAAGATTCTGCCTTGGGACACCTGAAAGTGCATGGACCCCCTCATTTGAGCATGGAAATGAAAGTAAAGCACAACAGCTCAAATACTGAATGAATATAAAAAAGAGATTAACAGAAAAGCATAAACAAAAATCCGAGTAGTGACAGTAAGGAATGTTCCAAACCCTGAAGATCTCTTACATCAGCAAAGAGATCTTTGTAAATGATTTTGAATAAATCATGTGTGAATAGCATAGTTACAGAAAAAATTAGATGAACAGTGGGACTTTGAGTTGCCTGCAGAATATGGAGAGAGAACGCAGGAGATCCAGCAAGAAGGCAATTGCAGTAGTCCAAGCATGAAATCATCAAAGAATAAATGCTTTCCTTATAGGATCTCCTGAGATTACAGCCTGAGGTAGTATCTGTGGCCATGAATTAGATAAAGCAATAAAAACTTGCATTCCTTCCATGAAGATATGTATTCTTTCTCAGATGTCCCTACTAGTTAACTCTTTAGTGACAGTAAATTCTGTCTAGCAATATTTGCTGACATTGCATCTTCACGTGCTTGTCATCTGTTGAGCAGTGCATCGCTGGGCTGAAGATCTGGATTTATACACTGAAGACCCAGCCTCTGTATTTGTCAGTCAATTTCTTCTTCCTCTTTAAAATTTCACTTTTCCAGAATAGGAATAGTACAAAAGAGACATGACAGTTTAGCTTTGTTTCAGCTAGGTTTTCAGCAGTCTGTGGTCATCCAGGATTTTGAAAGAAAAATTTAAGAACTGGGCATGAAATTGCAGTTTTCCTTATTTTGCCAATAAATTTTCCCGGACGATTAGATCATGACTGGGCAGAAAGTGTTGGGCAGGATTATTGCAAGGTAGTATAACTGAAGGACTGGTTTGTTTCCTGAGAGAAAAGAAATCACTGTGAAAGGAAAATAGTGGTAAGGCTGAACTGGAAACCTGAAGGTGTAAATTCTCAGTGGAAGGAACAAAGTTCAAGGCAGCAGAAGGGCAATTTCACTTACTAAAACCAGGATCTGTTAGATTCTTGACTCAAAAAAAAAAAAAAATAAAAAAATAAAAAATTTGCCATCATGCAGTCTGAGTGTACAAACCTCTTTCTTGGTAACAATCACTACCAAGACAAAAGTAAACTCTCATTTGTTGCAGTAAACTTCTGCAGTCCAACCCCTCTTTCTTCCACCTGATCCCTCCAGTCTGCCCAAAATTTATCCTCCTGTCCTGCACTACATGTTTTGGCTCTTTATGCATTGCTTCTGCTGGCTCAGCAGCTCCTACCCGATCCTGAGATACCAGAACCACAACTGTACCCATCTTCCCAGTTCTCACCTCTGCCACCACAAGCCACCTGTGCAACCTCTGCCACTCCACCAGTGCCTGGGGCAAGGAAACCACCTTGCCTACATTCACTGGAGTTTTGCAGCTGTTTATGGCATTGTTTAAATGTTTTATTATAATAATGTAAATGATAACTTTGCTGAAAGCTTCTGGCATCGCAGGAGAGGAAGGGTTTTCTAGAGTTTTTCACATGAAAAAAAGGAATTGTTTCCTTATTCCTTCTTTGACTCACTCCTTCACTTCCATCCTTACTTATTGGATAATCAGGGGAGCTTTTCTTACACTGCAAAAGAAGAGGTGAATTTAGTATTAGAATTGTAGTGTGGGCTACCCAGCCTCATATTGCCCTGGTGTAAGGCAGGAAATGAAGTGTAGTGTACATTTAATAGGCTCTTTAAAGAAGCTGTTGGGATCAGTTGCTGTGTTTTGCTGGCATTTCTGCCAGACTCTCTGCTGCTGAGTAATTTTTGAGTACAATGAGAAAGAGAACTATTCATGGGATTCTAAACAAAAATCTACTTTAGTAAATAGTTCAACATGAACATCTTTGAAAACATCATTGAGTTATCACTGATAGGAAACTTAAGTTCTTTTGTGCTGAGATGTGTCGCATGTAAAAATACTTTAAACTTAACTAAATGACTAGTTATTTAAAAACCATCTTTTGCCCATATAAAAAAATCTTTCCATTGTATTATTTTATTTCTATTCATATCTCTTTTTTAATCTAAATGCCTTAATCACATCATGCACATTGCCTGAAGTGTGACTGCCATACTTTGTCAAGTATTCAGTGTTCCTCTGTTACTCACATTTTCTTCAGTCTCAACTGGAGTTTTAGGGAATTTGTATTATTTCTTTCTTAGAGCTCTATGAAGTTGTTTTCTTGATATTTTGTTAAATTTTTTTTGAAGCCAGTTTTCCCCAAACTCGTATTTTCTTGACATTTAGGTAGCTTTATTTAATATTCACTCCATTGCCTTAGTTTTTTCCAGTAATAAGGTGACCAGAACTGGATACGTTATTCCAGTTAAGTACCAAGGTCATAAAGAGTTTACAAGTCTTCAGTTTCTGTGACTAGATGTCATTTCATATGTTGTCCAACATCTGCCTTTACGATGCCCTATCCTATTGCAAACTCATGTCCTTTTCTTTTCCTGTTTGCTAAGCTTAGTTCAGTGTTGCTACTTCCTGATTTATTTCTGCTGTTTAATATTACCATTAAATTACTTTCCCTAGCTGTACATTTTTTGTCTGGAAAGTCTGGAGTGAAGAAGCTGAGAAAACTGACATCAAGCTGTTGCAATATCCATGCCTGAAATTCTTGAGAAATAAATGCAGAATGTTGACTTTCATGCTATTACTGTTGAATATTTAAGTGGACATGTCTACATAGATAGATAAATTAGCGTTATGTACTATAATGTACAAGCTGTGTGCACGATGTGTACTATGTCCTACGTGTAACTGCTGTCAATGATATTTAATAATCTTTGTGCTATGTTATGTTTTACCCCAAACAAAGTATTTCTTAATTCTCTAGGCACCTGAGGATTATTTTTCAGATTACCTTTGTTTATGTTTTTTCAGCGTTTCATTGACTCTCATCCAGATCTTGGAAAATCGTTTCCTTCTTTTTTCCTTTACTTATTTTTTCCTTCTTTTCAGAAAGTCATTTCCCATAAAAGTCAAGGCAGATCACAGCTTTTGCACATTCATGACTTTGGTCTTCACTAAACTGGTTTGCAGTCTGATAATCTGTAGCCAAAAGGCACTGACGCCACCTCAGAGCAGTGGGATACAGCGTGTTGATTAGTATTATTTTGAGAGATTACTGTTAATGAACTTTCAGAGGCATTCCCCCCTACCCCCTCCCCATCCCCAATATTAAACTGTCCCAGCCAACTTACTGATTGTAAAATAGAAATTATGGGAAAATTAGTCATTTTATGTCTTGTTTTTTGATAGGATTTACAGATAATCAGTACAGATGAAAACCAGGTGTTTGTGGCTGTTCAGGAGTGGTACCAGACAGACACATACAACCTGTACCAGTCTGACCCACAAGGTGTTTACTACTCTATCCTGCTGGAGAATGTCCGGAGCACGAAGCAGCCAGAAGAGAATGTACTGATAGATATTCTGGAGGTAGGTCTTTATCTCTTCACGTGTGTGTAGTCTGTGTGGAGTTGTTTTGTTTTTTTTTATCATGAATATAATTAATTTTACATTAATATATTTTCACATTTATCTTTAACATAAAAAGACTAGGATTTTGTTCTTATTGACAGTGCATCATTACTACTTAGAAGTTTTCTTCTTGCCCTGCTAATGTGCTGTGCACTCTAAGAACTAAATTCTTGTTATGGTTTTCCATGGAAGTGCAAAACCAAAATTGGCTGAGGGTTTTTTTTAAGGTACTGAAAAATGAAGCTGGCAGCACAATTTATTATTGAAGTAAGAAGTTATGCACCTACCTACGTACAGCTTTTTTCTTCTAGGTGACTCAGTGATACACTTCCTGACTTAGAGCAGGACATCTTTTAGCCAGTAGGGTCTTAAATAGTAATCCCGCAAGCCTTGCACTAGGTTGTATTAGCTCTGACAAGTAAGGAACCAACAAAACTAGATATTGGACAGCAAATCCACTTGCTTTCAGGAGGTATCTTGTGCCAACACCATTTTCTAAGAGACAAACTGTCCTGTAAACAAATCTATCTTGGTTTTTAACATCAGTGCACTTGGCAAAATGAAAGACAAGAATACAGTCTTTTGGAAGAGTAGCATAAACTGTTATCAATTCTGTTCCTGTTGATGAGGACGTTTGAATGTAATAAGGTGTCTGTTTGCTCTGGTTCTTTCTTGTCGCACATAGGACTGGCTATTATCGGAATATTAAACTAATGGACCTCTGGTCTGACCCAGTTTGGCCACTGTTGCACTCTAATCTGCCTGGTGTTAGTTTAAAAAAAAAAACACATTAAAAAAAATTTCTTTATGAGTGCACCAGACTTCTTCAGAAAAGGTTTGTAGTAATTCTGGATACAAGTTGTACATTTACAGAGCTGTTAAATGGCTATAAATAGACTCTCGGTGGGAAAAATGATAGCAGTTTTTTCCCCCTTATATCCTCCATCTTTGTTTAACTTTTTCTTTCCAAATGGTTGTAGTAAAACAAAAATGTCTATCATTACCAATTATTTTTTTGTAGTCTTTATGTTTTTAGAAGTGAGGCCTCCTAATGAGTGAAGCTATACATTGCGTGTAGCCACATTCCCACAGGGTGATGTATTGAGAGCATTAGTTTGCAGCTCTTTGCTTCTGGTCACTCCTGCAGGATGCAAAGCTAAAAGGGAGTCAGGTGCAATCTTTACTCCCTGCATCACCTGTAGTGTGTAAATTCAGACAAGCTGTACAAAGATTCCACCCCTGGCTGTCCTTTTCTCTACAAAAGTTATTTACTGAATTCATTTTCACTGATGATTTCAGAATTCCACAAGGTTACTGAGGGCATATTTGATAACGTGCATGAGAGAGAGAGATAGAGATCCTAGATTATTGTGTGTGCTAGATTAATTTGTAGGGTTGCATTAAAAATAAAATGTGCATATGATAAAGAGTGATTGAAAGACAATACACATGGTGCCATACAGTTCAATTTTTTAGAGCTGTTTTTTGGAATAGGATTGCATTATAGGAGAACACTCATATTTGCTTACAATAAGAAAGCCTACAGCTTCCAGATACCTTGTATGATAAATAATTAGTGTTCATCTTCTTAACTAGAATGTGATCAAATACTCATATGTACAAATAATGTATGGGTTATTTACACAGTACAAAATAGCTAATAAATAGAACGCGTTACAGTCCTTGAGGATGGGATTTTTTTTTGTCTAGTCTGAGTTTTGTCTCTGGGCATTTTAATGCAAATATCCCATGTTGAGAAGAGAAATCTTCAGTGCAACACAGAAGCAGCCCTCAATACTTGACAATTTCTCTTTCCACCAGTGCATAGTTCACCTTAAAATTTGCACTGTTCATCTTCGTTATCTTCTGCTGACCTCACTTCATCTTTTGCTTGTACATCTGCTATAAAATCTTTTATAGGTTTCTACCTGTCTGCATTCATTATCTTTTATATGCTTTATCTTTTTTTGTACCATATTTCTTTTCATGCTGTGTGTGTGAAAGGGGAATAATTCCCAAATACTTTTTCAAAGAAGGAAAGAAAAAGAAAGGTGAAGTATGAACTGACTGTCCAAAAGGAGCATGTCCTTGAAATTGTATCAAGTGCTGCCAGTGTGAACGAGTCACAAATATGACATAGGCGTATTTGCAAAATGGACATGCTAATATAATACTTCTAGATTGGATCTTGTTGTGGCTGCTCTTATAGATGAGAGCTACACAAGTTGCAGTATACATTCTTCATGCTTTTTTTCCCAAACAACAAATCATATATATTTAAATTTTAATCACAAACTTGTATTCTCTAGTAATATTTTTTGTATATTGTAACTGCTGCTACTAAACACTGTGGGGCCATCTGAAGAGTACTTCTTGCTACCAACTATTGTTTTGCTACCTAACAACAATATGCAAACAATCATATTGTTTGGCTGTAAAATCGGGAATGTAACACTGCAGGAATTAATGTGTCACAGAATACATAGTTATAGCAGTAAACCTGTTTAGAAAATAGATTTATGAGGTACAATGTGCTTTTCTAAGAGTACTGGGGAATGACTAAACCCTGAACTGCTTTGGAAAATAGGTGCTCTGAGAACTAATCCAAAAGTCCAAAGAAAATCAAAGGAAAGATCCTTTTGATTTTCCATATGTTCATCTGTCTTGGGACTGTTCATCAGAGTAACTGAACACTCCACAATGTTGAAATGTCGTCTTTTCCATAGCACCTTATTATTAAAGTGAATCTTCCCGTCTTGGTAGAAAGATGCTAATCTCCCAATGTTAGATTAGGGAACTGAGTCAAGGAGTAGAAAGTACAGAAGAAATCGGGTGCCTCAGCATCACAGTTGGAATCCAGAAGGTAGATTTGACGTACAGGATTAACAGTATTTACAAAAAGTCAGATGCGTATTTACGTAGGTCACAGGACAAATAAAATAGAAAATGATACAGAGGGGGTGGGGGAATTTAAAGGTGTAATTTTTTTACACACCATAATTTTATATTATTTTTTAGGGTAGTGCACCACTCCTAACATCATACTTCTGAACTTGCTCAGAAGATAGATGCCTGAAACTTATTTATTATTTCAAGCAGGGTTTATGCCTTTCATTCAAAGCACAACTGCTGAAGTGCTAGTCAGCTTGTATCTGTTAGAGCAGCAGTAAGAGAAGTTAACTGACACACTGGAAGAAATTTTTTCATAACCTTTCTGTGTCTGATAGATTCAAACATTTATGCCCCATAATCTGGAAAGGAGAGGTTACCCTAGCACTTGGTTAGGTTAAAGTTCGGACTGGGAATGGAGAAAAATTTTAGCCTGACTCCCATTGAATGATTATATGAAATTATTAAATATTAATTAAGCAAGAATGAGAGAAAAAAAGAGAGAGAGGAAACAAAAATATTCATGATGCAGCACTGTTTGCCATCCACAAATTAAGAGAGAAAGCTCAGTTGTAGTCCCTGATCTACATTTTTTTTTGTTTAATTAATTAAGTTTAAATATTTAATAATATGTTCACTGGAAGACAGTCATGCACAGAAATTGAACCTCAAGTCTGCCTTCCCATGTAAATTTTGAACTTGCAGGCTTTTCAGTCATATTCATGATGCCTGTGCCATCTCTGGAAGGTATAATATGTAATAAAGCCCCAGCAAGATGAAAGTGCTTTGAAAGTAAAGAAAGCAGGTTCCTCATCTCTTCCCCGGCCTTTGTTTTCTCACCTGCGTTGCAAAATAGTTGACTTTTACAGTATGTTTGACTTGGAGGTGATTCTGAGCTTCCAGCATCCTGGATAAGTAAGCTAACCACACTTATGGGGTTTAAGGAAGAAGGAGATCATGAGATAGTGGGGTGTTAAAATATCTATACAGAATGCAGTTATCGAGACTTTAATATATTTTCAAGTTCTAGGCTCTTACCATAACTAGCAGAACATCCCTATTCTGTAGATTTGGGTGAGTTCCTTAGAAAAAAAGCATATATTTATAAACAATAGGTATCAGATCTGTAGTCTGCTGGAACGGGTGCCTTCTCTTCACCCTAAATGCAGATTTTTGTTAAATGAATATCAATGGGAGTTAATAACTGGTAGTTGGGGAAAAAAAAGGAAACAGTAATTCAAATACAAAATAAATAGTAAGTCCAGGAATGAATCACGTCAGCAAGAGGCAAATATTCCTGATTATGCAAAGAGTTGGCTATCTTGTGCATTTAGTTGTAATGAATGCTTTAGTTTTGTTAAATGTCAGCACATTAGCAGATTAGAGCACTGTACTATGTTGGAAATGGTATATGAGTTGATATACATTGTCAAGAGTTTTTCAAAAATTCAAGAAGCCTCATAAATAACTTCAAGGGAAACAAGAGCACTCTTAAAGAGACCTTCAGATTTAATACCAGATTTTATCTCATGCCATTGGGTGGAATATGAACAGATAACATGAAAGTTAGGGCTAGAACTAAAAATAATGAGGTGCAATTGCCATCAGATTGCTTCTAAAAATTTTCCCTATTAACTTTGACACTCTGAGTTGTAATAATTCTCTAACACAGGTTATTTTGAAATAAAATAACTAAATTTGCCCAAGAGAAGAGAGAGCCTGTAAATTATTTTTTTTCCTTTTTCCCCAGAAGTTAAACAGGTAAAGGGAGGCTAATTGTGTGGAGATGGACTGAGTATGGAAGCATTTCAGATGCTTGGGAGGTTGATTCAGCCTTCGCTGTTTCTTCCTCAGATGATCTGTCTGCGTTTATTTCCTACAACAGGCAATTGTGCTCCCTAAATCAGTGTTATTTTAAAAGATATTATATTGTATTTTGTTATTGCTTGTGTACTATTTATATGATGTGGGTCACATGACTTCAGTGTAAAAGTCAGGTTGCTGTTACAAATTGATTACATTTACAGAATAACACTTTAGAGACATCCATATTTTAAAAAAATGCAGAGCTGTAATTTTAACAGTAGTGTACACTAAGGCCATGCCACTGTAATTTTTGTATTTTGTTGTATAAACTACATGTAATTTGATTAGCCTTCTGACACTGAGAGAACTGTATATACTTTTAAAATACACTTAGAATTACAAATCAGTTAGTAATCGTCCTCCCCTTCCCCCTTTCTCCCTTTCCTCTTATCCTTTTCCCTTCTTTTTTTTTTTTTTTTAAAAAGGTATATTGTTCACTTTCCTAGTGGAGAAACTACCAGAGGTACACAGTTCAGAGCCACAAAAGAGCAGCTAATCGGGGATAATCCTTGTTTAAAAACATGTGTATGTGCTGGTCATTAACCCTCTCTCCTGTATGCTTCAGGTCAGAGGTGTAAAAGGAGTCTTTTTGGCCAACCAGAAAATTGATGGGAAAGTAACAACTCTAATAACCTACAACAAAGGCCGTGACTGGGATTTTCTAAACCCTCCAGACATCGATATGAATGGCAAACCGACAAACTGCAAACCTGTAAGTGGCTCTTTTTAGCCTATCTTTTCTCTAAAGTGCACAAGATTTATTTGTATGGTTGGATGTGCAGTAGTTCCAAGAGCCCAAGAGCTTTGTGCTGAGTTTTCCAGCCAAATTAGTAGGCAAATCTACTTGCACTGCATGAGCTGTGGTTTCACAAGCTGTTAGTCCAGTCATCTTGCAGAGTGAGTAGTCAGGACTCTCTGTTGCACGGCTTTTCGTATTTTAGATCACTTTGACACAAAGAGGACATTTTTTCTTGGGCATCAACCACACAACCCAGTTCAGAATAATCATGTCAACAGTCATTTGTGTCTGGATATAAGGGGCACATCATCGGTCAAATAGAGCTTACCAATACCTTTTCTGTTTCTGTCTTTCCTATTTGTGTTTCATCTTAAATCAAGATAACCCTTGGTTCCCTGTTAAAGTGAACTATTGACAGTTGCTTGAAAATAAACACCACGCTGCATGAAATAATCCTTTCTTTTTGTAAGATGATGTTATTTTGGTTTGTTTAGATGTCCCAGCTACGCATAATACTGTGTTATTTTCGAGGCTGTACCAAAAATCTTGTCTTTTTCTCACTGACTCTGCTCCTGGAGACTCCAGTCTCTGCATTGTTGGGTGAAATAAATGCTTTTAGTCCTGCCACTGCCAGAGCTTTGATCCGTCTCCACGTAGCAGAAGTGGAGGGCTGAAGCTGCTCACTCCCTTTTGAAGAGTTCAAGACTGTGCTACATGGTTCAAGCCTGCAGGGCCTGATCCAGAGCACTCTGAGATGAGTAGATGAGTGGAAAGATTGCAGTGGCAGCAGCTCCCAGGCGGTGCTGGCAGCCCGCTCCTGGTAAAGCTCCTGGCCAGATTGCTGTGAGCAATGTGACCTTTGAGTGCCACTGCTCAAAGAGCAAGAAGCAGTAAGTTGCTTAGCAAGGAGCGATGATCAGATGTGTCCAAAAGTCATTATCCTATTTTTCATAACACTTTTTTCTAAAAAAGAAATTTCAGTACAAACAGTTTTTTCTAATCATCATTTTACCAATGTTACCTGGGACCAACAAACACACCATACTTGTGCTGTTAGCATTTTTAAGCAATTACTCTGTCAGAAAGCTGTTTTATACAATAATTTCATCCTGACTTCTTTGAGTTTGGAAATCTTTTTGTTGAGACAGTGACACACTACATAGATGTCACCAGAGACTCTTCTTGAAAGCTAAGGTTGATATTTCAGACAGAAATTTGGCTCCATGGGCAACAGCCATTCTTTTTCTCTATGAAGACGTACATTGCTGAAGCTGCTCTGGCTGGGATTTCATTATTGTAGGAGCATAACTGTTACCAGTTATTTTTAAAACCTGTTGTCGTCTTCTTCCCCCACAAGCCTGATTGCTACCTTCACCTTCATCTCCGCTGGGCAGACAATCCCTATGTGTCAGGAACAGTCCACACGAAGGACACTGCACCAGGGCTCATAATGGGGGCAGGTAAGTGCATGACATTATGTTTTAAGACCTGAAATGTGACAGCATTTCTTTGTAGATCTAGTCTTTCAGTTTATAACAATATCATACTACAATCATGGTCAAAATAAGACTTTCCCTGCAGAATAATCCTTTATGTGATCTCTTGATCCAACAGTTTAATAAAAAATAATTGAAGTCCCAGAGCTGTGTCTTCTATGACAGATTTGGAACGGTCACCTGGATATGCTATGCTTCTCTGTGCTGTGTAGTACCTCCTTACCCACTGGTGTGGTGTGGAGGAGTGATGGTGGCTGAAGGACTTATCCTGCATTCTTCTCCTCTGGAAGTGGGGTGTAGGGCCTCCACCATCACGAATACCCCAGCAAATCCAATAAACTGATGTAAACAGTGGCAAAGCCTTTGTTCTTTAAGCTTAGATACAGATAATTTGACTTGTAATTTTTATTAATTCCTTTCTTCCTAAAGAGAGATGAAGTGAAAGAGGCAAATGTGTCTTTATGTTGGGAACAATGCTGGATGTGACTTCTCCATTATAACATACAAATGGAGCCATGGTATTGTAAAGTGGCATTTAATGAAAGAAATTCCATTGCAGGGTTGACTACTCATCAAGAAATATATTCACGTGGCTGTTTTATTTTATGTCCTTGTGATTCATCTATTCATTTTATTTAATTTTTGGAGGTTTTGGGTAAAAAATACTGAAATTTTAACTGTTCTAAGAGCTTTTTAAAATGCATTATTTTATTCTTATGTTATGGATATGTTTAGGTGAAATACATACCTGTACTGCTTCTCTTTTTGTAAAAGTATGACTGGTTTCAATCAATAATAGTTTCTGCCTTAGTTTACACTAACCTCTTAGAAACAGCTTACTAAATTGAAAATTTCCTGAGAATATGGTGAACATGTTTGGTGTTTAAAGAAAATGACAGCTGCCATTACTTCAGTATAACTGCAGATTTCAAGTTTCCCCCTGGTGTAAATGGAGTTTAAAGTATTTTACTGGAGGCAGACCTACCTGGTGAATTGCTGCTATGTTTTTATTGACACAAAGGAAACTAAAAATTTATACAGTACCCCTGTAGATACATCTTTATTAGGTGTTTAATTCACATTTTATTAATTCTGATATGTCAAAAAATAACTTCTGTCTCATAGATCTTCTTTTTACATAAAGGTACTGCTATTCTAGTGTAGGTTCTTAGTTTTAGCCTCAATCTATTGTACCTGAATGCCTTCTAGTAGCAAATTAGGCAGCGAGGTTTAGTTAATTAGTCCATTAGTTCTATTTCATTTTTCTCGGTCCTTGCATTATAATCTGATGTGGTGAATTGTTATTCATTGAGATGCTGGGTTGTTTTCTTTTGGTTAGGTTTTGTGGAGGTTTTTTAAGTGCAATGTTCTGAGACAATATTAGGGATGGCATGTTAGAGAAGAGTATTTTGCCCTTAATGCCTTCCTGGAATGCAGTGAGATTTTATCACTGTGACCTTGTCTTACCATGCCAGGTAGGTAAACATGTCAATGGTTTTCCTCAATGTAAACATAAAGGAGTGGTTTTGGTAACATCCACATACCATTAAGAACTGAACTAGTATGTAAAATTTGTGTTGATTGGGAGCAACCTATATTGTAGTGGAAATGGTCGGGATGCACCCTCGCTCGTAGCAGCTGGCTAAAAAGTTGGGAGGGATGGTATGGAAGTGGGAAAAATTTGCCCAAGAGTAGTGCAGTATGTCCTTTCTCTGGTAGAAAGTCATATAGTTGCAACCAGAGCCAAGGGACTAATTTTGGAGTCTTCAAAATCTTAAAGAGCAACTGCATCCCCTTGCCAACAGACAACTTGAAAGAACTCTGATTTTTGACTTGCATTAATATTATTTGATGCTCAGGTCATCTGGATTCAGTGCACATCTTACAGGCTTACTTATCTGGCGAACCTGATAGCCTTGTAAACTTACACTTCTTATCAGAACTACTTTACATACAATGAACTTGAATTTCTTCTGGCCTGATCCTTGAAACTGATAATCTTATGCAAATCAACAGAAGTACTATGTTCTTAGCGCATACAGAAATCAGATTATTTGGGCCATATCACACACTATTGGAATTTTACTGTTAGATTTAGGGAGAGCATATCTTCTGGAAATGACTGAAGATGATAAAGATCTGTGAATGTCAGTTGATCACACTGTGTCTAGGAACCATCAGTGCCTCGTGCTGTGAAATAGGGATATGTATTCCGAGGGTGAAGTAGGTAAATAATTGCCAACAGAGAGAGGAAAATACTAATACTCTGGCAAAATACTGTACAGTGACCTTATTAATAAGAATGTGTGAAATTCTACTCATCGGTTTTCAGGACTAGCAAGCAGATGCTAAGAAGGACTACTTGGGAGTTGATGGAAGTAGAGAATAGTTACAAAAGGAAGCTCATTAGCTGAGAAAAATAAAGGACAATAAATGATTTTTTTTCCTGAATGTGTAACCATGGGGTTAGAAACAAGTGATGTTAACAAGTGAATAGGAACTTGAAATTAGAAAACAGCCATGAAGTTCATCCTCTCAATAAAAGCAGTGTGGTTGTCAAAAAAAATCCCTTTAACATGGAATTTGGCTACTTTATAGGAAGCTTATACAGTACAGAAGCTTGTGGTTATGGAAAAACTAATGAGGTGGTTTGACCGTGGCTGGGCGCCGGGTGCCCACCAGAGCCGCTGTCACTGCCCTCCTCAGCTGGGCAGGGGAGAGGAAATGTAACGGCAGGCTCCTGGGCCG
>JAVJGI010000001.1:50404404-50476797 GCA_035590275.1 Ibycter americanus | reverse complement strand
GGGCTCGGCCTTGGCCAGCGGCGGGTCCATCTGGGAGCCGGCTGGCGTTGGCTCCGTCGGGCATGGGGGGAGCTTCTAGCAGCTCCTCACAGCAGCCACCCCTGTAGCCCCCGCTACCAAAACCTTGCCACGCAAACCCAATACACAGGTATATTTTCCTTCTGTGTCTATATGGCAACAACACATAACATGGAATCTACTTATAATGTTTGTCCAGGAGAAGCAAAAACATCCTCAAAGTGTGTCAAAAAGTCATTTAATTTCAGTTAAAATAGCTTTTTACTGTTCAGCTGAAATAAAATTAACTTGTGTTAATTTCTGAGAACAAATAAGTGTGAAAATGTTCTCACTAGTGTTACTGGGCTTGGAGAGTTTTAAGTCAAAAAAGGAAAATACAGACTGTTTCCGATATTGCATAGTAGAGTGCCATTAATACTCCACAGAAAGACTTTTTCAAAGAAATATATTATTTTTGTCATGATAATATCCTTTGAGGTTTAAAAGATAAAATTTTATGCCAAATACGTTCTTGAAATCTTGCATATGATAAATAGGTGTTTAAATGCAAAAGCCTTCCAGGATTTACAGTGGGTACTGTGTTGTCTCATACTTCACAGAGTTCTCTCTAATAATTTATTGTCTCCATTTGCCAAGGTTCTATCATTTTCCTGGGGTGAAAAATAAGAAGAAAAGAGTGAAGGGCCTCAGGTTCATATCTTTTCTGCTTTTTATTTGTGAGACACTCAGGCAAACGTTAAGTGATGAAACCTGAACTTAAGATGACTATTCATGCTGTAAAACCAACCACAAACTGATCCCTCATTATGACAGTCAAAATGAAAAGCACCATTGCTAGCTTTATTTTAACTAAAACTGCTATGAAGCATTTGGAAGAGCTTACTCAATCTTAGTATTTGTGATCAGAATAAAAGTGTATGTTATTGTATATATTTTATGGCCTCATTGTTCAAACAGTTCTTGCAGAGGACAGTGGTACATTTCCTTTCTCTGTTGGAGTTCATACAACAAAAGACAAGGCTTCAGTCAGATGACATAAGTATTATTTAGACAGTGAATTACAGGTCTCATGAGCTGGCAAAAGCAGAGCAAAGCTCATGTTTTGGCACAGCTGTTTGGGTCAGTTTAAGTCACTGACTTGGAAACTGTGGTTGTCATTAGTGAGCGCCTGTCACCTTTCTCACATACCACGCATAACGTTGCAGAGCTGTCTACAGCTGAGAAGAGGAGCGGTCTGTTCTTGCGTAGAGTGATGGCAACACAGAAAAGTAAATATAAAAGAATTAGGAGAAAAGGCAGTTCAAGGAATTAATTAAAAGCTGGCTGGAAATAATAGCAGCATTGGTTCATAAGAATATAGGACTGGAAGGAAGGTCAAAGATCAAGCAATTCAACTATGTGCTCTGAGACAACATCAAACATACTAGGAACATCTCTAACAGAGGTATGCCAGACCTATTTGTTAATCCTTCACTGTAGGAGATTCTGCAGTCTGGCGATGTGGAGTTTCACCATTCTTCATAGATTTTTCTGAATATTTAACATAAGCTGACTGTGCTTTTTGCTGCTGTTCTTGCAGTTTCACAAATCCTGCAAGATAAGTTGATTTATTCTTGTCTTTGGAGAGGAGTGGTTTTCTGTCACCTTTGAATAACTTTTCACTTGTTGAAAGGTGGTTATCATGTCTACCCAGAGTATACTGGTTTTCCCCTTGGAAACCAGCAAACTCAAATCCACTAGTTTTCCTAACAGATCAAATTTCTAAAATGCTTTTTGGTTTTGTTGCTTGTTGTTTGGACTATCTAATAGACATCCCTCTCCTGAAGCATGGTAAAACTGAATGCAAAATTAAAAATCCTATCAGTACTAAGCAGAATGAAATGATTGCCCTTGATGTGTTGACGTTACTGGCACCTCATTTCAGAAAATTTCTCTTCTTTGCACTACCGTCACATTGTTGACTCAGATTCAGTTTGTGATTCATAACTGGGACCATTCCTTGAGTTCCTGAATTTGTAATACATTCTCAATTTAATAATGATCTATCGATCATTTTCCTTCCATAATTTCTTAACCAGCTGTATACACTTAAATGATTTCAACTGAACCCATATTTCCGTAGCTTGCATATGGTAAGGTCATATGAGAGTTCAGGAAGACTCTGCTATGGTGGGATATGTGGTCAATGTTTATCAGTAGAAATAAAAATGCCCAAATGAGTGTTTTGTGAAATGAAGTAAATACTGGTGATAAATGGAAAAGAGTGGGAAAATAATGGAAAATTGGCGAGGAGGATTGTAAACATGCTCCAGTGACTTGCAGCTGGAGTGTCAAAAAACATGTATGTCATACTGGTTGTTGTTTGGCCTTGTGTATTGGTCAAGTAGAACATCTGTGTTTAGGTAACATGGGCCTGTGATAGACTTAGAGGTACCCTATTGAACATGCTTGAGATTCCTTCCTTGATGTGGGAAAGATCAAAGCACAGTGGTAAATTACGCCTGCATGAACCCCAGAAATACAGGGAAAACCATCAGGTCTGGTGATCCTCTAGCATGGACCAAGCTCTGCAGTGCCTGTGTCCCCACTTGTGTGCCTCTGCCCTCTGCCCAAGTGCTACTTCAGGGATCCCCTGGTTGGTGAGGTAATGAAAATAAATTTACTCTGCATTTCATCCATGGTTTGTGCTTGTTCCTGTGTCCTGCCTGTGTTGGCTCACACAAAAAGTAAAAACAAAGACTGTGGTTATAAGTAGCCACAATACCACCTGGGCTGGCTCCAGTCGTTCTGCCTTTCTGTTGCATGATGCCTGAGCTACTTGTTGCAATCTCTTGAAACTGTCATTCCACCGTGTACCATTTTAAGGAAAACTGAAATTTGTGACTTTATTGTACAACATTGCACTGTAAATAGCAATAGTTTAGGAGCTGATTAGCAAGTAGCTTAAACATCCATGCAGCAGCAGTGATCTGGCCTGTAGAAGGGAATCTCACCTTGACATTATCATGAACTAAGTGGGCTTAGAATCATAGAATTGTTAAAATTGGAAAAGGCCTTTAAGATCATTGAGTCCAACTGAGTCCATAGCCCTGCCAAGTGAACCACAAAGATGTAGCCTAAGGTGAACTTGTGGGACAGATATGTCTATTTGGAAGATTTTCCTGTCTACTATATCAGAAAAACAATATCATAAAATGTGTTAATGAACATGATACTGAGTCAGACAGATAAATAAATCTTGCATCCTGGGAGAAATGGGCTACCTTTGAACACAATTTCAGACCATGAAGGTTTAAACATTTTTTTGCCCTGTGGGGCCTGGTTTTTCAGTCTTGATTTGTAAAAGATTAGGATACTCTTTCAAATGCTAAGGATGACCTTGTATATGCATGGGAGTGTTTTATTTATTTAAAAAGAAGTTATTTCTCCTCACAGTCATGGTTGCCATTGCTCTTTCAACAACATCTGTTACAATGCTGTGCTTGAAATAAGGCAAACAGAGTAAGAGAAAGGTCTGACTTTCAAAAGAAATGGCTTAAATAAAAGGAACAAATCAGCAACAAAAACCCTTCCATATTTGTTCTGCTACCAAAGCAGTTAGCGTACTAACGAAATGATCAATTAAGCTAATAAGGTTACACATAAAGTCTGTTGTATGTCTATGAACTGAACCTAGGTCTCTGGAGCTTTAGTCCAGTGTTTTGTTGGAATATTATTTCTCTGTGTCAAATCATTTTTTGTCAAAGCAATTTGGAAAGCCTTTGTTTAAGCAGAACACTTGCTTTTCTGCAGACATCTTAAGAGATGATGGATGGTAACACCTTTAAGCTAACAGGAAAGGCTGCAATCCCAGCCTCTCACCCCTGGGGAGGTCCAGCTGGCTCTTTCTGTTTCCAGATTTGAATTTAGAAACGGATGTCACTTTGGTGAGAGAAGCAAGTGACTTTGGGCATTTTTAGTTACTTTTGAAACTTCTGTATCTCAGAGTAAAATTGAGTGGCATATATTTCTGTAGGATCATTTAAACATATTTTCACTGATTTCATGGACGTCTCCTAATTGTTGCCAGCAGGTATTCTGGCCTGAAATAGCTGCTGAAGTTGTTAGGACAGACACAGGAAAAAAACATTAAGAGCAGAGGGAGAGAAAAGAAGTTGACATTATGATTATAAAGCACTTAACATGCTCAAAAAATTACGGAAGGAAAAAACATAGAAATAGGTTATGAAAATCTAGTTCTGTAGTGGCTGGCTACTAGAAAGGATCGTAATATATTTATTACCTGGCTTTAGTTAATGAAAGAGACATGTATCAGAACTTACGGCTGACAGTGAACACACATATCTCATGTTCCTGGGTTTGAACTTCAGCTCTGACACTGAGACCACCTGTGCCTAAATCCTTTGCAAACTGTTTGTCTTGATTTTGTTTCCAGAAAGTAGCGAAAAATATTTACTTTTTGTGCTGAACTCCACAGGCATGAAATTGTTAATTCCTGTCAGTGCACTGAAGATGAAGAGTTGCTTTCATAAGGAATTTCATACATTTAGTTATAAAACATTTGAAATGTTCACAGAAGTGCATGATATAAAGGTGGCATTAATGTGCCTGTATTGTGTCCACTGTGCTTTATAGTGTGCTAGAGCTGGTGTGTGAAAATGGTGCACAAGGAAGTGCCATGATGCTTTTCTGGGAAAACCTAATTTGGATAAAGTGATGCAGATGTCAGCTTCCTTTATCTTCAGTATGATGGTGAAGATTTTGGAGACTTTGTGTCCCAGTATATACTGTTTCATTTTGATTTGAGCAAAAGTTCAAACAAAGTTTAGAGGAGGATCAAAACTCTGCTTGCTTATCTGACTCCAGCTGATCTCATCCTTCTGAAGTGCATCTAAAATTAATGTCTGTCCTTTACTGAATGCTCTTCTAAAATATGCAGCTGTGTGGAACAAGTAGATAGGACTGTAAATGCCTCATATCAGGTTTTTGCCTGTAAATTGGCAACACTGAAAAACTGATCAGACACTTGAAGCCCTAGGATTCCCATAAAATATGCTCTTACTAGATGAGAAGAAGACTGAATTCTCAACCCAAATTAAATGCTTACTTTTTTTGAAGTAATTGTGAATGTGCTGTAAGACACTTTATACCCCATCCAGCTCAGTCTTGCTGATAAATCCTCTAAATGTAGCATTTAGTATTGCCAAAAAAAGAAGCATTTAATATTGTCAGTATTTTTTCATTCACAAGGCAAAGTAAAGCTAACCTTCATGTTTTTTACCTTTGCTTTGTCAAAGCACGGAGGAGGCTGCATGTTCATCTACTAACTGCTAAGTATAGTAACTAACTTTATCACCTGTTCTTACGTTAAATGAGCTTTCACAGGTTAATTACATGAGTAAACCCTGTCTTAAAACAGATTTCAGATGTAAAAAAGGGAAGATATCTACCTGTTCATTCATTTTAGTATTGCTGTTGACCTCTAGAAAAGGAATGAAAATAATTTAGGAAAGTTTGAATCCTTTATACCATTAAATCAGTGTTATATGTATTTTGGTTCAGAACTCAGAGCAGCCTCTTTGTGAGATCACATGAAATTTGAATTTAAATAAATCATTGACACTGGAAATGCAGAAAACATGCCTGCACCAATTATTTCAAGTTCTGTAGAGGCTGGAGAACAGGTGAGAAAGTCACAGCAGTACTTTTCCTATTTTTCTTAGAATTAGACTACAAAGCATTTTATTCTGCAACGTACACAGAATATGGCAAGTACCAAAGTAAGGTGATAGGTCACTTGGTGATATATAATAAGAAGGAATGCAAAATGCATACTGTAGAGAAATATAAGCTTGAGCTAAAATCACTTTAGACAGTTTAATCTGATTGTGATTTGAACCTGAACATTTTCTGATTCACCACTTAACTTTCTTTTCTTTTACAGCTGGGAGAAATATAAGAGTTAACTGACTTTTATGTCCTTTTCAATTTGAAGTGCGGACATTATAAAACCTAGAAGTCTTTTAATCCTGGTTTGTTTGTACATTTTATTTCTGCTGTTTTGTACATTTGCTTAGCTGACCTTTTTTTTGTCTGACTTGTAGGTCTTTGAAGAAGAGCACCACATCTTATACCTGGACCATGGGGGAGTTATTGTGGCCATCAAAGACACCTCTATCCCTCTGAAAATACTCAAGTAATCCTACAGTCAATTAGAGTAGAGCTATTGTGTATTCGAGATTTCAGGCAAAGTTCAGAGTTTAGGATGAGCACTTCAGTGTGATCATGTATGAAATGCAGGTGGAACCAGCTTAATTTCACATTCATTAAGTCAATAAAATACAAGTGGATGTTTTCTTAAAGATTACCTCATGGTGCTGAAGGTACCATGGCATAATGCATTAATCGTAATAAAATTTCCTTGCATCAGTGTAGGTATTTTTGCTCAAAAGACTATCCTGGAACTCTGCAGTACAAACCATGTTCTGCATGATTGTTATCTGCTACTGGTTTGCACCAGCAGTGTATGGAAATGATGCTCAACCTATGATGCATATGTGACTTAGGCATCCAGTCAGGATAGATCATTCATGCTGCAGTAAAGCTCAGTCCCCTGCAAGGGCCACAGTGAATGAAAGACACTGGAGAATAGCCCTGGGTTGCTCTGGCAAGACCAATATAATGTAGACCTCGGGAGCCAATGGGGAAAGGGCTTATGTGTGCTTATGTGCTGTGTAACACAGTATGGAAGAAGCCTAGTTCATGTGAGATCTTCATGCACCAATTAATTGGAGTATGCATAGATTCTGTCATATAGTGATAATGCAGCAAATGGCCTTCTCAGCTTGCTTGGCAGGAAACGTTTGCTGCAAAGCATTTTGTTATAAAACATTAAGTTTTAAACTGCATGATATTGAAGCAAAATACAGTAACCTTATGTAATGGCATACAAAACTATCATAGCTGGCATAAAAAACATAAGAGATCTTTATCACTTGTGACTTGGTTCCTTTTGGCACAATCCTGTATACACTGATAGGAACTAGGCTATTTACTTGGTTAGCTAGAATGAAAA
Source organism: Ibycter americanus (assembly GCA_035590275.1). NCBI lineage: Eukaryota > Metazoa > Chordata > Aves > Falconiformes > Falconidae > Ibycter > Ibycter americanus. Next base: position 50,469,704 of record JAVJGI010000001.1, on the reverse strand, counting down.
CCATCACTAACCTACTATCCAAAAGACCTGGAGGAAATGTACAGAAGAAAAGAGACTTTGATTCATAAATTTTGGGTACACAGAGTTTTTGACATATATTTTGCTGATTCATCAGCATCTTTTGCAAATTTTGAAGTGGATGGTAGCAGTTGTGAAGGGCTATCATCTTGGTACCTGCAGTTATCACACCTCCCACAGGTTTTAGCAATTGGGCTGGTTTGCCTCACATGTTTCACTGACCTCTGCTTAACAGGTCTCTAGCTGAGAGGCTACTGGAAAGAATGAAGTATAATTAACTTGCTCTTGAACCTACAAGGCAGCAAAATTGTTTGTTGACAGACTTTTGTTTTTATCTCCCTGTGAATTTCCATTGTTGTGGCAAATTTATTATACCCCTTCTAATAAAGATGTGAGCCCCTGGATACATTGCTGAGAAAAAGATCACATTAATATGATATATGTCCAGACACATTGTATGTTGGTGATCATAAATCCTGGACTTGTAATGAGGGGATTTATTTTTTAATGAATGAATTCTATTTTGTATAGTAATAGTTGTAAATGAAAACCACTTCTGCTTTTTTACAGGTTCAGCATAGATGAAGGCCAGACTTGGAGTACACATAATTTTACTAGCACTTCAGTCTTTGTGGATGGATTGCTTAGCGAACCTGGAGATGAGACACTGGTCATGACGTAAGTTTCTGGCTTCATCTATCTTCAGGACTCTCTCTGCTTATATACTTGAGCATATTTGTAACTGTTGATGTTTGAGATATTGCTTGAGTCAGTGGCTTTTGCTTCTTGCAGTCACACAGATTCTTACATTGATGTTCAAATTGCCCTAGCATGCAACCTGTCTTTGAAATTACCTGCACGCAGTATTTTGGATTGTAAAGATGAAGTGTTATGTTCATATGAAATTTTGCAAACTTACTACCAGGGAGAGTGAAATAATAGGGCTGCAAATACCAATCTGAGAAACAAAGGTAAAAAAATTGCTATTTCCTGCATCTTTTCTGTTTTCTACAGATTCTTAGGCAGACTTCAAAAATTTAAATAGCTGTTGTCTTCATGGTGTAAACAACTATATTATTGTCCTAGTAACTAACATTGCAGTACTTTGTATAAGCAAACACTCTGATAACACATACACATTTTTATTCTGTGCAGTGACTGAGGCAGATGCTGTGAATAGAGTTGAAAATAACCAAATTCTGCAACTCAGGCCCCTGTTTTTCTGTCTTTTTCCAAAGGGCCAAGGACATCTGGATCTGAGCTGCAAGTTCTGCTCTGTCCCTAGGATAAATGCTAATATTTTAGAAGTGTCTGAGTGTAAAAAACACCTGTCCAATTAGGGAGAAAGGCACATGCTGACTGCAGCAGGAAAGGGGAATATACTCACAGATATCCAGGCTGATACGTGTGCTCCTATCAGAACGGCTTGTGCGATCCTTTATATTGGACTTCAGCGTGTGCATGACAAGCTTTTTCTCCTAGGAGTTACAAATAGTGCTGCCTTTGACATGTACCAGTAGCATTTTCCCCAGGGAAAAAAAATAAAAATATTTAGCCCAGCAAGGAGTTGTGAAAAGGATCCTCAGCAAAACAGAAATCCTACCCAGTGTACTTAAAAGCATTGCGCCAAGTTCATAATGCTGTACTACGCAGAGCTGATTTTGATCTGTTATTTCTTTCTTTCTCCACTGCCCCATTTATCCTCCATTATACATATATGACCTGAGAAGAACAGTATTATCCCACCATCTTCCCTTTCTCTCAAGTACAGGTTTTTTAATGGTATAATATATGCCACATGGTGATACTTACACCTCTGAATGAAGGATTTCTATTGATTTCAGTGTCAGTAGAGGGATCAAAAGCTTATCCTAAACTGTACTTATGGCAGATAAAACGATGTGTGATAACTATATGCTCTGGGGTATTTTTTTTTATTAAGTATCATTAAAAGCAGTGATTTTGTGAAGATTTATTTAAATATCTGGCTGAATGAGCTAAAGAGCTCTTTTAAAGCACAATGCCTTTTTGAAACCATCCATCTGAAATACATAAAACTAGCTAGATTTGTTATATGAGCTCAGATTGACAAAAAAGCATCATGTGACTTGTAGGTTTCTAAGGGCAGAACAAGAGTTTGACTCCAGCAGCTCAGTGCAAGGCTTGTAGGGTCTTACTTTGCAGCTAGTTCTACTGAACATGGAGGTCATCAAGCACTTACTGTTACAGACTGGCCCTGAAAAGACTTGCAACCTTCCTAACGCACTAAAGATAATGGGAAGAATAAACTACAGTATGTGTTTCCTTGCTGACATTACATCAGCTTCCTTGTCTATCCTATGGCTTTTGATTGGGTTTTACCTTCAGGGTGACTGTCAGCCCAGTGGTGCTCTGTCTGACTTTATGTCAACACCTTCTGTCATTCTGTCTGGCTTAGGTAATTTTTTATCAGAACTTCACACTTAGGTATTGAGTTGCTGCACATGACTTATCTACAGTGATTTGCTGCACTGATACACACTCCCTAGAAGAAGAAAAAAACCCCAGATCATGCCATCTTTTTCGTTTTATTAGATAAAAGTGATTTTTCTTCTGGATAGAACATGGTAAGACCAACTTGTGTATGGTAATGGAAATAAATTAGTAGTGTCTTCCACCCTGAGGAATCTCTAAGTCCATTACTAAGGACCTAGTCTGACATTTTTTACTTGTACAGGAATTTCATTTTCTCCTTTTGGTATGGAGCTTGTTTGAATAGAAACTATGAACAAATAGTCCAATGTCAAAATATACATAAATTAGGAAAGAGAGCATAATTCTGAAGCAGGAAGGTAATAACTGTAAATGTGTATAGCAAAACTGTGGAACAGACACTATTTCATTTAAAGCTTCTAGAATAAACTCACAAAAGAGTCAAAGAGTATTTTACTTGTATGGAAAGCAGCTGTTAATGTAGGGTAAAATCCTGGTTTCAGTGAAGTCAGCTTAGGGACTTCCTTCAATGTTTTTAATTTGTGTTGAAAAAAAAATAATCTACAGAAATATTATCTGGGGAAAATGTTAAGGAACCTGATAACACTGTGTAAAAGAGGCTTCTCATTACTCAGCATGGTGATTGGGACATTGACTTGACTTGTAAGGGACTTCCATCTGAATTCCTGTTCTGTCCTGACTTAACCAAAATGAAATGGGCTGGTAGGCTTTATTGAAGAAACAGGGGAATGTGAAGCTGTTTGCCTCAAGCCTTCATTTCAGAAAGTTTTGTGTTTTCTCCAAAACAGAGAAAAAAAAAAAAGTTGACTTATCAAAAGTTTTCATAAAACTGAGTTGTCATCTACCAGTCAACATTAATTTAAATCATTCATCCAAATTCCCTGCAGTATTCAAAATATGTACACTCAAATGCCAAGGAAAAAATATTTTATTCCATTGTACTCTGCAATAGACCTAGTTAAGATTTTAGGAGTTTTAAGTGGTAAAATATTCAAAAACTTTAGGAAACTCATTGTGTGTAAAAAATCAATTTCTAGATAGACCTAGTTAAGACTTTTAGGAAAGATATGTAATGAAGTATTCATAAAGTTTAGGAAATTTGATCTGTGTAATAATTTCTAAATGAAGCGCTCAAATCCACCATTCATTGCTAAATTAATAAGTAAGATTTGCTAAGAAAATTTCTCAACTAATTGATGTATATTCATCAAAATAGTGCATGGTCTAATACACTTTATTTTGTTCTAAATTCTTTAAGAATGAAGGTTACTGCAAACCAGTGTTTAACTTAACAATATGTTATATTTGGGAAAAATTACTTAATAACGCTGGATTGAGTAATGGCCTAACTCGGTGGAAAAAGGAAGAATTTTTCTATGTCTGAAATATTGATGTTCCTCTTCAGAGGAAGTAGTTCATATAATGAAAGTTTCAAAACTGTAAAAATGACTTCTAAATCACATTTCAGCTTCTGGGAGTGTTTCCCAAATGGGTTATTTAGATTGCAGTGTAAACCCAGTAGGTATGATAACCATGGTACCGCAGACCATGGCCCCTTTTAAAAGGCCAATAAGAAGTTATATAAAAGGACTGCTTTTCTTTGTGTCAGGTAGAATCAAAATGTTCCTTATGGGTAGTTGTGTTTTTTTCCAGAGGGATTTTTTTCTAAGGTCTCCTAGAGTAACAATTTATGATGCTGCTGGGAACTTTATGACATCTCTGAAATGCAGAACTCCAGCATGCAAGTTTTGCTGTCTTGAAAGTCTGTTGTTGCATTCCTGTTGGGTTCCTAGGTAATAATGGAAACAAGAAAATAGTCTCATTTAAACTTTCTCAAAATGAAGTGGATATGATATTAACAGATGTTAGGTATTAGGGAGAACATCTGGATTTTTGTAACTGTCAATTTGGCTAGGAGTGTTAGCCTCACCTTTAACAACATCAGTAACAGTTAACATTGTGTAGTTTGTGCAGCTTGTTGTTGTGCTGCACATGGCAGCACAATACCTTCCCTGTTGTCTTTAAGTGTCCTACTAGGTGGAGGTACATCTCTGTGTTGAGAATTCATCACTACTAACTTTCTCATACTGCAACCCTTAAAAAAGATAGATAAAGCCTCATTATGTATGAGAATAGCAGATTTCCCAAGGCGATTTCTAGGTTTTATCTGCAACTAGTTGATCTCTTATTTGAGAAGCATAGCTTAGTTATGAAGTGGTTATTTTCCTGTCTGCATAATGAGGAACAATTTTGTCTGTCAATAGATGGAGGAAACATACAGAAAGACAGGAAGACAATGGTGGTAAAAGCATTAAAAAAGCAAACTGGTTACCCTATTTCAATCTGATCTAGATATCAGCTAATCCAAATGTACAGGTTCCTTTTTAGTGGCAAGTTTAGTGCTTTTGCTGGCATCTCTGTGGACACAGATGTTAGCAGAGCAAGTTGATGCATTGTAGTATCACTGTCAGCCTGTGGCTGTGGAGCCAAGACCGTGGGACTGGCCCTGTCTCTTTCTCAGCTCAAACGAAGTTCAGTGGGTAAAACTGTTTTTTTTCTTCTCTTTCCATAAAGTTTTCATAACGCATTCAGAAACATGGGAACATGATGCTTTCGGTGTCTTTGTAAGCCCGTATTTAGTAACTTTTGAGAGCAGACCTCAAAATATATTTGAATAAAAGAAGCTGAAAGGTTAGGAATCCATGTCCTGTAAGAATCTTTTATCACCTTGTCCCTGTTTGAAGAGGAGCGAAGGACAGAAAAAGGGTGGCACATGACTTTTTCATTCAGATGGAGGCTTTATGTCATTTTGAGGCCCTGTCACTGAGTGAGTGCCTGCAGCTGTGGTGCTCTATCTTCACTTTCAGGGAGACGGTTCCATTTTAGCTTCTAGTTCTAATAAATGGTGATGATGAGGTAGACGTTAGAGGCTTAGGCCAACAGTAAAATTGTTCAAACATTTTACTTATTTTTGGGTGGGGTTTTGAACTCCATTTTGTTATATTTTGCTCTCAAAATGAAGGAGCCACAATTTAGGTGACCATAGGCTTTACTCTGGCTCTGCCAGGTGAAGTCTGAATGAATAATTTCCTACCTGTGACAAGATACACCTGATTTTTAAATAGAAGTAGGGAAAAAAAGTATTAGCTAAAGAATTAATTACAAATTTTTATAAGTATTGCAGATCAATTTAATCAGTAAGTAAGATGACAGCAGAAATCTGAATGATGCAAACTATTCTCTACAATGTCATATGTTTCTCTTTAAGTTAATCCATTTGATTCACTGTCCACCTTGTATTTATTTCTGCATAAGGCATCAGGCTAGCCATTAAATCTTCATTTTTTTCCAAACAGTTTACATGTAAAAAGGTTGTTCTTGGACAGGAATTTACCAAATAGATGGGAAAAAATGTTGGAGGTAATTCACAAGTATCATGGAGCCAAAGTATTCCTTTCCATTCTTTTTTCCCTAAAGAGCTGAAACAAGATGTTTTGTCGTAAAACAATGAATGGAAATTATTATTTTTGGGGGGCAGGAAACAATGAAAAAACATTTTTTTGTTCAATTTCAACTAAATTGTTTCCTCCCCTAATTTTTCACTTTGGCAGCCAAAGAAAACACCCAACCCAACCCAAAACAGAAAACCAAACCAAAAAAACCTCAACCCAAACCTCCAAAAAGCCAAAACCCCCTACTCTTTTCTTTAGTCCATTAAGTATATGCATATGTTTGTAGTTTAAGACGTTTAAATCATAAGTGTCTCAGTGTATTTCTACATGATCTGTTGTGTACACAAGCACTTTTTATGTGCAGTTGCTGTATGTAGGCAGGTGTCTACTTTTGCACATGGAAGCATTCATCATTTCTGTAGTTACAATTTAGGAAGGCCACTGAAAATGTGACCTTTGTTACGTTCTTTTGGGGAATTAGAAAAATATGCTGAATTATAATCTTGATGTATAACAGACTGCAGCTTGAATCATACGTTATTTTCATCCAATTTACTAATATGAACCCTTTGACTTACCCGTTTTTGTTGATTTTATAATGTTGTAAAGGAAGCAAAGACAACTGTTAGAAGGAAAGCATGTCTACAAAGATACATCTCTCATTTTCTTTTTGAAAATTGTAGGCTTCAAATAACACTGTAGGACATAGTCATGGCTAACCTACTCTTCCAACCCATATCCCCTTGGAAAGCCTTTTATAAATAATATTACTGCTTCTGTGAGTTAAGGAGGACACTGTTGGTAGTGGTTACACTAGAGATAAAGTGAATCCTTCCATGGCATGACCTCATCACTTTACCTCCTCAACTTGGTGATTTCTTTACAGATTTTGGCATGGAGAGGTCATATTTCTTGCTATATGTTCAAAGGCACTGTAATAATATGAATTGCAACAGGCAAAACAAAAAGATTGTCACATTTATTTGCGTTTTTAGTTACATTGTCATCATTTGTAGTAAAGGTCTAAGTGAAGCAAAGGACTTGGGTTTTGAGCTCACCATAAACTGACAAGAAACTTGTAACACAGTACTCCTTTTATGTAAAAGGTAACTGAGAAAGTTGCTGCTTTTTTAATGTAAATGGCCTCTGATATTTAGTGAACTGTAATGCGATTTAAGTATTCAATCTGAAATTGCAATATTGTTAGAACAATTATCAAAGAGGTGTGACAGTTTAAAAAATATTTTAATAATACAGTAAGTTCACTGACAGTTGTATTTCCTACTAATATGATTTACTACAGGAAAGGGAGCCTTATATGGGGAATAAGATATAAATACCACATTTTAGCATAGCTCTGTGACTGCTTCCATTTAGATGAATACTTTACAAGAGACAGAGTGGGAGTTGTTAGAATAATTAACTAGCATCTCTGAGAGTCTGGCTTCCTTTCCCAGCTTGATCGCATACTCAGTGTTGTATATTGAAGTTTAGACCCATAAAAAATTTCAGGTACCTGCCTTATTACACATGCTTGGACATCTTTGTTTAGGGGCTGTCTGGAGGAATTTAGACATGTTATCAAACACAGAGCCATTGGGATTGCCTTTATCACCTGTATGTGGGGTCCTCAGTTGACCCTGATTCAAACCCTAGGTTTTATTGTCAGTAGTTTTATACATTTGAAGGCTCTCCCAAAAAAAACAGAGGTCCTGTTCTACCCCCGACTGGCATGTCTAGTTAGCAGTGTGTCAACAGGGCAGTACAGGACTATGCAGACAAATTCTGCTACCTTGGCAGCATGCTGTTTCAAACATCATAGTTGATGACAAAGTCATACAGGGGAGAGCAAAAGCCAACACAGCACTTGAGAGATTAAAGCAGCGTGTCTAGAATGAGAGAGGCATGTGATTTCAAACAAAAGTAGCAGTTCATCACGCGGTTGTCATCACTAGTCTTCAGTATGACTGCAAGACTTGGACATTTTAAGTTGCTACATTAAACATCTGAATAAATTCCACATGTGCTGTCTTTGTGACCTTGGTGGGGTAGTACAGCAGGATCACTTCTGCCACTCTGAGGTATTTGAGTGTTCTCAGATATTCAGCAGTAAAGCAAAACTGTTGCAGGTTCAGCTGTGCTGCCATTTGCTTTGTCTGGAGACAATATGGCTAACAGCTCAAAGGTAAACCACCGTAACACTACAAAAAGTTGCTCAAGTTGTATCTTAATGTATATGGGATGAGATCCATGATATGGGACACTGTAGCTAAAATCCATCTGCTCTAGCAAAGAATGTTTTGATGCTGTGAAGGCCCGTGAAGAAAATCCTGAAGAACACAGTAGAAAAGCTAAAAAGGAAGGCAAGTGTAGTGGTTATAAAAAGCTGTGTCTGTGACATCTGAGATGAGCAGTGTGTTATCAAAATCAGGCTCATTTTTCTGGAATAAAGTCATGGAAGCTTAATGTTTACTTGCTAAGTCTTTGGGATTCTCCAGCATCAGCACCATCACCACTGTAGTAAGATGGTTTGCAGGTGACACAGCAGGCGATACAGCTATTACTGCTCATCTGAACTAGGAACATCTAGAATAGATGCTCTTTTCTATTGGATAGAAATGTGAATTTACTGGAAAATAGTATCATTGCATATAATTTCTGTTAAATTAGCTCCCCCGATTACGAGCTTTATCAGGAACAGAAATAACCAGCAATCCTCCAGCAAATTGTTTAAATGAGTTAGCTTAAAAACTGCATTAAACTGTCTTATCTATCAAATGATGCAATCAAATTAAAAAATGATGTGATCATAAATGAACTAGGAACAAATGTACAAAGTTGTTATGGCAACTGAAACACTGGAGTAAAAATTATGGATCCCAAATTCTTGCAAATAAAAGTAAATTAATTTCCAAGGTAATTGGAATTTCTTTCAAAAATTATTTATCACAGCATCATCTTTCATAGTTTCAGCAGAATTGATTTGATGGCTTTCTAATGAAATATAATTAATCAAGAGGAAGGTTTTAATAGCTTATGAATTACTATCATCTTGATATTTAACTTCTAATCATCAGTTACACTTGCTGCACTGTTGCAGTCTTTTCCATTGATATGATTTTATTGGGCATATATATTTTGCACCTGAGCAATTAGATTGTGATTGCTGTTATGTATTGCTTTATTGTAGCTCATATTTTTGCCTAATCCATTGAATCCTGCTTAATACATGCCTTTCTTTCTTACTTTGGAAAAATACTTCTTTTTTTATTCTGGTGATATTTGGCAATACATTTAGATGGGTCTTCTGATGTGTCTGCAAAACTCTGTCCTCAACAGGGCAACAAGTGTTACTGCAGCAACAGCATTAATAATTATTAAGCCCTTTTTTTTTTTTTCAAACAGTTTAAGCTGGGTGGATATAAGCTGTTGGATTTCTTAGAAAATTTGCCCCAGGAGTTACAAAGCTGTATGGCTGTATTTTTCATGGGGTTTGTGGCTGTGCTGGGACACTTCCTTGAATCTCAGGAATCTTACTTAAGCCAGAGAATTGTGGAATCAGTGGTACAGTTACTGTGCTCTGTCAGAACATGGTTTTCAGTCTGTAGAATCAGAACAACCATAATAGAAGTGAGTTGTGGTTTTTTTTGCAAAAGGCTGGACAGGCAGAAAAGTTATTTCTGTCTTTTGCTAAAAATCCACAGAAGAGAGGCTTCTATTTCACCATTGAAGCAGTATCTTTGCTGTATACATGTATTGTTTGCATGTAGTTTCCATGTTACTCTAGTAGAATTTGCATAATTTCTAGAGCAATTTCTATAATTTTTATAACATTATAGGATGTGGGACTGGGCAATATCTGAAAAATTTATCTAATATCTAGCTCTAATCCTGATGTTTTGCTAATTTCTCACCCTAGTGGGAAAGAATAAGCCACCTCAATATCTTGTATCATTATCATTACAGAATCACATAGTCACAAAATGATTGAGCTTGGAAGGGACCTGTGGAGGTTATCTTGTCTGACCCTCCCTGCTCAAGCAGGGCCACCAAAAGCCAGTCACCCAGGACCATTTTTAGATGACTTTTGAATATCTCCAAGGATGGAGACTCCACAGCCTCTCTGGGCAACCTGTGACAGTGCTCAGTCACCCTCACAGTAAAAGAATACCTCCAGATGTTCAAAGGACACCTCCTGCATTTCAGTTTCTGCCCATTGCCTCTGGTCCTGTCACTGAGCACCACTGAAAACAGCCTAGCTCCATCTTTTTTGCACCCTCCCTCAAGTTATTTATATACGTTGATAAGATCCCTCTGAGCCTTCTGTTCTCCAGGCTGAACAGCCCCAGCTCTCTTAGCCTTTCCTCTTAAGAGAGATGCTCCCGTCCCTTCATCACCTTCATGGCCCTTTGTTAGACTCTCTCCAGTCTGTCCATGTCTCTCATACTGAGGAGCCTAGAACTGGACACAGTACTTCAGATGTGGCCTCACCAGTGCTGAGGAGGAAGAATTTGAGAATTGTGCAGCTGTATCTTTTAAGTTTATTGATCATTGTCCTTCCTCTTTTTTGCCCTTCCTCTGGGTCTCTTTGAAGACAACTATTCAATCTATAACAAAACTCTGAAGACATTTTGTTACACTTCTTGGCTTTATCTTTTCCAGAGGAAAACCCAATTCTTCCAAACTGTCTTCACTGGTTTCATTTTCTAAGCAATTTATGAGTCATCCTTGCCCCTCTTCAAATTCATTTTTAGTGAGTGTGTAAATATATGTATGACATCCAAAGTTAGACACCATATTCTTCCAGAGGCTCCACCAGTGCCAGGTTTATCAAAAGAATTCCATCAGTGTCTTCTGTTTTCCAGTTCTGAATATAACCTAGAGTTAGTCTCTCTTCTTTTGCAGCACCATTGCATTCTTGGTTTAGTTCCCCAGAATTCTCCAAACCTTTTCCTCAATATTTGAAAGTTATTCTCCATTTTGGTTTTGCACCTTTGTTGTGGTTGTTTTTTTGTTTGTTTTTTTTCCCTAGGAGTACTTTTTGCAGTTTGTTTTGGAGTTTTTCATCATGTTGATTTCTGAGTATTACTTCCATCAGTCAGTGTCCGCTCCCTTTCTTTTGTGTTAGCCACAAAATTTTGTGTGTTTGTTATTTGACCACATGGGTTTTAATGAAAGTATCAATGGCAGACCCATCATATCTTTGTGATACATATCTCAAAATATTTCCCTGTTTAATAACTACTTTTTAAAAATGGATTCTTCTCTAGGGTATGTACTTCAGTTCCTCATTTACAATGATTTTATCTGCACTGTTTTCTTTTTTACATTGAGACAATGTCAGCTAGAACTGTGTAACAAAGGCCAAAATATGCTAAATTTTCTCCTTTCCTTTATCCACTTACCCTGTAAAAGAAGGAAATTACATTAGTTTGACATGATTTGGTTTTGACAAATCTGTGGTGGCTGTTTGTTATCATTTTAATTATCTCCAAGGTGCTTGCAAGTGGATAGCTTAATAATTTGTTTGGTATGTTTGTGGATATCAAAACTAATTCTGTAACTCCCTGGGATCTGTTTTGCTGGTTTATATATATGGTTATATATACACACATACATGTGTATATACATAGGCAAAATGTTTCCCTTTCCATAGTCATCTGGAATCACCCTCATCCTCTGTGAGGTCTCAAAGATGATTATTAATAGTTCAGAGGGGTTTTTTTTATATTTTCAGTAGAATTTCATTATTCTGTGCTGCATTGAACTCAAACAACCATCTCCTTCCTTCCTCCTTTCCTGACTAATCTGTATGAGATAGCTAACATGAATGAAGAAATTTTCACTTGTTACATTAGAAAATAATTTTCTTGAGGTAGGAGTGAAGGTTTGACAGGACTTGGCTCCTTGCACATGGACATATTTGCTGATAAACGAGTAAATGAAAGGTATGTAAACAATCTGTAAATTTTTGTGGTGTCTGAAGAAGCATTCGCTGAGGTAGGTAGCTACATAAGCACATGGTAAAGTCTCCCTTATGTTAGTACCTTAGGGAGAAAAAAAGGTTTTAAAAAAGAAAAAAGTACCGGTATTTAGCATGCAAAAGACACTTCGTGCTTGTCAGCAAAGCCAGTCATATTGAAGCAGGCATTGTGAAAAAAGCATGAGACCACCTAAGTAGTCACTTTAGTGAGTATGTAACTACAAGTGAATAAGATTATATGGTGACTGCAGCTCTCAGGATCCAGCTAAACCAGAAAAAGGAACCAAACCTGTAGGTCTCAATGAGAGACATGGGACCACACACCTAAGTGCACATACAGCCAGTGGACCAAGACACATTTTTTAGTTTTTGTGTATTGTTTCTACTTTTGAGCCATGGCTACATTTAGAAGGCAAGAGAGTATATGATCCAAGTCCTTTAATCTCAGAACCTTACAAGAAAAGAGTAAGACATACAAACTAAATGCACATGTTCCTGTTTAATTAAGTGCACTTCTGATGGTGAAGTTTCCTGTGAGCATGGATTGTTCGGTCATTACAATGTGAGCAGTATGGGCAATAATCTATAGATACCTACATCTCCGTGCAGTGACTGAGAAGCAAAGACATCAGAAAGGAAAGGGGGAAATCACTGTACAGCTTTAGTCTCTGCGACTATTTTTCAGCCTCTTTGGTAGGCTTCAGAGCTCTGCATCCATCTACCAGGGAAGATGCTTAGTGTGATGATGTTGCCTCTGTGCTACAGAAAATCCACCATTTTCTCACTTCTGGTCTACCCTAGTTCCACTTTGAACCTGGTATTCAGGACAAGAGAAATGACTGTGCGCAGCAGAATGGTTTTAGTAAAACTGTACTATTCCTGCTGTGTCTGGATTTGGACAAAACTGAAGGCAAAACAAAAGGAATGAATTAGTTTGGAGAATGCTACTAAAGCTTGGAATATGAACTCTATGCAGTATGAACTGCACAGAAATTCTTGGCTTCAGAATCAACCTTAAATTCTTTGGCGAGTAAGTCACATAAGCCTGATACAAACCGCAAATACATTTGACTTTTTCCCAAATAGAGTCTTTATCCTTTCTAATTTGTTTTTGGATGTCATACTTACCCGTTTTATTTTAGAAATAAATATGCTGACATTGAAAATGTTGGCTGCTTTGAAAGTGCAGCTTGGTTTTTAAAGTAATAAGATTTCCTTTCCTCCCGCCTCTCCCTGCCCCCCAACAAAAAATAAAAATAATAATAATAAAAAAAATTAGTTTGTGGCTGGATTTTGTTATATGTTGGACTATCTGAAATGAAGAGGACACTCAGAGTTCTTCACCACAATGTGTAGATACAGTGTATTGCTTAGAAATGAATAAAATTTAATGATACTGCTGTGAGTTTAAACAATAGCAAATTGCCATCTGAAATCTGTAGCAGTGAAAAAAACCACACATCAGAAACAACTGAAGAAGTTGCACTATAATTGTAAGGGATGAGTGACAGAGCTGGAAATTGAATCTGGTGATCCTGGGTTCTGCTCCCTGAGTTCCCTGTCAAAATCTGAGAGCTCTGTATGTTTCATATAACAAGATAATCGACAAAAGTGTTAGGTTCCAAATTAGAAAAGGTAGTATATTTCCAATTAAATTCCTGGATAGTTTGCTTAGGAAAAAAACCTCTATAATCTATAAGCTATATTTTTTTCATTGTAAAGTTTCATAGAGATTGGCAAATGTTTTCTAACTAGACGCATTGTATGTGAAGAGGAATAAAAGTGGAAGAAAAATTAACCAGGGACCTTTTAGTAGACAACCATGACCATGGAAAGGAAAAGATCGAACTGAAAATTTGAATCTCCAATGTATGGTGTTTCTTTGCAGTAAGATTTTACTTTTGATCTTTTTGTTCAGAGTCTTTGGACATATTAGCTACCGTTCAGACTGGGAACTGGTGAAGGTGGACTTCAGACCATCTTTCCCCAGGGAGTGCACTGATGATGACTATGAGTCTTGGGAGCTCACAAATCTACAGGTATTCACAGTCTTATGCTAACTACCACAGCTTCTCTGTAGCTTTCAGATTGATGTAGAGCTGTGTGCTAGGAGAATGTTTTCAAACAGAATTTGGATGCTACATCCCCAGCTTTGATCTCCTTATGTTGGTTTGTGCTGATTTTACAATCGTTTAAAATGGGAGAGGGTTTTGTGTTCCCTTAGGTTGTGTGATCTGCCTTGGGAGAAGGTGGAAGTGTATCTGGTGGTCTGCTGTAAGAATAGGTGGTCCGGTTGCATTGTGAAACATATACCATAAACTAACGTGTGTAATATTGATTGAAGCAAATTCAACATGCAGTCATGTGTTCTGCCAACTTCCTGACCACATACAGTACTCATATATAAATTGCCACAAGTAAAGCCCATTCCAGTAGTAATTTAGGATCTCAGTGGACCAATCATGTAATGCAGTCCAGTTGTTTTGGGCAATATCATTTCTGCAGTAATGCATTAAGGCTGTGCTAATCCTGGTGCTCTGGCCAAATCCAATTTTGGGAAGCTACGTCTTCTAGACGATGTATTGATTAAAGAGACCAATGTGAGGTGTTGGGGTTTTTTACACTAAATAGAATATGTCATATTTATTCATAATCATTCTGATTATTATGTTCTGCTTCTTCCAGTACATTTGTTCTCTCACTTTCTGCAGGGTTGGAGGTTTTTAAAAAACTGCTCTGTTACTCCAGCTCTCCAGCTGTCATTTGATAGTTCTCATGCCAAATTTTGCACTTCTTGTTTGGGAATGGTGTGTATTTACAAATAATGTTTGCAAATCTGAGCGTAAAGAGTAACAGTATCTTGGGATATTGGCATTGCAATGTCTTTCAGAAATTAGAAACTATTAGAATACTTTGACAGAGTACTTACAGCCACCTAATTAGCAGTAGGGGGTGTTCAGTCTTCATTCTACCTGTGTCCAAATGGTGCTTCATGTTGACTGCCAACATGAGATACAGTGATTTAGATGGAACTTCAGCCATCTGTGTGCATACTGAATTTTTAAATGGCCAGTTGTAGGGTTGTGCCTAGATTGTGCACACATGGAACACGGGTCAAATGGCACTTGAATTTTCATGTACAACTTTGGATTTGTTCCCTAAAATACAGTGTGTGTTACAAATCTGTACTGGCCAGTTAGGGAACAGCAGTGGATATGAAAGCTTTCTATACCTGTACATTTGAATATGAGAGAGTTGATATAAGTTTATAGTCTTGGCAGCAAGACCAGACTTTCTCAGGACAACATAAGGTCACGTCTGTGTTGTGTAGGTTACGGTGTGCAATAAGTCCAGTGCTTTGCTGTTCAGGGTGATCGTTGCATCATGGGCCAGCAGAGGAGCTTTCGAAAGAGGAAGATTTCATCATGGTGCATTAAAGGGAGAAGTTTCACATCAGCTCTCACATCCAAAGTTTGTGAATGTGTGAACTCTGATTTTTTATGGTGAGTCTGTCTGTGGACCTTTTGATTTATTGCTAGTAAATAGTTACTTAGAGTTTGAGATGGGTGTATATTTCTCCTTTTGCCCTCTCCCCACATAGCTGTGTATAAACAAATTATTCAAATAACAGGTTGCCTTTGTATTTGCCTTTGTTTAAAGACATTGCCATGTTTTAAGTATTTGTTTCACCTAACTGAACAAATCCTGATGTTTTTCTCTATTGATCAAGACTTGAAAAATGACCAGTGGATTGATTTATAAGGCAAGCAAACCCTTTCTATTTGCAAATGAAGAAAAAAAAAAAAACAACGCACAACCAAAAAAACCAAAAGAAATATGTTGGTCTGAGTGGCAAAGGACACCTCTTAAAAACCTAAGCTACCAAGAAAGTTAACTTTGCAGAACTGACAAAGTAATTACAACCAGTTTTTCCCCCAAGTGTGCACAACTCCCATTGAAATTAGACTTAGAACAGAATTGGCTTCATCAACTCGTATGTTCAGCTGGTAGAATAATACTAAAAAAAAAATTTTACTGTTAAAAAAGTAGTCTCATCCAGCCTAAGTTAGACTGCTGAACGAAGTGGGGATAGTGACACACTTGGTGTTGATGTTTTTCAGTGATTATGGGTTTGAGCGCTCTGCGCTTCTGATGTCGGAGTCTAGCAAATGCTTCGCTGACTTTTGGTTTAACCCAGAAGCACCTCCTGAAGACTGCATGCTGGGGCAAGCATACACCAGCAGCACTGGGTAAGCTGATTTTACATTCTACTGGGTTGCAGAGGCATCCAGAGAGGAAGAGAACATTCTGACCAAGGGCCACAGAAATGGTTTGGAGGAAATGTAAATAAGGCAACTTGGAAAAACTGGGAAATGCGAAAGTTCTGAGTCTGACTTAGAGCATGTACAGAAGCTTCCTACAGACTAACGCAGGAGAAATGTTATATGTTCACAGCAGTTCAAAACCCAATCCATTTGAGAAGAGTGAGAGCTATCTTGTGCTCAGTATTTTTTTTATATATATTTTTTTTGTAACATTTTCTAGCCATGGTTACACTTCTGATACATTTTAGCCCATTGCTTGTGTTCAGACCAATTTTCAGTTTGCATCCAATGAATTACTCTGAGGAGCCAGTAATACCTCATGGAACTTCCCAGTCTCTCACTTCCATGGGGGCAAGGAGTTCTGTGGAGAACAGATTCTTTTCCTGACCATATGGGACACTCAGAATCAAAGGAAAGCTTTAGTAACCATAAACAATACCACACAGAATATACACTACAATGTAGTCTGACGTCTGTGCTGAGAATAACTTGCAGCTGGCATCTATTCTGGCTTATCATAACATCATCTCTGTCAGTTGTGGAGATGAGAACCAAATGATGAAATGTCTAATCCGGCAATAGAATCACAGTCTCTGTGTATATTTGCCTTACCGAGGAAAATGATGCCTTTTGGGTTGCGGCTGACAGCTGTGATATACAGAATTGGAATTCAAAAGAGTGAAATCTGACTCCAGTTTTAAAGGATGTTTAAAAATAACATACCTGAGTGAAACTGATCCATAAATAATTACTGTACACATCCAAGTATTTCATTACTAGCTCTTTAAAAGGCTTTTCACTCTTTTATACTATTATGTTAAATAAATGCTTTAAGTGTTTTAAGAAATGCATAGATTTCAGAGCATCAGCTAAGCAGTTTGTTCTGGGTTAATGCAGAAGTTGCTTGGTCTAATTTCTTCCTGATCTGTGGGGTTTGAATCAAGACGTAGAGCACTGAAGACTGCTGAATGCTAGGAAAGGGAATGGCAGAGAGGACAGCGGACTATCTAGCTCCTGGAGGGCTGGTCAGGCACTTTTCTAAATTTGAAAAGGCAGACTCTTCCAATGCATATAAGTGAAATCCTTTACATGCTTCACACCCTCTTTCTTCAATAGGTTTTACTCGGTAAAGGCAATGTCCCTCACAAAGTAGTTGTATCATGAGCTGATTTGGATCATTTACAATCTTGTCTGTTTGTGAACCCAAGGAATATTCATTAGCTACGATCACACTTGCATTCACTGCCTCTAATAACATTCTCCTGCCCACCTCTGATTCACTGTGCTCACTTCTTACTGGTTTTGCAGGTATAGGAAAGTTGTTTCTAATGTGTGTGAAGGTGGCGTAGACCTGCAGCAGAACTTAGCACAGCGTATGTGTCCATTGATTGCTCCCAAGGGACTTCACATCAGCATCAGAGAAGAAAGCCTGGCTGTTAGGCCTGGGGAAGACGTCACCTTCATCGTCAGACAAGAGCAGGTAGTAATGAAAATTAGCTTTATGAAAGTTTCTTCCCTATTTTTAGGGTTCATTTTACTCCTACCTGCTTTGCTGCTGAATGGAGATTAATTTGTGCTTGAGACTAAGATGAATGACTCTAAATTTTGAAATTCTGTTTTCAAGTGAATTCCAGTAAGCTCAGTGAACCACCAAGTTCTGTCCACAGAACAGGATTTGTGTCCTCAGCAGAGTAGTCAGTCATTATTCCTTAATGGCAATGGCTTCTTGGAAAATTAAATGAACTAAATTACCAGTTTCCTTGGACTGAAAATTTCGACTGCTGTGTCAGAGAAGAACAGAAATGCAGAGAACATTTAATATTCTGGGTTAAGTGTTTTTGAAAATCTGCCTTTCAGAAAGGAATGAGGCGAAGCTTTGTAGAAGTCAGCAAATAGCCCAGCATAAGAACATTTATTATATATCAGTTGTGTTGCCAAAGATACGGTTTTTTTCTGTTGATTGAGACAGACAACACTCTAAGGCTCTGACCAACAGCAGTGAGTAACTTCTGGATTAATTGTTTGCCATGGGTATGTTTTCTAATTCTTGTTTGTTAGCATTAGGCTATAACTGCTGTGCTCAGGTTACTGGAGTATTGTACTTCCTGGCTAACCCCACTGATTTGCAAGAATTTGAAGAAAGTTCACACATTTTGGCAAACCTGTGCAATATAAATCAGACACTTGGGATTTATTTCTGTACTGGTATCAAGGAGGTTACGTGCAGAACACTGGGCTGCTTAATGCTTCGCAGACGCTGTGTCCCAATGCTTGCAGTGCCCCAACAGTTTGTATGGCAGGTTACACTGCCTTATATTTTATAATTTGTTTGGAAATGTTTATTGTAAGAATAGAGCATTTGGTTGCAATTTGGACTCTAATGGTTTAGATTGGCAGTTTGACTATTTTTCCTACTGAAGCTTTCATGAATCTCTGTGACAATACATAAAACTATTCAAAAACCTTCCTTCAGAAATGAGGGATCTTGAAGAGAATCCCATGCAGTGTTTTCTGATGAAGTCTGTGCTCAGTACCTCGAGGTGGAGGCAGATTTAGAAGAAATGTAGCAGTTTGCTGCCCCCTATGGCTAAGAATAATATTTATACTCAAATGTCCTGAGCGTTTTTTAGGATTTCATCTTTACCACAAAGTCTAATCAGAATTCATAGCGATTACTGAGGTTAAGAAACAGCTCTACTAGTATAAACCAAAACTTATGACTTATTTGGCTGAACAAAATTAAGTTACTAGGTTATGTGGATGCATGTTACTAGGTGCAGGAATGACAGACATCAGGGAGTATAGAAAGCAGGCTTCAAGCATGTTTGGACAGTTTGCAAGTGACATTATAAATAATGATAATTTATAAATTTTTTTTTCAATTATGTTGGTTGAATGTAACAATAAATAATTTGATGACAGTCATCTATTTTGCATGGAAATGGAAGCCCCCAATTCCTTTTAAATTTAACTGCCTTTCCGCTCTGTGACTCTCTTGTTATCTCTCCACTGCTCCCTTTCCTAGTCAAGGAAACAGAAGTGCCTTGGTGTTTTGAAGACAGCACTCTCATATTTATAGTACGGAACCTATTAGTATAAAACAGTAAGAGAAGCCTGCATCTACTGGCTTTCAACACTGGTTACTGTCTCACCTGGAAAAAATATGCATGTATACTTGTTAGCATAAGAAAGAGCAAACAAGAACTGTTTGCAAGCTAATGTCATCTAAAGAGATTCCACTTACTGGCACATTGCTGGCAAGAAGACATCTCTTTTGTTTTAAACTTTAATAACATATTACTTCCTCTACTAAATTCTACCCATCTGTTGTCAAAAGAAAGACGTTATTTGGAAAAAAATATTCACAGTGAAGAAGCTTTCAAGGTCCTTTATGTGTCTTGAAATATGGTGTTTAGGCATTTGATAACCCTACAGGTTCCTTATTATGGGTATTCTTTTACATTATAAGCAATGCTCTTTCATCTGATAAAACATGGAAGAAAATCAACCAAACTGCGAAATCATAAAAGGAGGAAATAATAGTATGTTTTCCTTTCCTTTGTAATGCCAGGGTACGTAAGTTCTAGGCTCCGCTTCTTCCTTTGAATTTACGTTAGTGCTGCCTTTTGGGATGAGATTTTGATACGAACCTATTTCAGAGTGTGGTTTATGGGGAAGTTAAAGTGATTTTTGAATACTTCAATGGGTATCAATCTTTCTCTGCTCTCATGGCCATTCAGGTCACCTGACAAGCATATGGATGTATGTGTTCCTTTCCTAGAGGCAATGAAGAATTTTAAACAAACACTATGTTTTCACAATATGGAGGGTTTTCTACCAAGTCCGGCCCTGCAACCTGTTTTAATTGCATGACTGATGGCTGCGTACTGTGGCAAGCAAGCAGGAACATACTGCTGAAGACTGAGGAAGCAGGGCAGCTTGCTAAGGGCAGTGCTGCCATTAGTATTGAATAAGTGTTGCTGCTCACAGCTAAAATTAATTTTCCTTTCACTACATCCACATCGCCAGTCCACGTAGCACAGGCCTGACTTCTCTCCTGAGCAGCCACACTGTGACAACATGAGTGATGGACATATGTTTGTCATCTGATGGTAGTATCAGTCTTGCAGTATTTTAGGCCTGAGTTTAGGAAGACCTTGTCATTTAAAGGAGCAGTTAACAGAAGTGCAATGAATTATAAATTCTGTGAGATGTTTACCATGACAGATTGATTTGCCTGGACTTTTAAACCCTTTCCCAAACTCAGCTTGATAATCTGCTTCATTAAGCATGCATCTAATTTTGCAGTAGAGCATGCTAGTTCTAGACGTGCTGGTAACTCTGTAAAATGCAGTAGAACTCTACAAAGATCCCAGCTTGGATCCTGAAGGCCATATGATTGACACTCAGAAGGTGTGGTTAGAAGATGCTGTCAAGGATGTCTAAACCAATTAATTTTACTTTATAATTGCATAGGCTAGAAGCTCACTGGATGAGTAGTAATTTGCTAAAATAACATTATTCAGTTGTTTGCAATCATAAGAGCATCACTCCAGAACTTGGGGCTGCCCTGCACTGTTATGTTAGTTAATGTCCACCTGCATTAAGACAAGAGTGATTGTTCTGTGTCATACAGCTTGGTTAGCGGTCTGGGGTGCCTTATTTTAAGGTAGCACCTTACTGTGGAAATGTGAAATTATCTCTATTAATGCACAAGACATCTCTTGCACTACAATTTTTGCCATGGATGTAGTGGTTTTACTGCAACTATTGCAACTGAGTCAAAAAATCTGGATGGGGCTGGAAACTCAGTTGTGATTCAGAAAATGGTTCTAATCACATGTCCTGTCTATTTCGGTTCTGGCCATTGAAAATATTTTTTATATATTTTCCTTTTAGGGTGATATATTGAATACCAAATACCAGGTAGATCTTGGAGATGGCTTTAAGGCGATATACGTGAACCTTACGATGACTGGAGAACCCATCCGTCACCACTATGAGAATCCTGGGATTTACCGTGTCTCGGTGAAGGCTGAGAATGTGGCTGGCCATGATGAGGCTGTGGTGTTCATCCAAGTCAACTGTAAATCAGCTCTTTAGTTTTTGTACTTTAGCTGCTGTGTAAAAACCTCATGACAACTACAAAGTAGTAAAGAAAATTACTAGTCACAATTAGGAAAAATGCATATTTTATCAGTGATCTCACACAGTCTTGCAGTGCCGTATGTTGTTAATGCAGAGGCTTTTAAACCTAATGTGTTAGCAGGTCAGAGTTACTTTTGTTTGGATTTGTGAGAAGGATGGTGTATTAATCTTTTAAATAGCAAGCATACCTCAGTTGAAATCTTAGGTCTGATCCACCTTCCTGAATCAAGACCCCATCGGCAGTCTTAGCAGCTAAGATTTAACACTTCAGGCTATGTCTTTTTAGGAGCTTTTGGTTCTGTGTGAAGCAAGTGAACAGATGTGTTGAGAAATATATGAGCTCTTGTATGATTTTAAAAAAGAATCAAAAGCTCAGTGTTTCTGGAAGTCAGGGTACTTATTAACGTACTAGAATTTAGATTTTAGGTAGGTAGTTCTCACAAAGTTTTAAAGTAGTACTTGGGTATAACTTCATGTTGGCAGGCGGTATTACTTGACTTAGGTCTCTCCCTTTCCTTAATCAAGACCTAAAAAACCCTATCAAATAGATGTAAAAGAAAAGAATAGCACAGCACAGGGAATATCATGCACTATTGCAAGCTTAATGTACCTCAGTCATCTCATAATTTAAATGAAGAAGGAAACTCATAACTGGAACTGAATTTGCCACTTCCTTCGAGATTCAAGACAGCTATTGCTTTGCCTGTTTTCAGATGTGTCAAAAAATCAGAAACAAGTAACATCAAAAGAAATGAAACTCATCCTGCATTCCTCAGGTGTCTGTTTCCCTCTGTTGTGAGTGGTGTATTTTCCAGCCTAATCCCAAAGCAATGGAAATCATTGGAGCTATGTACAAGGCTGTGTGCAGATCTGTGTGCTTTATGTCAGCCTGTCTAGTGACTGCTGATATTTATGTATTTTGCTATTCAGAGTCCTTGGGACCTGAGTTTCCAGTTCCGCTTTGTTTAGAGGATGGAGCCCAATCCATTAATGCTAATGGCCAATTTCCCACTAAAATCAAATGGAATGGATCAGAATCGAATTCTCCGCCTCAGTTTTGTTATCTGTTTCTTTGTTGTGTTTGTTTTTGAAATCATTTGACAACTCCAGAGAGCTCAGATAAATTACTTAGGGCTTCACTGTTACTTTTTAGGAACTTCTAGGTGCTGAGAAGTAGATTAAGCACAGGAACGGTAGATCTCTACAAGCAATGAACAGCAAAATACTCTGTGTAACATCTTTTTCTCCAAGGAGAAGAACTTCTTATCAGTCAGAGAATGACTATCAGTAGCAAGCCCTGATCAAGAGCGGAACTACTGCTCTCTCAAAATGTGCTTCTGGTGTGGCCTACATCAGGATAAACATTAAAAATAAAAGATGTAGATTGCAGTTTATGCAGTGGATTTGCAGATTGCAGAAATCAGAGGTATTTTTTCACAAATAAAATGGCTGGTGCATTAAGACAACTTTGGTACTGAAGTGCAGAAGCAGCAGAGCACTGAAGCAGATGTGGTCCATTCCTGAGCTTGTTCATGGATGCTGCACATGGTCTAGAAGACTCACAGAAGCATGTTACCCAGCCCACTTGAATAAATGCTTTCTATGTGATTTGCTCTGTTTAATTTTTTAGGTAAATCACAAGATTTGGAAGAAATTAGCTGGCACTAATTAAACTGCAATTTCTACATTCTAGAGAAACACTAATCACTAATAGCTGTTCAGAGACAATTTTCACTGTGAAATACCATGAAAGCAGAAATGTCCACAGAGTCCTGCTTTCACTCCATCTCCAGGTGATGTATTCCCAGGGAATTTTTTCAGGGACAAATGGTAAAGGGAATGTTTCTTACTCCTCCCAAGTTCTGTTACTGTGGGATGCCCTGTAATGCAGAACAATTATACAGATTTTGGCCTGTCATCCAGATTATGCTTGCTAATCCAGATCACGCAATCTACAACTTGTTAATGAACTATAAGAGAAATCAGAGCAAGTCTAATAGTTAAACGTGAGTAGGTAAACCAGAGTACAAAGAAAAGAAGAATTAGTCATACATTTTCTTTTTCATTAAACCATCATCTCTATAGTGTGTGTTTAATCAGGGAGCTTTGAAACCTGTACTGAAATTGTAGCTTTGTTAAATGGAAATTGCGTAAATCAATTTCATTTCTAATTGTACACACTTAAGGCTGCTGTGAAGCTTGTTCAAATGCATTATGGAATTGCGTGACTGAGAAAAGCATGAAGACTTTTTTTATTTTATTTTTAGCTCTTTAATATATAGGAATGGCAAACATGACATAACAGTCGTCATTCAAGTATCAAACAACTTCCCCTCTAAAAATTTTGGAAAAGAAAGTAACTTGCTTCAGGAGTAAAACTATATCTCAAAATTATTAGTTTCCTTTGGGAAAGTGTAAATTTATGGCAAAATCGAAACAGTGATGCGGATCCCTCTAGACCTCTTTAATTTGCCTCATCAGAAAGAAAATTTGTTTCTAGGATGAACAAATTTAATGGAATTTCTACAACTTCTGAATTTTCCTCAAGACACTATCAACAGGAGGTCCAGTTTAACTCTGTTTTGGTAAAGAAGGTATTGAAGAAACCATTTATTTAAGCACTCAACATGTCTTGAATTCACATAGGTGGTTAAAGAGTTATTGGAGAAAATGCAGAATGAAAGTAGAGCCTTGCACTTGGATGAAGTAGCACACAGCCCAATTGAAGTAAGGTGGAAAAGGAGGGTCTGCACAGCTCAGACAACTTGCTCTCAAAGAAGTTCAATCAGTTTAGTCAAAGTGAATTGGAAGTGAACAGGCAATGATTTGGTTCATGAAAGAGCATAAGAGAAAGACTTTGGACCAGTGTTAATTACCTTTAAGTCTGCACTGAGATGTAAGATCTTTGAATGAGGTAAAAGATATTTTAGAATGGAACAAATCTGGACGGGTTAGTATTCATTCTCTGTAACGAATGTGTGTGGGACCATACAGTGGTATCCTGGGTAGATGGTGCAGCTAAAGTTAAGAAATTCTGTTATCACAGTACACTATTATAAAGCTTTTACCTTCAGATATTCTGAAAAAAATACACTTGGAAACCTCTGAGAGAAAAATTTTCTTTCAATAAAGTTATTCTACTATGAGGCAAAATACAACATTAGGAACAGATAAAATCATTGTAATGATGCATTTCTTTTATACAATAATAATGTTTACAGCCTTCATAGGCAAAAGTTCAGAAAGGAATAAACTCACTCTAAGGCACATTTTTGAGTGCAGAGGTTATCTATTTTGATTTGCAAATAAATGCTCCCCTGATGTATGCATCTATTTTAAAGCCTGCATTAATGAGAGTGTATGTGTGGTGTGAGCGTAACAGCTGATATTTTATAATGAAAATTAGTAGTCAGCAACATTCTTTCTCGGTTTCTGTTTTTCCCTTAGCAATTTGAGATTTGCTAGATTTCTATTCATTTGATCTTTTATTACTTAAAAAAAAAAAAAGAAAGAAAAAGCTGAGATTGCCTTTTCCACATTTTAAATGGGATATTTACTTATGTTTTCTACAATTTGACATGCACCAAAAAAAATAGTGCATCAGAGATGTGCATGTGCATTTTGGTGATCGTCTCATTGCTCTAGGATTTGGTTTGGGGTGGGGGGGGAGGTTCTGGGGGGGGGGTTGGTTGAAATGAAGTCCTTCCAATTATGCCCATAACTTTCAACACAGATGTAAAAGCAAGAGGTAGGGAAAAATAAATTTAGGACCTTATGGTGTGCAGGTGAGAGGCTTTGGGGGAAAGAGGCATTAATATATTGATAGATTCTTGTTGAATGATATTTTGGGAACTTTGTTCAGCTCCACTGCAGGCTTTAAATTTAGAAGTGGTTCCAGTCGTTGGCAGAAACCAGGAGGTGAACCTGACAGCCATCATACTGCCTAAGAATCCTAATTTGACAGTCTTCTACTGGTGGATAGGAAACAATCTGCAGGTACATGAATGGTTTTGACTGAGATTATTTTCAATCTCTTTCCAGTAAAGACTGGGTGACACCTTTTACTTTCACAGAAATACTACCAAGTTGCATGACTTCTTTTAGACCATTTTTCATTCCAAAGAGCCAGTTATGTCTGGTGGCAAGCAATATCTAAATTCCCCTGTTTAATCACTTACATTTAAGATGTTAATTTCTCTTTATTGCTACTTATGTGGAAATGGAAATTTGTCTTCTAGGATCGGTTTGATTTTCTAAACTATTTTCGGGGTGGGACACACACACAAAAATGTATTTTATTTCATTATCTGTGGAAAAAAACTTGCGGAGGGGGATACATTTGGGATCATATCATTGGTGAATGGTGAAACTTGGATTTATGCACTTCCATGTTGATAATTTGATTACTGTAGATTTAAGTGCTGTACAGAAATATATATATATTCATTGTATAGATAAATATTTACTGGGAGTCTAAAGTAAACTGGCATATCAAAAATAACTGGGATATCTAAAAGGATATAAAAACAGTGAGAGCACTCAGACAATGTAGTGACATTCATTTGGAGATAGCAAGTCTAGATAAATGTATCCTAGAGCAACAAATATCCAAATATTTCTATTGGAAATATTTCTTGTCTAGCTGGGTTAATTTCTTTTAAGGTAGTTCTTTCAATAACAGATAAGTAAAATATTTTCTATATGAGGCAAACTAGGTATGACAGGAATGCTTCAGATAAGTGCAATGAACTTTGTTCTCGTAAATGTGCTGTGTACCATAATCCCAGTCTGTATCTGTTCATCATTATTGACTTTGCCATTGCTAGAGCAGGCACTGCAGATCGATGTAGTCTTGTGAAGGGGGTTGTAATTCATACGGATGTGGCCAGGGAACAGAATATCTCAGCTCCACCTTGGAGGTTATGGTGAACTGGTGCATTCCCATGGGTCATGCCTTAAGTTGACAGAATTAATCCTTTTGACCCTGACATACCCTACATTTTTTGAGGGAAATGACTTGCTAGATATCATCTTGTAGAGATTGTTGAGACTGCCTCAAAATCCATTTATTTCAGTGGGATCTGATTGCAAATTTAATTAACGATTATTCTATAAGAAATGTTTGCCCCATGTGGCAGCTATTCTGATTATAAAGGATCCATGTAGGGAAAGAAAGATTCTATATTGAAAATTATAATATAACAATTTGATAAAATGTTGATTAATTGAGTAATATGTGTGAAACCTTTTTTGCTAATATTTTTAATGACAGTTTCTTCAGACAGTTTTCTCATGGTTCTTGCTGAAATTCTATTCTCAACTTTTCATTGGTTTTTAAAGCCACTCCTTACGCTGGAGAGTTTTCTGGTGATGAAGTTTGCTGAGACAGGTGACATCAGAGTTACAGTGCAAGCTTCCTGTGGGAGCTCCATGCTTCAGGACTCAAAAGTTGTCCACGTTTTCGGTGAGAGGTTACTCTTGTTAATTTCTTATTTGTTTGTTTCATGTGTACTTGTTTCTTATACCTCTTACACCAGACCTGACACAACTGAACCTGTTGTAAAATTATATCTAATGCCACATTTAATTCTTAAAGTTAGAGGGATGAACTGTCACTATGTAATTTCATAAAGTTGAACAGTGTGACTGTGTGGAAAATTTAATCTGAAACATCTTGTTTCTTTCGCTTATTTTAAAGGTTATGGTGGTTCCCAAATGCTATATGTAGCAATAGTGATTCAGTAGTATTTTGGCCTATGACTAGAAAGTTTCTTAGAATTTCTAAGTAGTTTAAATACTTCTAATACTTCGGGGTGGGGGGGTGGGGGGGTGGGAATTGTGTGTATGCCCTCAGCATTAAAAACAATGTGAAATACTTGCCTTGTATCACAATATATCACTGTTCCTTTGATGTTTATCAGAGAGTTTGGATCAAGTATAGCTCCACAGTAATTATTGAATAACCCTTCAGCTCTTGTCTCACATTGTGCCCTGGTGTGCTTTGTTGTGTTTTATAATATGGTGACAAGGCATAATAAACTGAAAAATCTAGTGCAGACAAATTATTTACATTTGTATTTGTGCTGTCACATGTGGGAATTGTGATAAGTGAAAAAGCTTCTTTTAAATGCAGAGCTAAAAGCCTTCAGCTATTGGTAAATATACAACATGATATATCTCTATTGTCTGAAGAAGATTCTGTTATGTTTGCTTTTGGTATACTTACTAATTTAAAATAATGGTGAAAACCACACTCAGGCTAAATTGAGCTTTTATGAACCTTCTCCTTTCGTAAGATAAATGGATTTAATGTTTATGCTACCACTTACAAGTGCATCCACTTTTTTAGAAATCTTTAGAACTATAACCCTCTTAGTGTGACTGGATCAATGACTTTGACTTTCCAGCACTCCTTCTGCTCTTAATGTTGGCCAGTCCTGATATGAAGAGCAAGAGAGTACTGTCCATGAGGGAAATAAAGAAACATTTGGAAAAGAAAACCGCAGTAAGATACAACTCTGTTGGAAGTGTTGGGGAGGCCAAGTTTGACTCATGCATTCCAGAGGATCTCTTTGTCTGCTTTGCATTAAGTTCTCCAGGTGTTTGTCCAAGATGACTATATGGAGAAAGGGAAGATTTTAGAGACTGTTTACTGAGGAACAGCCCATTTCTAGTATTTCAGATATTTTCAACAATATCCAGAGAAATGTTGTGGGTGTGCCTTGTTTTTGTGTTTTCAAAGAGGGCAGTAGTTAGCATTTTTCATATAATTTCTGTTCTAATTTTCACAGCTAGTTTATGGAGTATGTATTCATATTACATGAAAAACAGGAACACATAATGAGCAAAACCCATATGCTTATGATTCTGTGAGAATAAAATCCGTTGGCGCATTCCCATCACAAATCAAAGAAACCAACCACGTCTGTGTGGTGTATTGTCCTAAGGAAAAATTATTGGGAAGGTTATGACTACAGAGCGTGGATGTAAATCTGCTTTGTTTATTTTTTTTTCTTCCTGCTTTTTTACCTTTAGGCACAGATTTGATGGTGACAAAAATACAGAAATAAATTGAATGCCTGACAGGAGTGTACTATTGCTCCATGCAAAAAAAACAGAGCAGTGGGGCTCCTAGATACCGCAGCGCTGCACAGCAAATAATGCAAAATATATATTTTCAGCTTTCATTTTTGCAAAACTGTTTTTGCAGCCTGGTTTGTTACTTGTTCAAAAATGTTTCTTTTTGTTTTTCTAGATCATTTTCATGTTCTTCCTCTGAAGTTTACTAAGCACCTGGACATGTACAACCCCGACATACCAGAGTGGAGGGAAGACATAGGGCGGGTAGTAACACGACTTCTAGCAAAGGTGCTCTTTCGGATTGCTCGTAAAATGTTCCCTCGCCAGTCGTAAAGCTTGAAGGTTAAGTTAATGCCTTCTCATTTAGAAAAAAGGAGGCAGAGCAAAATAATACAGTGAGCCTCATGAGCCACATTTCAAATAAGTTTGAGCCTAGTGTAGCTTTGATGTACAGGCTCTAGATGATGATATTGTTACATAGACAGTTTAGGTGTAACACAGCCTAATTGGCAATTAATGCTAAATATTGTTCTCTGGGATTAGGGATAGACGTATTGGCAAATAGTGCTGACTCCAAAACAGGAAAAGTGGCTTAAATGTGATATATTTAGAAGTTAAGCAAAGGATGTTGTGCAATATAAAAGACATAGTCTTTGTGTAAAAAAAAAAAAAAAAAAAAAAAGCACAAAGAAAGAATTTACAATGCCAGTTATGTAACTTTGAAAATTATGTATAATATACAGGTGTATCATTAACACAGCTGGCTTTTTAGATCTTGTTCACAAAACAAATGTGGACTGGGAGCAGCTGAATCCTGTAGGTTAAATCAAGTACAAAGCCATGCAGCCGTACTGTCAGATAAGTAAAGCGCACCCCATGAACACTGTGAGCTCTAGAGGTGTGCTCTTCAGGTACACACACTGCCAGCAACTGAGTGTGCACACACCAACTTTGTAAGGACAGTAGCACTTACATGCAGGTTGATAATGTTTTTAAAATACTGACTTTTCCTGGATTTGCAGTAGTGCAAATCAGGTTCTGGAATTCTGACTTTATACGATTTCCTGCTTGTTTTTTTAAGGTTCACATCAAATGTCAAATTAAAGTAATTTCCCGCTTTTCTCAACTTAAACCCATTCCATAACCTGTCAGTCAAAACAAAAATTTTCCTCCGCTATAAAATAGCTCTTGCATTTTAATAATTCCTAAATCATTTGCAAAAGAATATGAACAATTTAATGGAATGCCAGAATTTGTTTGAAAAAGGCTACGGGAAGTGCCCAGGGTGTTGTCATTAGAATTGTATGGCTGTATTAAACAAGACATGGAGGAATTTGGGACTAAACCAAAATTTTCACAAACATTTTAAAAGGGATGCACTTGTCTTTCAGTGGGGGATGCAGGTATTCATTACAATTTCAGGAATTGAACCTAGGTGCTCTTAGTATCACCCTGGAAGACTTCTCTCTGTCCATTAAATACAAATGGAAAAGTAGCCTCCCTAAGTTAGAGTTAACTGAAATTAATATGCCCTTCTAAGTCTACTAAGTGTCTGAATGGCCTGCAAAGGATCCTAAATCACTTAGGAATTTGTTTAACGTTATGCTAAATATGCACAGCCATTGCAGTTTTAATGAAACTACATGCCCACTTCATTTTGCTTCTTTCCATGATGCCCCTAAATCACTTAATCGCTGTTCCAATCTTCAAAGAGCAGCTCACATTTCAGTTGATTTATGTTTGGCTTTGTCCATGGTTTAGCTTCTGGTGGAATCCCCTCTAAATATTAAGGATTTTAACACCAAAGACCAAAATACACACGTAGAGCTACTTAAATATTTTCTATAAAATACAAAGCATGCTGTCCTATAATTTGCCACACGCCTTTGTCTTCACAGGAAACTAATATACCCAAAGAAACACTCATGACAGTTGTGAAACCTGGTCTGCCCACAACGGCTGACTTACATGTGCTACTACCAGCAAACCAACCAAAAAGGAAGAGAAGTGTAACTAGTGATAAGGTAACCAGAGCAATGTATGTCTGGTTAGGACAGTCTTCGTTCTGTTTTGCGATCAGTGGCTGTACTCTCATTGTCTTTATGTGAAATTACAAGGTGCTCCCTACCTACGTAAAGATCTCATTCCCACCTGACAAGATACATGTAAAAATTAGCAACAGCTATGTCTGCTGTGTTTGACAGTGTATAGACCAGCATAATCTAGTGCTTACTGGTGTTAGTGTATTTCTCAAAAATAATTATTATCAAGCTGCTTTTTAAACAGAAACAACAGTGATGGCATATCAGTCTGTGAAGATCCAGTAAAGCAAAGAGTGTTTTTAGAACATTGATACTTCTAAAGAGGAACAAACTGTCTCTGCACTGTCTTCAGAAGCAAATTAGATTTCAGGTCAAACAGAAACAGAACCTTAATAGTTGACCTATAATGTAAAGAGCATCAAGGAGG
The DNA here is from genome assembly GCA_035590275.1 of Ibycter americanus. Taxonomy (NCBI): domain Eukaryota; kingdom Metazoa; phylum Chordata; class Aves; order Falconiformes; family Falconidae; genus Ibycter; species Ibycter americanus. Next base: position 50,438,736 of record JAVJGI010000001.1, on the reverse strand, counting down.
TAGTTTCTACCTTTATGAGCAAATGTCCTTTTCGGTTGGCAAGAAACAAATATAGTTAAAACAGGAATGAAAACCAGACATTAGTTTCTCCCTGCTTATTTCCGAACAATATTTCTTCCATAATAAAAGACCTTACACCAGCTGAAAATTAGAAGACAGTTTGGCACTTCCAATTTATGATATTCGTCCTTTTGCTGTGATAGAGAAGGAACAGACCCAAACTCTGGGCCTGTAACTTGCAGTTCAAGCCCTGACATTTACAAAGAAACACAATGTAAGGTATCATTAATTTTGAAGGGCATTTTACAACTTTTTGAGACAAGGTCACAGTATACAAAGAGCTGGATAATTATGTAATAAGACCCTCTTCATAGTAACACAAAACCAGTAGATTGTGTTTGGAATTGATGGGGTACACTTTGGAAGGTCCAAAGGGGTATGCTGAAGTTGTCCAAGTACTTGAACAGGTGTCTTTAAAATGCACAGAGATACAGTGTGAATGCAAAAAATTTTCTGCTTTATGGAAACCCCAAACCCTTACTGTTCTTCCTCTGTAATCACAGTGGGAATTCATGGGAGTCTGAAACGCTGATAATGTTGCAGGACATGGTTAGTTTGGTTAATTTTAGCAGGTTGTTTCTTTAGTAGAGTGCCATTCATGAACTAAGGCTTTCAATCAGGTGAGTATTACCACTTCAAAATTATTTACATCTTTCCACTTCTTGAAGAAGCAAGGTGCAGCTTCTAAAGGAAATTCTTTATTCTGAGCCTATATGGCATGGATGTCTTTAATAATTTAAGAGAACTGATGGTGATAGATCCTTAGGTTGTGCAAACATTTTATTTCAGTGCAAAGTGTTATGCATATTAGTTCCCTCTAAGTCTCAACTCTTACATTAGCACTGTGCTTCAAGGCAGCTTAAAGAATATCATCAATTACAATCAATGCTGTCTCAAGGACTTTTTCATGTTTGTGTATGAAATATCCTGTGAGTTACTCCAAAGCATAAAGAAAAATAATCATATGTTGCAAATGATTTGGAAAACCTTGTGTTCAGTGAGGCTATGGGGAAATTACAGTAGTTTAGCAGGTCACAGTTTCTGTGCCAAGTAGTCTTCCAGTAAGACCTTGCAAAGGTTTTCTGAAACTGGAGGAGCACTGAAAGGTGAAAGTAATTGTATAATCTGGAGAATAGATGTATGTTTCTGACATTGTTAGGGTGGACCAGGTCAGACCAGTGGTAGTTGGGGATTATATGTATGGAAATACCAAATATGGTACAACCTACATTTGGTTGGAGCAGGAACAAGGGAGATAGCATCAATTACAGCAGCCTATGTTATTCAATGATAAAAACTCAGGTTCTCTAGTATCACATTTCAACACTGATGGTTTTAGAAAGTACAGTGCGGTAGAGCCAGTCTTCTAGTGCCAGCTGCCTAAATTTCTATTTTTATATTATTGCTAAGGGACACTACTTTAGCTATTGATATGTGCATATAAATTTGTTGATTTACAATTGAATGGCACAAATTTTGATAAAATACATGTTGTATCAGAATCCACTGTGACTCGAGAAATATCCTGAAAATATACTCTATATAAATAAACTTAGAAGCAGTAGTTAGTTAAGTCAATAGGAAAACAGTCATAGTGTCACTTGTTTAAAGGTTCGTTACATTCTCTGCTCTTACCAAAAGAGAATCCTGAAAGTCTCCATCATTTTTCACTGGAAGAATGTGCTTTGTCGTGCTGCTAGTGCCAGTTCTCAAAGTCAATGTTGTGACACTACTGTGAGGACTCATCAGTACAGAATGTTTTCTGCATGTTTGCAAGAGATGTCCCTGAAATCTTAATTTAGACGTAGCTACAAAACATCTTCCCTTAAAGAGAACCTATTGGTTCTTGGCTGAAAACCTTTTACATTGGGGATATTATGTGTTTTCAGAAGGATTGTTAAAGGCAATAATTTCTTGGTCAGGTAGAGAACACCTACTTGGAGTTTCTGTCGGTATCTTACATGGAGTGTTGTGATGTGATGCTATTTATTAAGTTAGCGATCTAGAATAGGAGTCATTACTGATAAAAATAGCCAGCAATAACAAAGATCACAAGTAAGTTGGTAGCATAGTAGTAGGAGCCCTTTGGATAATTCTGAAATTTGATTCCATTCTGACAAAAGTCCCTTTTCTTTCAAAGCCCTGATAGAATTAGATCTGGCCAGGAACATCAAGGACACAATAAAAGCTTCTATATGTATGTCAGTGATGAAAGGAAGACTAGGGAAAATGTGGGCCCTCTCCCAAAGGAAATGGGGGACCTCGTTACCTGGGACATGGAGAAGGCTGAGGTACTCAATGACTTTTTTGCCTTAGTCTTCAACAAGTGCTCCAGCCACAATGCCCAAGTCACAGAAGGCAAAGGCAGGGACTGGGAGAATGAAGAACTGCTCACTATAGGAGAAAACCAGGTTCAAGACTATTTAAGAACCTGAAGGTGCACAAGTCCCTGGGACTTGATGAGATGCAGCCACAGGCCCTGAGAGAACTGACAGATGAAGTAGCCAAGCCACTAACCATCATACTTGAGAAGTTGTGGCAGTCAGGTGAAGTTCTCACTGACCGGAAAAGGGGAAACGTAACCCCTATTTTTAAGAAAAGAAATAAGGAAGACCCCGGAAATTGTAGTCCAGTCAGTCTTACCTCTGTGCTGAAAAGATCGTGGAGCAGATCCTCCAGCTGGTAACAGCCAACATGGCTTCACTAAGGGAAAATTGTGCCTGACAAATCTGATGGCCTTCTATGGTGGGGTTACAGAGTTGATGGATAAGGGAACAGCAACTGAAGTCATCTACCTGGACCTGTGCAAAGCTTTTGACACAGTTCCACACATCTTTTTCTCTAAACTGGACAGACATGGATTTGACAAGTGGACCATTTGATGGATAAGGAATTGGCTGGATGTTGCACTCAGAGATTTGTGGTCCATAGGTCGATGTCCAAGTAGAGACGGGTGAAGAGTGGGGTTCCTCTGGGGTCCATACTGGGACCAGTGCTGTTCAACATCTTTGTCAGTGACATGGACAATGGGACTGAGCGTACCCTCAACAAGTTTGTTGACAACACCAAGCAGAGTGGTGCGGTCAACACACTGGAGGGAAAGGATGCCATCCAGAGGGACCTTGACAGGCTTGAGAGGAGAGCTTATGTGAACCTCATGAAGTCCAACAAGGCCAAGTGGAAGGTCCTGCCTGTGGGTCAGAGCAACCCCCAGTATCAATACAGCCTGGGCAGAGAATAGATTGAGAGCAGTCCTGAGGAGGACTTGGGAGTGCTGGTGGGTGAAAAGCACAACATGGTCCGGCAGTGTGCACTTGTAGCCCAACTGAATCCTGGGCTGCATCAAAAGAAGTGTGGCCAGCAGGTCGAGGGAAGTGATTCTCCCCCTTTACTTGGCTCTTGTGACGCCACCAGGAGTACTACATTCAGCTCCAGAGGCCCCAATGTAAAATGGACATGGACCTGTTGAAATGAGTCCAGAGGAGGGCCACAAAGATGATCAGAAGGCTGGAGCACCTCTCCTATGAAGACAGGCTGAAAGAGTTGGAGTTGTTCAGCCTGGAGAAGAGAAGGCGCTGGGGAGACCTTGTAGCTGCCTTCCAGTACCTAAAGGGGGTCTACAAGAAAGCTGGGGAGGGACTTTTTGCAGGGGCATGTAGTGATAGGACAAGGGGTAATGGCTTTAAGCTAAAAGAGCATAGAATTATATTAGATATTAGGAAGAAATTCTTTAGTGTGAGGGTGGTGAGGCGCTGGAACAGGGTGCCCAGAGAAGATGTGGATGCCCCATCCCTGGCAGTGTTCAAGGCCAGGCTGGGTGGGACTTTGAGCAGCCTGGTCTAGTGAAAGCTGTGCCTGCCCATGGCAGGGGGGATTGCAACTAGATGATCTTTAAGGTCCCTTCCAACTCAAACCATTCTATGAATCTATGACATTTATGCATGTACAAATAAAACCTGACTGTGATTTAACCTGGTTTTAAGAACACAGCAATTTCAAAAGTATTTAATTCTAATCATTGTCTCTAGAGGAAAGATCAGTCACTTAATTTATGCACATCTATTACATGTCTTATGTCAGGTGGGATGGGTTCAGTTGAAAGAGTCAATTAAAGTGCATTTGAACTACAGCCCAGGAAGTAGTGGCTCTGAGGAAGATTGTGGGCTCTATCTAGACAAACTACTAAATGAAATTCCTGGTGAGTTGCTTTGGCAAATCGGACAAGTCAGACCTCCAGATGTATAAATAAGTGGGTAAGATTTTGAATAGTGTCATTATTTTTATATTCTTATACCACAGTGCAGGAGCCATTGTGTTCACGTGTTCAAATATTATCATTGGAAAGGATGTAGAGAAAGGAGACAGAAAATTCAAATGCTGGTATAAGAACCTTAACTTAGAGAGTCTAGAGAGGACATCCAAACATTGGATTTGTTCTTCTAAAAAAATTGGAGAGGTGGCAGCACTGTGCTCAATAAATACCTTGGGGCAGAAAATAACCACCATGAGTACTAAACCAGCTATCAGTCTAACAGTGAAATAAATAAGACAGAACCTTTGGCTGTATTCACATTAGATTCAAATTTTTGAACTATGAAGTGTAGTTCATATAGGCTTGGGTGGGAACCCAGGGTGGGGAAATAAATAACTAACAAGTGTTAGTCACTTCAGCAAAAACCAGAGCAAATGTTGAGTTCTTCAAACACCTGACAGGAAAATATGAGCTATCCAAAGTTATGGGGCTCAGTAATTGCATTTACTGGCTGAAAGTCAGATTAGCCTAAATTAGTGATCCCTCTTGCATTGTATACCATAAACATGTGAATGAACCTGGACTAACACTAAGTATTTCAGTAGGGCCAGCATCACTTCAAAGGCTGCTAATCAATATAGTTGTCATATCCATTCTCTTTTCAGATTTTGGGCAAAAAGATAGATACTTAGGAGCTATCTGGAGTAATTCTGTTGTAAAATAACTGAGGCCATGTTCACAGCACCCTTATGTTGAGTCATTCCTTCACAAAAAATGTAATAAAGTCAGTGGAATGGCTTCAAAAGTTAGATATTCTTCAACGTGAGTGAGGATATTTGAATTTGAACTTTTGTGTTATCTCTGTCGATAACATGAGACAGACTACAAGGATTTCTATTTATTAAACTGCAAAGGCTTGTCAAAGATGAGCATTGTAGTTGATAATATCATAAAAGGAGTTACTTGTGAAGTTTTCATGGGTAAAAAGCATATTTCTAATTTGGCATCCTGTGGGAAGTTGGATCCTAAATTATAAGGCACAGAGTATAAAACTAGCTTTGATCTTTTAGAAGATTACCCATGTTGAAGACACAAGCAAGTAGAAGGGGAAAAATTCAGACAATTTGTTTTCTGGGGTTAGGATATGATGGTATATTGAATAGTTCTGCTCCATAAAAATGTGAGACCATATTTTACTATGCTTTATCCACTGGAGAAAAATAGGAGGAATCCTGATTTTTTCCACATGGATGGATGTATATATTTCTACAGAGTATTGTTAAAAAGTAGGTATAAATAGAATCCATCCCTTTATAGGTAAGGAGGTGAAGTAAATTATGACATGCAGTTCATTGTCAAATAGCTGTTACTTTTCATAGCAAGAAATCTAAAGTGACATCGCAGGTTTTCTTCTGATAGGTTAGAAGAATGTAGAGTTTTTAATATGGATTATGCATTGTGTGAGTTATGACCCAGGTAAATCCAACTATGCATGTAAATGACATGCTGTCTGTCACATACTGGGTAACCATAAAGGCTTTGGTAAGCAAAAAGAAGGATTTGGCTATAAAGTTTTGACATTTTCAGCTTTTATGGCTTGTAGAGTTTTGCATGATTTTTAAATATGGAATTTCTTTAAGATTTCAGCTCATCATTGACATATGCTTTCTGAGTTTCTCACCATTTACTGAACCAGAGGTTTTCCTCTTTAGAGCACTGAGTCTGTCAAAGTGGAACAGAGTGCGAGACGCCTGACATTCTCTCTGTTGTATTTTCAGAGAATAGCGGCTATAAAGCAGGCCTTGAATGCACACAACATCAGTTTCTTTCTGAGGGGAGGATACTGGGTCTTAGTGACTTTAGCTGACTCCGATTCAGGTAAATATATAAACAAAGCTCCCAACAGAACACCCTCTGGGTGCCTGTTTGAGGTCTGATAAGGATAAAATCTTTGTATCAGTATATATGTGTACCTATACACACATACATATATACTTATGTGGTACTTGTTACATATAGATACACCCATAAACATATTGTGTATATACATAAGTGTGTAAATATCTATATACATACATGCACACACATAGATATGTATATATTTTCATTTGTTACTTGTTAAGACTCACCACCAAATAACTATTTATTATGTATTTCCATTTTGTCATACCTCATATTCTGTATCAGAAGCTTCTTTTGTTTTCCTGTGTAACCATGACATTAGGTAAACACCTCTGTTGTACAAAATAGTGCCCTGAAGGAAGAACCAACCAGGCCTCAAAAAAACCATCTGGTGAACTAAAAGCACTTTGGTTGCACTAGCTGTAGAGAAAGCAGAGCTTCTTACCATCGTATCAACTGTTAACTCTGCTGATATAACTCCATGGGTCTAGGACATAGGTTTGTATCTCTGATCTTCAAATCAGCTAATGGGAAGCTTGTTGTAGGGTCTCCGCATTGCTAATCCTGTCCTGAGATAAATTATATTTTTTCTCTACTTAAAACAAATGGAACCAGGGCTTTTTTGCATGCATTTCCTGCATCTCTGGATTCACTCTAGCTGGAACCTGGCTGAAGAGAGTATGTGTGCGTACATGTGTGTATTTTGAACAGAAATACATTAAAATTATGTTTGAGCCAGAAAGTTCAACTTTGACTTGAACCTTGTATTAGAATGTACCGTAATTTTTGTTTGTGTATCATCTCCCATAATATAGCCTTGTTTCTTATTTCAGTGTGTTGTGGGAGAACAGCTTAGCTGACCACAATCAATTTATGTAAATACTGGTGTCATATATTTGTCAGCTCTCTGTAGAAGACAAAGGTCTTTTATCTAGTTGCTAATGTAGAATTGTGCTACAGTCTCCCTGTGGTACCTCATCTGGTTTAAAGGGCTAACATTGGTTAGCCAGCACAAAAAGCTGGGATTGAAAGAAGCCCATCTTCATTTCAGCCTTTACTGATGTACGATATTGATGAGTTCATTTATTGTTCACAGCCTCAGTTTCTCCATCCATTAAATTCATACAGCCCTGGTTTTGCAATGCATATACTTAGGGTATGTGATAATTTCCTATGATAACTTTAGATTCCCCAAAAAAACCCCCCACTGAGTATGCAAATAATGAAATTTTCAGGGGTTTTAGTTTGTTTGGTTTTTTTAATTGGTCCTCTGTCCTTCAGTCACAAGTCACCAATTAATTTTGTGTTGTTGCCTTTTTGAATAGGCTACAGATAGAGTGAAAAGAAGAGGTTACACAAATAACAAAAAAAAGTTTTTGTCCTGAGAAACAGCAAAGAATATACTGATCCAAAAGATGACATCCTAATATGTACTTTTATTTCATATTTCAGACTCTCAGAGGATTGGAGGAGGCAGTGGCTACTGGGCTATTGTGTTTCTCTTTGTTATCTCTCTAGTCGCGGTTGGGGCTTTCATCCTTTACAAGTTCAAAAGGCAAGTAAACCTTAATCAAAAACATATGCATTTTAAGAATTAGATTTATCCACAGATCAGCAAAACAAACCGGAGTTTGTTATTTGAAAAGGAGAGTTCTTGATGAATTGCAAAAAGTCCACCACTTGAAAATTGTGGGTTTTCTTCTGAACTTTTCAGACATCAAGGTACTACACTGATGTTTGCTTTCACTTGTTGTGTTCCAAGATAAATAGCAGCAATATGGGAACTGTGGAGAGTTTGTTCAGCTTGTCTAAATAATATCATCAAGATACAGAGCTGCGCTAAAATATTATTCCTGATTAATTCCTACCTCATTACTCCTAGCAGTTATGAATAAACTAAAGCTGTTGGGACAAGGAGTGCATCTGCAATGCTGATTTGCTTAAAAAAGTAGTTTTATCAAAGCGTGTAGCACTCTGGAGTTTCTCTTTGCACACATTAGGTTTTAATTGCTGGGGCAATGCCATGTAGAATGACTGACGGAAAGAGATTAGCATTAATTTGACAGTAGAGTGTGTTGAGGGGAGAAATAATTCTGGAAGTGGCCTTCATGTGAGACATATTCTCAAAATTGACAAGGGATGACACGCCAGCCTTTGACAGTCCAATATATCTTTAGTCTGCAATTGATTTTAATCAGAGCTACTAGGCTGCTGTGCAATATAAAGAATTTTGTTCTTGTTCACAAGTCTGTGTTATCATTGGATATGCTCTTGGTATTTTTGTTTCTCTGGGGCATTTAGAAGCTATTGGGTTTGAGCATGCTGGAAGCAAGCCTTCATCATTATCAAATCCTGATATACTTACTCAGTGAGGATTCCTATTGATTTGTTGCATTTTTTAAAGATTGATTTTTATTTGAAATTAAGTTTATAGAAATGGATGTGACACTGAGTCTGTGATAGTGATAAGGGTAGGCAGCATTTAAGTAAGAGTTTTTTTAGATAAAGTGTTTTTAAGTCAGTTGAGAACCCCTCTTTTTTCCAAGAATCTCTTTATTTTCTCACTGCAGCACCTAAGTTTCTTAGAGCTCAAAGTGGCTGATTTCTCTAAAGGACAAAGCACAGAATTCTGTATCAGCCTGTCTACAACTGAATAAAAATCCATTTTGCTATTTTAGATGCCTGCAGCAAGGAAAAACATAAAAATGGTTGATGTGTTGTAATTATATTATTTCAGTAGCAATACATGGAGGATTTGCTGTTTGTACTGTGGGATCATAAAACTTGCTTGTGGTATCTTTCCAAAGCTTCATGATTTATATCTTTTATTAGCTCTTAAATGAGAGCAATTAAATAACAGACACAATTACCGCATGGCAAAAGAAGTATAAAATATTCAAGAAAGGAAGAAAAAAATTATTTTCCTTGAGTTCTTTCTAAAATTCCCAATGAACCATTGCTTTATAAATAGAGCTTTTATTAAGGAGGAAACTATAGTACAATTTGCAAATTGCGAGCTTTAATGTCTCTTACACTTCCATATATAATTTGTGGAAATCATTTGCATTTAAATATTGTGGGGGTTTAATTTAGGTGAGAGTGAGGAGAATTGTGAGATATATTCAAATGTTTCTCAGTAGCCTGAAAACTGCTGTTGGCATTGATGAATGACCATGCAGTAGTGTTCAATTTTATTATGTTTCATATCTGTTTCTGAGATACTTGACAGAATTATTTTTAAATATTCCTGTTAAGCTTTTCCAAGATGATTTTTTTTTTATCATTGCGTCCTTCATTTGCAATTTGGTCTTCAAAGAATATTGAGCAACTCATCGGTGCTACATTTGAAAAATCACTTTCTCCCTGTGAACTCCTCTCACACCCAAATCTTTAATCCCTTAAAAAAAGTCTTTCAAAGACAGATGGTGAATTGCTGGATCCCCATGGAGTACTTACTTGCAAGTATGGTCCCTTTAAAGTCAGTACAGTGAGTATGTAAGTTTACAAACTGGTCCACAGGGACTGAGGCTATGAAACTGAGTGTCCTTTACAGATATAAAGGTTGCAAGTTGTAATGCACAAAGGCAGCTTGTCAACATTATATACCTGTATATTAAAAATTAATTTGCTGGAAGAATGCTGTAGGCGACAAAAATTGTTCACTTTTAGGAGATAATTTCAGCAGAATAACACTTATTGGACCATACGGTAACTCAGACAACACATGGAAATATAAATATGAATTATTTCCACATAGAAATTACAGACATGTATAAGGAGTTAAAATGTCAATACTGTCCATAATTTTTATGTATGATTCACAAAATTAAGGAGGAGGTGGAAGGCATTTAGTGGTGCTTTCCTTTCATTTATGTAAATTGACAGTCAGATATTCCCTTTGGAAAAGGGTTAAAGCTCCTTTTTTTCCCCAGGGCAGAGAAATGTTTATTAATCTTAGTTTTATCACTACACTAATTGGGTCTACATGACTTACAGTTGCCAGGCAAAAGATTGCATGGACATGCCTTGGACTATTCTTTCTCTCTTTCTCTCTCTTTGCTGGCCCAAAGTTCCTTACTCAAGGGTAAGTTTGATACCTGGAAAGATGCAAGATGGAAAAACTAACTTGCAGATAACACGGTGACTGGATTGGCAGGAAGGCTACAGATTCATACATCAGAGCATTTCATCCATTTGCAACAAGCAGGGCATTGTTCAGGCCCTGTGATGAAGAGTATAGAGAAAATAGTGGACTTCTGTGTAGACCATAGTACAGCTTTGATAGAAAATGGAGAAACCTGCTCAAACTGCCCAGTAGTTCTGAGCACCAAGGTCCCTTGTCCCCAAGCACGGTCCCTGCCCTCCCTGCCTGAATTATTTCTGAAGTTCATATTGTAAGAACTTGGGCCTTAATTTACACTAACTTTGTCAGGCAGAATTGCAAGATGAAAGACGGTGTTGACCAGACACCAGGGACTAATCTAATACCTCTTTTTTTATGAATCTTTCAGGGCAATCAGGACAGCTATGATGAAACTTGCTGCTCCTGTTTAATGTCTCGTTTTTTGAAAACTGCAGTACCCAACACTAAAAATTGGTGTCCCTTGCAAGAAGTAAATCTCACAAAATGAGTTTGGGGAAGAGCAGTAATCTAAAAATAACAATCTTGCCTAAGATTCTGTGTCAGATGCCTCATGCATAAAGCAAGAGTGTATTTTATCTAATTAAGCAGGGGGTAGGGGAAAAACAGAGGCAGATTCATATAGAGGTAGTGGGATTTTGGCTGATTAGTTATATGCATAGTAAAAACCAGTGCTGTCTCATCAGTCCTGAAGGAATGCCCATTAAAAAGAGAAGATTAAAATTGTTTAATTTCCCATTACTCTAATCAAAACTAAAATTGTAGGGTCTTCTGGATAATCAGAGCTGTCATGGCTGCTAGCTAATGATTAGGTGACTATAGGTTGCGTCAGTTATGATATATCCTAATCCCAAATATTTAAACACTGACTAGGAAAACTGCTGCCCTCTGTTCTCATATGCAGTAAAATTGCAAGCATTTTTCACTTTGTCTTCCCCTGCTCCCGCCTCCCCACTTTATCTAATGGCCTGTTTGTGCATCCAGCCACTTCTCGCCAGGAACATATGCTCAAAAAGCTAATGCTGGAATCCCTGGAGCTCATGGAGCAACTCTTGGCAATCCCGAGAGTGTTTAGTGGCTTTAGCGGGAAAAAAAAAAAAAAAAAAAAAAAAAAAGCCGAAAAGTCTTGAGACTAGCAGGGTTTTGATACTTTGTGATCAGAGTAGGGCTATTTTTACGCAATAAAGTAAATTTTAAATTATAAATGCTGGTGGTTTAAAAAAAATAGTTCTAGTCATAACCCACAAATGAACAAAGATTAGTTTAGATAGTTTGAGGCAGAAATTTTCAGTGTGGCCGCAAGGAGAGAGAGATGATACCCCAGCCGTTAGATTTGACTGTGGCTGTGGCACAGGAGGCAATGCAGACAATGAATGTGGATGGCGGGTAAGCCAAGAATAATTTGCCTTTTCTTTGCTCTTACTTTCTGAGTATAGAAAACACCAGTCTGATGCCTCAAGCAAACAGTATGTTGCAATACTCACTAGTATGCTTCAGTTGTTTAAGCATCCAGGTAAAATGGACTACACCTGCTTCTTTTGACCAGCACAATATGAAGCAGCTGGAAAATATTTTTGAGAAATCAGGTCTATTTTTTAACGCAGATCTGGGACTTGCATATATTTTTTCTATAACATACCATCTTTACTAAATTTGGTTCGGTAAAAACAAACTTCTTCCATTCCCTTTGAAATTATGTTTGTATTTTTTGTGGGTTTCAAGTTGCCATCCAGAAAAGATTTCTTCATCTTTTCAGAGCAAGCTTCTATTGTATGGGGTCCTGGGCAACAGTATAGAGAAGGCAAACAGCACTGTCTTCACTAGGCAAAGTGGAGGAAAGGATAATTATATTTTAGCTACATCAAAGCTGCCATGTAATCGTCATGTCACTAGTGGAAGATCTGACATCATCCTTTTCTTATTTTTTACTTCTGTGTAAGAACAGGATATTAGAGTAGCCAAACCAGAGCAAGTAGTTGGCTTTTCTGCTTTGGTATTTTACCTGGTTAATAATAGCAAACTCAATTATCTAAAAGAGTATGAAAATCTTCGTCTTTTAGTTTGTATGCAAACTACTACAGTGTACTTAAAGCTGCGTATATTGTTTTCACAAATTGCCGTTAACCTACTTCAGCCAAATTTATATCATATTGTGTATTTCTTTTTCGCCCACTAATATCAAGTGCCACTTGAAATGAACCCCCTCCTGGGTCGTTGCCACAGTCTGGAGCAGAACTGTGTTTTCTTTCTGCCTCATTGACTTACTATCTCATTTTCAGTCTCTCAAGAAAAGCTATCTTTTTTCACCACCTTGCTTATACTACTTTTATGTTCCACGAGAGCAAGTGTAGTCCCAAACCATGCCATTTAGTTATAAAAAAACAGGCACTAATTTAATGATCCATAATATTTCATAAAAACTTCCTCAGAAATCAAAGTAATAGCATGTAGAAAAGATTTCTTAAATGAAAGAGGCAAGTAAATCAGGAATGCCTTAAAGCACAAAGAAGTCAGTCATCTGAACATTAATCCAAATGTAATAAAGCCAACACCACAATAAAGTATTTTATTTAATGGATTATTATTTTTGTTAGTTTTATTTAAGTTCCAAGAGAATGCTACATTATTCCATGTCCTTTGTCATGTGAATATGTTCCTATTTTTTATACTAAACAGAATCTTACTCAAGCCTCTGGAAAATGAATGGAGTTGCATAAAGGCCGATGAATATTTTCTCCACAAGGAAAGAATTGAAAGCCAAATAAACTAGAAAGCTTAAATGAGTGGGAATCAATATCTCATCCCCCTCCTGCTGTTCCTTACTGCTGAACATTTTTAAGTGCAAACAGTTTCGAGTGTGAAGTGATTAGAATTTGTGAATACAGGGAGGGGGGGAAAAAATGCTTTCTAGAATATCTTCTAAAAGATGTGGGACCTGGAGAGCTTGGTGAAAGCCATGTGCTGTGTTGTTCATTAGTAGTTTTGTGCAGACTTAATTCTCCAGTTCATACTTTTATGGTCCTCAAAGCAGGCATGAATATTTCTTCTTCATGACTGAAATAAAATGCTACAGAGAAAACAAAAGGAAATAAAAATGTAAACCATGGAGTGCTGCTCAGCAGAGGTAATTGTCTCCAGTGATGGATGTGAAGTACATGCATTTTGCAGCTGAAGAGTAAACCCCCAAAAGAAGCTATTGCATAACATTTTTCTCTGTTCTTAGACATGTGCTTTCAATTTTCATATTGCTGATATAAATCTTCTGGGTCAAATTTCATGTCTTGTCGTGTTTTCACAGTAGTCTTTTATGTAAACCCAAGCATTTCAGCTCTGCCTACTTCAAACGGTTACATTGGACTCAACGTAAATTGCTTCCTTAAGAAGAGCAAAGCACATCATGGTACACACAAGTTTCTCTCTGTATAATTAGGGGTAGCAGATTCCTTCCTACATGTAGGAGCAGTGAGCAGAGACTGGAAAGTTGCCAGAATCAGGCCCATCTTTAGCAAGGACTCAGTATCCACATCCTGTTTCATCCCACAGTGTGGTTGTCCCTTATAAATAGAACATCTGGCACATGTGTTGAAAATGACTCTTGAAAAGACTTGGACTATCGTTTCCTTCTGTCTAGTTGAGTCCCTTGTAAAACCGAAACAATATGAAGCACAGAGACCTCTATAATCTATACAAGGTCAAATGCCTACAGTGTATGCCTTCACCAGATCTGTAATATTCTCCTTCCTCCCATCCATACTCCGTGTTACAATCTAAGATGTTTTCCTCTATAAGTGTAAGGAGCAAAGGAAAGTATGAAAGAGTCACTGAGTACCTCCACAAAGATACTTTTTACCTTCCACAAAGGATCCGTACTTAGCAGGATTGGGCTCATGAGGCTTAAGTGAGTGAGAAATAACAGCTTACGCCTTGTCTCTTTTTATCTGTAACCCATAAAGAAGTGCTTTTAACAACAATACATTTAATGGGTATTTGTGAACTTGTGAGGTTTCTTCATTCAGGAACCCCTTAATATGTTTAACAGAATGTGTTGTGATTCTGGTGATCTCTAACTAGCAAGTCCTGAGTTGAAGCCTCAGGATTCACACCGAAGGACACACCTTGTTGACCTGATTTCAGCCAGGTCCTTCAGCCTGGACAGGCGACAGTTAGATTAGCAGCTCTGCTTACTTAACTTAACTGCAAAGGTCTGATGCACCATATGGGTTTGAGATGTATAACATTTTTGTTATGTCAAAAATATTTTGGTAATGCTATTGATGCTTCTACAATCTGTCAAAAATACAGTTTTGAGAAGGTCCCCTAATTATTACAGAAACATATGTGCTTATCCTGCAGATGTGTTGCAGAGACATTCTTCTGGGTTTTGTTTCCCTTAGGCGTTTGGCGGTGGACTGAAAGTAAGCAATTTGACAGGTTTGATGCAGGTCTGATTGAGAGGGATATTGTTTTCCACAATAAGAAAAATCAAAATCAAGTACCTAATGTAGCTGTTTTGGTAATGAGAAATGTCCTTCCCCCTTTCAACACGGCTTTTTTCATCCAGTTAATGGGAGGAGAGTGAGGCATAGCTTGGCTTTATATGTATGTTTGTGTTGGAGGAGACCTCAGACCTGTTGAAGTGGTCAAAACAGCACAGTTTTGTGCTTTCAGACCTTCTTCCCATCCTTGTCCTTTGCATTTGCTTAGCCCTATGCTTAATTTACTCCGTGCTCACTGAGATACAGAAAAGAGCAAGACAAATCAGATTTCTTTCTTTGTGCTGCTTATAAATAATGGGATAAAATACCTGATTTCTCTGTATATGTATATAAGTGTGTGTGTGTGTGTATACACATACCTATACAGATGTGTGTGTATGTACATATATAAGCATACAGGTTGCACTTAATCTCTTGGATAGTTCAAATTAGAGGGAGGAGATCCTCTTCAGTCATCTTTCATTGTTTAGCATTTTCTGTTTATTCTAATTACTTTGACACAATGGAAGATGTTGTTCAAAATAGTGTGCTGCAGCCACTTTTATCTCAAACTGAGATGGTGACACCTGGTAAAGAACCTTTCTTCTGAAATGACATTAAAAGACAGGTCATCTTCAAAAGCCTAGAGAAAACAGGGCAACCTGTGTATTTATCCAGCTTTCAAACTGCTGCCAGAACACGGAGCAGAAGATGGTCGTTTTTGGAGAGATGCCTAAAAATTAGTGTCACTTTTTCTGTTTTCTCACTGTCTGAAGCAGCTCAGCAGAAACCACAGCTTAACCTCAGCAGTTCAACCCTGTTTTCTCTTTTCTTCTTGTTGTCTGCCCATTGCAATAATCTGTGTTTAAGCACAGACTTTGACAGCCATGGTCTGCTGTCATGCTGATCAAGCTGTCAAGCTGTTCTTGCAATGTAGGAAATAGAGCTCACAACATGCAACTCCCTAATGAGAAGTGTCTGCTTGGTGCATAGGAAAGGATGTTCTTATGTGCCCAGGCAGACTGCAGGTGAACGCAGCTACAGCAAAGGCTCTCAAGAAATGTTTAAACCAAAAATTCAGTTGCAAAGTTAGAAGTCCCTGATTATTCCCTTTGATTTTACAAAGTCTAATGTAAGTTAATCTAGTTAAGAACTCCTTATCAATACTAAGTCTTAAGCCTCCTGGTCTCAGCAATGGTGCTAATTGTTCGTTAGAGCTGATAGAGCCATTTAATAACATGCTTTCTGTTTGTCTAGATTCAAATCATAATGAATTAATTAAATGCGATCTGCTGTAGAGAGTTTTGTCTAATTCAGCAGTTCCCAGTAGTCCTGGGCCAGGCTTTACACTGCCTCCTTCAGTGCTGCCTGCTTAACTTCATCAGCCTCCCCTGTCTCCTTATTTGCCCTTATCAATGCCTGCTTACCTCCTTACTTCTTACCCCTTGGCCCTGATTTCTTGTTTCTTCACTCTGTGCTCCCTTTCCATTCCCTGTCTCCTGGATTTCTCCAGTTTCTTTCTCCTCAACCCTGATGGATATGAGAATACGATCTGATGCTATCACCCTTCAGTGTCAGCCCACCTCGCCAGCGAGATGTGATGATGATTGTGAGCCAGCTTAATCTTTGTGAAGACACCTGAGACCAGGAATGAATGTCTACTGGGCCTTTTTATTGCTTGAGATCTTTAAATAGTTTTTCTGGGGTTTTAGTAATGTTTGGGGGTTTTTCAGTATTGTTCATTGTCTGTCAATCTTAGTCAGAAATTGATGCTTAATTATTACATTGGCATTAACATCATGATAAGACAGTTACATAAAACTGTGACTGAGTATAAGGCATTGATAAGTTTAGGTTGTGAGCACAAAATTAAGAAAGGGTGAGATTGGTGCTGGTTTGTGATTCTGGAACAACTTGCCCTGCTGGAGCTCTGCTCTGATGCCAGCATGTGCGCAACACAAAGGAACTCCATCACAAGACTTTTTCTCCTTGTCTGATTTAGGAAACTGCCAGGCAGAAATGTCTATGCCCAGATGCACAATGAAAAAGAGCAGGAAATGACAAGCCCTGTTAATCATAGTGAGGACACCCAGAACATCATCCAGGGTGAGGAGTTTATTGATGATGATCTGGACTCTCAAACACTAGGTAACGCAAGAGGTAACTTCATTTTTAGTTTATAACTTTTCATAAGTAATTAAGTTTTAATTGATGTTTGTTTTAATTTTAGCTTTTTTTTTTCATTTTCTGCTCAGCTTCAGGAAGATGCAAACAGTACAGCACTAACAGGATTATCTCAGTTATCTTCTTTTGGCTTGCTTGTATACAGGCTAATGTATGGATGACATGCTATATGGAGCGCAAGTACAGAGATAGCACAGTTTAATGTCAGGAGACTTACTTGGACAATTTTAGAGAGAAATTCTATTTAGTAGAACAGGATTTAATAGGTAATAGTTGAAGTAACTCCATAATCCCCTGAATTAGTGGAAAATGGAGTTTAGGCCAGAAGGATTTGTAGAGTCAATGTTTCCGTGATTTCAGCCACCATATTCCATTAGCATTTAAAGTTTTCATGATCGGAAACATTAAATTTATTCCTGTATAAAATCATAAGTCTGCCTTAATTTGGCTGATAAATTTCCAGTATTCATGGGTGGTCATAAGGAACCCATGAGGGAAACTTGCTGTGAATATCTCTCAGTGCAAATGATTTCAGTGTCAGGTGGAAGTGTATATCCTGGCACCCTGAGGTTATTTTTAATGTAACATGGAGTGCTGATCTATAAAGTTCATCTCCTGTAGAATTTACCATTGTGTTCAGACTGCTTTCAGGTCACAGTCTGAAAAGTGTAGGGCAATGGAAAAAGCTCCTCAGTTCCACTTCTACATATTTTCTGAAAATAAATCAGGTAACCCAAGCCTTTGGGACTTGTAGCAGTAGATTCATGGTGTAACAAGCAACTGTAATGTCTTCATGAACCCATGGAAGACGACGTATTTTAGTTGCAGCAATGGTAGCCTGGGGAAAGACAAAACTTTGGCAGGAGAGATTTCTTTATCTTGGGTTTCACCTTTATCGTTTGTTATCGATGTCTTTATTTTCATTTGCTGAACGGTGTGCTGCTTCTAGGTTCTTGGAGGTGTTAGCTTTGAGCACAAGGGAAGAATCCAGACTGCTGCTCTGCTTTGTGTATTTCTATCTTTTCTTTGACAACCTTTGTGTATGAGTATCACTGTGTTTTCATTCAGATTTTGCAAGACGACCTTGATTGCACTCCTGACTTTACCGGAGTTAGTTCCAAAAACAATCCTGGAAAAACAAAGTCTATGTTAAAATTGTTTGATCAACTCATCTCTAGGGTCTTTAGAGGAGAAGGCTGAATGCTAACAAAGTCCTTGCAGACATATCTATTAAAGTGGAGCATTCGAACACCTCTAGTAATATACAAAAGCATAACTTCTTTTAATATTTGAAAATCCCTTATGGCCTATTTATATAAGACAGCTTGGGATGCTGGAATAGAGAAATGCTACTCTGATTTGTAATGCAGTTAGAAATAATGTCTACTTGCCCTGCACTCCTTACTCAGAAGGGGTGGAAAAAAAATAAAATAAGAATTCCTCTACCTGGGCAGAGCATTATTAGGGTCAAAGAGGGCAAGACCATGATCCTGTGATGTGAAACCTAAAAAAGACATTTAGCAAATGCAGATCTCAAGGTGATTTGTGCTTCTGCTAGGCTGTCAAAACCAGCAGCATTTCCAGCAGAGCGTAAAGAGTTCATTTCTGTGGATCATAATCATTCATGTTTGTCAGCTACTGTACAGCTTTTAGACACAAGCCTTTAAGACACAAAACTATACTTCTGCTTGCTGTACTCTTTTGTTACTTGCAATACTTTCCACTAGCTCCGGTACTGCTCAGTACTGCGAAGAAAATATTCCTGTTAATGGTAGTCCTCTCTTTTATCTGACTAGGGTATGAAACATTATAATCCCCGCTTTATATTAAATTCTGTTTTACAACATTATTTGCAGAAGGTTCCTATGCTATGGACATCCCTTCTAGTGGTGAGCTTTCTCCCTCCCTGGTGGGAGATGTCAGTAGCAGCCTCCGCTCCGTGCACAGCAGGGAGTTACGGGCCTGGGTTTCTGTTTGTTCTCTCTCTTCTCATAACTTTTGAATTTCCACAGTACAGTATTTCCAGACTCACCCATCCACTTTTTTTGTTTTCTATATATTTTATGTTGCCTACTTTATCGCAACCCCCACCTTGGGACTCCTCAACACCATTACCTTGCAGTGACTCCTTCTGGGAGAAGTGGCAACTTGAACAGCTACAGAGTTCCCCTATTGCTGATGCCGGTCAGTGTCCAGTCCCAGGTCAGTGGCATGTCGAATGGACGCCTCAGGTTCCATTCTCCTCCCTCACCTGCACCCCTCGAGACAACTACACCTTTTTAAGCCACAAAGAGAACCAACTTATGCTGTCACTGGGATAGAAACCCTAGGAATTCGCCACAAATCCACCACTATGAGCAAAAGCTTTGTGTGAAAATATTCTGTAGGTACATGGAGCTGTTGCACCAAACTTCACCTGACCTGTTGTTTGCTAAAGCCACTCTCTTTATGCGATTGACTTGTCCCTGCAATAAAAGGGGGATTTATTATGAAGTGACTGAAATACACTAATGCTGAGCTTTTGTTTCTATGTTTTTGTAGGCAATCACTCAGGCGTGGTTTTGAGCATCAACTCCAGAGAGATGCACAGTTACCTGGTTAGCTGATATTTACAGCTGAACACAAAATCCGAAAGACTCTTCTCTGTATCGTTTTATTTTTCCCTGGTGATGTCACAAAATTGCAAATATGGCTGAAATGCTGGTGAAGAGGAGGTTTCTTATCAGTCCTGTGGAAAAAAACGTCCATCATCAGTTATCGAGGCAGAAGGATAATACGTCTTGTGTTCACTCTATGGCCTGGGAACTTGTTACTATTGAAACTCAAACTATAGCAAATTTGTAGCCCTAGGCACCTTCAATGCCACCTTATTTCTTTTCTGTATATGCTCTAGTTCTGTATGTTTGTTTTTAGAAGGATTTACTGTAACTTTTTAATTATATTTTTAATTGAGGTATTCAGTGGAAGGCTGGGACTCTTCAGCCTGAAAAGGTGATTTTTACACAAGCGACTAGACCAGAACAGACAGTTGGTTGATCACGATGACATTGTTTTAGGAGGCTAAGTGTTTCTGTACTGGGAGAAGACTGAGCGAGGAGACAAATGCACTCCTAGTTGGTACAAGCTGTTAACTTAAACATGTGTGAGACAATCTAATGTATCTAGGCTTAGGACCTTCTGCGGATTAAAGGAAGTAAAATGTTTAATTAAGATATCTCATAATATAGGGTAATGCTCTTGAAAGTGTAGCAAGTTCTGACAAACCATCAGCACCAGTATCTCCCCCAGTCCTACCCCATGCAAAAGAAAAACACCAGCCTGATGCTATTTCCAGACCAGGTGCCTTCACTTGCGGACAGTCATTTTAGTTGCTCTCTTCTTGTCTCCTGAGCAAGCACCTCTAGGACGATGGCAGCTGCCGGATGAGTTATCCTGTACAACCCCATGCTGGCGGCCTGTCTCTTTTTAAATATCCAGAGAGTGTAAATACCTCTTTTAATTCGCTTTCTTTGTAAGGTTATTTTTTTAAAACTTACTATTAGGGCAGAGGTGCCGGGTAGGTCAGAGCTCTCCTCCAGGCAGGAATGGGTAGGGCACCGCCATCCACTTCCCGTCTGCGTCCTTCTTTGGGATTTTCCCTGGCTGTTTGCCCTTGCTGGCAGGCGTGGGCAAATTCTGACCTGACCTCTTCCGCTCCGGTTGGTTTGACAATCCGGAGGGCCATGGGGAGGATGGGCTGTGATGTAGGGGTTCATATTTCCTTTCCATCACCACAGGGTGTCACTTGGTCCCTAGCACAGTGGCCCCCATTTCTGCAGGGAGGGCAGTGGGGCTTCTGAAGGAGCTGCCAGGCTTGTGAGTCAGGTCAGAGTTTCCTAATCCCGACCTCTGCATCCCTTGGGAACGGCAGTGCAGTGAATCCACACCCTGCTGGTCTTTTTCCCGTGGTTTATGGAGCCGTGTAGGAAATGGACTGTAGTGTGATGAGATTAAACTTCTGGCATCCTATGTGTCACAACTGCCTGGGATTAGGATGTTTCTCTCAGAAACCTATATAATCTCTTCACCTTTTGCCTTCGATAGAGAATAAATAGCTCTTTACTCACTGAATGTCATACTGATGCTAGCAGCAAGCTCACACACCAGCTTGCTTAAGGAGGACACAGATAGCTAACTACATCTTTCTGAATAAACAAACAGAAAAAAATGAATACTGGTAAGACAGAAAAGAACTGTCTTAAAATTATCGTATGCATTGGAGTCATTCTTCCATGTAGCTGTGAATATCCTAGAGCATATTGTCATCAAGTGCAAAGGACTGGGATGTAACAATTCAGTGTAGTACTGTAGACTCTCACAAACCCCACAGGATGTATGTGTAAAGCACAAGAAAATCTAGATTATAATCTTAGTGTAAGGAACTAGGTGGAAAAGTTAAAGTGACGATTCTGATAAGTGCTTGCAAACTGCTCAGGAAAATAATTTCAAAAATTGTTTTAAAACTTTTGCCTATTTAGTTATAAAGTGCCATGCAAACTGATTTAGGGAGAAGCAATGCTCTAGCTGACTGTTGTATGCCAGACTGTGTAGAAATCCAAGGTGTTACCTGTATCTGAGTCTGAGTTTCTTGAAGAGAAGGGCAAATGCAAAATGTGCTGTGCATTGGAAACCCTCGGGATCGTTGCACCAGAGGCTTTCCCTCCTCACCCCAGCTCGTTATGCTTCTTCTAGTGGAAATAAGCTGGAGCAGAGAATAAAGTAGTGTTGCAAACAGCCTGCTTGTTCCTTTGAAATAAATCTGAAGTGGGTTATTTATACAGGGCAGGAGAGTGGCCTCACGGAGAAGGGACAAGATGGTTGTTCTCCCATGGTTTGTCTGACTGGCAAAGGACACTGTTGGAACTAGGTCACACATCTAATTTATGCTTTAACAGCTACTTTTATACATCTAATACAGGGTGATTTGTGTCTGATAACAGGAGTCTTTTGGAACGCTGTAGCATATTTAATGAATACTTAGCACAATATAGTGCCTGTAATAATGTTTTTCGATGCTTATTAATTTGATTCATGCAGCACTCCTGTGAGGTTGGTTTGTCATGTCTTAAAAACACTGTTTTCTAAAGAGATGTCAGTAACTGTATTAATAATACCCAGCAGATAATAAAGGCAGCCTTTGATTCCCTGGCAAGAAGAACTTTAAAATGAATTATTTTAAAACTCAGAAAATACCATTACCATTTTCCCATTCATGGTGTCTTGGTTTATCTTTAAATGAAAAGTCTCACTAGTGCTAGGTTTCAAATCTCTTGAACTATGTCCATGAAGTCTTAGCATTTTATCCTTTATATGTGTCTAATCCTGATACAAGTGTATACAGGAACATGGAGTTGTTTCTATGCACAAATGCTAGCCACAGACGCGTGCACAAACACATGCAGTATTTGTACGTATTCCAGTTAAATTTGTTAGTGAGAAAGGGTGATTTAATAGCTAAGAAACAGAAGATGGCTGTCAGGTACCTAGATTCTGTACCCAGACTTTAGGCATGTTACTTAACCTGTATGTGCCTCAGTTTCCCCACCTGTAAAATGGGGCTGATAGTAATTACCTCACAGGGGTCTTGTGAGGCTAAATTAATTACTGTTTGTTCAGGATTAGCAGAGTGAAAGAATTTTGTGAGCATAAATTATTAATAGTTTTCCTTTCTTTTACTTGTAATTATGGTTGTTATTAAAGGTAGTCTGCTGAAACCAGCTGCAATTGTGTATAAATGTAAAAAATGCGTAATCCAAAAAATGAGGTACATCACTGTTTAAAAAAAAGAAAAGGTAATTTTATTTAAAAACTGTTCTTGGAACATATTTTTATGTGGTAGCATTGCAACATTGGCTGTGAGTTTGCTGTTACACACCAGTATCTTAAACTTACTTTTCTGCAGTCTTATTTGGTCGAAAGCCTTGTAATAATGGGTACAGTGATACTTACCAACATTGATATTGAGCTATACTGTAACCAACAAAACTGGTGGTGCATTGCCCTCATTTACATCTTTTGGTCTTCTTAAACTGCTGCATTGGTGATTTCAAAAACACCCTGTACTTTTTGGAGTGCTCCAAGCAGTACTGATTTGAAGGATTCTAACAGAGCCATCAAGACTTACAGCTGTTATCTTTGCTTTCCCTTTTGATATTGATTGTTTTATATGGCTCTGGATTAGTCCATCCGTATAAAGTGCTCAGAAATGCTCAGACATTCAGGGAAAATCCACACATAGTGTCAATTAATTTCTCAAAAATAAAAGCAATATAAACCAATGTATGTTTTTATATCCTGTAGAAGAGGGTGGTGGAAATGGCTGTGAAAAAATAGAAGGTACCAGCCTGAGGCAAGACGTTGTTATTATCTCAAATTCACATCCAATTTCTTTGAACTCTTTTAGGATATTCTCATTGAATTATATCCTTCTTGATGAGTTTTCTGCTTTCAATGACCAGTGTAAAGAAGAGTAAAGTGTTTGTTCCTATAAAGTAGATGATTTGTTACACTATTTTCCTCTGGACAGACAGAGACAAGTCAGTACTTTGCCATTAGTAGTTCCTAGTGCAAAGCAGATTTCATCTGACATGATTATGATGATTAGCTGGTTTAGGACCAATGAGACATCCCTGTAGTGGGAATACTCGACTGCTGTATGCTGTCTCTTTAAAAGAGGTCAATAGAATGGAACTGCAGTGGTATCCATCCTCCTCACACAAATAGCTCAAAGAAATGCGAGGGTGTTTAATTATTTTTAAGAAATGAAATACACGTGTGTGTTCGCAGTAACTTTTTGATGATGAACCAGTGGTTCTGATAAGGTTTGAATTTCTAGTGTTATTTCAGATCGAATACAATATTGCGAAGTTGGTAGAATCGATGACTATTTCAGTTGTAGATTTTTCCTCTGTTTTCTATAAAACAATGTTTTGTAATTTTTCATTAATGAGACTTTGGGGGGAAAAGAGACACTAAAATTTTTATTTCATTGCACAATCCCTGACAGTGGAGTTGTTATTGTGTATTGATTGATACCGCTGTATTGTTTCCAGCTTCATTTTTATTTCAGATGTGCAGAAAAGTGCACATTTCTCTCAAAGTATTGGCTTTCCACCAGGAAGAAATGTATAAGCATTTACCTTTACAAATACTGATTTTTGAGGTGCAAAATTTTGTTGTCTCTTCTAAGTCCATCCAAAAAGCTGCTTCCTGGCTCATTTTCTCTGTTCTAGTCCCAACTGCACATTGCTTCTACAACTTACTTTAAGAGACTGGCATATAACCTAATCCTACTAGTCTGAGAAAGTCTTTCTAAAAATTCCATTAGAATAGCATTTAATTGCCTAGAAGTAGTTACAGGATCTGCTCAGACCATTTTCCTAATGTTAAGTCTATATTTTCATGTTCTTTATTTCCTTTCAGTATTGCAGAATTAGCCCTCTCAGTGCCATTTAAATGAGTGTTTATTTCTGTCATGGATATATATGTAATGTTTTTCACTTATTTTCAGACTATAATCGTCAAAGTGACAAATTCTGAAATAACTCAGACCCCCAGTTAGCTTTTGCAATTAAAAGCCTAACCCCACAGTCTCTGGGAAATGTCAAGCTGTGCACTCTTAATTTTTTAATCTTCTTTCCTAAGTCAGCCCTTCTACCCGATTGATCACCTTGGCAGCTTTTCCTCCGATTCTTATTGTAACCTCAAGCTGGAGGGATTGCAGAACAGTTTCTCAATGTCGAGATGGACTAGAACAGCTCATTTCCCAAATCTGAACAGGAATCTGTATGGACAAAGTTTTGATTATTCCTTTGTTTTCAGGTATGTTGCATAGAGCAGAGAGGATTATACATACCACGAGGGAAATAAGGACCTGAAATGGTACTTCAGGTTGGTGTGAAGACTAAAGGATGCATTCCTTTTATAGTTTTGTTTTTGGGGCTTTTTCCCCCTGAAATTGATGCATACAATCAGTTAGTTTCACGATTTATAATATGTGAGATCTCATTTTTTTTAAGTCTTCAGTCCTGGTCTTTTTCCTCCTGTTAAATGGAGTAGCAAATTACTAAAAACATGAATTGTGGAGCCATGTATGACTGAATGAAAGATTTTCATTCTTTTTATCTCTTCCTTTTTTTCCTTACATGAAGCTTGTCAGAATTACTATTGTCAGGTAGTTTATGTGCTGGTAGCTGAGATGATCTTCTGGAAGGCAATATCTAAGACAAGAAATAGTGGAAGGCTTAGAAATATGTACTCTAAAGTACAACAAGGCAGCTATGTGAACAAAATCCTTATCAAAGAGCTGATATGGTTTGTATTAAAATACTTTATTTTAATAGTATCTCTAAAAATACATGTTCTTAATTGCATAGTCTTTGTCTCTCTCTTCTTCCAGATTGATTTTCTTTTAGGAGTGATGTTTAGTAGGCCTGAAAAAAGTGTATTCTTTCCCTTACAGAAGTTATTCTGTTTAAAATTATTTCCTTGCAACACTTGAAAGCATTACAGAAACTTGAGTTTTATTGATCTGACTTGATTTCTGAGTTTCTGTAGAACGTGTCTTTACACTGAATTGTTGCAATACAGTGAACATGAAGTTGTGTTGGGCAGGGCAGCAATAATAACATGCAGCAGTATATGGCGCTACTTAAATAATATGCCTTTGTTGCACATACTTTTAATGGTATAATGAGTGTATTAATCACCATGAAGGCCAGGCATTCCAAATAACTTTCTTAGCATGTCTTGTATTTCTATGTTATTTGTTGCTAATTTTAGCCAGCTGTTGACACTTCTATTTAGTTCTTACTGACAATGTCTGTTCTTGCAGATCAAAGGGCAAGAATTGGCTTGTTCTCTTTTTTTTTAAAAAAAAGAATTGATTCACACCGTTTGCTTATTAATTAAAACAGTTTAAAAAGGAAATCTTTCTGAAATGGTAAAAGAGATGCATTTTAATGAGAACAGCTCATATAGGAAAACAACAGATTTGTATCCACACAGGTTTTGAGACATGTTACGGATCATGAATAGGCAGGACTATGCAGAAGGAGAAGTGTACACCCCAAACGTAAGTAACATGCACGTAGGCAAACTGCAAATGATAAAACTAGTTTAAAGGAGAATATTTTAATAGACCACTTATATGTCTCAGATTCACAGAAGGGAATTTAAGTGGTTAAGATTACAGAATATTATCACAAACATAGGAAGATGCCCAGTTCACTGGCTCCATTTGCTTGTAAATACACTCCTCTCTTTGGGGTGTTAATCTTTTGAGATGCTAAACTCTTCAGAGAAGTGACCTGCATTATTTAATGTTTCCAACTTTTTGCTAAGTAATTGGTGACACTTTACAGAAAAAATTGTCTGAATTTCCATTCTCTTCTGTTTCTTCTAGTTCCTTTCTCTCTCCATTTTTGTCATTTTGTTCTTTTTCATTATTGCTGCTGTTTGTTGCTCTGCCTTGCCTGCCTCCTCCTCCTGATGACAGCTCTCTACAGTCCACTTTTTTCTTCGTTGCCTTTTGTTCTGTTTTATGTTCTGTTTCTATCTGTGCTTTTATCTGGATATGCACCCTACTGTGTCCTGAGTGATAAGAAGAATCAGGATCTCTTCCCCATCCTTGCCTCTCCTCTGAGCTCTGCTGTATTGTATGGGTTGATGTAGTTCCCCCATGCTTTGTCTCACTGCAGTCCATCCTTCCTGTTTCTTTCCCACTTTTGGTTCTTTTAATCCTTTCACTTTTAATTTTTGCTCTTATTTTCTGTAAATCTTTCTGGAACTCTTTCGTTTTGCCTTTCCTGGACTCCTCTCAGCTGTTTGTCCCCAAGAGCACATACTTCTAGTCTGAGATGGGGATAAGTGTTGTACTCTCTGGAAGGATAACTAACTAGCATTTTCCTCTCTCATCCATGATTATTTTTACCTTACTGTAGGTCTGTAGTGGAAAAACATATATTTAATTGACAGACAGCTATACCCATTATCTCCCAAATGCCTCCTTCTTCCTCATTTTGGGTTACCGGGATAAGACATGATATTTGCATGAGTTTCCTGGAGCACAGCAAGGGCTGCCTTGCTTTGCCAGCTCTTCTGTCTGGCAGGTGCAGAATTGCAGCAGGGTTGGGCAGAGACACCTTGCCAGACCATTGGGCTGCATTTGTATTTCAAGATGGGAAATACTGAGGCCCAAGCTAATACATAGCCTTTTAGGTAAATTGTCTTCACCTGAAGCTGAAGTAAAGAGCTAAAGAGGTGAGGTAAAGAGGGTCCATTGCTAACAGAGAAGCAGGACCAGGGATCATTCCTCTTGGGAGCAATTGGACTTGTCAGGTTTGTGGGACAGCTCTGTATGCAAAATTTTTTAGAGGCTGAGGCAAATAGCTTGCTTTCAAGTTCCATAAAATACAAGTTTAAACAAAGTCAGTGGATAGGTTTGGCAGAATCTTCTTGTTGGAGGAGCTTGGAAAAGTTGATGGGAATAAGATAATTGAAAAGCTCAGCAGCATCTTTAAAGGGTAGAGACTGTGTTAGAGAGGGAGTGTGTGTGAGAGAGATGCAGGAGGGAGGGGAGCACAAGACTAAATAGGACAAGGAAAAGCAGGGAGAAAGTCAGTGTTGCCAGCATATATTATTTTGCCGCAAGCTGTTGATTCTTGTTTTGCTTAAGCCTTAGAACTTAAATTCCTAATGGCAACTATTTTCAGTTTTGTTGGCTGCATAGAGACTTTAAATCATGA
The DNA here is from genome assembly GCA_035590275.1 of Ibycter americanus. Lineage (NCBI taxonomy): Eukaryota > Metazoa > Chordata > Aves > Falconiformes > Falconidae > Ibycter > Ibycter americanus. The sequence goes on along the minus strand of JAVJGI010000001.1, from coordinate 50,410,938 downwards.
GTCTAAATTCATGCAGCACCAGGAACACGCAAAATTATCAGCATTTCTAGGTGTCATTTAAGAGGGATTTGACTCACAGCAACATCCCACTTGAGGCGCATGGAAAAGAGGTTGCTTCCCAGGAGCCAGGATACACGTATGTGCACTCTAGATGTAGCTGCAATGTAGGTTTACTTCTGAGATGATTGTAGGGCATTTGCTAATGGTGTTCCTTGTTAGCACAGCACTGAGCTGGGAGGCAAGGGAGAAGAATCATCTTACAGGGTCTGTGTTTTGGATTTATACTGCTTAAATGTAATTTGTTAAAATCCCTTTATGAGCAGTAATTTTACAATGTTTAGAGAGGATGAATGGAGTTGGTATAGTATTCCTGAGCGTAAACACCAGCCATGGGAGCTTGCCGGACATGTAACTGGACATTTTAATTTCTACATGGAGAGTTCCTCCATTTCATATACACAGCAGGCATTTCAGTACAGCTCCTTTTTTTATTTGTCACTGACAAGCTATGATTTATTTCCTCATGGGTGTAAGACATGGACTGTGCTTGCTGCAGTGCAGAAGGCTCTGGAGGGAAAACATAATCAGATGGTAAAGTATCCTTGAATTCTCCCCTCTTGGTCCCAGTCTCTTCTGAGTTGCTTTTCTCTGATTGTTGTTCTGCCAGTAAGATGGGTTGATGTCAAAGGGGAATTAACTCATTTCTGTCCTCTTTTGTGTGGCTGAGAAAAAAACACAAGAAAAAATTAGCAGAGGAATAGCAGATTGGAAGAGGTGGAGAACTTGATCAGCTGGCAGGGTGCTTTGAGAAGCATCCATTTTTGTGCTTTACTTACCACTTTACAAATATGTAGAGCTACTGTGATTTACCTTTCTACTAACCATAGATATGTTTCTTTGGAAAAGGGGAGGTGGTTCTAAAGACTATCACCCTAGTGCATTGCAAGTGTGGTTTTAGGAGACATCAACTATCACCCTTCCTCACCTAAATGAAATTATCATAGTATCATTGCTCTGTATTTATGAAGCTGCATTAGGAATATCAATTCACCCTGGATTAAGTGTTGTAGGAAGATTTGGAGAGAGAATGTGAGTTGGAATGGGAAAATTTTCCATTTTAAGAGTGAAGGATGAATACTGGCACGTTTACAGTGTATCTGTGGCTGTTTCAGCACAGGTGGGTCCAAAATCTCTCATTCCAGACACAGACAGATAAATCATATCAATTTAGCTGGCATTCCCCATGTGAACAAAAGGAGAAAAAATTGGTAATTAAACCAAGCCCAAATCATATTTTTTGGCTAATTAGATCTACAGCTTTTGGTAAAGATATCAAAACCAATAGAATAAAAACTAGACTTGACATACTTCTTGTGAAGATTCACAAAGAATTTCTCACTTGCCTGTTGTTCATGTGCAGCATTATTTATTTGGCATTGCAGGGCCGAATTCTAGCCTAATTTATGAGCATGCAGTTCCACGGACTTTGTCAGTTCAGCTTTGTGTTATGGAAGAAAGGTGCTCATCCACGGTGAATCTGAAGTGCAGCTGCAGGCTAAAAATCAGTTGTCATCTCGCTGCAGCTGTGCTCACACAGGTGACCAGCGGAATTTCACCTGTAGTTCTTATTCCCGTGGTTAGCAGGAGAGTACTTCAGACAGATGTAAGCTAATTACAGCCAAGGTAGAACTTAGGTTTTAGACTACTTGCAACTGCTTTTCCAGAATAAGCAAATGCTTAACACTGTGTCTCTAACTGGATTTCTGACAAAGGGGCCCTTCCAATCTGTGTAAAGGCTCTCAGCGGTCATCGGTATGCTATAGTCCATACCTGTAATGTACACAACTACACAGTCCTCTCCTTCTGCCTTTGCACATTCTAGTATTTGTGAAAACAGTACATGCCTTTTCCTAATCTTGTTTCAGAAGAACTTGACTTTGAGCAGGTTTCTTTGTATACAGTATCAGGGCTCAAGGGAAGAATGAAATGAATCCATAAGTGGTGCATTGTCGTACATGGGGAAAAGTGTTATTTGTATATTTTTGTAAATATGTAACATTTAATGGCAGTTTTGTAGTGACGTGCTGTTTTTGAGGAAAAAAACCCAAACAAATATATGTTTGAATATGCTTAATGTAACACTTAACTGTGATTCAGTTGCACAATTAATAGCTTAATCAAAAGTCTTGTGCAATATGTAGTGCACACACATAACCAAGTATCTGTTAGTGATCCACAACCAAGTTTTAGTGCTCTTTTAATGATGGTGATGAACTGTGCAGTACAGATTATCACGACCTCTTTCAGCTTCCAAACATGTAGCAGGCAAACTACTGTATACGTACCTGTGTACTCCACTGCATCCAAAGGTATGCATTTGTCCTGAGAACCTGCACTACAGGTTTTTCTTTAATAAAATTTAGTTCTATACTATTGGTTGCTTGGTTTTTCTTGTGATGCATTTCATGGGGTTTGTGGAGGGAAAATGGTTTAACCAGTCCCCAGAGTTTGTGTGTGCGTGTATGTGTTTTGATTTGCCGGCAAGTAGCAGCAAACTACTCAACTTCAGCAGCACTGAACTCAGTGGCTGCAGCAAAGCTTCATCCTCCTCCCCTTTAGCCACTCGCCCCACTCCGTCCTCCTGGGCTGCAGCTCGACTCTACTCCCTGTAGAGAGATGCTGCCGTTTAACTGGCGGATGGCGACACCCCGTGGTGAGACTGAAGCCATGCAACTGCAGCCTCTAGAACTTCACTGAATCAAAGGCTGAATCTCGCTGTCTAGCTAAAGAATTACAGAATTCAGCAGGTTTCAACCTTGATCTCCCTGTAAACAGAACAAAGCTAGGTGTGTTCTTCTGCCTCTCCCATGTCTTTATTCCAACCTCCCATTTTCATTGGCTTCACACACTACTTGCTCTTTTTTTCTTTTTTCTTTCTCTTTCTTCTCCCCCCTTTTTTTGTGTTTTTTTTTGTGTTTTTTTTGGGTTTTTTTTTTGTTGTTGTTTTTCTTTTTCTTTTTTTTTTTTTTACTGCATTGTTTTTCCTTCATCCCACTCTTCCTGAAGCGTTGCCTGTGCTGTATGGAAGCTGCATCCTCCTGGCAAAATCGAGGGGTCTGCAAATCACAGCTTGCCCTCAAGCCAGCTGTATGCAAGGATCGGGCCCCAGCTCTCCAAATGCAAAGGTGAGCAAATTGCTGAAGTCAGAATATGCCATGCATCCCTGCAATTTGGACATTCTTCTCTGCTTCACAATTCTGAGTGGCGAGCCGCTACTGGCTTAGCTCAGGTTTCGGGCTGGAATACAGCTTATGGGTTGGTGACAAGTGGTTGCTGCTGTGCAGCCTGATACAGCAGCTTGGGCTTCCCAGGGAAAGCCTGACACTGGAAAAACAAAACCGGGACGGCTCTTTTCACTGCCTAACGCCCACCACAGGTAAGAGCAGAGATGGTGCTAAGCACTGTGGTTGTGGATGTGCAATGTGAAGTCTTATTAAACCTCATATTGGGACAAAGCAGCAACATAACCTATTATCTGCCAATTTTTTAATTATCCATAGATATTTTATAGACTACAGTGAAATTGTAATGGGATAATGAATGGATTGTTTATTCATGGAGTGGGTATATTTCGAGGATGAGAAGATGGGCAATTATAAGGAAAAATTTCCAAAATAGAAGTTTCAACTTAATTTTCTCAGTCTGCCCTAGTTCAGCACTGTCTCATAATCCCTGCTGAAAGATTTAGCAGCCAGAGGAAGCCCATGGCATGGGCTATATGAACGTACCCTGTGGCACATCACGCTAAATGTGAGGCTGGGTTCAGAAATGAAATTGAGACTTTCCCTGCTTGTGTAAGTCAGCTAGAAAACATTTTGATGGTTGTCATTTGAGGTTCTCTCATCCTATATTGTGGCTAGCTGAATCTTTAAATCACAATTTATCACTAAAAAAGCAGCCTGTTGAATCTCAAGTGACTGCATCTCATTTTCCAAATTTAGTGCTCTGATATAAATAAAAGCAAAATCAAAAGATACACTAAAGTATCTTATTTTTAATGATATTCCAACAGTTATCTCTGAGGAAAGGGCCTGAATTGGAAGGGCAGGAGTGAGCGCAGACATGGACAGGCTGTTCCCATAAATGAGACACCAAATGAAACTTGCTAATACTTAACCTGAAGGGCTACTTTACTTCAGAAACCAATTTCCATGGAAAAAAGAATAAGATAATTGCTTCAATTCTGTTTCCTTTGCTGTCCTCATCAAAGCCATATTAATTGCTATGCTATTTTGAAGCCTAACTGGTTTCAACATCATCATAAATTATGTCTCTATAATAAAACTTCTGAGTCATAAACATCAGCCAATATTTTTCCTGTTTTCCATTAAAAGACTGATTTCCATTTTTTCTTTTTGTGATTTATGCCTTGAAAGATGCTTTGCTTTTATATGAATCCAGCTGCTGTGATGAAAATGTTACTGTACTCTGACCCGCATGGTTTTCAAAAGCTGAAGCAAAATGCTATAAATGCTGCTCAGTGTATTTTTAACACGATAAAAGGATCCGTTCTCACCATTACAGCAATCACACCAAATGCTGACCTCCAAAAAAGTCAGAAGCAGCAGTACATGCTACAAAAGCAGTTTGAAATAGTAGTAATTGCAAGGAACAATTCGGTGACAGGGATTGTCAGTCTATTCAACAATTTTTAATGAAACAAGGAATGAAGTTTTTCACTTAAGTTCAGCTCAGGACCATGTAGCTGTAATTCTACTGAGCTGTGGTTCTACAAAATCTAATAGGAAAAATAATTCCTTGTCATCAGGAGAGATTATTGAAGAGGAATATCCTTGATGTAATTTACTTATTTCAGCTGTCATCTAATATATTGTGAGGGAATGATACTGCACTGTCTTGATCTTATGGCATACGCTTGCTTTAAAAATCGAATGGAAAAGATGGTACGTTTTTTTATAGGACAGAATGTTTTTGTAACTGCTAGTGGGAAAAAATAAATAGTCTTCTATGAAAGAACCCAGCTTCATTTATTCACTGATCAATAGCAATATGGCTGGGGAAGAGGAGGAAGCACATCAGGACTCTTACCCGGTGTGAGCTTCCAGCCTCCATCCACCCTGGAACTGGACCCTTCTGCTTCGGAGCTGACAGCTGAGTGTTTGGTAGCCTTGAGTAGTAACTTTTTGCCATGAATTTTGTTTATTGTTTACGGACTGGTATAAGCTTTTAAGTGTCTGTAGAATTCTGTGGCAACAAGTTCTGTAGCTGAATTGGGCAGTGAGTGAAAGTACCTGTGTCGCCGTTTTGAGCATTAATTTTGCCCCATTAATTTTGATACCCTCCGTGTCTGTACTGCTACTGACGGGGACTACTTCATTCCCCATTCTGCTGCTGATTTTTGTAACTTTTTTACATAATCCCTTCCCTGCTCAAGATTTTATTTGGCACTGAAAAGACCTTATCTCTCTTTTCCCCTTGAAGTTCATTGCATTATCAATAATATTTTTCCTTGTATGGAGAGGTTGTCATGCTTTTGGATTGCTTTCTTGCCCTTGTACCACCACCCATATGAGTTTATCTATTTATGAGTCAGTTCCCAGACTTTGGATAATGTTCTACGGGTCCTAAAACAGATGCTGGTGGTATCACAGATGCTGGGTGGGTGGTGGTCTTTTTTATTTTAAACCACTTGTTTGTGCAAGTTGTGCAAGTCAGATGGTCTAGAGCCATTTGCTGCATTTTAGACTACAGGCTATTTTCCAGGGGGGGGGGGGTTGTTGTGTTTTTGGGTTTTTGTTTTGATTTGGGTTTTTTCTTAATTATTTTTACTATGCAGTACATGAACCGAACTATTAAAATTCCATGATCATCTTGGGTGTAGTGCTGTTTCAGCACTCATAATTATCTAGATTGGGCTTTTATGGGGGGAGGGTTGGGTTTTTTTCTTCTTTTCTTACCACAAGCAGCTCTTTCTGTATTTCTCTACACTGAATTTCTTTTGACATTTTAATCACTGGTGAAGTTGTGAAAGGTATTTCTTCAAATCCTTGTAGCTGGCTTTTAGTGTTACTATCCTGAATATATTAGTAACAGCAAATTTTTAATCCTTTTCTTCCTCGCCCTCCCCCCAAGTCTTTCTGAATATTCTGACATGCACAAGGCTCCGACCCCAGCCCTGTGGGATCCCAAGGCTGACTGCAAAGGCCAAGGCCACTGGAAATAGAGAAGTTATGCCTTATTTTTCTGTTTGTTTGCCAACCACTTATTTATCCTATTGGGTCTTTTCCTTTTCTCCAGTAGCTACTTAAACCTCTTTAGTGATGGACCTTGTCAAAAAGTGTGTTGAAATCCAAGCAGAGTATGTTCTGTCCCTGGATGCTCACCGGCAGCCTCGCAGACCGCTCAGCACTTCATGAGCAACGACACCCCAGCATCCACCTGCGCTGACTGTACCCCAGCACAGCGACTCCTCAGGCTGTTCACTAACTCTTCCCATCATTATACCACCCGTCA
>JAVJGI010000001.1:50303138-50404304 GCA_035590275.1 Ibycter americanus | reverse complement strand
TTTTCCTTTTCTCCAGTAGCTACTTAAACCTCTTTAGTGATGGACCTTGTCAAAAAGTGTGTTGAAATCCAAGCAGATTTCAGTTCTGTCAGAAACCAGAAACAGAAAACCAGTTCTGTCCCTGGATGCTCACCGGCAGCCTCGCAGACCGCTCAGCACTTCATGAGCGACGACACCCCAGCATGAACCTGCGCTGACTGTACCCCAGCACAGCGACTCCTCAGGCTGTTCACTAACTCTTCCCATCATTATACCACCCGTCAATCTGCCCAGTGCAGCTGCAGAAGTCTGTATTTCCGGACTTTTTCCCATCTCCCTTTGAAAAATGGTGTCACGTTTGCCATTGTTCAGTCTCCGGCCAGGAGCCCTTCTTTATAAAGCCTGTGCTTAAACGCTGTAATGAGGGTCTGATGGTGCTCACATTATGCACCAATTTAAAAGGAAGTTAAAAAAAGAACTTAACATTAAAACACTGCAATGCTTACAATGCCCACCTGCAGGAATAAACCACAATGGAGTAAGTTAGGTGTTGGTGAGGCCTTTCATAGTGAATGCCTTTGGCATGCAACTGGGTAGACCAAATATTAAATATAGCTTATAGAAAAACACTAAGATCCTTTTTAAGGCTTTTTTAGGCCATGAGCCTGAGTAACTTAAGGTATTCATTTCCTCATTTTTGCATATATACTATAATAATAGTATATATTATATAGTACAACTATTTTAAATATATATATTTATATATAACATACATATATTTCTATACAACTTGTCCTATGTATGTATCTTTTCTACAGACATCCTTTCTTTCTCTAGAGAAATACTAATAATTTCCTTTGCTTTTGAAGGCTTTTTAATTGACAAAAGGCAGTGAAGTGTTATAAGCTTTGATTAAGATTTGAAAAAGCTGTGTCTACGTGAGAAACAGTTCTTACTAGTTAACAACACTTACTAGTTAACACCACATACTTTACAAATGCTGACCACCTCCTTCTCCTGAGGTCAAGGAGGTTGTGAGTACAGAAAGGGAACCAATTAGGCTACTTTATAATACTGCTTCCCTGAGTTTGGTAAAATAAAATGTATTTTCTACTTAAGCATGGTATATTTGGTAATATTTTTAGTGTAATGGGGGCGAGAGCTAAATCTAAGTAAAGCAACAAGGAGTAATTATGGTTTATCACTTCTCAGTCTCATCTGTCAGTCATCTATAAGGAATTACTATATTCATCATTAAGCAACCTGCTAATTAGCTGTTTGATTTGGATCCACTGTAATTTCTTAGGGGTAATTCTTAATGCTTTACTTTTTACATTATTTATGAAAGGGCTCAACATCTAAGCAAACTTACAGTAACACTAGATAAGCGGTAACTTCTGCTATGAGCTCTAAATACATCAAATTTCTATTTTCCATTGCCAGGCAAGCCCTTAGATGGACTGCATTCAAGTTGCAGAAGGTCATCGCACAGTTAAATGGGGACAGAACCGATATCAAACCAATGCTAATTATAACCCTTCCAAGCATTTTTCAACTGACTGGCAGAGGAGAATGGTACTTGGTTGAGGGTGACTGTTGCTGAGGTGTCACCTACTTATTATACTGACAAATATCAAGAAACAACAACTCAAATACTTCTCTTTTTTGACAGGTTAACTTTATTAATAATGGTCTTGGATTTGTCGCACCTGCCAGGTGCCAGTCTTTTTTCACACTCTGCAAGACTTTCTGAAGAATAAACTAGAAAGGCATAAAGTTAGTTGAAGCTACTAAGACACACATTTGAAGGTGGGTCTATTTTGGACTTTTTTGTTGTTGTTGTTGTTTATAACAGAAGTTCCCATGAATGTGTGTCAAAAAACTTAAATACATTGAGAAATACAGTAGAAAGACTATATTTACAGTCAATTATAATGGGCACTGCCAACATATCCAATAACAAAAATAAAACAAAAACTTTTTTCATGTTTCTTTCATGCTTTTTTCACAGAGATTTTTTTAAATATGATTTTGTTTTTTAAAAAATACAATAAGGAAATAATTACATTCTTAATATGAGAACATTATCTTACAACACACAGCCTGGGCCAATTAATTTGAAAGTGTCTTTAACAAAAAAAAAATTGATACTAATTTAAGTATTCACCATTTGAAAAATCAAATTGCCACGATTATCTCATAAAAAAAACACAAACAAAAACACCTTTGATCCCCAAAAGTTACGATTTTTTTTTTTTTTTTTTTTTTTAAAGCATCACCCATACAAAAACAATTAAAAAAAAGCACCTGGTACAGTAACAGGAGTTTGTTGAGGAAGCACAAGTGTAACATTTTCTTAAAAGACATAGAAATAGTTTAAAATACAAGAGTTTTCCTTTAAATCAAAAGTCATGCTGCTCTATTGCTGACTTTGCTTGGTGATCCTGAAACCTAAAAATGTGGTGAAAATACTAGCTCTGTTGCTTTTTATAAAAATTGTGCAGCAATAGTACTATTCAAGAAAACAAAGTACATTTCACAGCACCAAATGTGGTCTATAGAGAGGTTATTTCCCAAGGCTTTTTTGTTTTTCTCCTTTCAAAACCTTGGTGATTATATAGAATAGACATGTCACTAATGCAAATTGCGATGGTACCGATGCACTTATACATTACAGACATAAAATTACAGCACGTGCTGGGTTGGGGGGTGTTGGTGGCTTTATGGAGGCTTTGCTGGAGAAAGGGTGAACGATGCTCAATTTTGCCAGCAGACCCTGCTGTAGTGGATGCTATAGGTGCCAAGGGCAACCAGCATCTTTGGCAGAGCAGAAGGCTGCAGCACTGGGGCTTGGGTTGTGTGCACAGCCCCAGTACCGTGCGGTTTCTGTTTGCCTGGACAGAAATTTGCACACTTCCATCTCAGGCATGGATTAAAACCTGTCCTTGCCAAGGATTTTTTTTTTTTTCCCCATGGGATATAGGGGCGGAAGATACAATGCCAATATTGGGTAAACAAGACAAGTGATTTGTTTTTTGACTACTCTGCATTACTTGATGCGGAACCACTTCTTAATGGCAACTGTTACTTCATTGCAAACGTTGACTAGAAGCCTAATTTGCATCATAAATAAGTACAGATATAAATTAAATATTTATTGAAATATACAAATAAATAACTTAATTTGAAATAAAAAGCCTAAATGAACTTACTTTTGCATCAAATTTGTTTCTGCTAATATTTATGGGAACTTGATACTGTTTAGTCCATAGTCATACAGCACAGAACGTGCCCTCCACTTATAGAGTTAGTAAGTAAGCAGATGACCTAAAATAATACAAAAAGATCCTGTTTTCAGTGAAAACCACACTGACGCTTGCTTCCCTACTGTATGATCCTTGTCTCATGCTGGGCCCCATTCCTACTCTGCTAAGGTTGATGGGATCCCTGGCACTAACTGCCTTTGGGAACAGGACACAGCCCTGTGTCCTAGCAGCTACCAGGTCTTTCTGATAGCTCTGTGCCTTCAAATCCCACCAGCTCCTGTGGGAAGTCCTCTGGCATCCAGCTCAGCGGGGGATCCCAGCGTACCCTTCAGGAGTGACACACACCTATTCCTAAAGGTAAGAGACAAACTACAGGCTGGGCCATAAAGGGATGTGATCCTTGATAACTGCTGTCTTGCCAGCTCCTGTGGTTTTAATTGCAAGTCTTAACTAATTATCAAGACTCCAGCCCTAACATCTGTGATTATCTCAAAATGTGAATAGTAGTTTAATTTTTTTAATTAAAGTAATTTTCTAGTCCTCACAGTTGAGGAGGAAAAAAATACTGAGCATGTGATTGAAGACTCTCCAAAGGCTTAAAAAAAACACAGAGAAAAAACCTGGAAGAACCCAACTCATTAAATGTTTTTCCCCCCTCTGTCTCCTGATTTTTAAAAGCCAATCTTGAGATTTTGAAGGACTTCAGTTGGCAATTTACTGCATGTAAGTTCTCGGGAGTGACATGGATGGAGACAAAAAACAACAGATTTCTATAATTTTACAGACTAAAATGCAAGACGCTGTTTCCTAGCAAACAGGAATGGACTCCTGTCTGAGAAAATCCCCAATTCTTTGTACAATTGTTTATAAAAGAGTCTTGAAATTATCATCTTTTCAGTCCGTCTTCCTCAAAAATAAAAGCTGAGGTCTGAAAAGACAAAGGAAACTAAGTACAGCAGTGTTCTATAACTCAAGTTTAACAATAAGATATAAAAAACAAGACAAGACTGACTGCATACGCTGTTCCGAGTTGCCATCATCTGTTGCAGCTGAATTTCACTTATGCTTTCTTTTTCAAAAAGTATAGAAAAGAAGCAGTATCTAAAAATACCTGTTTGCCTTTTAGAAAAATGAGGAACGAGTCATAGCTCGACAAGATGGCCTTTGAACATGACCGGTGCTTCAGGACAGTAACACAGAGAACGTACTAAAATGCATTTTTTTCGAAGTAGGGCAGCTTTTTATCTCCCGATGACAAAAGCATCTGTCTAAAAACTATCCAAAAAAATGCTTCACAGCTGAGTCGCCGCATCCCAGGGCCTCACGCCAGCCTGCAGGGCAGCGGCACCGAGCGCTCCCGCCGTCCCGGCCGCGCGAGCCGCCTCCCTGCTGTGCCTGCGCTCCTGCAGGGGTCTTCTGCCACGTGACAGCTACCGGCAACGCCAGGGCTAGCGAGCACGGCTTTGCTCAGCCACCTCCGCGGCAGACCTCGGAAGCCAGTTTTGACCTGACGGAGTTATGATTTCACACTGGTCTTCACGTATTTCGTGGTTTTTTTTCACGATTTCACACTGGTCTTCGGTGGCGTTGAGGCCATCTGATGCGACGCAATTAATGTTGCTGGTCTATACTGTTTCAGCGAAGTAAACCTTCAGCTGCGACTTTATGCTCCTTTTTGATTACTATGGTTCGTTTTGCGGTTTTGGTTTTCATGTTCTTTACCAGTGACGTCGGAAATAAAGAGTTACAGCTAATAAAAAGGGGCACACACAGTTACACAGCAATACAGTAGAGGGAATACAGGCAAATTAGTGCCAAGCTACCATTAACTTAACAGAATTATAAAACCTCTTATGTTGTATCACTTGATACGACCTTTCAGATGAGTCTTTTGCAGCCTGCGCCTTGGTCCATAACAGGTAAGGCCTTTATGGAAAGTGAGTGGTTTTGCTGTATTTATGTTCCATTTTTCATTTCCCATTCCTGGAAAGGATGGGGGGAAAAAAAAAAGATACGGAAAATGTTAGAGAAATCAAGGTATTTCACTGATGTCATCAGATGTGCTAAGCCAAAGCCAGTTGAGGTCAGGAACAGTTTTTCCATTAACTTCCCTGGATCCAGCCTCCTGCCGACAGATGGGTTAGGGGAAGCTAACGAGTATGCCCTGATAGGGTCTGGGCGCAGCCTCCACCCCTCCACAACTACACACAGCAACTTGTTTTCTGGCCCAGTGCAAATGAGCCATGTTTGTTTTCTGCAAAGGGGACTAATGGAGCAAATTTGCACACCACAGCTGGTGCACAGCACTCAGCTGGAGCTGGAGAAGGGAGCGGCTGCTGCAGCACACAGGGCTTTCTAACTTACTTGTATGAGACAGCAGGAAGCCCTCGCTACCTCTCACAGCTGACCCCAAGTGATTGCTTTACCATTATTTATTTTTATTATATTAATTTTAATCATAGTATTTATTTTTATAAGTCTTTATTATTATTTATTATAATTTATTAATATTCATTATCTAGAAATAATAAACTTATTATTTATAACTAATAATTTATTAATATTTATTGTTTATATTTATAAATAATATATTATATATATTATTTACTATCACTTCTTTTTATTATAAAACTTATGGCAGACACACGTTCCTATGGCTACAAAGGGCAGCTTACTGAGGCAGACTTACAGGCAGGGTAAAGAAAAACAAGTTAGTTTACACTGCATTGGTTTCCCATATACGTAACCCAAGTTGAGCTATTGCTCAGCAAGGTAAAGAAATCACTTTGCCTTTCTGTGCCTCGGTCTCCTCAGCTGTTAGCTGAGGACAGTGACACCTACCACCCACAGCAAAGCACGTAATCTATAATGCTTTCATCCATACGTTTCAGAGCAAGGTATTGCCATGTCTTCTGCCACATAAGTGAAAATCGTGAGGTTGCTACAGCTGAACACCCAGTTAAATCAAACTTGTGGCTACCGAGTGATACCTACAGCACTTCCTAACGGTACGCAGCAGCCGCAGAGCTGGAGAGAGATGGGCTCAGTGTAGGATGTCCACACTGTACCTGCTCCCCACACCACACCCGTACAGCTGTCGGGAACTAATGAAGATAGGAAGGAGGTGGCCTCTCGCTGAGCAATCCCCACGGAGCAACCACCCAGCTGTTCTCAGCCAGGCACCGGGGCCCTACGGATGCCCCTCCCACCCAGCTACTCTGCAGAGATACTCCGCAGGCAGCCTGCTGACTTGGCTCCCAACCTGAATTCCTGAATTTAACACTCATTCCACAACATTTAAGAGCTGTGACTGAAAACTATTACTTATGCATGTAAATATCTGTTTCTGCTGCTGAAAGCAGTAACAGCATTAGTTTGGCTAACACTGCATGAGCACGACACCTCTTTAACCACTGTAGAGCAACAGTAAAGGTCACAGTTGGTGGCTGCTTTAGCAATATAAGAAAGAAAAAAATCTTATGCTTAAAGCAGGCAGACAATAATTATTATTTTTTATCTTGGGGGGTTCTTCATTTAAATGGTGCTTTTATTAAGATACAATATTTTTTAAATATTCAGTTTTACACTTCAAATTATGGTAAATCTAAACTTAAAACACAGTATCGGTAAAAACTAGATTACTTTAAAAAGGCTATTAAATATATATTCCCTATGTATATACTACCCAAGCTCTGAAGGAAGTCCTTGGCTAAGCAGCTGGAAGGAGGATTTTTTAAACTGTTAAATAAGCCTTGAAAGCAGTAGCTTCTTTTGCAGGTGCAGAAGGAACGTCTTTGCTTCCATTTCTCCAGCAGGTTCACACCAATGAAAGAATGTTTAAGTCAACATTAACAGCCTGACTGGGAGCTGGGAAACTGGGAAAGCTCCTTTTCTTCTCCAGTTCCTGAACATAAGCAAAATGTAAGCTGCTGACATTCACCAGTCCACCAGTTTTGAAAACAAATTAGAAATAATCACTGCAGTTTCCTTGCTACACATAATAATCTGGGTTTTAGACATTCATTTGAAATGTGAAATGTTTAAATAATTGGGTTTTTTGTACACTGAGGATATTTGGACCATTCTACTTCTCTAGGAATGCTAATGCAGAATATTGTTTTCCACGTTTTAACAGTCTCCATTTCCAGCCAAGTAGAGGTTAACAAAATTGCAATTAAAATGTCTTCTGACTTCTTAAAAAATATGCGTTATTACTTTCTAAAAAAATTAAAAGCACATGTCAAAAACCTAAATGTTAAAAAATCCAAATATATGTATGCATGTATATATATATCTCTGTAGCATATGTTCTGAACAGTCAATCCCCAAACTGCTGCTAGTTCTTAGATTTAACACTACATCTGTCCTCTTGCTTGTCTCTCTAGTTCCTTCTCATGTCCGTGCATCAGAGAGGAGCGGGATTTTGGCGAAGCAGCTTCCAAACCTGCTGTCTGTGCCCTGCCTGCCCGGCCGGTGCCCCAGGGCGCTGGCAGAGCGGCTGCTCAGGGCACCCATCGCACCGCGGCTGCTGCGGGACCGTCAGCACGACGGTGACATGAGGGTGGCTGCAAACACAGGGCTGCCTGGTGACAGACTCAGTGTCCTTTGTGCAAGGAAAGAGCAAGAAGGGAGGCATTCAGTGCATTCAAATACATACTGGGGGAATAAAAAAAATCTGACATTGTGAATGTTTATACAACTCCCTCATAACATCGGGAGATTGGCCAGCTGCCGAAGATGCAAGTGCAAGCACAGACGTGCAATCTGTTTCACTCCCACACATTGCACTGACATCCACACATGGAGAGCCAAGTAAGTTCTGCTCTGGGATACTCACGTGTGACGCCCTTTCCTTAGCCACATCTATGAGGCCTGGGCTCACTCGTGACTGTGAAAGGCCAAAAGAGCGGAGAGCCAAATTCCACCCTCACACACACACAGTTAACGCCCCCTGAAAGCGGGGTGTGCTGCAGATGCATACCTGATGGCAGCCCTTGGCTGCAGCTCCTTGCAAATGGGCCGAGTACAGCTTGGGTTGCACTATCTAATTCAGCAAAATTTCACTCTTTAATATTTAGTGCATGAGTTTTTAGGAAAAAGCTGTTAAAGCTGAATTGGATACTTGGACTTGTTTTTCCCAGGATGGGAAGTCATACACTTAGTAGCTCTGTATCCTTTATGATTAGGCTAATCTTATATCCAAGATCCCTCTACAAAAGAGCTTGACCAACCTACTGTGCCATGCAAAGCACAGTGATACCAAGCGGCACAGCAGGGTTTGTCCCGCATGGTACATGCTGAGCATAAAAAGCATACTACAGCTGGAAGGTATTCTTTACACCAAAAATGTCTAGGTTTTTATAGTGCCCTGGTTTCTCCTGCTGTAAAGATTAAATGGCTGGCTTTGCTGTGCCTGTCCAGCCTGCGGCACAAAGCCACGCTCCCTTCTGCAAGGACTGTGCTCTGCTAGACCACAACCCATGAGTAACGCTGTGCTAACGTGCAAATCTGAAACAAAGTGTATAGTTAGAGATGGTATCTTTATGAGACAAATTAGGGTATAATTGGAATACACAGATAAGCTTTAGAGCACGAGTCCTGCGTCAGGTTTGAAACACAAGCAGCAAACTTCAAAGTTAAATAGAACTGAAACCTATTACACTGAGTTTAATTATTCTTAGTTGAACTTAAGTGAATCAGGGTAACTGGCGGAAAAAGCAGGTGACGTCTATGGAAAGGATGGAGGAAATGGTGTAGAAGAAGGGTGAGAAAGCTCTTATATAAGGTATAGCAGGAGAAGAAATTCATGACCTGGGCAATGTGTCGAGGTTAAAGGGGTTGCGGGGGAGGAAACACAGAGATTAGGATGTGACAGAAAAGCAAATAATTTGTTGAAATGATGATTTTTCAGTGTCTACTACATTTAGGTGCCAGGCTCATACTCAGTCGCTGTAAATGTATATAATCAACAAGACATGTAACCAAAGTTACTTAAAAAAATCTCTATACTTCATTGTTTTGAAAAAAGGAATGGACTGCATGAAAGGCAAATGTCTATGCTTATTATTGTCTATAATTACAACTAGCAGTGAACTACTAAATCAACAAAAGCTTGGGCCAACACTATTACTGTCACCCTTGGTTACACGCTGCCCACACATGCTTATGTTGCTAGCAAAAGTAGCCCAGAGGAATGGTAATGCGAAGCCCGTTTAAACTAAAGCACAAAAATGAGAAACCTGTAACAATAGAAGAGGACTGCAAATGTCAGCCTGGTACTTGTGAGACTAAATTAAATTAAGTTTCTTCTTGAAGCAAGTTGTGCATTGAGGGAGTGGGTACCTGCCCAACACATTGTCAATTACTATAATCCACAACTACTCCGTTCTTGCACCAGCTGGCAAAGATCAGACCCAATATTGTGTTGTTTCAGAACACTTAGTATAGTGATCCTTTAACCACTCCTCTGCTACACAGATTAGTGTAATTTTATGAATTTTAGATGGACTGTCTACACCACAGACCACTTATCTTGCAAATTAAATCTATAAAGGAACCGAGAAGAATATGGAATGAGCGAGTAGAGTCCAATCTGTATCCCAAACTACTTACTAATTGTTGTGCAAAAGGTTGCCCCAAATCAGCAGTATTTACGTAGTAATACAAATAATTTAGATATATTCTTCTTAAGGCTAAATTCCATCCACAGAAGCAGCAGGAACCAATCTTTCTCTGCCTCTTTCTGTCTCTGCCTCTCCACAAGCAAACAAGATTTTTTTTAAGAAAGTAAGAAAAAGGACAGAAAAAGAAACCTAGACATAAGTCTCACCTTTGCTTTTCGAAGGACATGACCTCGACACGGAGAACTATTTGACGAGGGAGGTCGCTTCAGAGCTGCTGCACTGTTCACAGGTATTGAGCATTCCGTATCACTGGTATCACAACTGGAGATTGGAGAGTTTTCCAAAGTTCGGTGCTTGAAAATTGGAGACTAATGAAGAGTGAAAAGCCTACATTGAGTTTTCTCCAAGTAGTCCCATAGGCAATATTTTCTATCTAGACTTAGAACTGCAGGATTTTTTTTTAAAGAAATCATATCCATAATAATGATGGATAAATGAAAAAGAGGTTAGAACAAAAGAAAACAAAACAATGTGCATGTTCTGTGATGGAAATTAAAGTCCATTTTCTGTGATTAAACAACATTGGGTCATCCAGAGGAACTGACACATCCCTCTCTCATCCTTCTGATGGCTCCTTCTGACATAGATCTATAGCATGCCAGGACTGCCATGCTCCATTGTGAATGTGTGAGATGCAGCCCTTGCAAAGGGTGACAGTGACTGATGGGGGACCAGCACAAGTAGGTCTCCACCACTGCATGATTACTTGGTGCATTTAAATCTCCCTGGGATGATGCGATGTCTCAGTTCATGCACTTTTACAATCATTGAGGACAATGAGGTGTCAGCTTTTGCACATTATCCTACCACATACTGCCTGTGCTTCACAGAATCACAGAATGGTCAGGGTTGGAAGGCACCTCTGGAGATCATCTAGTCCCACCCCCTGCTAAAGCAGGTTCTCCTACAGCAGCTTGCACAGAGTTGCGTACATGTGGGTTTTGAATGTCTCCAGAGAAGGAGACTCCACAACATCTCTGGGCAGCCTGTTCCAGTGCTCTGTCACCCTCAGAGAAGTTCTTCCTCATATTTAGATGGAACTTCCCGTGTTACAGTTTGTGCCTGTCGCCCCTTGTCCTGTCACTGGGCACCACTGAAAAGAGCCTGGCCCCAGCCTCTTGATGGTCACCCTTAAAGTGTTTGTAGACATTGATAAGATCCCCTCTCAGTCTTCTCAGACTTCTCCAGGCTAAACAGCCCCGGCTCCCTCAGCCTTTCCTCATCAGGGAGATGCTTCAGTCTCCTCATCATCTTCGTAGCCTCTGCTGGACCCTCTCCAGTAGTTCCCTGTCTCTCTTGAACTGGGGAGCCCAGAACTGGACACAGCACTCCAGATGTGACCTCACCAGGGCGGAGTACAGGGGGAGCATCACCTCCCTCAACCTGCTGGCCACACTTCTCCTAATGCACCCCTGGATGCCATTGGCCTTCCTGGCCACCAGGGCACACTGCTGGCCCATGGGCTACTTGCTGCCCACCAGGACTCCCAGGTCCTCCACAGAGCTGCCTTCCAGCAGGTCATCCCCAGCCTGTACTGGTGCATGGGGTTGTCCCTCCCCAGGTGCAGGACCCTACAGTTGCCTTTGTGGAACTTCATTATGTTCCTCTCTGCCCAACTCTCCAGTCTGTCCAGGTCTTACTCCCACATCTACCTGCTCCCTGTGGCTGTAGAAAGTACACCAGATGCAGGTGAAGAATACTATTAACACAGAAAGGCATTTAGTTCTGCTCTTATTTCCTGGGCTTAATAAACCTTTTGAAAACTCTCAGTTCCCACTCATTTTACTGGCTCTGAGAACGCAGAGCACTCCCAGCCCACAGTGCTGGAATTCACGTGTTTCATGGCTTTGCCTACCTGTGGGCTTGATGTTCCCGACTTGGGCTCAATAGCCAAGCCCAGTGTGATGCCACCAGCCAAGGCTTTCTTAAGGCTCTCCTTCACCTCGGTCAGTTCTAGCTCCAGGTTTACACGCTCAGCTTCTTTCTGCTTGCACTCCTCTTCCAACTTCTTTAACTTGTCTTCAAGAATCACTTGGGTTTTCCTGCCTGTCATCCACAGCAATGTGGATTAATAAAAATAATATAATAAAATTAACAAAATCAAATTGAACTTTCAATAAGAAGTTTAAATTGACACAGAAATTATTTTCTCTTAAAAATGTAAGGCACAAAGTCTCCAAAAATCAGTGACATCACAAAAAAAGTTAAGTACTTTGAAAAAACCACTTTTTTCATGTAAAGAGTTTAGCAACAGAAATAAAATCCTTTCTTTCAGGTGCCTCCCCAATGTTTCTAGCCTAGTTTCATATCAGTACGTGTTTTGTTATTTTTCCATGTCATGAAAACGAGTCACAATAAAATTATTCCCATGTTCTGCTTGTCTGAAGTCCCCATCAGTGTCATTTCAAAGGTGTGTGTATATATATATATCTCTACACACATGCACATATATATAAAATCTATATATAATAAGTATATATAATATAAATAAATATATATTTATATTTTATATCTATACAGAAAGAAAATACAGGCATTACAGAGTACTGTTTAACATCAAAACCAAACCTCATGTAGTGGCATGTCTTCAGCACAGATTACAAAGCTATCTGGATAACTAAGCTGACCCAGGGCAGAATCCAGCACAAACAAGCCCCTCATACCAGCATTGACTTCAATGGCAGCACGTAGATCTTTTCTTTCTTTTCGGAGCTGGGCCAGCCTGTTCCGGAGTGCTTCCTTCCTCTTCAGCAGCTCTTCCTCTTTGCTTTGTAATCTCTTTGCATCTGCCTCCACACGATTCTTGCCGTATTTGTACTGTTCCGCATCTGTATGTATTGGGTTGTAGTTATTTGTGGTTAAAATTAATAGTAAACCTCTGAACTATTCCCCGAGACTGAACAACACACGAAGCATGTCATGGTTTGAGAAACCGGTTTGCGATCCCTTTTCCACTGGCTTTTTCTCAAGGTCCGTGATTCCTGCTGAGTTCTGCAGCACAGCTACAGAAATTGTATGGGGTAGGCAATTTGTTCTCTACATTCATACGGGGAAGATGAGAAATACCAGTTACCTTGTAGTACATCAGTCTTGAAAAATGGCCTTGACTTTCTGTGCAGTTCAGAGGAAGGAAAGGAGGCTCCTCTTTAGCTCCGAACCTTTGATTTTTAATTGGAAAGGGTCAGAGGAAAAACTACCTGTTTGCCCTTTTGCCTGGTTTCCATTCCTGCTTCAAGTGCTTAAAGAACATGTCTTTTCTCACCTGACATAAAAGAATACAGAGTTGTTCTTTTTTTTTTTTTTTTTTGATACTTAAGAGCTTTCTCTTTTTTTAATTTCCCATATAAATGCTTTAATTTCTTGGTTCACATGTATCTGTGGTCTAATTTATATCACAGCCCCCTCTATACCTGTGCTCCAGTTGCAGACTCAGAAAATAGGTTCGCTAACAGATCACTTTGTCTGTCTGCACATCTGAAGGCAAACTCAAGGATACTAAATCACTCCTCACAAACAGTTGACAAACCAGTTTTAGTTAGTCTTTAGCAACCAAGATGCCTTTACTCCCACAACTATCTATTCCAGTACCAGCTGACCTGCATGATTAGAAAGACACATACTTTTTTCCTAAGTCTAACCCAAATTTCTCACGTAACCATTAAATCCATGACTTCTTAAAAATTCATCACAGGATTAAAAAAACCACATTCTTTCCTTCTCTAGAAGAAGCCGTGCTTTTGACTCCATATTTAAAAAACATGATTACAGCTATTTTTTGCCTGTTCTTCTTTACACAAAGCAATCCCTGGTAGGGATTTCACAGAGGCAATCCACCTGCTCAGAAGAACCTCCTTCTGAATGTGCCACTCACCAGCTGAAATCTCCTCTCTCTGAGGAAGCTTTTGAGCTATGTGGTTGTCTTCATTATTTTATCATGCCTTTTTCTTTTTCGTTAGTGATGAGAATAAGTCCATTTTTGAGTAACCTAACGTTCTCATGTCTTTCCCAGCTCCTCATCTTTCTCTTCTAACAGGAATACAGAATTACTCTCTGCCCCAAATGAAGAATCATTACCCTTTTTTTCTTTTCCTGCTGCTCTCGTGACTTTGCAGCCACGGGTCCACATTTCACTTTTATTGTTCTCCATATGATAACCTTTTACTTCATGGCACAGCTGGAGTACTGAGGAGTCACCAGCGCACACCACATCTCTTTAAAGCCTTGGTGGGCATCTCCCGCTCAGCCTCTCAGCCACAGAAGAACCACAGTGGTTCTTCACCTTGTCTGCTACGACAACAGCTATTTTGGGTATCCCCATGACTCCACTCACAAGCGAGGCAGCGGTGAGGAGAGATACTTACTGGAGGTGGTACGCTTCACACATGACACCGATTCCGATTTCTTGGGCTGGCTATTTAAAGTCCTCCCTTTTCCGCTGATGCCATTAGCAGTCGCAGGAGGCTTCTTGCCTTTGAACTGTTTGAAAACAAAAGTACAAATGGGCTCCAGCTATTCCTGCACCATTAGCACTACAGTCACCCTTTCATCAAGGGCAAAGCTTGACAAAAAGTCGCCTGCTCGGAGAGACTTTACAGAGCGCATTGATTGAGCCGGAGACGGCGCTTCCTCCAGAGATGTCATCTCTGAGAGCTGCCTGCTCAGCGGGAGCCACACCGGCCATCACAGGGTAACAAGGGGATGAACCCTGTTATGTATGTTATACCCAGAGTATGAACCATCTCTGGTGGCATCACCGTCTCCAAGTTATTTAAAACTCTGGCATTTACTGTATTAAGCATGCCATTGTGAGGCAGAAAAGTTGCACCTGTGAATAATTTTATACAGTAAATATTCTTGAAACACACGTTTGTCAGAGTTAATTTCATAAGAAAAGGCCAACAGGGTTTGCCACACAAAAATTCAGCACTTTCTTCTTTACTATAAGACCTTGCCATTCTTGCGGTGCCTAGATTTATTTTTTTTTTAAACAATTATTACACATTTTTAAATGTTAGGACTCAGCATATTATTTCCTCTTAATACAACCTCTAGCTACTTATTAAAAGTTTTTCTTACTCAAAGAAACCTCTCATAATGGCCAGACAAGCTCACAAGATTACCAGAAACAGCACATTTCGTGTCCAAGGGGTTTCCATTTAGAGGGCTCCCCTGCAACGAGCTGAACCCTGGGAAGAGCAACGCTGCCCTGACCAGCCGCAGTGCTTCCACGCTGGAAGCCTTAGCTGAGCACGGGGCGTACATGTGCCATGCTCGGCTCAGCTGCTTCCGAAAGCTTTTGAGGGGTGAGCTGGGAGTACACCGAGAAGCCTGCTTCTGCGGTCAAGGATCAGGGCAGTTCATTGCTCAGGTCCACCTCCAATTCTGCAGCTTCACTGAACGCCAATATTCCAATACGAAGTTTCTGTAAGCGTTAAGTGAGCTAACATGCAATATGTTATATACATATATATATATATATATATAAAAAATACCTTATATACAAGGGAAACACCTATCTAACTGTTCCATTCCAGATCAGATTGAAAACCATTCATCTTTGTGATACATTCACAGGCTTATGCCAACAACCAGCTTTCGGAGACTGGCTCCAGGCTCCGGAGAAGGCTCCTGGTGTGGCTGTGAGCCAGGCTTGCTCTGCCCCCCTGCTGGGGTCTGCCCCCCTGCTGCTGAGGCTGAGCACACAGGACTTCACCTGCTCTGGAGCTTCCCATTTCAGCTGAGGTCCAGAAGCCTGAGGCCATTCTCAGAAAGCAGCACAGACATAGGCTTAGGTGTTTTACACCTAAGAAAACACCAGGCAGTAATTTAAATATGGTGTATACATACTATATACAATATCATTTAGTGTACATATATATATATAATGATATATTTGTATAGTCACAAGATATATATAACCATAGTATATACAATATACAAATTCGTAAAATTCTATGGAGGCAACTTTGCTGTCACAGCCTAGTCATATTTCACTTTGTTGTGTTTGGTTTTTTTAAAAGTCATCACTGCCTAAGGAGACAGAAGGCAGCTAGATACGCATTCAGGTTAAGTTTGGAAGGTCACATCTATTTTTTTGTTATTATCCACAATCTGTAAATCATCAAGAACTTGTGGGGAAAGCCCTTCCCAGGTGTCAATACTTCCACATCAGGATTTACAACTTAGCAAACCTGTTGCATTTGCAGGGGGCTCCTGACTAAACTCCAAGCACTTCAGCGTTAACTCTAAGAGACTGAACAGGCCATGGCCCTTAAGATAACAACCAGATCAACAGAACAGCAACAAAACAAAAAGCTTTGTTAAGTATTAAATAGTACAGTACCTGCGAGCCAGATCCCCTCCCCACCGCAGAGGTATTAGTGACAGACTGAGCAGAAGACAGATTGGATGAGACAGGGTATTTGTAATGGTTAGAGGAGAGTTTGTCAGTAGATAGCCTATTGGGTTTTCTGTCAGCTGGCGGACAGCGCGCAAAGATTTTTGGAGACGGCAAGTTATCGTACAGGCCTGCATTATCATAAAGCATTTCTTCTCCAATGTTCCTGCTACGAGAAGAAGGAAAGCCATCTTCTGGTTCCCACTGCAACACATACACTTTGGCAGTTAGTAAACGATATACCATGCAGAACCTCCCAAGTGAAATTAAAACACTAGCATTTCTTTTGACGGTAACCAGCCCTCAGTGTTTAGCAAGCACATGCTTGTTGCCTACACTTTGAGTCAAAATGTTTAGAAAGTGGGGGAGGACACAGTGTGGAAAAGCACTGCATTACATGGCTCATAGCCTCAGTCCTGTGCATCTTCCACAGCATGAGCAAACCAGCATCATCCCATCGCCCTTGCTGTTCCACAGTCTGCACCTTCAGTGGTTGGCTCGAGCACCAAGGGGGCACAAGCAGACTGTGTTAACAGGAGGATACTCACAGGCTACACAGATGAATCTGCGGGATTACATCTGGTACATGAGCTGTTAAAAGTAATATGGCCTAACAATTAGCAGAAGCCAAGAGGGTTGGGGTTTTTTTCATATTTTTTTTTCTTTCTTTCTCCAGGCTATATGTCTTTCCAGTGAATACCAGCTGTTGGTATGCTAGCATTACACTTTATTTGCTGGAGAATTATTATTCTGAGCTAACCAGCTAAAATAGCTACAGGCCATTCCCTTTTTTTCTTTTTTTTTTTTTCTTTTCAGAAAAATGGAAAGCTCAACAACAATAGTGCAGTGATTCATTCAATTAATCTTAAAAGAAACCAACCTGGTTGCCAAATATCCTTCCTTAATCCATGCTGGCTGTGGCAGTATACTGCTCATACAAAGGCATAAGCGCATCCAAGAACTGCACACACAGACTACTCACCACACATGTGGTTGTCTGTTGTTCCCAAGAGGGGCTTTCTACCATCTTTCTGACATTACTAAGACATGATGGAAGACTGAGCTTGAGGTCCACTTCACACTCCAAAACTCTGACTTTCTCTTGAGTTCAGCCTTAGCGGGGGCCTTTACGAAGCAGCCCAAATTAAGAGCTGACACAGGCTGCAGCTCCCCTGTAAATCTTCCTGAGGATCATGTATTACTATGGGTTAACAGCCACTATGTGTTAAACCCTATTACACATCTGCCTACAGTCAGCTCTGCAATTTATGCAAGATGGAAGCGACCACTGTGGTTCTCCTTTGGGATAAGCAGTACCTGCTGTCATGGGGAATGCAGCCCCAGGGACTGAGAAGCATGTGGGTGTTGTTTATTTTTCAACAGACACCAAAAAGTGCTGCTGTAACCGAGTCTTTAATTTTGCCAGGTCCAATGTGATCTAAAAAATACCCCCTCGAGTGAGTATTATATTCAAGGACTTGGCAACAAATCATCAACAGGCAACAGCTTTCTAAATGCACGTTGGCTCACGTGCAGGTTAATGTAAACAGTATGGTCCCACACCCCTAGCACTCTGTAGGTGTGAGAGGAGTTTGCAGCCCCCAATCAAAAAAAATAGGAGTTCATTTGGAAACTGCCCAGTGGGGCTTTTTAGATAATATAATTTTCAGATGTCCACGCATTTAACACATGCAAACCATTTGTTCTGTGCAAATTCAATTCTTACCGATCCATTTATGCAAGGAACATCATCGTAATGAAGTGCCATTCCACTCGGACAGGCGTAGCCATTGGCAGTGCTTCCCCGATACGGATTTGTAGATATAACTCGCCTGTTCATGAAACTGAATAAAGCAAAATAAAAATAATAAAACCAGTACTTTAACCTAAGTCTCAATGATGATTCAGTGGTATGTTCCCTGCATCTGGTTATGTAGCCTGGAAGCACATATCTTCTCACTTTCTACGGGACAGTTTTCCTTCTTTTGGTACTCACATGTTGCTGCTAGCAGCCAGTATTACAACATATGTTCCTGCACTCCGTTCTTACAGTGGGGATACAACTGTGTGAAAGCCAGGAGGGCAACAGCTGTAACTGCTCAGTGGCATGTTTACATGGGAACCTGCTGATCTGTGTTATAAACCAGCTTGCCCGTGTCCCATAAAAGTTCCCTTCTTGTCTGCGTCAGGGAGAAGCAGGTGTTTCTGGATGCATGCGTGCTCAGGGGGGAGGCAAACTTACGAATCAGGAGAAACAAGAATCAAATCCAGCAAAAATTTGAAAAAAACCACAGTGGAACCTTGATGAAATCTAAGTTAACATATTTATCAAAATTTGTTAATTGCTTCCTCAAAACCGGGGAATTTTTCTTTTCCATATCAGAACTTTTGGCTGGGTAGAGCGTGCACAATGGCACTATACTTCCCAACTCTGCGTGGGTAATTGTGCATGCAAATACTCTATACGCTCATTCTTGCTCTATTGCAGACAGTGGATCTGAGTCCTCTGGAAACTTCAAAAGGGGTAGATTATTCTTTTTTATTTAATTCCTCACACACACACCCCCCACACACACACACCACCCCCACCCCCACCCCACCCTTGTAGCTTGTTCTACTGCAGAACACTTGCAAGATATCATGGACTACAACAGGCTTGCAAAGATGTAACAGTGCAGAAAATGGCAGAATCATGCCCAATAGCGGTAACGACCCCAAGGGAGAGTTTTCCTTCGTATCAACCACTGAAATTGAATGAGGTATAGAGTGAGATCCCAAATAATTCCTATAGCTTCAGGTGTACATGCATGGGAAAACAAAGCTTTCCATCCCAAACAATGGAACTATTCAGACTCTGTGCTGACACTCATAAAATATGATAAAGCCCTACTAAACCAGAGAGGGTCTTCTGTAGCGCTGGCCGGAGCTCAAGAATGCTGTGGTTTCAACAGTTGCTTTCTTTTGGCTTTGAAACAACATGGAGTCCCTTCAATTTCTTATTCAGAGGGAGACAGACCTCATCCAACTGCGGCTCACCTGAGCTGCGGGAGACCTGGGCTCACAGGAGGGACGAGTGTGCCCAGATCAGCATGAACCTTTCAGGGCAGTGCAGGGGTGGAATAATCATTAGAAGCTTTTCTTACTTCGAACAAGCCAACAACTAAAAGCCCAAGATAAATTCCATGACCAAAATGTTTTAAACTTTATCATATCTCACACTTTACTAGACATTATTAAAAGGCTGCATTTGTTCACTGTTCCCCTTAATGGAGAGCATTCATCAAGTGTTTCTGGTTTGCCTGAAGGTCTGCATTTGGAGTCGTTATTGTATTTCTTACTATTTGAGTCGTTTCAATGAGAGGAATGTATTATAACCCTGTCTGAAAACTGGGATATTCATTAATGACATCTGATGCACCTGTAGTAACTATTTCCACCACCAAAGGAAGCTAAGATTTATGTGAGCATCTGCAAACACTTCATAAGCATTATTTCACTAAGCCTCATTAATCCTGTTTACAGATGCATCCATGTAAGTTAACTGTATTCTGAAAATGCTAAATGGGAAAGGAAGTAAGAGAAAACCTACTTGGAAGCATTTTTAATTCAGCCTTTCCTAGATGCCTAATGGTTTAGATGAAGAAAATTGATGGGACTATTCATGAAGAGCCAATCATTATGCAAAGCATCAGTCTCAGGAAACGATTAACCAATAATCCAAAGTAACTGTGTGATAATCAAAGCTTTAATGATAACTGCAGTTAATTTGGAATACTGATATTCATTCTATAAGGGGCAACAATAGTATTTTATTAACACTTAAGTATCACTGTAATTTCTCTTCATTTTCTAGGAGTAGCTGAAAAATCAGCAGACAGCTACTCTAGTTGCTTATCGACAAGCTCTTACAGTCTTTTAAAGGCACCCAATGAATTTTAACTAATTCTTAATAGGGGAATTCTGCTATTTTGCAATTTGTTTGACATTCCTTGCTAACATGTGGTCTAGTTGCATATGTTTTTTCACTTGGCTGCAATTAATACCACATTTGTTCAGAAAAGGAAAGCCACACAGTATTCAGGGGGACAAGGTTTCCATTCTATTTCTTTCTTAAATGTGGTTAATGCTCAATGCTGACTGAAGCAAAAATACACATCAACACAGGATAAACCTTTTGAGCCTTATTAACTTCAAAACAAATATTAACATTAGTCTGTAAGCTAAGGGCATTTTGATTCATTCAAAATTATCTGGTCTTCACAAAGCTGGGCTTGTGGTAACACTGAGTCACTTTGATTTCTATCAGAAGTCACTCAAACCAGATCCTGAATGAAGCTGCGCAATTTCCCTCATTAAAGCTCTCTTAACACTTTGCTAATGGCAGGAGACTCTTCTTTCGGAAAACTCTGAAGGTTTTGCCTTTTTTTTTTTCTTTTTTTTTTTTCCTCCTTTTTTTCCTTTCATTTTCAGTCTGTTTAAAGTTATAATGGGCAGATGGGGTCTGATTCTCTAATGTATTAAGTCACACAAATTCCAAATTTGTGTGGGGAGTCTCATTTTGCAGCAAGACGAGGGAAGCTGCCTTTGCCAGCTGTCTTCTCAGTCCACCCGCTTTCTGACCGCGGGAAACCATGGGAACATCTGCAGCAGGGCATCCTGCCTGTCCCAACTGTTCCATCACTGCCGTGTCTAAACCACCCCATCTAGCCAAGGAAAAATGACAGTCCTTCCCCACTGAAGACTGCTTTAATGCCTGAACTGATTTGAACATGTAAAACAGTATATATGCTAAGCATGCATTACTTTTCTTAGCACAGGATCAGTACTGGGGAATTCACTGTACTGATCTGCAATTTGTTCAAATAAACAGAGTTTCTGTGCTGTGCCGTAGACACCTTCCCAGTTTCCACCTCCTAAATTAAAATCCAGAAATTAATTGGACTGGTGTGAGCTTGATGAAGCTTTTAATTAATCATAAAGAACTTGAGAAGGAAACACTGAGAATGTCACTATCCAAGACTTATATCCGCTATACATTTTTAGTGTACGGCATGTATTGGCCAATATACCCTGTACATATTGGCTATACGTACAGCAAATACAGCAATAGATAAATGCGAACTACGTAGCTGCATATTTGTTCTAAGTCACCAGGCAAAATAAAAGATTAAAATATAGCATTTGATAAGATTTACTGAAAAAATGAGTAAAGATTTGAGTAAAGTTGCATAGTGTCTGCATCTTTCACAGAACTTAGCAGGATGCCAACATGATAATCATACGCACATCTAACATGCTGCGATGCTGCAGCACTTCAGAAGTTCAATATCTGGCAAAGGGGGAGGTGGATTTTGATAAGCTGTCTTGGCACCAGAGTTAACATACGGATACAAGTTCTCAGAGTACTGGAAACACCCGGGTAGCTGAATGCCTCTCACCAGAAGGTCTGTTTTGCAGCCTGGATGACGCTTGCCGTCATTTCCACGTCGATGTAGTCATAATGCAGAGCTCCGGGGTCTGTCGAAGACCCTGTTTCCGCCAGCAAAATTCCTATCCATCTGCCCATGTCTTCAGAGGAGGATGCCTGCAAGGAGAGGGCAAGAACGTTATGTCAGTTCTTTGCTCTGCCACTGAGCTGAGCATTACTGCAAAACAGCACATTCCTCTTGGCTGACAAATTGCTACCACATTGTAAGAGAGGCTCTGGTTTCTCTCTGCTGAACTCCTAAAAACCTCAGGGTTTCTTGTTAAATCTGCTTTGCTAGGAGTGCACTTTAAGTAAGCCATGTGCTCATCAGCTATGATGTAATACAAAGTGGGCAATCTCCAAAAAAGAAGAAAAAATAATTGTTTAAGGCTAGTGGATTTAGATTCAAGTCACACTTATTCTAGACTACAGAAAATGTAAAGCTATAACAGAATTATTTTCCTGTGCTATGCTGGGGGATGTTAGTTAGTAAGACTCCTGAGAAGAAAACGTCGGTCACAAGTAGAAACGAGAATGAAATAAAAGAGAGAATGAAACAGTAGAAGATATTTTTAACGTTTTTTTTAAATTCTGCTAAATTTGTCTAGATGATGGCATTCATTTTCCTAATGGCACAAGTAAAAACATGAACACTATTAAAATAGTTTTAAACCTTTCACATTTGGCTTCAAGTCACCAATTGCAAAGCTAAACAGTAGCAAAATAAATAATGGAAAAAAGAGGGGGAAGAGGAAACGGTGCTGTTTCTAAATTTCTTGTTCTTTTTAAATATTTCCTTTCCTTTTGTAATTCCTTGAGCTGCTTTCTAGTTTTTCAGCTTCTCTGAACTGCTCACATATAACAGCCCTGGTTTCAAGGACAGGAGACTAATGTGACCTGCAGTTGGAAACCCAAAGCGGTCAAAGTATCCGCGATGCCACTGAAAGCAAAAGGTTGCCTCCTCCTGTATCTTCATTACTTTTGGTTTTAAGTATCTTCAAATTTCAAAATATGATTAATAAAGCCCCTCAAAAAATCCTGACCCACCTAACACAGCTGAAAGTATGCCCTTCATACTGTGAGGAGTGTGCCAGTGCGTACACGTGCACTCTGGCAGGAGCCACGCCAGGCTGCTGGCACACTGCGTTTCCTTACTGCAGAATTGCATTAATACGGATACAGAGCCAGCAAAAGGAGTTGACATAAGTAGCAGACAAATGAGTCAAGAGGGCTAGAGTTCCCATCAACAGTGATCCAGTATTTAATTATTGATAAGTTATTTACCCCAAGTAATTACATCCCTGATGTAAAAGCGTGCCTAGAGAATGAGCAGGGATATTTTAGTAGCAGGTCAAGGGAAGGTCAGTATAGAGAAAAGCATCTTGCTAGAGAAGATTTCTGAACAGCATTAAATCTCAGTTTTCTCTTTGCCTACAACTCTTAGTATTTCTTTTCTCCTTGCAGTATTTTATTATCCAGTTCTGCAACAATATTATTCCAAAGCTTTTTTTAATGGCCAGGATGTATGAAAGTGCTTCCCTAATTTAGCTTGTGGGTGTTCCCACAAGCCATAGCCATTAGCAACCACCACACCTCGAGCACAGCGACCTCCTGCCCGTTCCGGAGCAGGCGGAAGGTCAGGGGATGCTTCGAATCCAGTCCCAGGATGACTTCACAGCCACGGAGAGGGATAGAAACAATGTGTGTCTTCAGATCTGTCCTGTCCTTGTGGAAAATGAGTTTATTATCTTTCACTCTGCACCAGCGCTCACGCCAACGGTTATTTGAGAGCACATTGAGATATCCTGCAATAAAATGAAACATGAGATATTTCACTCCTGATTTTTTTTTAAAAGGAAAAAAAAAAAAGAAACTTACATTTCATTGTAATGCTAACACTTAAACAACTTATTGCTCTTATAATAGAAAGTTCAGATGGATTTTAGGAAGACAAGTAAATGACCCTGCCTCACTTCTTTTAATGAAAACTTTCCCTGTATCAATAACCTAGAAGTAAGCATAAAATGGTGTGGTCCTGCTCATGTGCAAAGGGCTGTTCTGTGTTAGTCACTGCAGCAGCTGCACGAGCAGGAGCACACCGATCCCCACGGTTTTAGTAAGAATGGGAGAGGGACAGTGATAAAAAGGTATGTATACAGCCCATGTGCTCACACAGAAGACCTCTGCCATGTGTAATGGCTTTGATAACTGTGACTGACCAAAATTTTCTGGGAAAATCACAGCTCATATGATGTAATTAGGTGATGAGCTACCTTATGTAGCATCCAAAATCAGTGTTTTAAAGACCTACTAAGCACTGATGTTGTATGTTCCAATTTAATTTAGAAAGAAGAATGTACATTTGGTTTGCAACACTTCTAAGGCAGAATTTAAAAGCCTGCTACTGATGCCGACAAAATTCATATTGGTTTAAAATTTAAGAAGTAAATGTATAAGAAATTTAGCTAAACTTCAAGGCAAAAGTTTAAACAAAGATATTATTTTTTTCTAGGGACAATACAGTACCCTTCAACAAATCAAAATTTCATGAACAAATTGCCTTTAAAAAAATCTCACTTTTCTTATCATGCTCTATATCGGATACAGTGTTCAGGCACATAATATCATTAAATGGGCAGTGGGTTGTTTTTTTCCTTCTTTGTCCCACAGCAACAATCATTCCAGACTCAAACCTTAAATCAAGACAATGCCCAGTTTTCTTGCCTTATTTAGTTTGGGAATGAGAAAAAAATATAAATCTTTTCCTTTTGCTTCCACATTACAAACAGTACATGAATTCATCATGTTGCCACTTCCAAACAGGCTATGAGGAGGGAAACAAATGGTATCTTGCACAGGCCAGAATTTATGTATAAAAATTATCTTCTATCTCAGGTCTGATTTTCATTTAATCCTGTTGGATAGCTATCTCTTTAGTTTTCATTAAAACTATGACTTATCATTAATTTTTCTGGGTTTCCCTTCCAACATTATGGTTCCAATGTCAAAGCTTGATCCAACAGGATACAGCAGATCAAAATTGCGCACATCTTGGAAGGTGCCATAAAAAAAGGAGGATGTGCACAATCCTCTGATTTTGGCTCCTTGGGACGATCACACTCTTCAGCTCTTCTCCCTCCCCCTGCAACAAAACCCTGTATAGCTGTGCATTATACTAATCCCTAGAAATGGAAAACTCTTCACATGCAAGCCAGCTGGCTTGTTTTGGAGTGAAAATCCTTTTTTTTCACAGTACTTGTTTTTCCCCTCTTCTCCCAGCACACCTCTCAGAAAAGCTCTTCCAAACCCTCCTGCTTCAGTCAAACTAAGCAAGATCCCATGCTTTATGCTTTTCCGCCCACATATCCCCACTTAAACCTTCAACAGTTGACATGACCAAAATGCCTTGAGTGTGTTCCCAGCTCGAGCATCAGCAATTCAGTTTAGCCCAGGCAAAGACCAGCCATGTTGCAGGCAAGAGCTCTGCCATGACTCCAAGTGCAGGTGGGTTTAGTTTCCACCCTAGCTGGGTGTCCCCGACAGCTCCACTGGGCTTCGGGCTTGTGAAAGGCGGAGCCTTCTAAAGCGTTAAAGCCTTCACCTATGGAGCAGCCTCCCCGAGGGCATTGAACCAAGCCAAAATTCTGGTGGTGAGAAACTCCTTCTGCAAAGACTTCCTGCCATGACCAAAGCCTAGACACGCTTATGTATCTTCCTACAAAATCTGCAAGCGGTGTTGAGTAGAGCCAAATGCAGGCAATAGTAATGGCTGTATTTATGTCTATACCCGAAAAATGGATAGAAATACCAGGAATTAGATTGTACAGCTGTGGTTAACATCTCACATAATACAGAATTATCAACGGAGTATGAGAGCCCGGAAGTCTGAGCTTTTATGGAAGCCAGATGCTTCAGACAATGCATCTGACTGGACACAGCTTTTCCCAGCTGTTCTTTTGGTTGATAAATCACATCTGTACTTAGCTGATGTATAGACATATATACACACACTTATTTAATCAAAAATTGCTTATGTGAATGATTCCCAAAGTGTGGCTTGAGAGCCACCTGTGATCTATGAAGTTCTCGCTGGTGGTCCATGGATCTGCTTCTTTCACATTGGGCAAGCATCTATCACACTTCGTGCAGTTCTGCCAGCTGCTGCCTAATCACATATTTTGGGGTTTCCCGAAGTTTTCCTAGTCAATTGAAGGGGAAAAGGCAAATCCAAATTCAGAATCTGGTGCAACTGCTTCACAGCTTTCTTTCTATGGAAGTTTTTTTTGGAAGGGATTGGGAGAAGGGTGGGTTCAACCTTATTCACATATGGAAGTGTTACTAAATACTGGAGCACCAAAAGGCAAACAGGAGAATGTAAATACATGGCATTGTTTGAAAACACCAGAGCTGTGAGGACATCAGCTAAGCGCATTGCACAAAGTCCTAAACTGTAAGCAAACATTAACAGCTAAGATACAAAACATAAGCATTTTCTGCATGCCTTTTTGTATATTTCCTTGGTGCTGCCAGGCACTATAGCCGTCATATGGCACAATCAACATTAGAAGGTAAAAGAGCTTACTAGAAATTTGTTACAATATTTTGCCTACTTTAGGAATCCACATTTTAACTCAAATTACTTTGGTTGAGGCCAGTCAACAGCTGTCTTGATTGCTATCCCATAAAACTTCAGCGTGATCTGCCCTAAAAGACTTGACCCCTTCACAAGAACCTTCTTCTAATTCCTAGCCTAAACTTAATTTCATAGTCCAGACTATATTCATTTTATATCCACTTGTTTGAAAACCAACGTTGTTCCTTTCAGCTTTTTGACGACACTTCTCTTCCCCCTCCTCTTTGCAAAGAACAATGACATTCCTTCTGAGCCTGGGCTATCGTTTTATTTAAAATGTCAAGTTCTTTTAGTCTCTTTTCAAATGACAAGAGTGTGATCACTCCTCTTTAAGTCTGAGTGCAACCTTCTGACGTCGGAGGAAGAATTATAGCGGTAGAATCAATTTTAGAAGAATTTCTAGGCTAGAATTTTGTTTTCTTTTAGTCACAATGTGCATTTAAGACTGAAGGAGAAAAATCACTTACCACATGTTGGAACATCTTCTTCAGCTGATGAGGTCTGTTCATCTGTTGATGGCTTTTTCTTTCCTAAACCAATGATCTTCGTTATTTTTTTCCCTGTTACTTTAGTCACAGTGCCCTTGGCTTCTGCCTTTGAACTTTTTTTCCTCTTCACTGTTAAGAAAGCAAAAGTGTGCATTTTAGTGTGTTTAAACTAACCAATGAATAGAGAGAACCTGAATAAAACCAGTAGTTCAAACAAACTAGTGCAAGGTGAACATCTGTACAAAAGTCGCAGGCTGCAATGAGGTAAACGTTATATGCCCTCTCTAATGCAGATGCCTATAAATAACCTCTGTGCTACAAAAATCATGACATTCAGAAGGATAAGAAAAACAAAAATTAAGCTTCTAGTTTAATAAAATCCAATCAAGCTGCAAGTCTCTTTCTATAGCAGTCACCATCCAACTTATTAGCATGACTGAGGTACCTGTGTACAAATTTAGCTCATATACACAAGAATAAAAATCCAGCCAGATGATCCTTTGTTGTTCCTAAACACTTACATCAAAATACTTCAACAACTAAGTATGCAAGAGAGACAGAATATGCTTGCCTAGTGAAAATACTCCTGTCATGTACAATTAGGTTAAGGTATGTTATCACAATGGACCTTTTAGAAAGACAAGACTTATAAATTAACTACTAACAATTAAATTAGTGGGATCAGTATGGGCATTCAATGGTTAGAATTTGGCACCTTCTGTGATCCTGAGGACTTGGAAAGAAAAAGCTCTACTGAAAAGCGGTATTTTGCTAACATCCAGTCTATGCTTTCATTAGCTTAATATGACACTAGTAGTATTACAGCTCTGTGCACTGAGGCATCTTGAGCTGCTGAACACAACATGGCAAGGACTATGGATGTCATTTTTGAAAGTGACTGCATGACTATAATTCTAACAAATTAAAAAAAAGTTTCTAAGATTAAACAGCATCAGAAAGAAAGACCTTTGATTTACAAAACAAAACAAATGAAATAAACTTTCAGAAATTGCATTCAGCGGCCTAATTTGGATTCCATCAACAGAGCAACAGTCTCTCTACCAAATGACAGGGCAGCAAAAATACCCATCAGCTTGCCCTGATAAATGATTTTGATGAAAAATACATTTAGGATAGTTACTGGCTGAGCTGCTATAACTTTATCCCTAACATATCAATTCCCTTTGCAACAGGGAACATTTAATTGTTATGGGCTTGTGTAAACTGAGGAAAAAAAGGACAAAATATTCATATGAGAAATGACTGTATGAATTGATGAACTGGGAAGAAGAATGCACAGAAAATAGGCACACAGTTTGGGACTCACAATGGGATAATTTATCATATTTAGTTTAATTGTTAGGAATCACGGAACATTATTTAGAAATTGTATCTGTAGCCAAGACTGTACAAATCTGTCACCTGCTGCATGCGGTGCCGAAGGGGAAAGGCAGCTTTTCAGGCACGGAGAGCTGTTCACCAGCAAACTCCAACACAGCGATGCGCACGTGCAAGCAAAGGTCTAATTCTCTCTTCCTAAGGGAAGGGTGTTCACAACTTATATTTTGCTCTCTACACATGCAACAAGCTCCCGTGTTCGAGGGAGGAAGGCTACCCGTCCCATCTGTTGATGTCACCTCTTGCCCAGGGGATGACCCGAAGGCAGAGCCTGCCCGCAGACCAGTCTCCATCGCTCCCAGCAGCAGCCAGTGACCAACTGCGGCTGTTGAGTGGGGAGGAAATGAAAAGCACTGAAAAAAGCCAGAGACACAGAAAAACTAATCTCTCTGAGACACAAGCCCAAAGAAATCATTCTCATGAGCATGAACAGACAGTGGAACAAGCCCATTTCAGTGTTTTTTTCTGATTTTCTGTCCTATTTTCACACTGCTGTTTTATTCTCCTGCAGAACTGAGAGGCAGCAGAAATAAGGCCTATGACTTAATCTTTTCAAGTCTAAAGAATATACTGATCGCCTGACTGCCAGTGATTATTTTTCACAAAAGCCTTTTCTTCTCATTTCCTTCCCCAGAGCAAAACGAGCAGCTGGTGAAGAGCCGAGCAGAGGCTGGCTGGTGGGTGACAGCTGGAGGTGACCACTCGCCAGGGTCTCCCTTCCCACGTGCTCCCTTAAGCGTTTCCTATCCATTGTTTAAAAAACAGCATAACTTCATCCAGAACCCCTTAAAATGATGCCAGGGATATTTTAACCTTCTTGCGGTCAGTCATGCTGATTATTTTTATTTACTACATATTGAAGGTCACAATTTTCCAAAGCAACCAGCATTTTTAATTACCCTCCTTGGCACACCTAAGCTGGGCTGGTTTTCCAGTAGCTCGTGCTCCATCAGCAAGCCTCCCGCAGGGCACCTGAGCCACCGGGCACTTTTGGGCATCGTGGACAACACAGCTTTTGGGTCACAGGTGTTTCTCAGCAGGTTTCAGAGACTAAAACGGTACCGCACTTATTGAAAGCTTAATAGAAGATTTTACAGGGTGAAATCTAACCACGTAGCACAACTTCCAGAAAACACAAAACCTGACATTGTTCCATACTATTGGGTATGTCAGAGATCTGTATAGTCAGGAAAACAACCCAGGGAGGAGATAAAGGAAATGAGTCAAAAGGTGAGACGGTGCCGGCACCAAGGCCAGTATTGACGTTGTGCTCACTGCAGCTCACATTACCCTTCATCTTGACAGCTGCAGAAAAATGTCTTATCTAAATGTATCACTGCTAAACGGCAAGTTAAAGTCACAGAATTTCTTCTGATTTGGGGAGGAGGGAATGCAATGGGGAAGAGAGCACAGGGGTTGAGTGTTTGAGATACAACTCAGACAAAATTCCCTCTGGGTTTGGGATTTACTTTTGTTAAGATTATAAGGACTACAAAACTTGCGTGGCTCCAAAGTAGCACATGTAAAATTATATGCATATATACTCACAAACCCACTGTTACTACAGGATTATATACATTTTGGTATGTTAATATAAGTAATCATACAAAAAAGTTTTTTTATATATATGTATCTGTGTGTACGCAATAAACTGTGTATATATGTGTATACATACATATGTATGCATACATGTATATATATTAAAAATATGCATAATTCTTTCCTTCTAGTATTCAATGATAGCTTTTTTGCTTAGAAGCTATACACCCACTATTTATGTTGCCACTATACAGTCAGTTACTAAAAGCAACAGTTAGTTACCTACAGTGCACACCCAAGCTCTGAAAGACTGTATTTTTGAACACACAAAGGCCAAGTCAAAATTTCTATATTCTGTTTCCTTATATTATATTGATTTTACCTGCCCAATAACATCAAATGCCTTCTGTTACTGCAAAATGTTAAGGACTCACACTTGACATAATTCAGCTTTATAAGTTTAATTGAATCCTAATAAAAATATCCAAAAACTTTACTGCTCCTTTTTAAAAGACAAAAGCCAGGTATTTCACTACCTATTACTCCTTAGATGCACATATTATTTACATCATGTATCTCTGGATATGAGACGTACCTTGCTCTTTCCCATTGCACGCGGTAGTGATGCCATTTTCCACAGCACCCTCCCCATCTGAGCTTGGCCTCTCAAATGACAACTTCTGCAGGGGCAAAGAGATTAGTTGACATACAATGTTGGCACCTTTGCCAAATGAAGTGTCATGAGTCAATTTAAAAGTATGTTTACTATGAAATAAAACACATTTCAAGCTCTCATCCACTCGGAAGACAAATAGAATACAGTAAATAGTTCTAGAGGCTTTAGAAAAGCACAGAAATAACGAAACAGGTCTAGATTTGAAACCATAGTCAAAAGAGTGAAATAATCATAATTCAATACTTTTTATTTATTACACAATACATTTTAATTAATTTCTAGACTCTAAATGTTGTGGTTTATTAATCTGCTAAGCAATGAACAATTCCATGGATCAGAGAAGAATAATTTTTAAATTATTTCTTTAAATAATACTTCATATATGCATTTACAATTACAGCTTATAAAAAAATAATGCATTCCTACAAGGTGCTTCAATGCTTTCAATATGTGCAAAAAGTGAGGCTTTTGAAATAAACTTTTTGCACTGATCATTCTGTGATGGTTGTGTACGAGCTATGGGATGAAGCAGTACAGAGCTTGTGCCAGCATAGTTTTGGTAACCACATTACTCATGAGTGGTGAAGCCACGAAGATGTACAGATTATCACAAAAAGAAACGAATGAGAAGTTTTGCTACACTTCTTTACAGCACGCATTTTAGAAAACAACAATTTCACGGCAGTTTCAGTTACTTTGTTAATACCATGCCGGCACACGCAAGCATGCGAACACAACAGCTTTTGCCTTGTGAAAGCACGAGGCCAGAGCTGCTGTGGAACATGCCTTGCTCTCAGCTTCCCAGGTGCAAAGCAACGCTACTGACAGCGGCGTCCTTCCACCGCAGGGGTGGAACTTGCCATCAGGAATTTGGTGATGAAACCTTTGTCAGTGGGACTTTTAAGCAGGGCCCGCAGAGGCGTCTGCTCACATGGTTGCCTTAACAAAACAGGGGCTTACACTGGTGCTGGTGACGTGCTGAGCATTCCCTGCAGAGCTGCTCCCTCTCCTAATTCTTGGTCTCATATCCTGCTGAGTCAAGGCAGCAGAGACAACCACATGGAATAGACAAGTTTCTGGATTGAGGCACAAACGCTTAAAAGGGTCTGCCAAAACAGTGACCTCAGCATGCCCCAGGAGCTCTTCAAGAACTAAATTCCCCAGAAGAAACGACTTTTCCAAAAAACTTTTGTATAATCTTCAGCCATTCTTCCCTGAGAGTTGCATCCCAGCTTGTGCTTCACACTTGACAGAGAGCATCTCTGCAGCACAGCACACGTATCGGACCTGCTTAGCCTGTGCCCTTCTAAATGGCTGAAGAGAAGCTGCTGATGGACATGAGCCAGTCTGCTGGCTGTTTGCGACCAAATGAATACACGTGGCAGAAGTCTTAACTCTGTAGGATGTGTGCACGTATCCAAACAAACAAAAACAACACAGGGACTAATAGTCTAAAATAGTAGCACAAGTCAGCAAGTATTTTACATCCAGTGTCTAGCAGTGCTTCTTTAATAAGTAATCATAAGGGATTTTGCATTCATCATTTTGATCACTTCACCTTTTCCAGCTCTACTTTGTGCACTGGAGAACTCGACAATGGTCCATCGGAGTCTACAGCTCCTGTACAGTTGCTGCACACATCTTTTATAACCTTAGGAGACAAAGC
Organism: Ibycter americanus; assembly: GCA_035590275.1. NCBI lineage: Eukaryota > Metazoa > Chordata > Aves > Falconiformes > Falconidae > Ibycter > Ibycter americanus. The sequence goes on along the minus strand of JAVJGI010000001.1, from coordinate 50,372,112 downwards.
AAAACTTATTAATTATTCATAAAATACAAATCAGAGAATTTATAGACGAATGTGAAGGGAGATGGGAAGGAGAAACACACGGGAGTGGTTTACTAAGCTGGCAGGTGTCAGGCAGGCTGCCGCTGCACCAACTTCTCCACGCTGCCTCCCGAAGTCACTTCACGTACAACCTGGAGGAGACATAATGTCTAGAGGTGGAAGGTTTCAGTTTCTAGACAAGCTAAGCTCCAAGTCTCTCCTGAGTAAAGAAACCAACAGCGCTGCCCATTTCCATGTGCTAGTTTTGCAATATGAACTCAGCTGACAGCACCAAATTAATTTCATTACGATGACGAAAAAGTGGGATTACATCCAAGGTCCTGCAAGTCAAAGGACAAGAGTTTTGCATAATACACTACCCAGCTGCTCTTTCTTTGCTATTGGAGAACTAATGAGGTGCTGATCGACTTACAGTTAATACTGCACAGTGGTATTTCGTGGCATTTTTGTTCTATGCTTGCACACTGACATAAAGGAATAGGTCAAAGTAATTGTAAATGTTTGTAAGAAATGGGAACGGCATTGTCGGCTTTTAAAAAGTTACAGAAGAATCCAGAACCTAGAATTCACTCAGATTTTGACAGAACTTGAAGAACTTAAAAACCTGAATCTATATAAATGTAAAAAACCGTGATGAGTAAAGACATTTGATAATCCCCCATGGACATAATTAAGATTTTTATCTCTTGTGAGGTTACCACCAGCCCATTATCAGTCTGAAACTGCTTGTGCTGATGAGAACAGGTCCCCACTCTCCATTCAGACTCGCGCCGAGGGGGTGCTGAGCTCTATGCTGCTGGTTACAGCCATGCAGCCATGCGAGGACAGCATGGCCAAGCGAGCTAAGGCAGGCACCCTACTCTGCTGGAAGCATCACTCCAGACATGCAAACTTTCCCCTTTACATGTACATATACATGTTTACATATCCAGCTCCTCCCTTTACACTGTTTACAACAAGCCCAACTGGCAGAGAGGAGGATCTGGCCTGAGAACTCCTAGTTCCAGGGAAAACAGCAGTCGGCTAACAGTCAGAATCCAGAGTTCTTTCAAGGAGAGGAAAAGCAAAACAATAAACAACGTCTCATTAGTTTCGAACTGAGTAATTTTGATGTGGAAACTATTAAAGAGCTAAAGATTGCATCAAACAGTTCTTTCACAGCATTGAAGTTCCCTTTAACGGTAAAGCTAAACAAATCAAACATTTATAGGCTTACAAAGACTCCATTGCTGCAACTCATGAGCACATCATAAATTACAGGCATTATACGCCAAAAAGAGAGAGCATCAGCCCCATTTTACAGATGGAAAAAGAAAGATTAAATCACGCGCTCAATGTCACTTAACAAAATCTAAGCAGAACAGGGAAACGAACCTATGCTTTTATTTCTGAACTAGTATCTTAAAACACTTCAGCATCCTTTCTTGACTGTCTGCACTTCCCAGTATCTTGTCCCAGAAACATAAGCACAGTATTTCACGGCACTTGGTGTCCTTTATAGCAGAAAATTGAGATATATCTGTAGCAGAGCATTTCCACCTCAGCATTAAACACAGTCCTAAATTCCCCAAAATCATAAGAATTTTTGTTTAATGTGTGTTGTTTTGTTTTCACTTGCTGGTCCTCAGTACGGTGTCAATACACTGCTGTTTTCCTTCCTAGAGAAATGTGACCGTACAGTTTCTGGGAACATTCATTTCTGTCTCCTGCATGACCCTGATTCAATGGCTCATGTTTTCAGCATCTGCTCACACCACACAGTTAGTTAATTTTGGCAAAGGCAGATAGTAATGGGAGTTACAGAGAGAACAGAGGGAAATGATTTGGCAGCACTAGCTGAATAGTATGTGCAAAGTCATGCACTCAAGTAAATCCAGTTCTTATCATACCTCACATATTTAAGGAGAAATTAAAGTGTTTAATTGGGTTGTAATTAATTTTTGATTTAAAAAAAAGACACACTATCAAATGGAAGTTCATGGCAAGATCTGAGGTGAATGCATATTCAAGGATCCAACACTTCATCTGGGTTCAAGGGGTTCACTGGCAAAGACTCGTGCGTCACCTTCTATGTGCCATGTAATTGTGTTCGATGCACAGCATAAAACTCATACTTCTACAGTTCACCAGGATGAAATGCCTTTAATATATAATGGTTGCCTGGATGCACTCTCTATAATTATGTTTGCAGACAGCTGCCATTATAAATGTGGTTTTCACATGCTTATAGCTTTAACTCAAAATTTTAAGGATAAAACATTCCACCAGTGTTGCCAACTTGCATAATTTCAATCACAAGACTCAGAGTTCTTGTGAATTTTTTCTATGTTCCATCTCCTGGAGTCATATGAAAACAGAAGATCACTATTTTCATTAAAAAACAGTTGTGAGTAAGAGTGGGGAAAGGAGGTCAGCAAACTTTTATCCATTGCAATAAAATGTGTGAAAATATGAATAAACGCATCTTAATGGCTCCAAAATAGAAAGCAAATAAAAGGAATCCACAAATGTGTTATTTTTTTTAAAATGGCATAATCTGGAAGGCTGTACTGAGAATACTTTGTAATGGCGCGAACTCCATTAATAGTTTCAGTTTTCTCACACATTAGAAAAGGGAAATCATTCTCTTTTTCTCACCACAAATGCCTTTGTACATTACACACACACACACACAGGGTTATCTGCCAGGAAAATCAAACTGAGATCATAAACGGACTATGTATTCAAATATTTTAAACACATGAAGACCTTTCATGTCTTTGGATAGCCTCAAAACTAAGTAAATTTAAAATAATCTTCCATCATTCCATCATGAGAATTTTAAATACCACAAGTACCATTACATACAATGTTACAATTAGCAGACTTCAGAACTGCCTCTTTCAAATGCAGACCTGGAAAAAGCTTGTGCGGCCTGAACTATATTATTATTCCTTATTTATAGAATCATAGACTCGTTTAGGTTGGAAAAGACCCTTAAGATCATCGAGTTCAACCATTAACCCAGCACTGCCAACTCCACCACTAAACCATGTCCCTAAGTGCCACATCTACACGTCTTTTAAACACCTCCAGGGATGGTGACTACACCACCTCCCTGGGCAGCCTGTTCCAATGCTTGACAACCCTTTCAGTGAAGAAATGTTGCCTAATAGCCAATTTAAACCTCCTCTGGCACAACTTGAGGCTGTTTCCTCTTGTCCTATTGCTCGTTACTTGGGAGAAGAGACCAAACCCCACCTCACCCCAACTTCTTTTCAGGTAGTTGTAGGGAGCGATAAGGTCCCCCCTGAGCCTCCTTTTCTCCAGGCTAAACCCCCCCAATTTCCCTCAACTTCTCCTTGTAAGACTTGTTCTCTAGACCTTTATAGAAAGGTTCTGAATCCCCAGCTGGATCAGGATATACACCAGTGTATCACATTGAGTGCAGTGACGTGAGGAACAGAGGAAATAATCTGCAGGTAGAAAGCTGGAAAGATTCCCTGCCCTGAGCCATTCACAATGACAGGTGAAGTCAGTGGAATTCCTGCCACGTGGTGTGTCTGGAATAATTCTCTCTTTAAAACCATCTTACTAACATTTACTATAAAACTTTCATACCTGCACTCACCTACAGATTGCTATGATTCTTGTATCTTATTTTAAATGACACCAGGACTGGAGGCAAAGTACTTGCCCTACATTTATTCTTTCATGCAAAGTCAGAAGAATCAAATCAAATTTTTCCAGCTACCTTCAAAGATCGAAGCTTCAGATAAAAAGCACAGGCTCTGCAGTAACATCAGAAAGCTAGCTGCTGGCCAGCCAGACCCTGACACACGGAAACCCTACAAATTCTAAGTAAAAGTACTAAATTTGTAGATGGTTCCTTGTTGTTGATCTCCTTGGGACCTGATAAGAGATAAGACTGAAAGTTGTCCTGCTTCTGAGGAGCTTGCAGACCTCTCTCCTGGTGGATACCATGCGATGAGTTCAGGCTACGGGTTGTCCTTACCACAGGGATGGGATTACAGCATCTCGTCTTGTCTCGTGTTCTCATGAAATTCACGGAGAACACTTTTAGTATGATTGACTTCCAAAGCGATTAGGGAGGAAGCTGATGGCCTGACTGCCCATTTGCTTCACTTCCACGTATAGCCAGGCTAGAAATCCATCCAGGCCACCCACCCCGTCATCCCCATCTGCCCACATTTTGTAAATACAGGAATTACTAGAAATGGGATGGGCTGTATCCCCTGTCTCTGCTGCTCAATTCTGAAGATGGGAATATGGTAAAGCTGAAATCTGCTTATGCACAACACAGCAGAGGGAAAACAGCTTGGCCTCAGATGCAACTTGGTATTGCTCATTCCTGAAACACTCCTTTTTCAGTGCTGGAGAAGTACTGACTTTCTGGGACTCTTTGTCATTTTGCCATGACTGAATTCTTATTTTCTTTCTCTTTTGGACCCTTGCACACTACATAGGTTAGTGTCAATCTCCTCCTCCTTAAAAGAGCACTGAAACTCTCTTAGCATTTTGCAGACAAGAAACACCCCAAGGAGTTTACCTAGATAAATCAGAGGAAAAGCAGAAACTCCCTTTACCTTCTGTTGTGGAAAACATAATTGTCACACATCACCCAGGATGAAAAGGTTAATCTTTTTTCCATATTGCTGTTTGTCTGAGCAAAGTGGGGATGAGATCCTAGCAGACTAGCAGCCAGCAAGCCTATCTTTAGCGCATGTATATCCCCTTAAAAATACTTTTCTGACATATTCACCCCAGGAAACCCCTGTGCCGTTCCTCCTGTGTTATAACCATGAAGTCTGCTGCTATACATGGCCACTGGATGGGGCAGAGCCCTGGGACAGAGGCGCTGGGCGGCTGGGGAGGGAGCCTGCAGGCACTGCTACTGCAAGGGCAGAGGTACCCTGTACAAGGGGACCCACGTCCCCAGCCCAGGTGGTGCAGGGATGCAGACCACACTTTAGGCCGTAAATCTGAGCTAGGTATGATTTAAATAATTTTCCATCCAAAGCTGTGAGTAGGAGAGAGGAGGAATACTACCTAGTGGTGAATACAGGGGACCAAGTCTCAGCCCTCCTGTGTTCTGCTACAGCTTCTATTTGTGATTTTAGCCAGGAACCTAAAGAACAGTTACTGCTGAGAAAACAAGCAAATAGGATGTTTGTGGTTCTGGGTTCATTGGTGTGGTTTTGATCGCCTTTTTTTTTTTTTTTTTTTAAATTTACATATGCATCTGTTTTTTTAAGTAGCGCATTGTTTTCCATGGTGCCGGTCACCCCCCAACACCCCCCCCCCACACACCCCCAGTTCACAGCCAAGCTGGGGTCCTCTGGCTCTGTCAAAGTGAGCTGGTAGTGCTCCAGCAAGCTGGTCACCGCTCCCATATGGCAGCTCAGTCCATCCCATCTCCAGGTTAGGTCCTCAACAGCTCTTACACACATGCACTGACCTCGCTGTCATTTGAACCGAGGTATCTCACACCACCTCTTTGGGACAACAGGGGCGTAAGTCCTGGGAGGTTTAATTTAGTTTGCAAAGCCTTCACTGCTGGCGACGACGTGCAGTGGAAAAAGAACACAGCCTGACTGTCTTGGGACACGGTACGTTCCTGACGTTACTTACAAACTAACAAATGCTGTATGGAAATCACTTGTACTGAGTGCGCATCCCCAAACACCTTTTTCCCAGTCAGTTTTAAGGTATGGTAATTCAGCAACTGACTCTACTCAGCTGCAAAATGGAGATAATAACCTCTTTGGGGAGCATTACTTAAGCCAAGAAAATAACGTTTGAAGTGTTTTGAGATCTCTGGCTGGAAACTCCCATAGAAAGTAAAACCAGCCACACAGTGTTTACAGCTACAAGCTCAGTTTTGTGCTGATTTAAACTGGTAAAAAAGCAGCTCTGTCAGTAGTTTATTCTTCAGTAAAACTCAGTCCACATTAAGACCGGAGCCCAGAAGTTACTTGACTCCCCTCACTAAGCCCAGGGCAGTGAAAAAAAAAAAAAAGATGTTTTCAAGAATTTTTATGAGAGACAACATGCAGTTATCAGAGATGGAAATTGGGTAGGACAACTGGATTAAGAGTCCTAGGAGGAGTGTTGCAGGGTCTCTGGATGACTGGATATCGTCACAACCTTGATTTTCTTCTCTCTTCAGGGCAAAAAATCTTTTATCACAACAAGTTCGCAACTGACTGAACATTGTCACAATGATAGATGAAGAAATGTCTCCTTATGCCTGAGAGATTCACTGCTCAGTTACAGACCCTCAGCTAAAGGGACTCTGCAAAATGGCTGAATAAAAGTTAGCAAAGGGTGCCTAATGTCAGGGAAAATGCAAATCAAGGCCAGTACTCCAAAATGATAGATTACCTCTCACGCATGATACAACAGAAATACATTTTTGCTGGAGGCAATGGTAAGACGAAGAGGCGGCCTTGGGACCAGATACTATGACCATTTTCTTCTTCTACTGGTCTTCTACAAGAAGCTACTTCAGAACTTAATTTCTTTGGCATCCATGTATTTTTAATACTAAGAGCAGTTTTCTGTGGCCCTGGCCTGAAGGTCCTGCACACAGAACACATTCATCTGTATGAATGAAGCCACTAAACAACCACCTTCTTGTAATGCCATGTTCTTAGTAGTCCTATTTTTTCCTGTAGCATTTCCCAGGGATGCTGACAAGTAAGTGTAGTTTTACCAGCCTGTTGGACGTGCTGAGACAAACAGGTAGATTTAAGACCTTACGTGACCACAAATGCACAGAAGTGCACACAGATGCACACACACTCAGGCACACATGGAAAAAGCTCATTTTGGGGTCAGAGTATGTAACTGCACACATTTTTTTTCATGTACATTTTTGTGGGAATGTTTTAAAACTCAAGGCTGGAAAATTCAACCACTTTCTGTTGCCCACCATATTACTGCTATGATCTCAGCTCTAGCCCAAATTTGTACTAGTTACGCTCCTTGCTCTGAAATCGACAGGCTCTTTGGGGACATCAGCTATCTTTTTTCCATCAAGCATTTGTTAGCCGGTAAAGCTGAAACTCCCTTTGTGGTTTCCAGTCTAGACTTTAATCTGCACTAGGTTTATCAGCTGGGCTTTTTTGGTGTCATCTTTACAAAACAGGGCTAAAATATTCTCCATTTATTTTGCACTTGTCTTCCAATAGGCATTTTTAAATTATTTGCTTAAGTAAACGTATTTTATACCGATTACATCTGACTTTAAAAAAAAAAAATCATCTGGTTTGGCTTTCATGGGAAAATCTAGCCTCCAACGCTATTTTGAGCTTTTCAGGCTCAAGAGTAAAGCTTTAATTTGACGCTTATATATGAATTCATGAGAACTCATTGCTCCTGAGTGATAACCTGGCTCCACCGGCATGTATTGGTACAGCATCTTTGACAGAGAAGGCACCTTATGATCTACAAATGTGGTCGCAGAGACCTTTCTTATTGTCAGTTGCTGAATCTGCCTGTTTTATTAACTACAGAAATCACACATAGCTGACAGAGTGCTAGGGAGGACCCTGGCCCACTGAGTGACAGCCAGGGAAAGCTCAAACCACTTCTCCCAAGACAAAATGATCTCTTTCTCCATATAGGAACTTCCTACACAAAGCCACACATGCTTTTCAGAAGCTCATTTTAAGGCTTGAATGAGAAAAAATAATTATTTTCATAATAATAAAACCAAGCGTTTAAATTTTGCTACATTTTAAAAAACATAAAAAGCAATGTTTTTCCACCAAAAGCTATACTTGTTGAAAACACTGCAGCTGTTGCAAGAGCTGCACAGACCGTTTTTGGTTAGCTGTTGGATTGGCAATTTGTACTGCACAGAACAGAGCTCTGCGGCAGTGCTGAGCACTTGGAAATTGAGCGTACAGCAGCACTGCCAGGTCCCTGAAAGAGTTTTTTACTAATATGGAGCTTTGCAGCATGACGGAACTGAATAAAGTGCTGTCAGACTGTCGCCAAATGCTTTGCAGATACCGTATTGCCTGGCCATTCACCCTCAGCACGCACAACTTCGTTAACATGCAACCATACAATGTATTTATTTATTTATTGGGAATAATAAATAAATGGAAGGAATAATAAAGGAATGCATCTGGGATACGGAAAAATCTAGTACTGCTCTGTCTGCCTGTGTGAGGAATGCTTTATGTACAATTCAATAAAGAAAAAGAAAATTATTTTAATGAAAGTCTGTTAAATGCCAATCAATTCAGCATTACTAAACCCATGTTTAGAACAACACAGGAAATCATGGTGCAGTTACCCTAATCTAATTACAGCAGAATTCCCTTGGAAAAGAATATGACTTACGAACTTCTTTCATTCCAATCAGTGTTTTTGAAACTCTAGGTGAGCTAGCAGGGCACTTGGATGGTGCTAGATTTTAAAATTTAAAACAAAATACTGATGTTAGAAGAAGCCTAACAAATACATGGCTGTGATTAGATTCTATTAAAAACACAAGAGTGCCTTTTCCAACCTAAGATACAAACTCACAGTCAAAACCCAACACACACACACACACGCACACACAAACTACAAACCCCCAAAAGGTATATTCAAATACCGAAAAACAGGAAATTACAGATTAATTTTCCATTTAGTAAATCACCCCACAGCAGAACTCATACCTCTTAAGCTGCATTTTATGTCCCCCTCTTATGCAGAAAAACGATGTGCCATCAGGAAATTCCTATGTGTTTAATTTGATTGTATTTGGAAAAATACAATTTATTCTTAGAAAAATAAGCACCATATAAGGTCAGATCAGAGCACGGCACGGAGAATGCCTGATGAGTCTTATGCGTTTAGATTTCTACATCCATTTAAAAGGCTGGATTTCAAGGTCTTGAAACAAGCTACTGAAACTGAAGCGATAGTTTCCCACACTACTTCACTGACCTCCACATTTGAGACTGGCAAAGTCCAACATAAATACTAGTAATCTGGTTAGGATCTAAAACTACAGCCCTCACGCTGGGATTTTCCACATTTGCAGACACTAAACAGAAAGGAGTGCAAGATGACAAAACCTCATTTCTCAGAAGTCTGTACTTCCAGAACAAACCATAACAGATGATAACGCTGCTAAACCAGGATTAGCAAACTTGAATTGACTTCGGGAAGCTGAAGGCTATTTCTGCACCCAGAGCAATTCAAACAGGTATCTTCCCAGAGATCCTTCTTTTTGAAAAGGTAACTGATACTGGTATCCCAATTTTTGCAGGGTTGCTTACAGCAGTTAGGCATATATACCACTCCAAAAAGCAACCTGGGTGCCAGCCCCCTCCACCTTAGGGAATTTGAACCTCCAGCTAACCATCAGTGTGCCCTAACCACCAAAGCTTTCTGGAAAACGAGCTGGAGATGAAGCTGGAAGGGAATTTGCCACCTCTCCTGTCGATGCCAGATCACTGTGCAATTAGCAGTGAAAACCACACGCAGCAGCAGCACCTGCGTGACGCTGAGCTGCCAGCCTGCCCGAGGAGCTGCTCCGGGGCCTCAACGTTAAGTCTGTATTTCTGCAGTCCCAAATTACATAGGACTGAAGTGGGCTGGATTTGCCTGAAAGCTGCTGTCTGTATCTCAGTTTTTAACAGCAACTGAGAAGGCAATGGAAGCACTTTGTGGGTGGAAAAGCTCCCGGTCAGAAATGCCCCCTTACCTTTAGCCACTGTTCCGCCTGCTCTTTGCTCTGCACTGCCAGAACCAGGGCATCTGCTCCTTGGTGTGAGATTTTCAGCTCATGCTTCTTCTTTTTGCTGTCTTTGGGAATGTATGTGATACTGCAGTCATTCAGGAGCAGTTCCATCTGGGGCTGTTGGTCCTTGGAACTTTTGTAACACTAAATAAATGTAAGGAAAGTTCAGAAGTTAGATATCGCTTTTCTGAACCTTGGGGGAAAGCTGTTATTATATAGAAATGCTATTTTTTATTTTTTACTATTTTTCACACATCTCTTTACCTCATATCACAGAGTTCAGCCAATGCCAGCTTTGCATTTCTCCTTCTCATCCCCTCTGTAAAGCAGAATTACTTTCAGACTGACACCAACATACACCTTCTATTGCAGGACAGGTACAACATATAGAGAGCATTAAGTTTCTCTGTGCTATCCTTATGACTCAACCTTGACCTTGATCAGGTAGGAAGAGGGAGATACAGGATATCTGTTCACATGTAGCAGCAGAATAAACCTGTACAGTTAACGACTTTAAAGCCCAGATGTCTACCCTGCCCTCCAGCAACAGCCCAGCATATCAAGGCAAATCTACATCAGCGCCTACACGCTGCAGGTGCAAGGGCAGTGGCACATGCCTCACTCTGCTGTTCTTTTTCTTCAGATAAGTAAAAATAATTGCCACAGGCTGGAAAGGGGGCAAAGCCCCACTTTTTCAGCTAATACAGTTTAATAGTCACTGAACAACGCTGCATAAATCTCCATGTTAGCTTACTTTGTAAGCTCCTGGCTAAAACTACACGACTTACATATATGTATACGACTTGATGGTTTTTTTTCCCTCATTAGTAAATGTTGTCAATGAACAGCCATTTCATGCTGGATCACTGATGACCTGCTTTATGTTTGAATTGCTGATCTAAAGGTGAAGGGTTCCACGATGCATCACTTGTCCTACAAGACCCAATCCCTATACCCACCTTCCAACACATCAGTACAGCTGAGGTTCCTAAAGCTGTCTTAGCGCAAGACTACAGAACAATGTTTAACTGTGTATATGAACGTCCAGTTATTTTATATACTTATGTAAATTGGGCTTTCACTCTTACAAATAAGCATGAAGGCTAAGAAGGTATCTGATAATAAAGAAGACTAATTAGTATATGCATACATAGAACAGCTGAGTATAAATGTGAACAGAGAAAAGCACATAAACTTTTGCATGTCTGTAGCAGTGTTCATGTCATGATGCAACTGTCAGGAAGACAGTAGCTGTTAAAAGTATTTTATAAACACTGTAATTTAGGCTGAGCAAATTCAGCCACTCTAAACCAGCCTCTGCAGATCACTCATAATCCTCCTTCCCTCTCCAAAGTCCATTAACTCAACGTTTCTCTAGCTTGGTCACAGATTTTAAGTTTGTAACATTAAAAAAATACTAAGTTTTCAAGCCATGAAATCTTGAAAACATACACGACTAGTCACTTTAAGCAGCAATAAGCAGCACAGAATTCCCTTTATATTAATTTAAATATTTTAATTACAGTTATACATCACTAAAACTGAAGTATTTATACATTAAAGACTTTAAGTGAAAAACAATTCTATACAAAACCTGATTTCTAATGTCTAATTCTAATTAAAATAATTTTGGTTTTATCATGACAGCTGCATTTATAACACAAGCAATTACTAATCCCTAAGAACATATATTTGTTTTACTTGCGTATCTCATAAGTTAAATGTCTAAGTCCTCCTTCAAACAATAAACCAATCTTGTGTAACTTGGTCGTTAGACTCCTATTGTGATTTTTATTTTTTTAATCCCCATTACTGAATTACTGAAAGACAGTCCCTATAAGGAAATAAAAACCTTTTCAGACCACACATGTGGCTAAAGGAAATGAAAATAGAAAAAATAACATATTTCCACACAGAACAACAAACGTAATTGTAAAAGAAATAGTGTGTGACTTCAGAGAAAAATCTGTTTCTTTCCCTCTTTCTTTCTTTTCCTTCAAGCTGTTATCAGACAGTTCTGAAATTTGGTATGATCCTGATATATGGTGATAAAAATGTGAGCTAAGGATAATGGCATTATAACAAAATATATAATAAAAACTGAATCGGGATCAACATTCTAGTCAACATTTAAACAGAGGAGGATACAAAAATTAAATCCTCTCCTCAGTAATCACTGAAAACTGGCAAATTCATTCAAGCTGCATTTTCAGAAACCTCTACTTCATACCCTGCTATTCTCTATACTGTCATAAGCAGAAATATACTTGGCGAGTGAACACACCTAAGCTACATTGTACCAGTGTAGAATAATGAGGTTCTACAGAAAATGTTCTATCACCTGTTAATCAGCTTTTAACTTTTGGGATACTGCGGTAATTATTAGTTACATAATTAGTAAGAACTGTTGGAAGCACCGGATAGGAAGGCAGGGAGTGCTTAAGACCCCAACACATTTATTACTGTAAACGTTATTTCACTTATAATGACACAGAAATAAGTGTTCCCCTCGATTAGGCTCTCTTGAGAAAATAAAAAGACATCAATCAGCAGATAATTATAATTTACTAACTTACGCAATCTTTTACTGGTGCCTCCAATCAGAAAGAAACATAACAGATTTGCTTAAGGAACAAATACATCCACTTGTTTCTTTCCTTTCTATAATGCAGCTGTGCATCATGTGAATACTGCATCTGTAATTACTGCAGAACAGATGGCAAAGGTTTAGTTTAAAGTGTATACATTACCACGGCGTATGCTGCCAAGTGAATTCTCAGCCTAACAAGGGACTTTTCTCTCCAGTGGTCTGATCCAACAGTTCATACACAAAGCTCCCTATGAGTTTTTTTTGTCCGCAGGGAATGAAAGATTGGATTTACAGTTTCAGCATTTTTTTTTCCAACTTAAATATGTTAGAAGATAACAGGTCAGACTTTCTTTCCAGTGTCAGGGAACTGCCTGGGTTTAAGTTTAACTGCAATAAAAATCAAAGTTCTAAGTGGCTAAAGGATACACTTATAATTTCAGTGCTTCTCTACTTCTTGGGTAAATCATGACCAAACTCTTTGGTAAAGTCACTGTAGACTCGGCCACTGTTTGCAGAACATATTCCAAAAACCAGATTCTTGTAAAAATAAGTACATCAACTAAAAGGTACAATGAATATATAGCTAGATAAAAATAAAAATTACCAGTAGTTTGTTTTCTTTGATAACACACAGTAGTTTGGTCCATTGCCCAAATCGTTTCTTTCTAAGGAGGAAGGCACAGATTTTGGCATCCTTCACCAGATCCATAGAGGCTTCCTCAGAAGGCCACTGATGTCTCATTTTCTTCCCCTTTCCATCCTCTTCCTCTTCATCGTAGGATTCGTAAGAGCTGCTCATAGCATCTGAGTCATAATCTTTAAGAAAAGCATGAAAGCGTCAAATTTAAACATTTAGCCATGAAACCCACTGAAATGATGGAAAATCTCAACAGGGTACATTTAAAGTTAAGGCTTTTGAAAGTCAGCCATGAACACATTACTATCAATACATTAAGTTAATTGAATAAGATGCTGCTCCATTATGAAACGGTACAGAAGACACCATGGGGATTTTAATTGAAAGAATAAGCTGGCAATACACAACTAGAATTTTAGGTAGTGTTTTATTAACTTCAAAATATTATTTGGTAGATACCTTCACTTTTTGAAATTCTTTTACAGAGAAACATCTTCATCTTGCCCTATCACGTAACACCAAATGTAGGCACAGAAATGTCAGTATTAGTACAGCATATCAAGAAACAAACACTGAATATGAGGAAAGTCTCAAGAGTACATTACAGGGCATTATCTACCTATCATAACATTTCATACCATTCTCAAACACAGCACCTGCACTGATATAATTAACGTTGAATAGACAATGCTGTTCCTTGAACTACAGATTCTGCTGGAGTTGAAGGCATTCTGCAGAACAAGTTTTGTTACGTGCTTTGCCTAAAAACCTTAATCCTGGTCCAAGTTTGGTGACGGAATGGCAAGATTCCTTTTTAATGAAACAATCTTTGCTCAGGCCTTTCATTTTCAGTGATGCAGTCAGCTCTAGCAGCCCCCTCAGCTATAAAACCAATCTGCCATTGTCACAGAACCCTCTCTTCCACCATCCATACTGATTTATTTCTTTGTGTGGGTATATAGATAGAAATCCCTTCAGATAATAACACCTGAAGGCATGACTGCTATCCACTGGCACATGCACTCATGGAGGAAAATTGCTTGGAATATCTTTAACAGCTGAAATTTCATCTAAACATTTCAAGTAGACTTTGATACATTTTTAGGCCAGAAGCTGGATGAAAATCTCTCATTTGCTTTAGCTAGGTATTTAGGACACAGTTGGGATGTAGGAAGGAGACCTGGGACAACTGGGAAGAGGACAAGAGAGTGGATTGCTGGAAAGCTCATTCTGCATCAGCTCCTCCCTACGTGCACAGCCAGAATGGGATATAGCCAGACCTCACATCTCCCAAACAAGACTAGATATTCCAATCCAATTTGTGGTTTCACAAAAGTGTACAAAACAGCGTATCTTCATTGCAAAGTGAAATGAAAATAAAATTTGAAGCTCTGGAAATTTTTTTTTTTTGTTTGTTTGTTTTTTTTGTTTAAATTGAATTGCCATCTTCTATCAATTCCACGGAGTTTTCGGTTTAGGGTAGCTCCACATGGGCAACTGGTAAAAGCCCCAGATGATTGTCAATAGGAAAACACTACACTTTTTCACTTGCTTTATAAAAATCAAGAGAAAGATGGAAAATTCTGTTAGATGTTTAAACTGACAGACTGGGAAACATTAATTTCAGTGTATTTATTTTTGCATATTTGTTTAAAAGAATGTGTAAGATTTAGTAGAACTTGCTGCTTCATCCAGCTCTTCTTTCTTCGTTCCCATGAAGCAGGAAAAAAGCCTAAAGAAAAGCCCACCAAAACCAGAACCAAAACAAAACCTTCTCCCCTCTCCCCCAACCTTCTTTTGGAGTGGCTATCCACAAACTTCACACAGAAACACCAGGAATGCTTGAGAGCTCATGGACCAGTCTCAAGCAGCATGCCAGCCTGTTTGAAGCCAAGGCAGAATGATTCGTGTGGTGTCACCATGTATGAAGATGTAAGGTCTAGTCATTAAATCAATGTCTTCAAGAAGGACTTCTCCCAAAGACACAGGCTAAGGGACAAGTTGCCATAACCTAAAGTTGCTGTCTCTCGGAGAACTTCATCTTTAACTCCTCCCTTTCCTTTTCCAAAGAGTAATATTTAGGTGCCCATAACCTCCTCAACCCTTTCTTGAATTTAGTACTGATCCTTGTTGCAGCTGCGCCACACTGTCACAATGTTCACCTTGATGTTTGCTCCCTTTCTACAATACTCTTTTACCTCATCTGTGATTTTCTTCTAGTCTTGGCAATAATGGTGTTCTGAACCTTTAATTTTCTTTTAAGGTAAGAAGCAGCAGAAGTCACTACTCATATCTTGAGATATGGAAATACTACTCCAGTAGCATTTTTCTGTTTAATTACTAATGAGGTATTTGCTCCAAACCCGTAAGAGTATCTGGGGGCTAATTTTCATCAGATCAACTTGAAACGTGACTGTACAGGAGGGACGCTCCCCAGTATAGTCTTCCCAAGAGAATGGCACTGGGTCATTTTTCTACACCCTGAGTACATGCTGGAGAAGGGATGTTTGCATGACAGCATCAAAGACTTTTCTGTCAGAGGTTGGTCTATCAAATATGCCTTCCCCATCTGCATTTTTAAGTGCATCAATCAAAAGGATGCAAAAACTGAATCTGTTTTAACACGCTGTTTTTCCTTGCTCTTCAGGACATGATTTAGCTTTTTCATATTGCAGAAAAGAAGGTTTCACCTTGGATAAAATTGCCAGTCATCTCTTTGCCATATATCAAAAAGTTGTTTTGCTACTTACCATAAACCCCATGGAATAATCTCGCCTTCTTTTCAGCAAAATTAATGGGTTAGATCGTTGTTTTTTTCCTCACAACATTGAATCTTATAATTTTTTTTCTTACAGCAAGTTTTACCATTTTCTAAAAAATTAATTGTAGGATGACCTGATTCAGACTTCAAAGTAGAGATTGAAATTCTGCATATTAAATATCCTGCAGGTACTACCTATGTGGCTCACACACAGTCCAAATGCAGATTTCATGGTAGCCATCAATTGCACAATCAGCAGGGGGACTTGGCTGGCACAGCAGTTGCAGGTTCATCCAAATACCTGTTTATAGGAGGTTGAAAGCCAACAGGAGCTGCTGAGGTTCCCATCCTCTAATGGGATCTCTGGGGACCTGTTGCCATATCCTGCCCATTAACTGCTCCTCATGTTTCTTCTCTTTTTGGTTTGTGGGACTCTTGGCCAGAAGAAGAGTTTGCTGTGTGACTCACACCGGGATGACCACCTTGGAGCGCTCCTATCATCCCGGCTGAGACTCTGCGGCTCTTTGCCACACCCCACCTCTACTCTTTGTTTCTCCAAACTGCTGCACCATATCCAAAACAAGGCTTCTGGGCTCTGAGACACAAACTAGCATGTTTAGAAAAAGTGAAAAACGTCTCTCCAAAATAAAGTGGTTTTATTAAGTCTACTGAAGTCTCAGAGACTCAGGATGCACTGACACAACATTCCAGTGCCACTAATCTCCCTTTTTTTTTTGATCTTCTGCATTTTCTGATTGCTCTACCGTCTTTTGACATTGGCTTTTCACCCTTCAAAATTTTCCACTGTTAAGGGGTGAAAATCACATTATTTGTAATAGCATATTCCAAAGATTAGTCTGTAATAATTTAGGCACATTGTGCTGATCAGGAGCTTTTAATAAAGAGAGAGTTATCAGACAAGGCATATACAGCCTTGTTTCTACCTACCTGCAAGTGTTTGTTTACAAACAGATTACAGGGACTTGGGGAAGTGATGGATATTTCATTTCCATGGCCTCTATTTTGCAATTTTCTTTGGTTCCCGTTTGCCTTTACAGGTAGCACACATGGTATGTAAGCCTCCTTGCTTTAATGACATTACAAAAATATTCCATAGGCATATTTACTTAAGATAATGATATATAGCCCAACAGTTGTTTAGCAGTTTATTCTTGCTTCTTTTAGTGCTTCTTAAGGTCTTCTCCATCTCAAACAGGCTAAACAGCTAAGGTTACATCTTTGGTTAATACACTGCTTTGGTGGCTTGTTTTAATTATCACACAACTAGATTTAGTGGAAGTTTTGCTTGAGCGGAGATATATTACTAATGGCACATCGAATTTAAAAGTAATTTAATTACCAATGAAGAGTGGGATACTTTTAACACAAATTAAAAGGGATGATAAGGAGTTCAGGACCTAAGAAAATATAGCAAAATCACAGCAGGTGAGATGGTAAGTTACACTAACAGAGCTTTAAATGTCTGGATATAGGTACTTAAATTATGGAATTATTAATCAACTTTTAAGGCTGACATCCTAAATATTTTTATGGATTTGGATGGCTAAGTACAATAAGAAATCAGTTTCATATTTTGTCTGTTGTTTTCCCCTAGATGATCTTCTAGCAGTGCTATTAATATTTGTACTATTAATATTTTTCTGCCCGAGCATGGCTCTTGTTTAATGACAAAACACAGATCAGCAGTTCACTGGATTACAGGGTGTAGCTGGACCACCCTGCAGCATTTCAAGGGAGGAGATGAACAGAGGAGTGATTCTGCTGCTCTGCTAAGACTGTATTTTCCTTTACTTGCTTTACAGTATATTAAATTCTTTCTTACTTTGAATTTCTTAGGTAAATTCTGAGCTGCCAGATAACCTCAGTTTGTGCAGTGTACAAACAAATAATGTTCTAAGGTGAGCCCTATGCATGTTTTAAGAACAAAGATATTCATTTGTTCTGGTTCAAATAATAAAAATGGCTATAAAATGGGGAAGATATGCTTTTAATCTTTGGGCCATAGAAATAATGATTAGTGACAAATCAGCCATACACAAGTAATAAATTACTCCAGCCAATAAAAAAGCAGCAAAAAGGAAAATCTTTACAATTTTTTGGTACTCAGTGTCCTGTTTACTGCCTCCGTGTAAATGCTCAAAGCAGTCATCTCAGCGTTTCGTCAGTGTGCTCTCAGCACAGCTCCTGTTAAGTGCACAGGTCTTTGGGTAAGTATCTGGACATGAGAAAGAGCGTTTGTGTGTGGAGAAGGACATTCTTTCTGGTGGTCCGTTAGGAGGCAGCCCTCTGCCTTTTGCCTAGTCACAAAAATAATGTCATATGCATCAAACATGGCTTGTGAGAGCCAGTATGGTTGCTTCATCCCTTTCCACAATGGGTCATCAGAAATGCTGCAAATCCCACCTTTCCAACGATTCCTTTTTTTTTTTTTTTATTTGTCTACTTTAGCAAGTAACTCAGTGCAATAGAGGCATACCAGTAGATCTGCAGATCAGCACCAGTTTCTGAGACCTCTACAGTCACAGTATTGTCAATTTAGAGAGGTTTACTCCGGATGACATTTAACTCTGGACTCCTGGTCTAATGCCCCCACCACACTTGTGGTTGAAAGCTGTCCAAAAAAGCAGTGGCTGATTTGGACCCTGTGTCTCCAATAGAAGCTGAAACATGTTTATGTGCACCTAACTTGAGCTCCAGGTTTAGTTTCCTCCAAAAGGAGCCTGGTTTGGGCACAACAGAACAGTTCTGCAGACCAAACCAATGCACGGCCGGTGAGGATAACCAGAACCGGTGCCAAATGGTCAAAGCCACGCTTATGACCCATCACCATCACACTAATAAAGATGTAGCTGTCAAATACTTAAAAAGCTGAAGGACATTGGAATTACCAATTGCTCAGAAACTGATATATCTGGAAATATATTACTCACTGGAAGTGATGTACTCAGGAGCCTTCCCAGGACTAAGTGGCACCGCCTCTTCGTAATAGCCTTCAGGAAGGGAAGATGTTGGTAACGGTGGAGGCCCATTGTCTGGTGGCTAAATGAAGAAATAAAAAG
Source organism: Ibycter americanus (assembly GCA_035590275.1). Lineage (NCBI taxonomy): Eukaryota > Metazoa > Chordata > Aves > Falconiformes > Falconidae > Ibycter > Ibycter americanus. The sequence goes on along the minus strand of JAVJGI010000001.1, from coordinate 50,353,260 downwards.
AAAAACTGATTACAAACCAACAAGGTGTTAAATTAAACATGGTTAGAACCTGCTCATGATCAGTGCTAATATCACCAGCCTTTCAGACCCAATGGCTGCTCTTGTGACTATTTCTTACGTTAACTATCTCTAAAGGCAAGGCTCTGGAGAGGTGAATTAGATGTTGTCCTTTGAATAAGGCCTGTTCTGCTGGGTAGCATCTTTTAGAAGAGAAACAGGTCTAAATCTAAATCTCAAGTTCCTCTTAGGTTGTTATAATTAAACAATAATAAGCAGAGGTTGAGATTTGAAGCAATAAAGTGACTTACTTATGCTTCATGACCTTTACATCCACTCATGATGAGGAAGCAGAACCTTCCTGCATGTCCTCCAACTGAGTCCTTTGGGGACACAAACACAGCAGGATCCTACTTGCCACTGTTAAGGATGGTAAAATCAAGATAACAGCTAAGCTCTTTCTACAAGAGCATTAAGTGGTAAAAATGTTGAAAAGATGCATCTCTATTTAAGAACTAGAAATCTGAAGGGTCTATGTAGGAAAGAGATTTCTTTGCATATACCACTTTACAGTGTTAAGGCTGATTTATTAGTAGTTTACACCTAAAATAACCCGTATTACAGCAGCACACAACAGTTTGGTTGGACAATTTAGAACAGTTAAATAGTCTGGGCTGGCAGAGATCAAGGACAGATAATTTAGCCCACATTTTCACAATGCATTTTGGTTTTCAATGCAAAACAATTCTTAATATAGACATTAATTTTTAAAATGCTATTTCTACATAGTGAAAACTGAGCTACAACCAATTAAAAGTTTGGAACAGCAAGAAACTATTATCTGATAAAATAAATATTTCAAATACCAGGTCAAATTCTAAAATGCTTCTTTTCTAAATATAAACCTGTTTTAAATTTAAAACTGACCGACTGCTGGTATGTTGATATAGTAACAAAGTAAATTTAGTACTCTGTGACTTCTTCCATATGACTGTACTGTTCTATTTCTTTAACAAGTACCAAAACAACGGTATTTTATAGAACTCATTCATATTTGCCACAGGCTTTTAGTTCTGTATTTTTGTATTAGAGAAAATACTGAAGTCTTTTTCCAACACCAGCGGTTACTTGTACGATTACAAAAATATAACTTGTAAGCAAAGTCTCATTTCTGCAGTAACATTTTTTGAATCTTTTTTTTCATGTAGTGAAAGAGATGTAACGTGTTGGTCTGCATTAAACTGATCCAGTCTAAACTCAGGGAACAAACAGAGATACTGAAGTAAGAAACTAGTCAGGGTGGGCTTTGCTCATGGTCACACACAGACCTGTCTGGACTGCAGCTCAGGTGGGCTGAACAGCCGAGCAGAGGCATAGAGCCTTCTTCCACGTAACACAGATGAAGCCGCAGTGACTATAGTCCTCTTTTGCTATAGACCTAAAGTTACTCGGGAGAAACCTGAGCTTTAATAAGACATAGCATTAGCTGTAATGAAATTATTTCCGTGGGCACTTTCTGGTCTGGATTCATCTTTGCGTATTTCAAAACTACACATCTCCAAATCTCAACACCGATTACACACCTACGCCAGACACCTAATTCTTAACAACATCAGCAAGACAAGTCCCACCCTTGGTGTGCTCTGCAGCTAAATTTATATTGAGTAGGTTATTCCACCTTGCAGTAAGTGCTTGTGTGTTCCCAACATGCAGGGAGGCAAGAAGCTCGTGACTAAACCTGCACTTCAGCTCACCCAGCATGGACTCCCCATCGTGCACCCAGTTAAAATCAGGCACTTCCTCACGAACAATGAACCGATTCATGACTGAACACAGAAGTTCCTGGTCAGATTGAGATTTACACTAATACTAATTCTATATCAAATGGTACAGCTGACTTCATGTGTCACACTCAATTACAGATAACAGATGGCAATTACTATTATCTACAATGTGAACCAAATGAGTTTTCCTCACAGACCAGTTTTGCAAGAGAAATTATCTGTCCAAGAAGCAAAATAACAGAAAAATACAACTTCTAGAGTTGTGTCCCTGCAATTCTGCTGAACCCCCCCCCAAATTACAAATCTGCACATCACGGCAAAACAAATGAGTCTTTCAAGGTTTGCTGCTGCGTAACAGGCGTAAGGGACATTAAAAAAATACTACCTGTTCATTAATATTGGAAAAAAATACAGCAATTATTAATTTTGCCCTACACACCTGTGTGCATCAGTTCTGTGTGGCATGAAATGCTAGATACAACAGGGGGAACTGCCTTCAAAGAGTTTGTATGTTCTCCCTTCGTGCAGCTGGGCAGAGCCTTGCTCAAGTGAGTTGGGGTCAAGGTTTGCTCCTGGGGCAGTGCAGATTCATACCATCCCTTTTATTAGACAGAGATATTAATATCTTGGTCTAGCCTTAAACTATTTTTCCCATCAGGTGTATATACAATATATGAAATTCCTATCATTATTAAACCTAATTCACCCAGGAAATACCCGTCCCAAGAGTCATTCCAATTTTGCCTTGACACAGCACCGAGGTTTCAAAGCTATCTTTTAACCAGAAACAAATAAGAGGTTCCAATAAAGATCAGGGGGGAAAAAAAAATCCTTGTTTTTAGACAAAATGTTATTCAGAAAGAAAGAAAAAAGGAAATGAAACACAAATGGTGCTTGTCTGAATTTGACCCTGCTGGAGCACCAGTTACTTCATACAGCTGGGGCGGGCTGGTCTGTGCAGCCAACGTCAACACAGATGGAATCCATTGCTGAATTAACCCGGCCCTCCTCTCTGAAACGCGTTTTGCAGTGCTTGCCATCACAAAGTTGAAAACAATTATAAAAAAGATTTTTTAAAAAAATAATTAGGAGAAACAGGAAGGTCCAACACTAAATACTTTCTGATTAAAGCAAGGGTGTTTTAATATTGAAAGAAAAGTCAACTGATTAAATACAAATCTCGGTCAAATCTGTACCACAAACAACTACATCTTTTGGGATCTATGGCATATGTAAGAGTTTGAGCATCAAGAAATGTAAGAAGTACGTCTGAGCATTCTGGTATTACTTACTAATATTTACAATAATTTTTTTACTATTGCTAGTTGTATTGTTTGATTCTTTCAACTTGGCAATTTTTAGTGGAATAGTTTTGATGAAGTTACGAATTATGAACTGAAATAACTCCTGATTCAATAACATTTAATTAGTTTACATGAAAAATAAAAAGACTGTAAAACCCACAAAACTATTCACATATTCTATAAAAGGATTAAACCTCAAAACCCCCTAGAACATGTGTAGTTTGAGTGGTAGCAGGAGGAAAGACCTGGCAACCTGCAAAGAAGGCATTAGGACAAATTTCTGCTTTCATGTTTTTTTACGACAGGCAACAGGGAAGAAAACTAGAGAGTGCTGCCCTTCCAGACAAATACCCTTGCTCAATCACAGGAATAAGAACTGAGTCAGAAAAAAACCCAAACCCAAACCATTATTTTTATCTCATTGGAGATTAAAAAAAGAGACAAACATGAGCGAGATATTGTTGCCCAGAATAATACCTGTAATACTGATGAAGGGGTTTGTCAGGTGCTGGGTCTGAGATCAAATGAGAGATGCTTTATTTGGAACCAAGAGGTGGACAAGGTGATAATTACACTATGGAGTTGAGATGTCTGAAGACATTAAAGACTGGATTGTGCAAGGGATGCCCAACTCCAGCTTACAGGAGGTTACAAGATGGATTGATGAGAGAAAGAAATAAGTATCTCCAAATAATAAGCAATATTTACCTGCATAGTAAAACTCACTATTCTACTGGACACTATGAAACAGACTTAGTGGAAATACTAATTTTATGGCGTATTATGGTCTTCCCTTCCACCTGCCCTTCTGTGTTCCAGAGAGCACAAATAAACTTTCTTTATCCTAGGAGATACATTATTTATCTCCCTCTTCTGTCCAAGGGTACCTAGCAGGACAGACGGTAACACTGTCTAGCTGATACCTGCTGACAATATGGAAGTATATAGTGTGGAAAGCAGTATGAAAGACAGAGGAAAATAAATGTCATCGTATAGGGGCCTGAGCATATAATATCACTTTACACCCCCACGAAGACTTACATTTGGTAGGAAATAGAAAGAAACACCTCCCTTTACGCAGTGATTTCGGATGTGGAGATTTCCAGCGCCAAGCAGTGGCTGTAGCAGAGGCTGTCGGTGCGGCAGGCGGAGGCTGCCAGCAACGCCAGGGCCATGCTCGCCGGTGTCGTCTTAGATCAACCACCAGTTCGGATCCAGCCGGACTGCGGAGCCAGCTGCTACGTAACCCCTCAACACCGAAAGCAGCAACATGAGACTGGAAAAGTGGTCACACGCTGCATAATAAAGCTATTCAGAAGCCAGCAGGCAAATGTGGGCTGTCAAGAAGAAACCTCGACACGTGCACCATGCCATTTGCTTCGCAGCAAGCTCAGACCTGACCTCTGTACAACCCCGCTGCATCCTCAGCCTGGAGGGCAAAGAGTGCTCACATGCTTATGATCCTTCTCCCCACATGTACAAAAATGGACGTCCAGAAAGCAAGATGAACCAAGATAGTATCAATACAATCGGCAAAATTACTGACCGCACATTTCAACCAAGCTTCGCTGTACCACTGTAAAGGCTGGAAACTGGGCATTAGTAGTGTCCCGGATTAGGCTGGGATAGAGTTAGTTTTATTCCTAATAGCTTGTACAGTGCTATGTTTTGGATTTAGTATGAGAATTATGTTGATAACACGCTGATGTTTTAGTTGTTGCCAAGTAGTGCTTACTCTAAATCAAGGGCTTTTCAAGTTCCCCATGCTCTACCAGTGAGCAGGGGCACGAGAAGCCAGGAGGGAGCAGAGCCAGGACAGCCGACCCAAAGTGGCCAAAGGGATATTCCATACCATAGAGCACCATGCTCAGTATAGAAACTGGGGTGGTTAGCTGTGAGGGGCCGATCACTGCTCGGGGACTGGCTGGGCATCAGTCAGCAGGTGGTGAGCAACTGCATCGTGCATCACTTGTTTCTCTTGGGTTTTATTCCTCTCTCCCTTTTTCCTTTTCATTAATATTATTAATAGTAATAATAATTATTATTAAATTTTACTTTATTTCAATTATTAAACTGTTCTTATCTCAACCCACAGGTTTTACTTTTTCCAATTCTCCTCCCCATCTCCCAGGGGCAGGGGGGAGCACAGTGAGCCGGCGGCTGCGTGGTACTTAGTTGCTGGCTGGGGTTAAACCATGACAAGTACTTGCCATGCACTTGGTAGGAAAGCTCTGTAGATAAACTCCAAATCAGTAAGGCACTAAAGAGAAATCACCATTTATTGCCAGCAGTTGAGGACCTAGATGGACCTTGGGTTTATTCAGGACAAAAGCACTGACCATATGGGATGTTAAGACCATACTGGGCTGTACAGGAGGGAAGTATTAGCCTGAGCGTAGACAAGCAGAAGCTGAGAATTCTTCATTTGACCTCAGCTCTGTACGCTAAGGTTATTAATTTCTCAGCTTGTCAGCTGGACCCTACAAAACCAGGAGCCAAATGATGTGAAAGAAGTCTAACAACAACTCTTTTCAGCTTCTGAGCACCTCTGACAAAAGACACAAACCAGCCAGCCAGCCACTAAAATCAGCTTTTTGGATGAAAGTAACCTTGTCAGTCCCACCACAAGGTGGGTAACAGGGCTGCATGACAGGCTGTTGGTACAGACCCACCCAACCATCCCTGAGTGTACCCACGCAATTCCAGCACACGCTTCTGGGACACCACCGTTACCAGGAAAAAACCAAAAGGAATTGCCCAAGAAATCAACAGCCAGTCAGACATGACTGGAGGGCCAGCAACCCCTGGCGATCCAACAAAGAGCTGAACTGGTAACCCACCAGCTCCCACAGCAGTGCCAAACAGATGGGGGCAAGCATGAAGCACTAGTGGAAGTGATCATCAGGTGGAGGATGAGGATAAGCACAAGCGAAGTGCTTCCTTAGGGTGATCGTGAACAGTGACTCCAGCAGGTCTAAGACTAAGAACAAAAGAAGGTACACGCTTCACACGCTGTCCTCCAGGGAGTGGAGATACACCTGACACAGCCTAAGAGTGTGTCTGCTGACTCAGGGTTGAATGTCTAATTAAAGGTATCGTTGGAAAAGTGCTTAGTTTGGAGAGTATAGTGCCTACAAAAAGATCACAGCCTTCAGAAAGCACAGCCTGATGATGGGAAAGGGATCTGAACAGACTTGCATTTAAAGAATCAATCAAGGCATACTATGGCTCCACAGTTTGATCTGAAGATTGCCTGCAGAGCATTTACACAGGAACCACACCAGGAACTGAGTTACCATCTCAGCAAATGCAACACATCTGACTTCTGCTTAGATAACCCAATAACCCCTTTAGCTAAGCAACAGGAAGGTAAAGATGGCAGTGAAGAGGACCAAATGGAAACAGCAAGAAACCAACACAGAATATTGACTGAGCATAGCACCCAGCGGTTCTTGCATCTCTTTTACGCAATGTCAGCCTGCAGCAGAACCCAGGCATAAGCTTAAATCTCAGTTCTTGCCATTGTATTTAATTAATGTCTGAGATATTAAATAAAACTGAAAAGACTGGAGCGCAGAATGCACCACTGAAAGGACAGATAACTGGAAGGAGCTACACCCAAACTCTATAGAAGGCAGGAGGCGAATAAACTCCAGACTCCATGCAAGTAGCAGAAGTGAGAAAAAAATACTTCAAAAGTGAAAAATAATAAGCCAGAAACAAAACCAAAGTATTTCTGCATCAATCAGATTTTATAATAAAAGATTATTACACAGCCAGTTGGAAGCATCACTCAGACAAAACAATAGACTTGGCTCATAACAAGCAAAGGGTCTGAGTGTAGCAAGAAAAAAAATGGCTAGGCAACACTTTCATGCATATTACAAGAGAAAGATGAACCTGAATTTTAAGTAGTATGGGATCCTCAGTCGGTGGTGGTTATTGCAACTGGGCTCAAACTGCATCTATATTCCCCAGCAAAGACAAATTCACCTTCCTCTTCCAGGCGTTAACGAGGTCCTCCAGGTACACAACATGACAGTAAGGACAAGACCAGGCAGTACAGTGAGCTAAGTGTGGGCAACACCATTTTCACTGGAACAACAGTCTCTAAGGGCCTGAGCACCGCATCAAACAAAAACAAGAGGAGCCTTCGTACTTACTGGCCTAATCCTTTCCCATTTGTTTGCGCACAGAACTTTAATGAGCAGGGTTAGGAAAGACAACAGGCTGGTCCCTAACTATGAGCACAGGGAGGGTGTTTTATGGACATGTACAGCATAGAAACAAGACATGAAACACCTGAGGCCAACAGTGTGAGCATTTTATGAAAAATGATGGGACAATATCCTACCAAATCTGTGGCATTAGTAATTTAATAGCTTTCTTACATGACGGTCAAAGAGAATCAGTAAGCAAAGACAGAGAAGAGGGCATACAGCTTCACAACGATCATAGAAGGAATCTGGGAAAACAGTTCAATTCTACTTGAAATCTGACCTGAGCTCATCCAGTTTAAATGCAAATTCCAGTTAAAGGCAGTCAGGAACAGCTCATTCTGGCAGCTTAGACATGAAGAAAGTTTTGAAATATGGTGATGTGATCGTTATAAAGGTATACTATAAATGAACTGAGAAGGAAATGACTTTAAAGCTTTTCTGTGATACCATTTCCAAATGTGAAATAAATCATCAACAATAACGCACCAACCCCACCCAGGGGAAATGGGAATGGCAACGACAGTGTCCTGCAGGACATGACCAACACAAAAAAGAGGCTGCAAACATTCCTTTAACCTTATTCCTTATGCAATCACATGTGATGACCGAAAGTGTTCCACAACCACAGTGTGCTCAGAGGGCCAAGGCAGCCAATAGCATCCTGATTTGTATCAAAAATACTGCGGCCAGCAGGACTAGGGATGTGACAGGAGTAGGGATGAGCACAGGAATTCCCCCTGCACTGGGCACTGGTGAGGCTGCACCTTGAATGCCGAGTTCAGGTTTTGGCCCCTCACTACAAGAGGGACATTGAGGTGCTGGAGCGTGTCCAGAGATGGGCAACGGGGCTGGGGAAGGGTCTGGAGCACAAGTCTGATGGGGGGAAGCTGAGGGAATTGGGGTTGTTTAGTCTGGATAAAAGGAGGCTCGGGGGGACCTTACTGTCCCCTACAACTACCTGACAGGAGGTTGTAGCGAGGTGGGTGTCAGTCTCTTCTCCCAAGTAACAAGCGACAGGACAAGGGGAAACGGCCTCAGGTTGCACCAGGGAAGGTTTAGATTAGGTATTAAGAAAAATTTCTTCACTGAAAGGGCTGTCAAGCATTGGAACAGGCTGCCCGGGGAGGTGGTGTAGTCACCATCCCTGGAGGTATTTAAAAGACATGTAGATGTTGTGCTTAGGGACATGGTTTAGTGGTGGAGTTGGCAGTGCTGGGTTAATGGCTGACTCGATGATTTTAAGGGTCTTTTCCAACCTAAATGATTCTATGTCCAGGACACTCTGCTGTCCTGGTCACTTGTGATCAAACTAGAACATGAGTCTTACTGCAGCTGCACGGGAGAAATACTGATGCAGTTCACTAGAATCAAACCACAGCTCAAAATGAAACTGTTAGAGCCTTTCTTACACACAATGGAGGGAAATGAAACCTGAGAGGAATATGATTGCAATTTCAAAGGATATTTGTGGCACATGTATGAAGGTGATGGAAAAAAAGTTGCTTAAACACAAGGACAAAGGCTGGCAATGAACACTGGGACGGTGGGATAACCTACAAATTGAAATAGTGGGTTAAAGAAACCTAAATAGTAGCAAATAGATTTTGGTATGTTTCTGAAATAGTTAATATTTTATAATTGCCTGCAGTAAGAGTGCCTGCACTTAATAATCAAAAGGGCCCCTTTATTTGTTCCTTCATTACGGGAGAACTTGTTGAGATCTGCTCAAACTGAAGCTATTAGCCAGCTCTGAGTGAAACAACTGCATTTTTGTTGAATTTATTTTTGTGGCTTTTAAAAATTTTCTGCAAGGGAAAAACTCCCAGGCTAGTACTATCTTAAGATTATCTTTTATGAAGAACCGAGTAACACATTCTTTTCAGTGTTAGAAGAAAAAGCAAGATGAAATAAAGATTCATAAGCACCCACCTGGCATATGAGCCCCTTGCTTTTGTTACAGGACTAGTCTCACTGCACATTTTAGAAGAAGCTTTAAGATTGGCACTTTTTTGGTTGTTGTTGTTCAAAGAATGATTAATGTAATTGCTGATTATATCACCTCAAAAATCCTTTTGATTTCAGGATGATTTTTTTTCTTCTCCAAGGACACTGTCTCCTTTCAGCATTTTCTAATAAATATCTAAGAGTATACCTGACAGGCAGCCAGATAAAAGGAGGCTGTCAAATCACTTCTCCACAATAGGAAACCCATTTATATGAAACACTCCTACAGAGTGACTGTGTACGTTGCAGGAAAGGGTTGGAGGAAGATGACCTATCCTTTTGATTTATATCTACAGGGGTTCTGGCATCTTGCTGGACACTTGTTGCGGTTAAATAATTATTAAATTGACAATATTCCAACAAAAGCAGCACATATACTCAATTTTACTGTGAAAATCACACAGAATAGCTGTGTGCTGTTTGTATTTGATTTTGTTGGACTGCACAGTGCACTGAAATCACTAACTGTCAGATGTAATATGACAACCAAATGCTTGGAGGCTAGAAGTATTCTGTCACTGTCATGCTGTGGATGATTTATGCCAGTAATCCTCAGGCGCATCTGAGCAGCAGGACTCACTGGATGTTATCTTACTGCCTCGGTGGAAAAGGTACTTCTAGGCAGCTTGGTGACAGTGCAACGATGGGATCCCAGGTGCTAAACCACCATCGGCACTTTGAGATATGCACAGAGCATTGGCTCTGTTATTCCTCCAAGATCCATCATCTAGCACTGCTTCTTGCCTGTCAAGCGCAGGGAAATACCATAAAGGTAGCTGCTGATGTAGGGATGGAGAAAGCAGGCTAAAAGCCACAAGCCCTCGCAGTAAGCAGCTTCAAGAGGGGAGAACCAATATGACTATTTCAAACACAGTGATCTCCTCCTCTGCTGCTGACCCAGGCAAAGCTTCCCTCTCTGCTGGCACGGTATTCATGCTGGCATATTAACATATTAATGCACCCATTAATGCACCCAGGCAAGTGGCATTTCAGTTCTGCAGCAGGACTCCAAGTTGCCCTTAAGGTCACATCCTTTATCTGCAGCTTTTGCTTTGCTGGCCATCTGAAGGAGCTGTACGCACAGGCTGAAGCAAGTGAGGATCTGTGCTTTCTAAGCCTGACAGAAAGTCTGCTAGACCAGATGTAGGCAAGGGAATGTATGCAGAAAAAGAGAAGTGCTAAGAGACTGCATGCTTAGTGATTTGCTTTGTTCAAATATATGCAAGGTTCAACTTTGTCCCTCAATTTTAAGACCTGGTCCAAAGCCCACTGAGTCCAGGAAAACTCTCTGGGCTTTAAAATGTTTTAATAACAGGAGACTTCATTTAAACTATTAACAGCAAGTCTCTAAATAAAATGAATTTTATACTCTTTGTTCATGGGCTAATGAATAACAAAACTGATACAAGATTTGGCCTGAGCAAATATGCAGGTCTATTTACAGATTTACAAAGGAAACCTTGCACAGCACCTGCCCACACATAATTCTGGCTCCTGGCACTACTTTAAGGAGTACTGAATTCCTTCCCACCCACACATCTTTACATAACTAAAAGCTTAAACATCAATTCAGACTAAACATTTTTGAATGCAGGATCCCTTGAGTGCTGTAACAAGAAACAGTGGTGTAAATGAAACTTTAATTTCCATCACGCGCTATAACTGATGTGCTAAAAACATAGCTTTTAAAACAGTGCATAGTCTATTTAAAGTTATTGATTCCCACTTCCAGTAAATTCCTATGTTCCAGCAGCACACTGTGTTTCCACTGGAGGCTGAGACCACCACTAGATGTTATTCAGCAAGTGGAAAAAGGTTTCTGTCCTGAATGGCTGAATGAAAGAGGTGCCACACAACATGACTTCCAACGTACCATGTGAAGAAGGGCAACCTGGGGCAGAATTCCCTAGCCTCTGGTGGGCCCAGGGGATTTCTTCCACTTGACTGTGAGAGCATGGTCTATGAAAAGTGGCTCGGAAAGGCAGCTTGGTATTTGTGCCACAGAGCAATGGGATTATGTACAGTTTTCATAGATTGGCATCATCAGCTGCAAATTTTTAAGAGTCTATTGATTCAGAGTAGGTTGAAAATCACCATGCAGGAGCACTACTGGAAGGGAAAATTTGATCTTGGCCACTGTCACTGATGTCCAGCCTGGAGTAAGAAGAAAGATCATATGATCTGATCATGTGTAATAATAATGAGGGGCTAACAAAGAGACGTCTAATAGAGAAAGGTTTCAAAAAAGCAGCTAATGATCAATGCCATTAGTTCCACTACCGGAGAAGTTTTTCAACAGTCAGACTGAGGTCTGAGCTTGCCCCAGTGTTCAAAGGTCAAACAGCTGATCGTTTTGTCCCTCCCTTCTGGGTCCACCTGGTCTTTTGCAGGACAGTGGCAGTCTGTCATCTTTTTCACAAATTACGACGTGCTACCATCTTAAAAAAGCACCACTCATAACCTGTGTTTGGATAACGCAAGACAACGAGGGGCCTGGGACATTTCCTGGCAGATCTCGAAGTGGCACCGACACCAGAAAGGGAGGTGAAAACCACCACTGCCTGACAGCAGCAACAGAATCGCAGAAAAACTGGCAAAAATCAGCTTCCGCCACTATGGAAAAACCAGCTCAGCATGGTGACTTCACCCAGATGAAAGTGTCTGCAGCGTTACGGGCAGGTCAGAGGGGAGGACCATGGCTCCGCTTTGCCAGGCTCAACATGGGAAGACCGCGCTCCACACCAGCCAGCTCTAACTGTTTCAACTTCCACAGTAACTCCCACTGTATCTCAGAGAAATATTTTTGTTACTCAAAAATCCAAACTGAACTACTGCAAAAAAAACTGCTGACCTCCTGGACCTAATTCATACTTCACACTATTTCACTCGCTGCAGCTGTACCAACTTTAAGGGAATTTACACATTAGTGTATGAGAAAGGAAAAGTAGGTCAGTTGTCTTTAGAAAAACAACTTGAATCTTCAGAGCCAATTTATTAAACTAAACCTACATAAATATGAAAGAACGAGGATCTCAATTGGTTTCAGTTTATGAAGCTAGCACCTGAAGTCTACATTTCAAAGGCATGTGCATTTTGCATAATATTCCTGCTTCTCATCAGCCCCTTCCCTTGTAATTTATGCTACATGCATCTTGAATTAAAGAAAAACAATAATTTTCAGGCACTGTTAACCCTGAAATGTATTCTCCAGGTTTCACTGCATATTAGTAAGACCACTTTTGCATCCATTCCAATCTATGTATAATTAATTTACAGCATCCCTTTTAGCTGAATTTTGCTACAGTATATATACCAACTCTGGATATGAATGTTTCCAGCATAAACATTCCCTTCCTATAACGATTTCAGCATATCTCATTACATTAGGTAGAATTAAAATGGAAAAAAATATAATCCAAAAACCTTGTTCAGGTCACAAACCAAAAGCTGGCAGTGCTTAGGGAGAAACTGTGATAAAGATATTCGACATAATACAAGTTTGATGGGTGTTTTTACTTTGTTCTGCAGCACACAGCATTACTCACCATCAAATAAAGGGTTATTACAAAAGACTGGCCAAGAGTTTGATCTGATAAATTAGTTCTTATGTTCATAAAGATGCTACTGGCTTATGTATCTCTTAGAACTGGGCACAAATGAGATCTGAAGTAACACAAAAATTAAGCAGAACATCAGCCATGCAGTTGTTCTGCCCCCACAAGCTGCATCTGTACCTCCTGCTTCAGCCAATAAATGCTCCACAGATTGCCCTTACCACCATGCACAAAATTTTCCACAAATGAATAAAAAGATGGTTAATTTACCAGTATTATGGTTAAGACCATGTTTACCTTTCAGCATGTTAAACCATGATCTGCTGATGCTTCTCTAAAAAAATGTTGGAAATATTTTCTTCAAATCTACTGTAAAGTCAGTAACCGAGGAGCATTAAAACATGTTTATAGTTTATTCTGTATCAAGACAGCTGCTCCCAACTGGAGGAATTGAATTACAGATCTCAATCAGTATCTTTGCTATTAACACCTCCCAAGACCAAGCACTTCTACTTGTTCTGCAGGGAATTTCCTACCCAGAGACCGAGCACAGAAGGGCACTAAAAACTGTATTTTAAAAAAAGGAAGTATTCTTCCTTCATTTTAAAACTCTGCACTGTCATTTCTCAGCTATCAAGAGGGAGTCTTCTCATAAGGCTTTCTCCAGGAAAAGCTGATCATTAAAACTGTAAGAAACTGGGACCTTTGGGCTTGGCCAGGCCAACTTCCAGCACAAGGCAAGTCAACCTTTGAAGTTAATTTTAAGTTGCTCAGGCTTTTGCCACTTCAGTTGTGAAAACTGCCAAAGAGTCTGATTCCACAGCCTTTGCAGGTGGCCTGTTCCCGGGCTTATTTCACCAGAACGAATTTTTTGCCTTCTCTTCTGAAAGTTGAACCCAATTCCCTCAACCAGAGTGGAGATGAGAAGAATTATCATTTCCCTGGACCTGTAGGCTCCTTCCCCTTGCAACCATTTCTGTCAGTGCTTATCACAAGTATATTCTCTTTTATATATTTACATACTTAAATTAAGGCTTACCAGCCACTGCTGAGGTATTTCTGGCAGAGGCATTTGAGGAGGCGCCGGCAAACTGTTGGCGACTTCTTGCTTCTGTACATGTTCTTTTATTTCAAAACCTGTGGAAGAGGAACAGACATCACTTAACACCTTGGTGGGTGCAAATGGAACAGTTTTTCCACATGTGGACACCACGTCTTGACTGACACACACCAAAATCTGGCACGCAGTGCTGCTCACAGCCTACTTCCCAAGTGCAGTTACTGAGGCAGGACTGGAAGAATGCTGGGAATTCAGGAATTTAATCAAGCAGAATAAACACATACTTACTCTGTATGATAATGACATATATGCTATTTGGATCAACAAATACCAGACACAGAAAAAATTTACAGGAAATCATTCTGAACTGCCTATCCATCTGGAACTGGAAGACTTGAACAGCTAAAATTCAAACACGTTGCCAGGCGCCTACCATACAGATAAAAGTATATATGGGGGGGAAGATACCACACTTGTGAACGTCCCAGTGGCACCATACAGTGAATGAAACACAGTCAGCCTGCAGGCAGTATGTGGCTGGCTGCCTTTTACCCGTGGAGACGAACAAGAATTGTTCCCATGGCACACTTTGGATGGGCAAGGCCATCGCGCAGAAACCAAAGCCACACATTAAGCCAAAAGAGTGGGGAAGAGGGCAGAAAGAGAGACCCAGCCTGCCTCCCTTCATGGCAGTGATGGTGACAGCTATTTGGCCAAGTTCACAGCGCCCATGTTCCCTGGGCTCCCTGCTGGCACCACCACCTCCGATCACAGAGCTGTGGTGCGCGCCTGCACAAGTCCTGGGAGATGCTGCGACACCCCGACCTGGAGCACGCTGCTGCTGGGTGGACATTGCCCCAATCAACCCGCCATGAACAGAACTGCACACTGACCATGTCTTCCCACCACTTCCTTCTACCATTTCCTTCTTCCTCTCATTCTTTTTTTTTTTAAATAATCCCACAGTTTTCCAGGTGAATTTGAAAAGGCAGAAGGAAACAAATGTAAATGCTGCTTTGAGGGTCCTTTGTATCACTATTGCATCTCCCTCCCAGGGGAATAGAGGACTGACACACTCATTCTGAGGTTTTGGCACAATAATTTTAATCACAGTTGAACTCACTTCATAGGAACATGGTATTGTTTATTTTTCTCAATATCAAAAGGGAGATTAGGGTGCACCTCCTCAATGTTCTGGCAAAAATTCAGTCAATGGATTGTACTCTGCTTACCCCTAGTCTGAATTTAGCTCCTAGTGTTTAGTTTAGTTTTTAAAATATATATTTACATAGTCAAATGGATGTCGTTTGGTTAAGATCATGTAATTCCCAAAAATGTAATCAAGGATAAAATGTTTCTTGTCATAATACCCCAGTCCCACTGGCTGTGAAGTCATGGATTGAAAAACAACACTGATAAAATAAACTGGCTCTAAGGGCCACAGATTCTTCTTTCTTCCTACAAATCAAGAGGGGGATTAGTCTTGGGAAACATTCCTTTTTATTTTTTTTCCAGTATGACTTTCACTTTTTCCTCTTTATGTAGGATGAATCCATACTGTGAGTGTTACCTATGTCCAAGTCTCCCATGCTATCCATAACAACCAGAAGTCAAGTATGAAGGTCATTTTAATGGTGGGGGGGGGAAGTGTTCCAAGTTAATTCTATTGACTCTGTAAAACTAGTTTTCCCCCCGTTTTAAACTATGTGTGTTTCAGCAAGAACCTGCTCTAACATTTATTTTTTACCAAATTACACAGCAAAGCAGTGAGCACTATAGCTTTACAGCATCCAGTCCCTTTAAGGAAAACAGGCATTGTTGACAGTCATATTAAATGCCTAAATCCAGCAACAGTTCTTATTCCAAAATAAACTGTTTGTGTCTTTGTTTTTTAGAAGAAAGTCTGAGTTCCAGAAGGAAATGCCAAGTGTTTTCTTCAGACCTACAATCCATTGGGCATGCCAAGGCTCAGGAAGAAAAATAAAGTTTATATTTCTGCCAGCTATTCAGGGTAACCACTGGTTTGGGCGTGGGGCAGGTTGAGGCCAGGCAGCTATGACCTGAAGAGCATCCGCTTGGCCCCGTTCTCTCTGCTTCACAGATATGAAATGAAGAAAACAGCGTGCATTTCAGAGATGGAACAAAACGAGGCAAAAGATTTCTGAAGAATTCCCCAAGTAAGAACTTACTGACTTTAAAATTGTTTTACTAAAAGCCAACCAGTCCATTATAATAATTTCCACACCTTTACAAACAAAAACATAATTGTCCATTTCCAGATGTTAAAGAACCCGGCCAGTTCCCAGTTGCCCAGATCCTTCATTTACCATTCCCCATTGATCTTAAATGGTTTGCGCCAGCAATCGAAATATCCTGTTGGATTCACACAGTTGATTTTTGCAAATGCATATAAAGAGTCTGAACTCAGCACAGTCCTCACGCCTCTTAAACTGTGCCAGCGACCCAAGAGTTCTTGTGGAGTTATGTGGGTGGAGTAAAACAACATTTTGAAAAACAAGACTCCGAATGACAGTTCAGCTTAGTTACAGAGTACTGTGGGTTTATGCATCTTTTATTGCTTTTAATTTTAATAAAGAGATGAATAGTTTCAAAGGGATGGGAGTACTGAATGTTATAACTGATAAAAAAAAGCAGCAGGGTCAGCTCCAGTAAAGTACACGACTCCCCGGGTAGTTTCACACACGCTGGAAGCCAGCAGGGGATGGCAGAGCTCCCAAGGAGGCAGCTCCTCTCCCTTCCCTGCCTCGTTCCTCTCCCTGCACCAACCTCTTCTCTGTGCCAGCATAAGCATGTGTGCAGCCTCGGGTTGAACCGGAGCAGGGAAGCGATACTGGTTAGGACTAAACCAGAAAAAAGAGGAAAAAAAAAGCAAATAATGCTTGTGCTAGCAGAAAGGAAGATGCAATACATGATGAGCAAGAATGAGTAGCTTGGGGAGAAAAACAGGATGCTTTATTTAGAGGCCATGCTGGCTGAAACTCTGAACTGCAGTTCCATAAACTAGAGTTTATAGACATATAAAGCATGGTCCTATGACCTCTTGCTTAACTGACCTATGGGATTTCCTTGAATTAATTCTTGTTTGTACCAGAGCATACCTCTTAGCAAAATATTCCATCTTGATAAAATGCCAGCAATGGCACGCAGACCTTACGAAGTTCTTCCATTAGTTCACAGCTTCGATGCTCAAAACGTGCTTTACCACTTCGAAACAAACATTCAGCCATTGCACTTACTGTTGTGTATGTCTAAGAGCTCATTCTCAGTCATTCCTTTTCTACAGCGAGATGATGATACCTCATTTCAGATAATTTGAAGGCATATTTCTGGATCTTTTAATCACTTCCATGAATTTTCTTTGAAATGTCTACATTTTATCTCCTTGAATGTAGGCGCTGCCATTAACAACTGGACTGAGCTAAGCTCTACCACTTAATATATGGACCTCGTATGGATCTTGCTAATGGATGGATCCTGTAATAGGATGTAATGGATCTTGTTATAGATCCCATAATAGGCTTTAAAACCTAAATGGTAGGTGCTTAAAGGTAGAAAGCTATGGTCCTTGGGTCTTTTTATCCTTGGCCACATCTAGAGTCATAAATTCAACATGCCTAGGAAGATGCTGTGGTATGGAGAAATTGATATCCGTACAGTTAAAATCTCTCACCCCTTAAAATCAAGGTGGAGGGTGATGATTTTGAACTGTCGGGAACTGATCTTTGCCAGGGCTAACTCCCAAATCATGCCTAGAACTGATGGAGGAGATGAGTCAGCTCAGACCAAACCCATGCCAAGGATCACTACATAATTCAACAGCACAGATAATTGAGTTCTAGGGTCCAGAAACATACCCAGCACTGTTTAATTTACTAGTAGAGCTGTAGCTTTTGTGTTCTGAAACACCATCCACAATCCAGAAGGAACGGATATGACAACCCTTCCCTGTGTTTGCAAAGCTGGCAACAGAATGTCATCTGACTTCTTGAGGAAGTCAAATGTTTTCCTTAATAAATCTAGTTGAAAAGATTACAAGAAGAACATGCAGTGTCAGATCAGCACTGCTGAGGTTATTTTGAACTCTTGTAAAACACAGCTGTTTCTAAGCACACCAAATTGCAGGTTCTCACCTATAGATTTTGGTTTTGGGGAGTTTGGTGTCTTTTGATTGGCTTTTGGGGCATGAAGCCACCTTCTAGAATATATGAACTTGGTACCTGCCTCCTTCTCTCAGAAGTAAGTAAAAATAGCAACGTGTCTTCATGCATGTCAAAACAGAAATCATTATTTTCAAGCTGCTCTCCTTGGACTTGAATCCTGTGACAACAACGATTTCTTTACTGAAGGGGGGAAACACTGCATCAAACAAGCCCGTATTTTTTTAGCACTGGAGATCAAACAGATTATGAGAAATGCAGCTGCTCACAATGTGGCATTTTTCTTCAACACGCTCTGGTATTTTTCAAAAATCTAAACACTGAGGGTTTACACTTGACAGTATTTCTGTCAAATGTAGGACAGGCAGAGGTCTTACAGCACATTTCATATAGAAAAGGAAAGAAGCACACTTCACACAGAAAAAGTTGTAAGGAAATATGAGTACTGTTAGAAAAAACAGTGAGGAATATTCTTCACATAAGCTCTGTGGAAAGATTGCTGTACACAGTGAATCATTTATATTGCATTCAGTTCCGTAATCTTGATGGAAACAAAGGCGACTGTGCAATCAAAATGGTTTTAGATAAGTAGAAAAAGGGAAAGTGAATATAACTCTAATTGCAAAATGCAAACCAAACATGCTGACAGCCATTACCCAGCTCGGCTTGGCACTCCTGTATCAGCCATGCACCAAAGACTACCGCAATGTCAAAGCTTTTGATGGATTTGGGTCATTTGACAGTGATGCAGCACGCAGCACCCATGCATCCATAAAATGATGCTGTGGCCAGCACTCCCTGATGCAGTATTACTTTTCCATCAAAACTCATAAATAGCACTGCTGCCACGAATAAAATTAAATAGCCACTCTATCAGCAGAAGTGAAAACATTCTATCTAGCATGTACTTTTGTGGCTGGTTTCACCCATGTGAACCCAAAATACTCCCAATATGCCCTTTGCTGTATTTTACTGCTGAACATGAAGGAAAGCATTCAGGAAAGTTACACTTTGGCTTCACCCTGTCTTTCTGTCTTGCTTCAATTTAGGGCTTGTCTTTACCTCTTAAAACTATTCCACTGAGCACAGACATATTCTCTGCATTCTGCAAGCAAGAAAACCCACCCCTGACACTGACCTTTTGATGACTGTATCCTCAGGAGAATGTTAGTTATTACTGCCTTCTTCTCCCTGACAGTGGAAGTTAGATATTCATGGTCCAGAAGTTCAAGAAACAGGCGCAGTTCAACTATTAACTCTTCCATGGCTGAAAGATAAAAAAGAAAATTACTTCTTCTAAAAAAGTCCCATTAGAAAAAAAGAGTTAATTTTCATTTATTCATATAGTTGTTTTCTAGCATTTCTTAAAAATGTATGGTCCTCCTGGCTGGAAACAGACTATTTATTAGTAAAACCAACAGAGCAGTCCATCAGGGAGCACTACTGGCATTTGTAGCGCTTATCACAAAATTGATGCAGAAAAAAACCAGTTCTTTTCACATACCACATCATCAAGCCAGCACTAGACAAAGTAAGTGCCGAAGTGGTGACCATTTGCCTTTCTATCAGTGCCACTGGATCCTCTCCCATTACCAATTTCTAACTGCAAAACAAATTTAAAGTTTGGTAAAGCTCTAGACACATTGATATTTTCATAGATCTTTAGGGAAAGTTTCTTTCCCTCATATTATTTCTTCTGTTTGCTGTGGTAAACAAGAGCAGGTTTTCCTTTCTTACAGTGATTTGTCTTTCTTATCATTTCCAAAGACAAGCTCCCAACCCGTTCCATAATCTCTTACTACTCCCCAGATTCCTGACGATGCACTTCATATTTCATCCTATTTCTATTATCCCAGATCTGAAGCCTTTCCAATTCGTTCTAGAAAAAATTACATTTCTTCTCTGTATCCCCAATGCTTCTCAATTTTTTTATCAACAAACTTAATAAGCACATTTCTATTTTTCTCCTTTCAAATTACCTCTGAAGTCTTGCATTGTCTTAATAACTGCAGCAGCTCAGACCATACCTATAAACACATTTGTTACAGCCTAATCACATGATACCTAGTAAGCAGGTTTATGAGAAGCCCATGGTATTAAACCTGCTTTTCATGCTTCAATTCTGTCATAATTCTGAGATTCTCGGGTCCCTTCACTTAAGTGGACTCGCTCTTTTTAGTTTCGGTTTCATCTCGGATAGAACAGTTCACATTTCCATACTTTCTGTATCTGATGGCACTATGCTCATTAAAAGATGAGGACAAACATCCATTTCATCTCAGGGCTGCACCTACAATTCATCTCAGTCCTATCCCCATTCCTACGTAATCACATTTGTTTTCATAGACTTCAAGGCTTAACAGGGCGACTACTGCTAAGCCTCTTCAGACCTCTAAAAAGTACATTCTTTGCTGCCTACTCCCTTAACACCTCTTCCCTACTCCTAAAACCTTTTCTGCTGCAGTTGTTTACCCAAGTGAACCTGGAATCTTTTCTTCCATGTCTCAGAAGTTTTCTGGATGTTTAAACAACCCTTGGTCAAGATGCATTTGTTTTATCCTACACTTGAAAACAGCACCATGCAGGGAAAACCTGCAGATGTCAGCTACACCCGTACGAGGAAGGGGCTGTTGGCCCCCTCTTGTCTCCATTGGATGCAGATTTTTCCATTTATTTGAAGATTGCACCTGAAAGTACAATCAGGATGCTCTGGCAAACCCGACATACTCCTAGGAGGCACAGAAGACATGACAGTTTGCACTACCAAGGTACGATAATGTCTTAACAAAGAAATCCCTGAAGAAGTACACTTGGGCGAATATTTTCTGAAAAACACCATTAATTTGCACATACACATCCATCCTGCCTTATTTTTTTCTTGGTGAATACGTTCTTCTATTCAACTGAGCAGCAGCACTGCCATTATATAAACCGTCCACATTTTCAGGAAATATGTTTCTCAAAGATTTTTACAATATACAGGCAGAAAGAGGGTATCCAAAATGGCAGCAGAACTGTCTACATCACAACATAGCTCATGAAAACCATTCCATGGCTACAGGTCATTTTTTTGCCATCGCATTTGTAGCTGTCTAAGCTGTCTAGAAGTCCATCAGAAATCCAAAGTATTTCACAACAACCCTATTATTTCCAGTGTCGTTCACATTATGGAACAACAACATATATACCTACAGCATACAGCTTTCTGAAGCAAAAAGTTATAGGTTCAGATCTGCAAAGCAGTAATTGATCACAAGACTCAAGGAGGAATAAAGTAAGAGGACCTATGACCCAAACCAAATAATAATACCCAAATAATCAGCTCTTTGTTTGGTTTTTTTGTTTTTTTAAATGATACACTTTAGAAATAAGATGTATATTCCATTAAGGGTATAGTGGTCTCTTGCTTTTAAGTATGCTTTGAATGTAAGATGTGTTACTACTGTTGTTATGAGCCCTATTTTAATTATGAAATAAATGAATCTTTCAATACTTACTTATGTATTATAAATACATGCATTTCAAAAGCTATCATGACCATAGAATCTAGGCAGCCATTGTGAAATTAATCACTATACAGCACAAGGAACGTATATTTTTCAAGTAGTTCCACACATATAAATTACTGTCAAGAATCACATATATTACTGCACTAAAATTTCTTTGCGATGGCATGTTTCCTGGGTTCTTTAAGGCAAGGGACTGTGAACAGGCTGGAGGGGAGCTCTCCCTTCTCCTCTTCACCAGCGAAGACCCTGCGCCATCGCAATCCCGTTTCTTTGCTGAGAACCTTCGCTTCCAGGAAGGAAGACTGAAAAGGAGGAAAGCATCAGACACCATCGGTGTGCACAGTCTGCGTAACTGTTTTCACTTATTAAAAACTGTAAGAACCTTGTACTCGGGAGCTTACAATCTAACATGAACAGATGGATTGTAAAATGAGAAATGAAAACAGAGCAAGAGGGAGTTACGGGACAGGGCAGCAACAGAAGAGGCGATAGGAAACCACTGCTGGAGAGGCTGCGGGGAGCTGGCACCAGCCCAAAGCTCTCCTGAGGCCTTAGCCCATGCACATGTGGCCTTCCAACGTGTCTTTGGAGGAAATACGCACGGCAGTCACTGCCACACCGTCCATCGACCTACAATGAGCAAGCCACCTAAGTTACTGGAAGCAGTTTCACTGCCCCCAGCAGAGGCTTTTAAAAAAAGCCTTGGCGAGGACTGATAGAGGATAACAAGATGAAGCTGATACCACAGAGACGATACTTTAAAAAAGCCCAAAGTGCCCTAGTAACACACTCACCGTAACTGCATTTACATTTACGTGCCTGGTGATCAGCACTGTGGGTCACATCTCTAAGACTGCATCGTAAAGGAGGACAGCGCCTGAGAAGACTGGCTCCTCCCGCCTTTGCAAGCCTACAGGTATATGACGCTGACTTCAAAAAAGCAGTCGTAAATGCTGGTTTAAAATTTTAATATGACAGCGGAATAAAATTGTTAGCAGCTGTTGTAAAATGCTAGGCATGAACACTTAAGACATCGCTTCTCGTGTTTTCCTACCAGGATTACATTGGGGTTGTATTTTCTTTGGTGGGACTTAACAGCATCACAAACATCAAAGTGTTAAGGAAGTGAGTCCTCAATTTTCACTTTATATATATACAATGGTGTCAAAACTCCAAAACAAAAGAAGGGAAACACTGTTCCCAGCTAGTAAAAAACACTCTTTCCACCCATCTTAAAAGTGCACTTTTCTTTTTTAATAGTTTTGCTGCTTACAGCAGAGAACAGAAATACCGCCATGGAATGCATTTAAAGTAATAAGGAACCGAAAATTCTGTTTTCTAAGATGGCAACAAATACACCTGTATATACTTGGGGAAAAAAACAAGTTTGCCTGTTGTTAATCCTTGGCTTATTTTCTGGATTAAAAATTCTTCTTTTCTCCTTCCTAGAAATGTAATGATGTGCTCACAAAAAGTAATGGAACTGAATAATAGAAAATCCACATAATGCATATTTTCAGTAAGCAATCATTACTTCTGAAATGGAGACTAAAAATGAGAGGGTGATGCAAGTCCCAAAGAAAAACATACTCCTCCAGTGAGAGATTACCCTTGGAAATCTGACATCACCACAAAATAAGAATAATAATCAGAAGGCTCTCAAAAAGGGGCCAATTTATTTGACAGTTTTGGCTGTATTCTCATTGCCAAAGGAATTACTTGTAAGTGGCAGGTGGTGAAAGGCAGGGTGGAGCCCAGGGATGGTAATCACAACAGTAAGCAGATTTTAGCTCGAATGAGGAGCAAAATCACATTCCATATTAAATGATGAGAAGTCCGTTCTATGCTCAATAGGAATTATAGGTCCCTAATGGGCTGCTGCAATTGCCATGCACAAATAAAAAAACAATGATACATCCAGAAGGGTTTCCAAGACCGGCTCTCAAGAGTTTTAAAGTTTTTCAAATGACAGCACATAAAAACTATATACACAAGCCAGCAACGGAATACACCAAGGTAAAAATAATCAGAGGAAGGCAATTACATCACACTGTCGTTTTTGTTCCAAACCAGAACTAAAACCAACAGGGACTGAAAGAGCATGATGATGCAATTATTCCAAATCTGCATTTATGGGTACTAGCCTATAACCATTTTTTAAAGAATATAAAGTTTTCACTTCCAATTGATTAAAAAGAGATCATAAGAGCAGTGTTGTATCACACACATGATTTCAAGGTTGCTTAAACCAGAAGAAAAGACAAGGATGAGCTCATTAAAAGAACAGACAGATTGTTTTTTGTCACTCACAGCAATTAAGAGTATCTCTTAACCTTGCCATACCACAAATGACCCAGAACTGTTTCCCAGGTGACTATTATATGCTGAAGAACTTTTAAGGAAAAAGAAATACAAATCCAGGAAGGATGACAAGTATTTTTCTTAATTATTGTCTTGTCCATAAAATACAAACCCTACACAAAGTAAATGCATTTCCATGCCTTTGTGTTTACTATAAATGCATGCATACAAATATATCAGTATACACACCTTTCACAGAAATATGAATTAAAATTGAGCTTCAGATTTTTAGAAGATACTCTTGATCAGTTCCGTGCACATTGCTGAGTCAAATTTATCTGGGCTTAAATCTTCAGCTTTCTGCTTAATTTGACATTTACACATGTCAATGGCCAGAACAGACAATTTCAATGAGATCCACTAGAGATCACCTAATCTGACTTTCTGTACAATACAGGCCAGTGACTTTCACCTAGCTACTCCTCTGATAGAGACTTGTATTTAGGACACCTTCCAAGAAAGCCAAAAATCTATGTCAGCATTCTGAGCCCTACTTTTTTGGGGAAGAGGATCCCAATCAACTGAAACAAATTGGATTGGATTTATGGATAATATTGATGCCACTCTTCAAGATATATATGAAAATCAGGTATTGAGAATAGGTGCGCTTCAGTCCAGCTAAAACCCAATACAAGCACACACGCACACACCATGTATTTGGTAACCACTAAGAGGTTTTCAAAGTGGATGTCTCAGCCTCAACCTTGCCTTTATGGTCACTTATTGCAAGGCTATATTAAATGAAATGCGTATCTAATCCCATAATAGTATTTATACTCTGAAAAATGTTCACGCTGCAGTTTTGTACTACATAAAGAAGACGTTCTCTAACTCATACACCACATGGGCCAATTTCAATGCTTCTGCGTTTGCACCTCTTAAAAATCTAAGCCTCCATATTCTGTTAGCAGCATGGTACTTTGGGACTTTCTTCAGAGGAAAAGTTAAAGCTGGCAATGGCTGGTTGGCTGAATGATTCAAAATTACTCTGTTTCAAAACATGATTAAAGCCTACTAAGATCCAATGTTTAAAACCTTGAAACACAGAGACTCTCCCACCCTGCCAAAAAAGCCTCACTGGCATTTGGGTACACATGCAGCAATGGAGGGAGCAGACATATGGTCTAGTTTTGAATCAAAACCAGAGCGTGAGCTGCATGTTTATGCCCATTTCTATTGAAACATGTCCCTGAAATAGTGTCATCATCCTTAGTTTTGGGTGTCGTCATTTGAATATTTTATTAAAAAGCTCAGAATGGAATACCGCTGGGGAAACCATGTCTGTATTTTATAAAGATATAAATATCAGAGACACTGTGAAGAATGCAGAGCCACAAGGAGACAAAAATCTTTATGAAGAAAAACCCAACATCACTTTGAGTCACTTCCACTCAATCCTATAATGCAGTTACAAAAATCCAGTAACTGATGAAAAAGTTCCTTTCATGGCTATATTATCATTATCCAGGAAAAGAATTTCACTCAAATACACAAAATCTATAAGCAGGCAGTGATAGTATATTTAGCACTAGGAAAAAGTTTTGCTTTTTTCAATATGCTACCAGAAACTAGACGACGTATTTGGAAACTGTATCAGAATCCTATCCACCAAAAAATGAAAGGGCATGCTGTTTGAAGAGCACAGAGTGAAAAGATGTTTCAAGAGTTTTCTCTTGGTTGCACTGGCCCTTCTTTACTGTCCTAATAATAACAGTGTACAAGTTGTGAGGAACTCTACCTGTTAATCATGCTAAAAACCTGTTCCAGAAAGTAGAGATGATCATCTTGGGGGTACATGGCATTACAGGGAAGAATGGTAAAAGTGTATGAAAAAGGGGTAAACCCAAAATAGTAGATGAAGCCTAAAAGATGAAGAATTAGCATGGAGCAAGTAAAACACGCACAGGGATTATCATCAGAGTGTTTTAACATAAAAATAATGATATTTAAGCCTCGCTAAAAACTCCTAACAATCATCTTTTGTTTAAAATTTGGAGCTCCCCAGACTGTCACAAACTCTCTTTCCAGACAGCTCGGGGCAAGAGAGGCAAAACACAGCTACTAAAACTCCTCCTGTCTCATGCATATTTATGATGAACCTCAATGAATGTCAAGGGATCATTTCAGCCACAACCCACATGTATTCCTCTTTCTCTTTCTTCCCTCTGCTTCAGTTTTCAAGGAATCGGCTTTTAGAAAACCAGCTTTCCAAACACCCTATCAGTGCTCCAAATGCTGCTGTTGCAATACTTGGGTGATAAAACAAGAGGTGGGAAAGCATTAAGGAATGTCTGGGCAAGAAACAAGCTGCCAAAAATCCTACTCAATCAGCTACAGCCATGCAATGAGTGACAGCAATGCAGGAGTGTAATCCATTAGCATAAGGTAGATGGCTAAAGAGTTTATTTTTTAAAGTCCAGACCAGTGTTTAAGCACTGCCACAGACTTTGGTGAGGAATGCCTCCTTCTAAGCATGTTCAAAAACTCACAGAAGAAAAGAAGAAAGAGAAAAGCAAAAAAGAAAAAGAGAAAAGAAAAAAGAAGAAAAAAAAAAAAAAGGAAGAACAGAGACAAAACAAAAGAAGAAAGGACAAAGAAAGAAGAGAAGAAGTAAAAAGAAAAAATCAGTATTACAGGCATTTACTTTTATTTAAGCACTAATTATCTACAATGAACTCGTAATATGTTAGCCAAAAAAAAAATAAAAACCAAATAAAAACCAACATGCTGGCAACTAACTACAGAAGCTTACAGTGGTCTTTATCAAGTTGCTGAAGGCTTTCTCTAGAAGTGTATTTTCCACATGAGGTTTCTTTTGTTCCCAAAATAAATGTAACATACCTTGTAAAGCAAACGAACATGGATTTCACTCCAACTGCACGCCCAGCAGACTGGGCAAGAGTCCCACCTCCCGCCTCTGTGCTCACTGTGGGCATTCAGGTTGAGTTTTCTTCTCAGACTCCCATTACCCTTCTAGGGCAGAAAATGGAAATTTCTTGCATTTAACCATCTCCAAATGTATCAGCTGGCATCATCTCACCAGGACAAGACATTCCAGGTCTTGTCTCTGGCTCCTGCATTAGCTCAACTCCTCCATTACTCCAAACCACAAAAGATAAGCAGCCACTACAGAATTAAGAAATGGGCTCTGATTCTACAAAAGAAAAGCACTTTCCTCAAGATGCAAAAAGAAGACAAAAACTCTGTGGTCGGAGGTGAATGTCTGGCCCAGCCTCAAAGTCCCAGGAGGAGATGGGGCTCAGTTAAGGCTGAGACACACAGAAGCAGACACCCTGCGGTAGCAAAAAAGAAAGCAAAATGCTGCAGCACATCTTTGTGAGTTCTTCATTCAGGTCCTCAGCCGCACACAGATCCCTTTCTATGTTAGGATTTCTTTCAAAGTTATGAACAATTACATATCCGGAAGAAATGTGAGACAATTAATGAGGTTAATGGAATGGAGAAACAGAATAGCAAAACAATGACAAAGAAACACAAATATGGCAATGGTAGGAACTGCACATCATAATTTGGTATTTTTTGTATTCAGCAATACAGTTTTTATTATACATGTCAAATACCACACTTAAAAATTGTTCAAGAAGCCATGAGTCTGACCATGTCAGCCATACATGCACTACAATCCAAGAATAGTTTGCACTCGGTGAATCCGGTGCTCTAGGCTTCCAGTTTGCAGCTAATTTAAAGCCAGAACTGAGATAATATTGCATTTTATAAGAACAGATCCAGAAGTCCTCACATTTGTATGTGAGGATGGAAAAAAATAATTTTTGTTTTCCATCCCACACCTTTTTATACCACAGTTCTCACTGCTGGGTCCATTCCGCAATGAGTAACTTCTACCATGTACTGCTGCAATTCTGACGCTTGTCCCAAGGAGAGAAGCATGTTCTGCTTTTTCTGTCAGGCTTTTGAAAATTACTTTAAATAGATGTATACATTGATACAGATTTATCTTAAGAAAATAAGACCAAAGAAGCATACTTTACACTGTTAGAAAGTACAATTGTGAGAACTGATATCTCCCATGTGGAAAATACATCATTTCCCACCTTACACATGTGCCCCAAGAAACTTGTGTGCTTTAGTGTCACCCCTTATTCTTATTCTGGAGGATTTCATTATGTGAGAGGTAGATCACAGTCAACAGTAGAAAAAGTATTAGAGCTTAAGGTAGCTTTGAAACTCAAGTCCCATAGGTGAAGAACTATTAACAGAAAAATGGAAATCTTAGTATTTAAAAAAAATAGAGAATAGAGAAAAATAGAGAATGCTCCACAAGGTTTCAACAAATCCTCCATAGCAAAAAATGCTTGAACCCTGTGAATATCATGTGTGTGTATATATAAATATATATATACATAATATATAAATATATATATATATGCATGTTGATTTATTCCTAGACCTCTGCTCTAAATAAGGACATAAATGCAACCAAAATGTCATAAAATCCCACCCTCGTGATAAATATCACTATAAAATTCCCAGTTAGTCTTTACCCTTAGACATATTTTTCAGGCTAGAAAGAAAGTCAGCTTTGCTACATCTCCAACACAGACTTGTAAAGACCAAAGGGAGAAGCAGCTGCAAATATATGGGACCTTAAGGGAGAATATCCTGCAATAAGCATCTTTTTTCATAACACTGACCCTCACTCACAGTCACCCATCTAAAACAGCTTTTCACAGTCTGATGCTCAAAAAAGAATGATGTCTTAGACAAGTAGTCCCAAGGACATTCATGGTTTTATGGAGAACTAAAAATCAACATGTTGAAACCAGCTGATAAACCAAGACACAGTCAAGATGATAACAGTAAATGAAGTGCGCACAAAGAAGCACATATAATGTCGTCGTCGTCGTCATCATCATTATCATCATTATCTCGTATGTGTTATGTAGGCCCTTCCACTGGAACTGAGTGGTACCAATGGTGACATTTTTTAGTACCAGATCTGACACCAGTCCGCAGTGACAAACAGAAAGCAGGGTTTGAGGCACCAGGCGGGTAATGAAAGGACCAACTGGTGACACACAGGTAGGGCTGATGGCAGAGCCTCTATATCTGCTAATCAAATCCATCAGTGGGTGACAGGGAACAGCTCTCCTCCTAAGCTATGCCTTCACAGCTTTTTCTCCAGCATCCATACACACAACTTACATCACTTTGCTGAACTTCTTTGGTGTGCCATTCACACATGCTCTGACATACATAATCCATAAATGCAACCATGAAATATATTCTCTATTGAGAACAGCAATATATGCATTTCAACAGTGGATGCAGCTAGCTGTGATAAAGCAGGAAAGGTGTAATTCTAAAATGGGGAATTTCAATCCCCTTCGCTTCTTGTAGCCCTCAAGTAAATTCCCTGAAAATACATCAATGTCTCTCTGAATTCTCCTCTTTCTGGTTCTCTTTCATGATTAGTACATAGACAGGAAAACTAAGTAAACTCTTAATTTTATAGTTACTGACAAAAAAAAAAAAAAAAAAAAAAACGGTGGGTGGGTGGGTTAGGATTTCATACTTCACAGAGCACTGTGAGGATCTGTGATGAGTACAGGATTTGAAGTATGCAATGCAATTCCAGGGCAATCACCAATTTAAAAAATACAAAAGCGAAATCAGACTAACCTGACCCTGTGGGATATTAATGCATAAGCATTCACCCACAGCGGCACTGAAATAATACCTGAACGACATCTCCTTCTACAAAACAAAACAGCCCCCCTCCACACACAGACACCAGTAGCCAACAGAACTCAGACTGACATCAGCATTAACATTCAAGCCAAAGGCCAGTCAAAGAATAAGAACAGGCAATTCTCACTGCTCCGTAGTTGTATGAGAAGAGAGAAACAGCACCTTGAAATCTCTTTCAGTAACCTGTTACTTGCAGCTTGCACACTGTTATACATCCTATTCCAACTGCAGTAAAGAGAGTAGGCAACATTTTTTTTATATCATTAAGTACTGGCATTCATGTATGGCAGCCCAGGCCATGGATGGGCTTGTGGCCATTTCTCCTCTGTCATCCAAACTATTCATCCCTATGTACGGGAAAGCAGCGTTACACAAAACTGCTAAAGGAACCTAAAGCAAGCACAGCCATAGCACTTGCCGCTACATCCCACCCCCCTCTCCCCGTTTTTGAAAAGGGCACGCTGTTAGCAACAATCGTTCAGAGACTGACGCTCACAGTATCCATCAGCACCTGGAGTATGACTACAGTACCCATAACATGAGGTATAGAGTCTGTCAATTCCAGCATTCTTTGGTAGTTGAAAGAAAGAGGACTGCTGAGTTGTATTTCACGCTAGGCTTTCAGGCAGGAACATCATTGACCACAGACACAAAAGTCTGAAAAAGGTGTCAAAATAGATTTTATTCTTCTAGCCTCTACTCTCAGGCAGTGAAAGTCCTTCATCGCTTATGCATGATAAATTGCAAGGCCGGACCATCAAAACAAATAAAATGCAGCTACCTTCCATCTGGTTCATGTATTTCTACGCATTTTTTGTACCATGCCAGCTGCAGCATTCAGTGCAAGACACTGGGTCTTCAGATACTGGCAACAGGACCAGCACTAAGCTCGTTGGGGATTTAAAATCAGTTTAGAGACAGAAATCATGCTCCTGAGAAGCGTAACCATGTGGCACATGGGGGAAAAAAGAAATCTCAGCTGAACTTTCTTATACTTGTTGATGAATTAGACACATGAACAGGTGAAAACACTGGTTAACCAAAAACTATTTTCTGAAAAAAACTGATAGAATTTATAGTTGTCATAGACTTTCCAAACAACAGTTCTATGACTGACAGATCTTCATGTAAAACAAAAATGCACCTCCCTGAGATCTGCTGTCTGACCTATGACACACCTGGAAACTTCTTTAGGGCACCGATTCAGATTTTGCAAGACAGAGAATTCTGCTACTCTGTCTTGCACATGAGACATTTCAATTTTCAGAGCTAATGTAGAGTTTACTTCACTATTAAGTGCAAAAATAAAAGTTTAGTAGAAATAAATTATTCAGAAGATTAACCTAAAAAGACAGAAATTCTACATTTCAGTATTCCAGTAGAAAATGGAATAATGTCAGCATTTATCTTCAATTATAGAGAACATGGACAAAACAAAAGTGTAAAGGTCTTACTGTTTGAGCAAGTATTTACTTCTAAGAGTGACTAATTATAAACCAAAACTTAACAGTAAGCAATGTTAAACTAGATTTGTGACTTGGTCTTCCTCCCAAACATAATAATAGGAATTATGACCTAACTGATATCACTTAGTAGGATTCTATATGACGCTCCTGCAACACAGGCTCAGGATTCACTGTAAGACAGACATTCTTGCTGAGAATATATGCACGTGAGATCTTTAGTTCTAGCAAAACTTTCTGCTATTTGATCACAAGGGACTGAACATTAACTGGAGCAGAAGTCACTTTGCTACTGTCACAGCACTGGGAGAACTGTCAAGTGATGCCACAATCCCTCTATTGCTGAACATTAGGCTGGTTAGTTATCTGAACAGGAGGGTGGGAAACCTGGGAAATTTCTCTGTCCAGTAGATTTTCTTACTCCTGACTAGATTTCCACTATGGAGAAGTCACCAAGAAAGCTCACCTGGCTTTCTGTGGTACCATAATCCCATGGTGGGGGAAATGGGGTTATAGGCAGAAATGCAGTTATTCAGCTGGTGCAAGTCCTGGCAGAACAATCATGCATTAGGATTAACCACTACTGGCTCAGCTTCTGTCAGAACCCATCAAGTGGTCTCAGATGATGGAAGAGGGTTAATAAAGTAAATTAAAATGTAAGTATTTGATAGAAAGAAACTTAACAGGTACCTGGTCGAATTGTACTGTCCCTTCCAAAAAGGTGAAGGCGGCGGCGGCCAAGGCAGAAATGCTCAATGATGTGAAAAATCTCTACGGGTTTTTCTATGTTGCCAATTTCAGGCTCTTCTGTGATGATGAGGTCAATATCAACATTAGCGTGGATGAAGTCACCATCTGTGCTGCGACGCACCGTTCCTTTAATGCCCATGAGGCAGTGCTCCTGCACACACACAACACAGAAGAGTACCTGTCACATGCCACACATACTGCTACAGCACAGGTGTCCATGGTTTGAGCACAATGGAGAGAAAAGGAAATTCCAGGCAGAGCAGATCCTCATCTTATACAGAGCAAGCTGGAGCTACCAAAAGCGCCTTTTGAAAACAAAGCAGAAAGTAGTTTAAGCTGTCTGGCTTGATAAACTACGCTACAGAGTGGTAAAACTCAAATAGAAGCTGATATATTTGGACTTCCTCAGTTACAGCAAAGTTAGAGCTCCAAGTTGGAAAGGCTGAGAAATCATCGCAAGGAAAGAGTACAAGGTGACGGCAAGAGTAAGGGACTAGTTACTAATTATGTTTAATACTTGTAGCATCATTCTGATCCTAACTTTATTCATACAAATACTTTTCAAAGTTCTCAGTCATAAAACAGCCAGCCAGTGAAAATAAGATGTACTTTTTCAAGTTGTACCTCTGTTACAAAAGTAACCTTCACCCTCAAGATTCCTTTCTAGAAGATATCACTGCATTCAAAAAGAGTAAAATCACTATCAAACTGTCAACGCGCTCTCAGTCAACTCCATCAGCATTCATTCAAAATGTTCTTACACTGTAACATGCATTGCCTTCCTTTCCTCTAAAACACTGTAGATCAATTTAAGTGACTAGGATGTAGAATCTATGAATGAGGAATCACCATAATTGGTACAGGATGAAAAGAAGGTCTACATATTCATTTCTGAGTTCTGTTTCTGGGAATATTAAGCTCAGATGAGCTATTTCCCCCAGTATCATAAAACACTGACTCACTCAGCACCACCAGACAGGTCTAAAAGAAGTTGCAGACAAGAGTATGTAGTATCATTTCCAGATTTTTGGCGAGGGTTTTGAGAGTTAGCAAATAAATACGAAAGGCAGAACAGGCAACCTATCAAATCTATGCAGTTGGTCAGCTGCACCCAAGCAACAGGTTTTTCATACCTTAAGTATGCTTAAAGGATACTGCCAAGCAAAGCCTCCTAAATCTAGTATTCAGAGGAATAATCCAAAACATTTTGTTTCCGTAACACATGGAATGCCATTCGTTAGTACCTTAGACACTGTAACAGGTGGCACAGCATAAAGCATCCCTCTAAAGAGATGCCTAAACTAAACATAGTAAGATAGCATTTGCTGGTGTAATCACTGGCAAATACATCTTGCACAACAGGCTACTTATTTAGTCAGAATAAGCTAACTCAATTTTCAATGTTTACTATAAATAGTGACCTCAACCCAACCCTTGCTCAATAAACAGAGAAATTCTCTAATAACAGACACTATTCTCCTCCATTAGACGAAGTCCCCCCAGATCCTCCTGTGTTACCTTTAACATCTCCCTCACAAATGAGCTGCACATATTTGCAATACTATATGCAATAAGCACGCAGTATTTATACTTACAAATACTTATAACTAATGGAACACTTTCAAACAAACTTCAGATTAATGTAAATGCAAGTCAAAGGAAGATTCCAGATACCTTAAAGGGAAGTTTATACTCCTAAAAAATGGCAAATCTGAGACAGGGGTTGAGGATGTTTAATACTAAGGAACAATAAATCAATGTGGAATGAGACCTGAGGTTAGTGACACTTTAAATTATTAAACTGTCAGCCAATGGTCTGTCTTCAGTAAAACTGCTACAGTTACACCCACATATATACCCAAAACAATTCTTCATTAACCCTGTCTACACTTTTCTAAATTTTTGATTAATATACATTTGAGTCTCTTATATTAGAATACTTTTCCCTTTCCTCTGCACCTTCTTCAATAAAAATCCTCCACAACACACCTCTAAGAAATCATTTAATTTAAACCAAGCTGACCGATTCTGTCACTTGTGCGTTACTATCGTTTTCAGGACGTCAGGAGATGCTGGCTGAACTATGGTCCCTCACAGTCCTCTGTCTGGGTCAAGCTCTGGGCACACACCCGCATGTGTGCGTTCAGAACCATTAGCCAGCCTTCCAGAGCTATTTTTTATCACTACATCTACTTATATCTACAGTTTTAAAGACTTCTTTTGACATTAAATTTAGTCAAATTCTGCTGCTAAGTTAGTTCCATTCGAAACAGGCTCCTCCACCAGCAAGTTTTCTCCTCTAATCTGGAAGGGAGCTCGCATTTTACACAAAAGTTACTAACTGGTAAGACTAACTCTTAATCATTCACCCATAACCAAAACATCCCAGAAGTCAAAAACATTGCAACAGTAAAATTTTCTAATCAGTTTCCCACTTCCCTCTCAGGATTTCATTCTTGTTCATCAATCCATGAACCGTCCTCAGCTGCCTGCATTTCAACAAGGCTCAAAGGAGCATTACAGTCAGAGGACTATAATAGAAATTTACCAAGCAGTGCTAAATGCAGATGAAACTTCTATACCTCACACTGACTAAAGTCAAGAAGGGGACAGAAGTTCAGCATTCATCCTAGGAATATGTTTATTTTCATATAATGTGCTTTGCAGAACAGAACTCTGAAGTCCTCATGTCTGCTCTCCTGAAAGCAGGTCCCTGGCTGCCGCAGAGCACCCGGTGTTTCATTAGCATCAAGAGACAGAACGGCAACAGAGGACAAATTGAGCCAAACCTTTACCTTGGTTCTTTGGAAAACAGCCTTGGGGTCTAGAGTCTTGGTCTTTCCAGGATTGTTCTTATTCGTTTTAATCCAACAAATGTCCTCACATCTTCTGTAACCCCATTTGCGCAGACACTAAATATTATAGACAGATAAAACAGTTCACACTACACTAAAAAATTCAGTAACCTCAACTGAACGCTCATACAGGTACTTGATTTTTCTTAAAGCATAGCTGGAAGAGAAATTTGTTATAGATGAATGAAACAGTTTACTGGCATGACTGTACTATGTTTTGTCAAGCTACCCACAAAAAGAAAAAGAAAGAGGCTTACGGGCATATTGACTTATCTATGTATCACACACAGTCCCCTTTCTTTTTTTTTTTTTTGTAATATCTAACCACTGCACGGATCCCCTGTGGAACTCTGCGTGCATTTCTAGCTAGTGACAATCTAATCAAAATCAGTCTGAGCAACACAGTGACTGCCTTGGCCCTGTCTCCACTAATACCTGCGCTCTGCTGGTTTCTCACATCAATGTAAAATTCTATAAATGGGAAGATAAATAGCCAAAAGCCTTTGCTACCATTTTGTTGGTTTTCCTATATTTGTAAAAAAAAACCAAACCACCAAAACACACACCAACAAAAAACTCACCCACTTTCATGACTTTTTAATACTTAACTCCTCTAAGCATAGTCTTGGAAAGGGAGGAAATTGGGCATCGAGGACTCAAGCTCATTTGGCTATTGCTGTGTTCAAGAACCACCCAGCTGCTTGAGTATGTCTGTGACCAAAATCAATCTATCTGAAACAGCCACTTTAACCAGCCTCAGAATGAAAAGCAGCTAACGCAAACAGATTAGTAACTACATGTCGTCCTTTAACAAATGCCGTATTGTTTTAACAGAAAGCACTGCTCAAACTAAGCAAAGAATGTTTCAGCACAGCAAAAGCCGGTTGGGAATTCTTACTCCACCTCCCCCAACACAAGCAGTGCTACTCTGGGCATACAGAAAGATTACTCTAAAACTCCAGGACCTTATAGAGAAGTAAAGCTTTGTAGAGTTCACTAAGAGTAAACCTACTTAAACTCCAGGTGTTTTCTGAAAATAAGCAGTGCTACAAAAACAATTTTATCTCACTTTATGAAGCAGTAGCACCTTTCTACTAGCATGATTACTTCTGGCAGAAAACTATTAAGTCTTCTGTTAAAAAAAAACCCTAATGTTGTACATGCACTCAACACGGCAACCTGCTTGCATCAACCAGACAGCAGTACGGCTTTCTAGACCATACAGAGCTATGCTTCCTCACATAGTCACAGCAACTGTATCTAAACAGTTAATCTAAGCAGTAAATTAAGTTCATTTAATCCACTTAAAATTATATATCCTCTACCACAGTAACAAAACTTGTCTCAGCAGTTACAGTTGAGAATTCTATGCAGAAAAAGTCAACGATAAAAATAAACTCTTAAGCCTGTCCCTGATAAATTGAATTAAAACATCATCTTACCACTCGGCCCAGATCCAGACCCTCGCCTGAACCACACCACAGAAACACAAATGATCTTGGGGCTGCAATTTCTTCAATTTCCAATTTCATGATCTAATAATAATAATAGTAAAAAAAAAAGATTCTGAATTAAATATAAATCACCAATTATATCAGGAAGAATACTTAATAGGTGTTGAAGCATTATCGCAGAAACCATCAGGAAGCACTTTTAAAGATGTTAGCTTGTATACCATCTATGGTCATCCTCTTAAAACTGTTTTCCAGACAGTACATTGTAAGAGTTACCTTATCAGTACCCAAGTGCATGTTTTCAACATAGCTGATGACTGCCTTAATTATTCTTTTTAACACAAATTTTATCTACATAGAAAGTTCTAGACTTAAAAGACTGATATAACCTACACAATTTCTTCCCTCCCTGCCCCCAAACCTCCGCTTCATTTTATCATTCCACTGGTATAGCAAAAAAAATCTAATAGCAGAGCAATAGTGCTCTGTTTCTTTTCAGCCTCTAGAGTTACTTACATGAAGACACATCATAAAAAAGAACAGCCTAATTCCTGTTACTATACAGGAAAGACTTTCTCTCCATTTTCACTTTCAGGAAAAAAGCAGCAACAATTTATCAGGACAGTGGCTCAACAATGACAAATGAGTAACATTCAGGATGCAATAACTTCAGATGCAAAGCATCTGTTACTCATTACAAGTTGAAAAGATTCATCTGTAGCTCGCTAACACATCAAATCAAGCTTCATTCAGTGTCACTGTGAAGAAAAATAATGCAGGAGAAGCCATTCTAAGAGGATATAACTCCCAACTAAGAGGATGACTCCTGCCTCCAACACTCGCAGTTCTTCTGTTAGGATGGAATGTTTTTCCCCACCGGGAAACGCTGCCAGGCACCGTTTTTGTCTGATGTAACAGAATGGCTAACACAGAAGCTTCCCTAACCTGTAGTTACCTAGTCTCTTATCGCAGGCACCAATACCTTTGTTTTCAACTTCATCCCTCAAAGGTGGATTGAATTTTATTTTGTTCTCATGATGCTTTAATTTGACTGATTCTGAAGTTCTGCATGCGCGCACTTCAGCCTAAGGACAAACTACATCTAAAGTAACACCATCATCCCCCTCCCCCACACGGCACAGAACACAGCCAAGAACATCTCAGTAACAACTGCTTCAATCTACTGATTCACTCATACGACAACAAATTTGCTGCCAATGCAGCCACAGTCCTGCATGCCTTTCAAACGGGGTCTCTAAATGACAGGTATTTATTAGCTGCATATTCCCACCCACACGCCTGAACCTAAGAATTCCTGACATGGTTATGCAAACATTTTTAAAATCAGCTATTCCTCTCTACGACAGACATCTGTTTTGTTGTGAGGGTGGGGTTGTTTGGGTGGGGATTTTCTTCAGTTTGTGGGTTTTTTTGTGGGTTTGTTGTTGTCTGATTTAAATGAATGAAGTGTAGCTACACAAGAGCAGAGCCAGTTTAATTATAAGGGGTTTTTATTCATTGCCCAACTGGAGGAATTCTCCAGTTCAGTCTTGAAGGACAGGGTAACTTGGCAGCAGGCTTTGTACTGTCAAACTGTCATGCTCGATGACATGCAGCACTTCATAGCCTCCAGCCCTCACCTTGCTCTTCCAGAGCTGACTTTATTGAAAAATGGAAGATACCGAATGGAGTTACTTATCAATACATCTTGAGCGTTTCCTTCTTTGCAAGCACCTACATGCATTACTACAGAAAGAACTTAAAAATCCTTTCTCTAACTCAATTCTCTAAATGTTTACTACCTTTGTAGTGAATAACAGTAAGGGAGTACATACTACAAGATAAATAAAAATACAAGAAAATAATTCCCAAGTAAGGTTCATCTATTTTGTTAGGCTTCTCAGGATTACAGATGGTTTGATTTCTATCAAATCAATACTTTGGCGAAAGGACGTATGTCAGTGAAGCATATTCACCTACCCTTTTGACTAGAAGACCAGCATAGGAAAAAGCATACCTTAAAAATCTCTTTGAGAATTTCAAGAAGCAAGGGAATATTTACAATGGATATCTGAATTTCAACAGCAAAACCCAAACAGAACAGAAATATCATGGAATCTGAGGGTAGGGAGAAAACCAACTATAATTAGACTTAAGTTTCCAACTAGGCTCAGGGAGAACAAAAAGGTGTATGTAATTCATTAAACTCCTCAGAAAAAAAAAAAAAAGTCTTTTTAACACAAACAGTGTAGGCATGTATACAATACAAAGCTTAGTTTTTGTAAGAATCTAGACTTTTCCTTAAAAAAATCCCCAACAACCAAAAACATATTCCATTTTTCCTTAAAACACATCTCTAAAACATTCTGATACCAAAAAAAAAAATCCTCAAACTATTTGCTTAAATACATGTATGAAATCCTTTTCACAGCAAGAAAAATACTTACATCATCCCAGGTCCAGCATTTTTCATTGGCAGTAATGCCAGTCTCTCGGTAGTATTCTTCCAGTGGTGGTTCCAGCAGAATCACATCAAATTTGGACTTCAGTTCCCTAATATCAAAAGCTTCCAAGTCTGCTTGTAAGTACCTGTTTAAACAAAAGATGATATATTGCTTGGGCAAGTTATAACAGTGGTTTGAAAATATACTCCACACAGCACTTCTGTGTAGCCAGTTAAGAATAGGGTCTCCTGTGTAGCTAATATAGCGCACGCACTAAATTCAGAGGAGATGCATAATGCATTCTTAAGGCCAGTTGTGGTTGCATCAGATTTTTTGTTAAAGTAGTCTTTCTCAAGAAACACTTTTTAGGATTCTAATTTAGCAAGCAGGAAACAGATGTCCACACAGACCATACAACAATACATAGTACAGAATCACTGAATTTTCTGTACATCCATGGACTATATAGGAGAAAACATCAACATTTAAGAAGCAAAACACTTGCTGCCTGGCTAACAGACTTCTATTTTGCTTCACTTTGAGAAAGCGGCATATTTTTAGAATTGCCATTTAATATATGTTATGTTCAGAAAATACTGAATACTGGAAACGTGGTTACTTTTCATATAGTAGAAATATATTTTGCTATCCCTGTAACAAAAGCGTAGTTCCCCCACACATTGATTGTATTAAATACACACTGAAATGCACTCTTAGAACTGGCCTCTACTCCCGCACCAATCACTGCTGTATCATGACCAAAAAAACTACACTGCCCTCCCCTCAATACCCTTAACCTTAAAAAAGCTGATTAGCAGACCACCACCTCCCCCTTCCCAAGAAAGTGTCCAGAAAAGATTATTATTCCGTAAGTGCATTTGGTGTTATCAGAAGGCAGCTTTTAATTACTATTTTTTCCTCTTTTGTGCTTTAAGGTTAAGAATGGCAAAACATATCTAACTTCAAAATAGCAAGTTGAGTTTTGCAGTTTGCATCTCAGTTGTTCAGACAACTATTTCACAATTGTTGATGTGACTATCATGGAATACTGCTATTTTACTTGGTACAGATTAGGACTACAGTATATTAAAAGCATTAGGTTCACATTCAGAGAGGTTCAAATTCCTGGGAGTAACATGCTGCATGCTTTCACTGTCTAACGTTCAGCAACAACTCAAAAGTAATTCAGAGCTAGTAGGACGAGTCATGAGCCAGCCTAAACTATTTTTGGTCTTAAACTGCAAAGTAACATCTGACTAATGGACAATAAGATAACAGCTGAACATTATTAAAAAAAAAAAAAAAAAAGCTGTTACAAGAACCACTAAAGTTATACTAACAAGCCAGTTTTAAAAAGTTTTTCTTGTTATTGTAACTACATGATCTCATGAGATTCATGATCATATGATGTTCTTTAAGTTACCAAATTGAAGCCTGCAGCCCAATCAGTTGACAGTTCTGTCTTAAAAACCAAAGCTTTAGATACTATATATAATCACACACTGGAAAGAAAATCTAGTTTATATACTATATTAAACATCTAGATTAAACTAACAAAACCAAACGGATCTTATTCTTCTGAAGTTTCAGTTGATTAATTTGTATACACAAACAGAAATAGAAAATGTAAACTCTGAGCAAGTGCTAAAGATAGAGATCCGCAAAGCAGACAGCTAACTTCAAACAGGTCTGGAGAAGAAAGGCATTTTCCACAAGAACACTTACATGGGAGGAGTGTTAGATTTAGATATCAGCTCATCCTTCAATCTGATGAGCTCTCTAAGTTTTGGATATTCTTCAAACCTATCTGCTAAGCCTAAGAAGAAGAAAACATGAAGTTAACAACTACTTAAGAGAGTAATTCTGTATCAATTAAGCATTGTCCAGTATTCTGAACAGGTCCAAACGTTAATACTTAGCCTCATTTTAACTCTTGTTACAACAAACCAAACCCTCCAAAGCAGTTTTTCGTGCAGTACTTGACAAAAGCCTCCTGCCTTCACCCAGTTAATTACAGACATCACTGAACGCAGTGTCTATGCTCTCATCTCCTCTAGAGTGCTACAGTGATCAGGAGTTCACAACTCCTTTTATCAGAAGGAAAAAATCTTTAATTTAAACTGAAAGTGCCAGAATGATGAGAGAAAGTTATTTTGTTATCCCCCTCCATCCGTAAGTTTATATTAAGATATAATTAACATTCATTTGCAGAACACTCTCATCTAACCTTTGAAGATTATTTCTGAGGTGGCAGCTGGGGTGTGGCTGGCTCCCTCAGGCAACCCTTATATTGAGATTTGGTACTCTGGTGTCAGTCATGGAAGTCTGAATACATGTATATTTATTTACTGGGTTCCTACATTTAGCTTTATGATGTGAGTTTTAAAACCCTTTGTATGTACAGAATGCAAACAGGAGAACCCTAATCAGGTTTTCTGCAGCAAACTTTTTTAAAAAAAGAAAAAAATTCAAGCAAACTTCTCAGGGCATTACACTCTCCCTTCATCAAAGTAGACACAGTATGTTTATGCTATTGTTAGCAGTAGGCTCAGCACAAACCAGAAAGGTACCACTTGCACCTCCCAAGCATTATCAGTTCAACTCTAGCAGGATTTATTTACAAAGCTTCATGTTCATTTAAATTTACAACTTTAAATGGTACTAATCCATGGGGGGGTGGAGGGGAATGGACCCACCCAAACACACAAACCCCACAAGCCTTCATCCTTCTCTGTTATTCAATTCAAACTTCTGAACTCTCAACCTTAGCATCACACTGGTAAAAGCAAAGTTCTTCGAATCTAACATCATTATCTCTTATTACACGTGCATAAAACACCCAGAAGTTATTTTCATTCTTTTCCTTAAATACCTAACATCTCAAAAACACCACTGTGTTCTTCCAGTTTCCACTGCTGTGTTGCTTCCAGCCAGTGCCAGTCAAATACTCCTGACCAGCAGAAACAGAAGCCAGTTATCAGCAGCTAAGCAACATACATAAAAGAATTTTCAATCAAGATGACTTCAGCTGTTAAACAAACAAACCAAAGCAAAACCCATAGGTCTCTTCCAACAGCAACATCAAAAAAGATATAACTGGCTGTTCTGGAATCAGCACTTCCCTACAGCTTTTTGTAGAGTCATGCCCAATTAAGAGGTAGCACCTAAGCAGAGTTTTGATCATCATGTAGGAAACGTATGCTAACCAATATGCAACTTGACATATCTCACTTCTAATAAGAGGTCTAGAGTAACTGCTGCTGCCACGTTCCTTTCTGCATTAACACTTGTACAACAATTTGACCTGCCCCTTCCAATTCTTTACACAGCAGAGAAGTCAGAGTAACATGGGCTGCTATTTCTTTGTACTCATTTCAAAGAACAGAGTATAACTATTTTAAGTAACTGAAGCACAAGTGCTTTTCAGATAAAGACATAACTGAGTCAAAACAGCCCGCTCTTCATACTAAACATCCAGATGTATTTCACAGAAGCATCCATGAAATATAGTGAGGAAAAATCTAGCTGCCTCAATAGGCAAACAAAACCTCTTTGGGCTGGCATCATTAAACACAACATACTTGCCCTGACAATCTTAACCTTGTTAAAATTCAGAGAACTGTTGCAAAAAACTGCAGAGGGAGATGTCCTGGTTTTTTTAAAAACCAAGTAACTACCAGGCACCGATTCTGGGAAACAGGACCAAAGGGTACGTTAGTTTTAGAAATACTAAATTCAGGCCTAATAAGGTAAGATTTCAATAACAAGTTCAGTGATGGCTGGATGAATGTGAACTTAAAAAATAACATTTCTCTAAACTCAATAATATGTTGGGCCTTCTAATAAGATGTCAGCAGTTACATAATTTAGCTGGTAAGTAGTATCCATATTGCTTACAGAGTTAAATGTAAGTCTTTTCCATACTTTACATGTTAACATGCATTCTTGGAGGCAATTCAGTCCAGGAAACAGCTAAGCGGTAAGTCAGTTATTCAAACTTCCAAAGGTTTCAAGATCTGCTTGCTAGACTCTTCTGCTTTCCGAAATCAGAAGAGCTTAGTTTTGAAAAATCTTCCTGGTTAACTACTTTCTAATAAAACCAAGAATAAGAGCAGCCTGGGCATTAATCACCTCCTAACTGGCTAAA
Organism: Ibycter americanus; assembly: GCA_035590275.1. NCBI lineage: Eukaryota > Metazoa > Chordata > Aves > Falconiformes > Falconidae > Ibycter > Ibycter americanus. The sequence continues at coordinate 50,310,446 of JAVJGI010000001.1, read as the reverse complement.
AATAAAATACTTCATATAAATTTATATATTGATATGAATGCACACAGAGAGACAAAACTATGAAGTACATGTGTATCTGCATTTCCCAGTAACTGTAAGGAACTGAAAAGGGGAAGAAAAAGAAGTGCTATCAAATAAAATGAGCTATCTTCGAACAGTAACTGACTATGGCATACCAACGTCTCTGATGAAGTTCTGGGGTCTGTGTCCCGTATCCACAAAGTGTTGGCAGTAATCGTTGTGTGGATTTAAGCTCTGAGTACCCTGAAGAACAAAAGGGAGTTCAGTGAGAGCAGTGGACAAGTAACTGGACATACACACACACACATACTGCATGTGTTAGTCTGATAAACGAGAAAGTAATTTTTTTTTTTTTTTCTTTTCACTGTGCCCGTATAAGCTACGCAAGTCAAGACCATCATTGTGTTTTTACTTCCAAATATGACCCACCATTACTATGGCTCATTGTAAGTTGACCCAGAGCTTTTGTCCAATCAATGTATACAATAGTCATATCTTTCACAGGAAAGTTCCATACTTGTGAATTCCAGTCAATCACTTCATCCTTCAAAGCTGTATTTCAAACACCATCAATTGCAGAAATAGTTTAACACAACTATGCCAGCTTTGACTAGATTTCTGACTGCAAAAGCAGCTCACCTTAAGAAAGGTACTGGAATCTTTGTAAATCTCTTCTTCATAAGGCAGGTTCTCTTCATCTTGCTGCAGCTCTACTTCATCCTTGGAAACAAAGCAGGTATTACAGGTATGCAAGATCACACTGTTTCTCTTCTCATTACGATTCTGCTTCTTAAGGAAAGATGTGGGCTGTCTACAAACAGAAGTCTCCTAAAACAGTACGACATGAATGGCTCCAGTTTTGGGGCGTGGTGTGGTATGGTGTGGAATTACCTATTCCCAAAAAGGTCTGTCTGTCTCTCTCATTAATGAGGACAGTGTTACTGGGAAAGGCCTCTGAAAGAAGAATAAAATAAGAAACGCTTCATTTCTAGACCCTGCCAGTGTAAACAGTGCTTTAAAAGGTATAAAATGTAAAATTTTGTCCCCCAACAATTTCACTCCTTGGACTAAAGCAAATGGTATCTTTTGTTGAAGTTGTTCTGTAGCAGAACCTTTGAACATTTCACTCAGTCACCTTCTATGTTCCAACCTTAGCAGGTGAAACCCTTTTCTCTATATAAATCTATTTAAATCCACATTTTGTAGAAAGAACACATGGTACAAGCCAGTGCTTCGTTTGGACTGTCCTTAAAATTAACTTTCAAATTCCTATTTTATAGTCTCAAAATTTTTAGGAAACAGGAATTCTATTGCAATTTTTCCCTGTTAGTGTGTCACCAACTGTTCATTCATCAGATTTCTGAGGATTCAGAGATCTATCACACTGACACTCAACATCCAACACAGAACTCGGAGAGAACAGAAACAACAAAAAAAAAGAGACTCAATTCTTCATGTCACTTACTGTTTTCCCATTGATCCTGAAACAACCCAGTGTATATATTACATATAATTAAGACCGAAGAACCACTAAATAGTACCATCTACCATATCTTAGTAGAACGCACATGCTCTTTCATACATTACTGATTACAACAGAAATCTTCATCAGTTAATATAGTACTTCATGTGAGAAAAGTAGTCTCAAAGCTGAAATAATAAAAAACCACCAAGACATTTTTAGCACACTAAAATAAAAGGAAAGATGGGGACCAGATTTCTCATAGAAAAGAGCTCAATTTCTCCCCTCAACATGTATCTTAAATCGAAAGATGCAGAGAAGAGACTATTATTACTGCTGCATTTATGCTATGCTACATAAGCTGCCTGAATGCAGTATGAAAATTTAAGTGTTCTCCCCATTTGGATCCCTCTAGCTGTTGGAATTTTAAAATAAGCTCCGTGTTCTTTTGAAATTGGAGCTTTGCACCAACTTCTGAAACGCCTGCTGTGATTAATAGGTTACAGATTCCCCTTCCCCATTATTCAGGTGAAGAACTTACAGAGATAAGAGGTTTTTTTGTTTGTCTAACCAGACCCAAAAGAGAAGGATTAGTACCAGGAACAGCAACAGTGTTTACAAGGAAAAGGAATGAACAGCAGACAAGCAGCAGCAACAACTGTTGTTCAGGGGGAAAAAAAAAAAAAAGCTGAAAGCTTGAGTTTTAGTGAAAACTGCTTATGCCATCATAAAGTTACACCTGTGTACCCTCTTCCATCTTCCTCTAAATCTTAGCCTTCTGATGATGTGCACTTGTTAGATACCTACTTCAGAATCATCCCAGTTCTTCTTATGCCTTCATAGTGATTAAAAAAAAAAAAAGGGGGGGGCGCGATGTCTGTTGGCCACAAACAGAAAGCCCACACACCCAACTTCCAAAGGGAAAAGAACACCAAGCAGAGACAGAAAGAAATTAACAGTAACACTGTACATTAATCATCCTTGTTTTCCAAATCTGGTATGTTGTTGCTGAGTTAGGGAAACAAAAACTACCCACAATATTCAAGCATATAGCTTTTTCAAATGACTAGAGATACATTAAGCAATTACCATGATTCAACCAAGTAAGATTTTCCCAGTCTCCCGAACAATGGCATGGAAGCATTCCAAGCCCACAGGCCACTGCTTGCAGAAACAAAGTAAACCAGGGCTGTATCAAATTAGGCTGGCAGGCAGCAAATTTGAACCACAGGTGTGGGACAAAAACTTCATACACAGTTAAAACTCCAGAACTCTTTGCCACAAAACACTGTTGATACCAGACACACAGGTTCAGACAATTGAGTAAATTCACCTGGAGAAGGGGAGAGGGGGAGAGGTGGAACAACAATCACAAGTCTCAGGAGGTTACGAAAAGCCTGGGCGTGGCAGCACATAGTCTAGTCCCATCATCTGTCACTTCCAAGTACAGACCAAGGAGCTCAATTAACCCTAGTACAACTGTTACAGTCCACAAAAACGAGTACTGTAGAAGTTATTTAGAACCACTGTTCAACTTTCTGACCTTAAAATACCCATTATTCACTTTTGCCAATAACGCGTCTCTTCCCCACACCTGCCACCTCTATTGTTTGCAGTGCACAATCAGGCTCCAAGACAAAAGTCAAGCCGGCAGCAGGAAGCTTCACAAGCAGCCTTTCTGCCCTTTATTTTCATATCAGCCTGATGCTTATTACGAACTGTCACTATAAATGTACACTTATTCTACCAAAAAAACCCTAAGGAAAACCATAAAAACAACAAATAAAAAACATCACCTTTTTTTTTCCCTCAGATGTTCTTAAACAGCCGAGAAGATTAACACACTTCATCTTTCATCTCAGAAACTGCTCTCACACTTCCCCCATATAACAAAAAAGTCAGTGTCACTGTTCAGCCTTCTCTCAAAGCACCAGCGTAAGGCATGTGTCATCAGCTCACTCCACTTTCCACTTATTACACTAGAAGCTGACAGAAATCCTCTAAAATACCCAACTACTTATGTTTAAAGGTTTCATCCACACGCTCTACCCCTGCAGACCTTGTGCCATCACACTGCATCACAGTAACAAGAACATTGTATCTTCACGGTAACCCATCTGTTTTGCTGATTGACTGGATACCAAGCAAAAGTTAAGTCCAAATCAAATATAAGAATAATTGCAGTTTATTATATTACAATATAATAAAGGAAAATAGCACGCAGTATGATAAAAGGGAACAGCACTAGTTATTTTGCACGGTATGATAAAAGAGCAATAGGAGTGAAGCATCAAATCATTCCTGCAAAGCGTATCAGAGGCTAAGAAAAGGGCACATCACCAATGACCCCCTCAATAACATCACCCAGGCCCACACTCTGGCTGAGCAGCCCCACTGCAGCCGGCGCCAGGAGTCTCTCCGTAACTGGGAAATTCCTATGCGGTGCGTCCGCCTGTAGGTGAGGCTTCTGCCCAGTCCCGGAGTTTGCCTGCCTTTATACTCAGTGAAAAACAGCAACGGTTTATACACCTCATGTATGCAAACTTTTAAGTTTATGCTAAGTGCAGGTGTGCACTGTCTCATGGTTCGTTAGGTTCACACACCCAGGGACGTTGGCCAGACACCCAAGTGCAGCGGAGTTACCGCCAGGACACAGCTGCGCGCAATATCTATTGTCTGGATGGCCCTGCCCACATCCCGCTTGTTGGGGGGGCTCAGGACAAACACCACCTGCTCATTAAAGTTGTCCTTGAGCTCCCTGTCCAAGTTAAACAATTTCTAATTAAAGACAAAGTTTTTGATAAGCAGCAATCAATTTAATAAACTTTCGCCACACCGTCTTCACCAATAACTATAGCTAGATGCTCGGGCTCCAGTTAGAGCAGTCGAGGTTTGAGGACACATTCACTTCCACCAAATCTGAAGTCAGGGCACAGAAATTTTAAACCACTTCAGAAGGATTAACTGATACCACCACGTAGAACCCAACACTGCACATCAGGGTTTCAGAGACATACAAATCCCTTTACATTGGAAATACTTACCTGTATTTTTCCTACCAAAACTGGCAAACTTGCATTATTTGTCTGCAACATTAACAGCTAAGTCTATTATTACTTTTGTCTGAGGAGTATTAAACACAATCCAACAGGGCTTGATACCATAAGGATCTAGATTTTTGTATTAGTTTATATTACAAGACTAAGTTCAAACAGGCTCAAAGCACTACAGAAGAAGTTAGGTAAATATAAATGGGATTTTACAAAGTTCTTACATCTTTGCCAATAGAGAATTAGCACTGTCCACAGAAAACAGCTGATGGAAGACTCCACTATAGATGTTCTACTTGCGGGTTTCAAGTTTCTCAAATCTATTCATCAGCTCAACTGACAGTGGTCCGAGTCAGTATTATTATAATATTCTTCAATTTCAACAATATAGCAAGAGTCTGGCCACTTGCAAGTGGTTACAGACCACTGTAAGGTAAGACTTCTCCACGCTAATGGAGAAGGTGTTATCAATAAGATTCATATGCTTCGCCAACTGAAGTGACTTATCCAAATCTATTTCACAGAAAAAAAGTATCCATTGTTTAACCACATACTTGGTGAAGGAGTAAAATAAACTGATAGGAAGTGATCACTGATGTGAGCGTAAAACCCCACTTCACAAACATTGCATGTACTCTGTAAATCCCTTCTTTGAGATGGCAACTTAATTGGTTTGCTAAACAAGGTGTACAGACTAACACTTAGCATGTTAAAAAGAATGTCTGTCCATTTATAGGTACTTTAAAATTCAGTAATCAAAAAGTGCCCTGTCGTACATTAACTTTTTGTTTCAGTAAGATATAAGATAGACATTATTACTGAAAGATTTATAAACCTGAACAAAAATGTAACAGTACCAAGGCCACATATTTCAAAAATTATTATTTTTAGGCATCCAAGAGAACAGCAGACATTGCATTATGTCATAAATGCACTGACCTTGATTCTCCTTAATCACAGAAGCAAGGTTATTAGGACAAGGAGAAAAGGGAGAGGGAGGACATATACTGCAACAAGATCACAAAGAAGATCAGAAAGACAGCTGTATGACAATCGTGTCTTAGTTTGACCTCTTTTCCTTACCACTCACATTAGCCAAAAGATCACATTAGATATGAAACAAGAAATCTGTCAAATAGGTCTTGGATAAGCGTTTGAAAAATGAAGGGCATGAGAGTTTGACAACCACTCGTTCTTCAATGACCATGGAGGTGTTTTGTTTTGTTCTCTGGAACTGAACTTTTCCCATCTATTTCAGATACTTAAAGCATAGCGCAAACCAAGCCTCTTCCATTCCCTTAGAATCCCTTGTTTGTTCCATTCCTCCAGAACTGCACTCCTGTGCACTTAACAGGCAGGTTGAAAGACAACCTCAGCCTCCCTATATCTCATCCAGTGGCCCGTGCCTCTTGCTAAATGCAAGCTTTTCTTTTGACACAAACAATTTCTGGTCAAGATTTTTTTTTGTGTGTGTACCCAACCGCACATGCATTTTACCACTTCGTCCCACACAAGACAGCCAGTCATAGCACACTGCCATTCCCCGTGAGCGCTGTCACCTAAGCCCACCTCCTCCCAGAAGCAGCACTAAATTAAGCCTCCATACATTGGGTTCTGGTGCATGTACAGTTCAACGCACCTAAGAGACATCTGAAGACAACCGCTTAGTGTCTATGCTCCCTCCCTTAGATCTCTGCAGTAGAAGACGTCAAGGGAGATGCCACTGAGGGACGTATATTTTAAAGTATTGATACATACAGCATTTATGTTTATTTATATGCACCCACATATTGTATAAGTCCCTCAGAAACACATGAACACCAGAGAAAAGTAATTTTTTCCCTTTTTTTTCCCTCCTTACCTTATATTCTTCAATCTCTTCCTCATCAGCTTCTCCCTCATCTGGGTATTTGCGTTTTGCATTTGGTGCTGAAGTATCATAAGCAGCCCTAAGAGCATCCCAAAAAAATCCTCATGTAAGACAGTTTCTCCCTCCAGAGAGAACACTTTAAAAATCTCTCATAATCTGCCTTGACTACGTGTTTCTGTGACAGGTTTGAAATTATTCTGAAACGTTGTATATGAGATGTTGGTCCTCTCTCAGTATATTTGAGACCAGCACAACTTCTTGAAGACAGGTCTCCTGAAAAGATACCTCGCTTCTAAAAGGCACAGTGTATTTTAACCAAAGCAGTACCTCTACAAAATGAAGTCCGCTCACACAATAAAATTGCTGTTGCATGTGAGAATACGCACTGGGTGCTGTGTCCTAGACGTGTCTGTTGTTTTCTAAGAACTTTTTAACAAAGTTGCCCCGTTAAGTGCTCTTGGCAAAAGTCTAACGGCTCCAGGCCAACGCAGACGGCGCGGCCTCACCTCACACCTCAGTCCTGCCCCGCCGCAGCTGTTCAACACAGGAGGCAGAAGTTACCCTCCATTTCCAAACTGCTACTAGAAGCCAGTGACTGAGCCCTGCCCGCCTTAATGGAAGTTCGGCTCTGAGCAATTACAGCGATCTTTCCTCACGAAGTCGTACGGTTTTACAAGGGAGGGCAACATTTCCTCTTGCTCCCTGAGGCGCCGCCCGCCGCCCGCCGCCCCGCGCGACTGACCGGCACGTTTCCCGCGTCTCCGCGATCTCGCGCTGCTCCTCCTTGCTGTTGAGCACGGCGCCGATGCTGTCCGCGTTCTCGGCTCCTAGCTGGGCGAGGGGCACGGCCGAGCGAGCCGCGGTTACCACCCACCGCCAGCCCCAGGGCCGCCCGCCGACCCTGA
>JAVJGI010000001.1:50260106-50303038 GCA_035590275.1 Ibycter americanus | reverse complement strand
TTTTTTAGTTACTGAAAAAAAAAAAAAAAAAAAAAAAAGGTGGGTGGGTGGATCTCAGCCATCCAGAGGTAAATTATTCCTTTCAGTTCCTTCACTCAGCACACCTCTACAGCATGCAAAACAAGACTGGCCAAAGGGTCCCTGTGTAACCTTACTGTCCCGACTGGATTTGGTCCAGGTGCCTCTGGGCTTGGGCAGAGGCTGCTCCAAAGGAGGGCCACAGCAAGCACACTGACTAGAGCTCAGGAATCAGCCAAGAGTGGAATTCACACTTACTAACGCAGCTCCACAGAGCAACCTTCAAGGCCCCTTTTTTGTCTCTATAAATGTGTTTAGAAGTGAGGGTTACACTTTCTTTCTAAAAGCAGATAAAGTCAGCAAGTACCTTTTAGAAATCTATGAAAATTTAGGTCCCAGAAACTATGTTAATATTTCCTTAAAATAAGGGAACAAGAAATCAAAAAAGTGTATTGTTACATATTTGCTAGAGAACAAGAGGCGCTAAAGAATACGCTAACAATAAGCTAGGTCAATAAGTCAACAGAAATCGTGCCAGCTGAGCTAAGGACTGTGCTGGGGTTTGAAACACTACACACACGTCAGGTCCGCTGCCCTGGCAAAACACGGCTGGTATCACTGTGACGAGGCCTGAAGCTGAGCATGCACGAGGAACGATCCCAAACAAACCAGAACAATTTTCACGAAAGGATTTCGACTCCACAAACCTTAGGTAAGAAGTCACCATGTCACCAACAGCCACCCAGTGAACCATATGAAAGACACTAATTGCACAGCCAAATATTTTCACTAACCAGAATGCTGATACGCGGTGGCTTTTGCTTCGAGCCCTAATCAGGCAGAAACTGAGGCATCAGACCATCACCTGGCAAAAGACTTGAGCGTTCCATGACATGAATACCAACCACGAACTTCTTCAAAACTCAGTGATACATCATTTTAATTCCTAACTGTATAGTGTGTCACAAGATGGACAGAACCACTGAAATCACTGAAGTTATTTCTTCATGGTAGCCTTCAAAATGTACAGTCAGATCCCTGGAACATTAAATACTGGATACTGCACAAGCTTTCAAAGAGAATTCCATCTTTCTTGTACTACCAACAGTTATTCTGAAGACTTATGATGAGCTGGATCTGCAGAAGGATGAAGTGCAAGGCTGGACACCAAAGTGGACTACAGCGGTCTTAGTTCTGTTTGCTGGGATGTTTCTTTAGAATACAAAATTCTAGCAGGAACCTTTGCCTGAAAAAATGCAGATTCTGACAAATTTATTTAACTAATGTTTGGGGGTGGTGTGGGCCGTATAGATGATCCGCCTGAACACAAAACTTGGACTTAAAATTGAACTTCCCTCATCAAACAAAATAAACATTAATCTATATTTATATTCCAAGGATACAGAATAAAATAAATAAATAAGCGAATTCCCCCCACAACAAAACAGGAAAAGAAACTTATTAAAAACTCTGGCTCCTTATCTGGTGTAGTTCTCATGGCTTCAGTCAAGCTCAACTAATTCATTGTAACCTAGGATATGCAGCTAATACTTGTATGTTACAGAGATTTCATTTTAATTATAGATGTGCTTTGAATTTATCATGAAACCAGAAAACATATGTTTAACAAACAGTAATAAACTGCTGCCAACACCTTTCTCTCAGACTGCTCCCTGGTTTTCACTCCCTTTGGCTGCTTTCTGTTTTCTGCACATTATCCAGTTTTTCTACATCTGGTTACACTGCCCCATATGTTTGGAACAGCCTCCCTTCTCCCTGCCAAGCAACCTCCCTCCCTCCCATGAAATCCCTCTTTCTTTCACCAGTCCCTTCAACAATAATCCTCACATTCCTCCTTGCCTAACAGTTGCACCGTGTCTCGTCATGCAGCTGTTTTTTTTATCTACCTTTCGGCCAGACCTTGCAAACATTTTCCCAGGGTAAAAAAAAAAATGTCCCGATCCTTCTGATCGGTTTCACTAACCACAACAACAGGATGAGTTCAGAGAAAAAAATATCTGTGTTTTAGTTATTAACATCTAAAAGGCAGTAATTTCATTCCTGTGCAACAGGAGCAAAGTAGACGAACAGTCGGATGTCTGCTCCTCCTGGCAGCAGTGATGGGAGGATGCAGCGTTGAGAACGGGAGAACAGGGCAGCTGCTGGGACATACCTTGGCACCAGCACGGGCACTGCCCGCCCAGCTGCGCCTACTCCATCCTCCTCCCTCACAGCTGGCCTCTTCCAACAGGGAGGTGATATTAAAAAAAAAAATAAATATTCCATACATGAGTATTTTAGATCTCTGAGGATGTACGTCCAAAACGTTATCATTACCAGAGGCTCTCATTCACCCTGAGTCTAAGTGCATTTTTTGAGGTCAATGAGCTAATTCACTGCTTGCAAAATGTGCTCCCACAGAACTGAACAGCACAAGCAACACCAGCTTCTCACTGTTACAGCATCTAAAAGCTTCATATCCGGCCATGGGAGAGAAAAAAATGTACTTTACACATATCCTCAGCATACTCTCTCCATGACTGCCCACACGTGTCAGCTGATGGATACCATACAGATAAAAACGGACCATTGCATCCAGAACAAAACCCTCCATTCCAATTACACAGCTACCTCTGAGCATAATTCAGCAATATCACTTGAGCAAGGAAGCCACATTTTATGACTAGGAGGATCATTGTGACTCCATTTGTCCTCACCAGACTTTTGTCACAGCTGAGGGAAATATCCTGATCAAAATGAGCTTCATCAAGGGTTGGGTGTGCCATCGATCTCCTGCTTTATATCGCTGGATAAGGTCCTGGATGGCTTGTTTAACAGTATTTGCCAATAGGTGCTTCCCAGTTCTTCCCCTATTCCTGAGTAACAAAGAAGATGCACTGCCAAATGTCCTCCCACTGAGATCTCTAAGGCAAACCCAGCACCCTCCCCCAAGAAAAAAAAAAACCAGCAAGGATTTCAGTTTATAGCAAGGTTGCATATTTTCCTGGGTTTATGTGCTTTGTTTTTCACAGACTCATAACCTAACTAGGAAACCACAGACTGCTGCATCTGTTGGTCTCAGTTATTATTAAAAATGTGCTGACTCTATATGAAAGTTATCCCATTGCATCATAGCACAAACAACGCGTGTCACGCCTGTAGCCGTGCCCAGGCGAGCCCTGCGCAGCATCCCTCGGCAGCCAGGCTGGGGAAGGACCAGCTGGTGCGGCCAGGCAGCCATCGGCCCCGCCGGCTCGGCCCCGCAGCAGCCACAGCTATTACACAAAGGTAAAAGCTATCGATGGCAAACATTTGCATCCTTGCCTCATCTCGCCATCTGCTTCTGCTGCTGCTCACTTCAAAATTAATACGGTGGTTGCTTGAATCGGAAGCTAATGCTACATCTGTCTTCCTTAGTGTTACATATAATTATTAGACTATGCATGCAAGCCTTTTTGCAACTCAAATGGGGTGACAGTGGCCTCTAATCTGACGGGATCTATCCTTGATCAAAAGAGACCAAAATGCTTCATTTGCAATTGCAGACCCTGAAACAAATTGGAGTGAATCTTCCTCCTCCTACTCTGTGCTCCCTCACTCTCCCTCCTTCTTCTTCCCCCATACACTTTCATCGAAGCTAAAAAGTAAATTAGTAAAGTGTAAATCTCTTCCAAAGAACATAAAAAGGTCTTTCACAAGCAAATGTACAGAAAACTCAGGGCCAGTCTTGCTTGTGTAAATTACATCTCCTAGCTCAATTTCTAGGGGCTGTTTGCCAATTACGGACATTAAGGGAACAAACTGCATTTTATCATCTCGATCACTTACTCCTAACAGTTTCCTATTTGCATCTGATTTGCACTGCATGAAGAAAAGCAGAAATGTGAGAAGAATCAAGTATATAGTGCCATAAAGTCCTTGAGGTTAGCATACTCATACAAACCTTAATTCTGTGGCCTTTAATCCAGACAAAGTCTCAAAGAGGTATTCCTTATATATAAATTGCAACATACTGGTTTTAGAGAAGGACTAATCTCACAGGCTTCAGGGGAAATCTTCAGAGACAGAAATCTGTTCTCTTCTTTCCCATGTAAGACATGGTGGAAACTGCTTATTGGAAACATTATCAAATTGAATATTTTTAAAAGCCTCCCAGTAAAAAAGATTTTACCCTACATGTACATTTCATCATTAGAGTCAGAAGTTATTCACAAAAAGAAAGCAAGCAGTCAAATCCACTTTGATAGTTTTTAGGGGAATTCTAGAGAAATGTATATATCCAAAAAGACCCCAAAAACCCCCTCCCTCCTATTCAAAGCAGTTTGAAAATGCAGTGAAGAAACTTCTAAGAAGAAAGTTTGCAAACATTTTTTTTTTCATAAACTATAGTTTGAGCACCATATTTAAAGTGAATAAGCTGCTAAAACTAAAACTAAAATATAAGAAAGGACAAAATGGTCCATCATGTCCTCGTCCTTTCCAGTTTTGTCCCCCTCTTTGCAGAGGCTCACACATATATACACATTAGCAATAAAATAATGCAAGATGACCTCCTCCACCTCCTAGCAGCAAGACAACAACAGACAATCAGTGAAAGGCAGAAATGGCCAGTGGAAAAATGGAAACTATTTAAATAAGCCTTTGTTTTGGAGCATTTGAGAATGGTAGAAAGGTGCTTCAAAAAGGGCAGGCTGTCCTGTGAATAGGAAGGAGCATGAGAAGAAAAACGAGAGATGTGTCATTCAGAGTCTGTGAACCTTACCAGTATTCCTTGAAGAAAAACAAAAAGGTTTATCTCAGATAAATAGTTTCTTTACAGGACAGACGCAAACATGCACTTGTAAAGAGATTTCTTCTCTTCTATGCTGCTTTAAACTGTTTTCCCATGATGAAACTTTTTTGCCCCCAATTTCTCTTGAGACATAAAAGAAAGGCAAAATCAGCTTATGCTTTCCTTTCATTCCAGATGGCAAACTGATGAAAATTGACTAATAGCCAAATCAAGAACTTAATTATGATGAAGGCATGGGTTCTAAAAAAAACCTTTGTAATTTTTGAAGTGAGAAAAGCGGGTCAGCAAGCATCATCACGCAACTTTTAGAAAGTAATTTATATTCTCAAGGCACTGTAGACCCATTAACTACTTCATTTTCCTACCACCCTTTTGGATTACAGAGTAGCACTCTCCCTGCTTTATAGGTGGGAAACTGAGGCAGGCTTAGTACCACAAAGACCTTCACAGAGCATAACTCAGTGCTGGCACCAAAAGGAGCAGCCGCACGTACCCTTCCCGAACCCAGGCTGCCCTTTCTGTCTCTTCCCTGGGCTGGCACATGTGCATGTGTCCGAGCAGGAGACAGATGCAGCTTTTAGGTGCAATACCTAGTTATGGTAGAGTAACTTTATGGTGGAACACCAACCACAGATCTACTTGTACCTAAATTAATGCTCTGTGCAGCTCCATGGGGCTGTAGTCCCAAATTCAGGCTGTTTAGAAATCTCTTCTATACTAGGATCAGGCAACAGTAGGAGATCTCAGTATGAAAGAACCAGGTCGTCCTCTGTGTCCCCTTTCCTGACAAATCACAAGGAGAGAGAGGATCCAGTGAGGACTGGTGTCCCATCCACACTGCATGCTGCAGCAGTTCTGTGCACATCCTAAAGCAGGAATACCTGGTGTTTCCCTCCTGGAAACACCAGCAAAAGACAGGGAAACAGGGAAAACTGCACATTCTGCAGTTCTCTAAATCCACAAATTTGGTGTCAACATCTTTTCTGTGCTATAACATCAATTAGCCCAAATATATCCATGTTGAATGTGTAACACCGAATGCTGAGGCAAAATCTCAGATCCAAATAGCATTTGTCTAACAATTCCCATTAATGGCAAAGTTCTCCCAATGTCAACAGCTGCTGAGATAATCTAACCCTTAGCACATCTGCAAATCGAAACCAAGCTGTGGCCCTCTCCAGATAATGTGACTAATTTTATCCTTTTTTGACAGTGTTGTCTATTTTTGGCTTTGGCTTTTGCAATTAAAATGTAGATCTAAATCATGTGATCCGGATGCAGTGGAAAGTCCTTAAGGACTTTCTGAAGAAGAGCCAAGTTTTCCTTAAACCTTAAAAAAGCCCAAATGCCTGTACAGCAAATGATGAGATATTCGCATTGCAGAATTAGAAAAAAATTGTTCAAAGAATATAGAATTTACTATTACGCTATTAAAAACTTCAATAATATTTAATGTTATGAATAAACTTCACCAGCACTTTGCAGGTTTCCCTGCCGCTGCTGGGCTGTCCCAGGGCCACAGCCCTGTGACGGGGGGCAGCCCCCGCCGGCAGGAGCTGCCCCTGCGCATGCTGCAGCATAGCTTGTCCAGATGTGCAGATGCTAATAAATAATAATAACGATGATGATGATGGGAGAACCATGTAAGCATTCTTGATTTTCGAGCTTCCAGCCTCTCCTCGATCTAGAATGCCAAACTGCCTCAGATGGCTGGCGAGAAGTCAGAGGCTGACAGCCACCCTGGCAGGGCTCGCCGCCCCCGGGCCCCTCACCTAATTAGCCCGACATGGAGCAAAAGGATGCTGTGCCACTGCCAAACAGGGAGGTGCAGGCTCGGAGGGACACCCAAGTCCAGCATAAGATGCTCCACACTGAACCCAAGTAGCCTGGCCTGGGAGGACACTCACAGGTCAGGATGGGCCCCCAGATCTACATTCCTGGCTAGCACTAGCCCACAGGCAAATGGCTTACCTAAATCCAAGAGCAGTGAGGAAGAGGATTGGATTTCAAGCCAAGGCAGATTATTTGCAGCACGGATTAATTAAAACTACTCAGATTTCACTTTTTACCTTCCCATACCGCAAAAGAATAAATGCTTCAGAATAAAAAATGCTCAACCACACCAATACATCCCTCCCACCCGTGCCACCAGCTGATGGCTACATGTGCCAGGGCCATGCGCGGCTAGCGCAACTCCCTGGCACCATGACACCAACAACAATGATTTCGCAGGCTACGGCGAAACTGTATCCCACTGTACCAGCTTAGCCCACCAGTCTGAAACAAGAAGGACATGGAGAAGTAAAATGAGAGGTGAAAACTGTCATCATATTCAAGCAAACCACATGCACAACTCCGAAATGTTCATTATAAAATTCCAAGCGATGGTCTCAGTTCTGTGGCACAGAGAAACTATATTTTTAAACAATGAAAGTGCAAGGGTGGAAGGGGGCTTGGAATAAAAGTCAGCAGGTATGATTATTATTTGGAAAATTCTTATGCACTTATTCTTCTAGAGCACTGCATGAATATTCATTAAGCCTCCCAGCTTATGAGGTTTCAGATTGGAGTGTTGATATTTTCCCTTTATGGAAGAAAAAACAAGGCATAGAAGCCCAGCTTCAGACAGCTATGTGGAACTTGAGGACTGTAGTTTCTCCACAGCCTCACCAAGTCTTTTACCAATTAACTTTCTTTAAAGTAAAAAGAGCAACAACTAAGTGGCTCTGGAGAAAAGTAATTGCCTAAGACCTCGACAAAAATAAATAGCAAAGCCAGAGATGAATTCTGAGCTCTGAAAACTCAGTCCAGTATCCTCCTCCTTTGGGAACACCGCTTAAGTGTAGCAAATCATGAGCTAATAACATCACTCTTTGGAGCCCTGGTAGCAGTTTCCCGAAGCCTGCTCTGTGAGGCCACAGTTCAATGATCCATGCAGCTGATCAATGGAGCAGTGCTGTCAGCAGAGCTTCGAATTAAAAGCTAAAAGAAATGGGTTCATTGAGCTCTTGACATAAATTTCAGGTTCAGCAACAGCGCCTCAAAAACACTGCTCTTTGGCAATTACCACAGTCAGATGGCATTTTTCAGAAAATACTTCAAGTTTGGAAAATAACATTTCGTCAGGGAGTGTCTTGCAAGCCCCATATATTCTGATGTGCAGCTGAGGACAACCACAGCAAACACCTCGCAAAATGTAAGTTAGAGAAGGGCACCTATTTAAGCGTAAATTAGAGAATCACATCCTTCAGTCAAACACTAGGGCAAACAGTTTTGCTTCAAGAAGTTTCAATAACACCTCAAAAACCTACTTGGAGAAGAAATAATCCTGGCTGCAAAGTCTGTGTGGAAAGCCTAGGAAGTAGTCAAAGGATATGCTGTGCCCCAACACCTTTGCTCCCCAAAAAGAAGAAGCCTAAAAGGAAGATACTAGAGGACTCAGTAGACCTGCTTCTGGTTCTTCATGGACAGGGAGATGCACTGAAGCAACTGAGATCTCCTCTCTGTCCTCCAGGTTCCCCATCATTGGAGATAAAGATAATAATTCTAATCCCTTTTGTTTTGAGCCTTGATATCCACTAAAGACACTGCATTAGAGTTAGATATCATTATATCATGGTTTTTTGAAACACACATATGAAAGCAACACAAGAATTCTTGCATATGCCATCTAACAGCTTAATGGTTTTACAACCGTACAAATCTGAAAGCATGACAAGAAGAAAAAGTGCCGCAAGCGTAGCTAACCAGAGTGTGATCCCAAAGGTCTGCCAGCAAGCAACCAAACACATCTTATTTGTTCAGTCAATTCTAACTTTCCCTGCAGCAGAAGAAAAGGAGTTGCTATTTATCCTCATTTACAGTATATTCCTTTGAGTAAAGGACACAGGAAGGGTCATTGGTACCCTGGCAGGGTTTAATCTTCTAGGTGGTCTAAGTAATGGTGAAGTTTTTCCAAATGAACAAATAAATATAGATCTTCAAGCCTTTCCCACTTAAAAGTAAATAATACGAAGCTAAGTAACATAAGAACTTTAAGGAGAGTAAAAACAAAGCAAAGAAAAAAGACTGAGGCGATACAGATGGTAGAAACCTGAAAAATGTGAAGTCGGAGAAAGGGAAAATTGGGAAGAAAGTTTAGGAAGGAGCTCTGAAGAGCTGCTCTCTACACCACATTTTCATACAGGGTGCCTTAACTGTGGGCTTGCCTGATGCTGCTGGGAAAGGTCGCTGCCATCACTCACTGACGAGCCAACGCAGAAACCATGAAATGCCCATTCCCACCAGCTCTGCTGGGCTGCAGGCTCCCCCACTGTTCCTTCCTGCTCTTCCCCAGTATGGCCCACTTGGAGGAGAGAGCACCATGTCACTTCTTTGTGACACCCCAGCAACTCCCGTGGTGCCCTACGGCACCTCCCCAGTCTCTTTCTGTCCCTGCCATCTTGATTCCACACTCCTTCCCGTGTGACAAAAAGGAAAACTGAGCAAACACATCTTCTTCATATACCATGACCAGCAACACAACAGGGAATGTATAAAACAGTGGGATGGAAACAGTGATTCTTATAATGCTACATGCTGCTCACAGAACCCATGTATAGAAGCTTAAAATGCTTATTAACACATCAGGCAGACTGGCTTCAGAGAAAAAGAAAAACCATAATCCATGTTTTAGGAAAGGAGAAAGTGTAAAGATAATGGTGTAAAAGAGGACACTGGGATTCTGTTACTCCTTTCAATATTTAAACAGCAAAAAGGTGGCAAAACTGAAAGACAACAAACAGATAAAAGGAAATTATACAAAACTGTCACGTGAAAAGTATGAATATAAAATATCAGCAAGGATGCAAAGAATATTTTTTTTTGGCTACTAACTCTGGATCACTGGGTAGGACAAAGACCAAACAGGGTTATCTATTTCTCAGGGGTTAAGAAGAAACTCCCCAGAAGGACCAGTTATGCCAAGATCACCAAACCGATGGCGTGAGGCATCCTCTTTTTGTGCTTTTGTTAGGTGAGGGGGACCCCTGGCAACTGTGTACTCAGACAAGGGCAGACAGGAGGAAAGTGTTGCAATTGCATTGGGAGCATCTTAGCAATATTTGATTCCATCATCACTAATTGTCCCTATTCCTGCCCCTACTCTTGGAGCATGCCCTGGTGTCAGTGAATCAGCAGAGAAGACAAGGGGGAAGCTGAGTGCAACGAACAACCTGGGTCATAGCTCATTTATTATTTTGTGTTTCACTTAATTCTATTAAATTCTTTTCTGATTTGCAGATGTTTTCCAAGGGCATTGCCTCTTTGTGTCTTCTTGTAGATTCTGCACCTCTTAACAAGCCTCTTTGCTGCCTTTTGGCTTTGGACAGGCTGCAGCCCTGTCCTATTTATTCTCTTTGCAAAATCTTATTTATTGTTGGACACTGGTAGTGAGATCAGCCTCCTCAGAACACAAGTGTGGATACAGTCCAAACCCCCGCAGAGTTTACAATCCAAACATTCACTCAGCAGAAAATCCTCGTTAGCTCCATTTCATCCCTGTCTCTCACCCCCTATTTATTTTGGCATTGTAAAAGAATATGCTGTGTTCTTGAAAACAGAGGTCTCCTCTATAGTGGGATTTAGGTACATGAAAGCAGGTAAAGTGTAATTTGACAAACATTTATGTAGCGGCCTGGTTGGAGTGCAGCTGCTCAGCTATGCTCTTCACGAAACAGAGATGCTGAACCATGTGTGATAGCCACCAGCTTCCACCAGGGCAGCAACAGGGACTGAAGAAAAGGAACCCCATCCCAGAAATACAAAGTTTCCCAGTTTGTAACATCACATTCCTGTTAACTGAGCAGCTGTGAGACTCTACAGTGAAAGACAGTTAGTTGTATATAAGCACACGCATATTAGATCACCGCCAACGGGTCTTTAGCAGCTTCAGAATCACTTTAGTTCAACCTCACATCGCACTCTGACGGGGTACATCTCGGTGCACTAGAAGAACAAGGCTATGAAGGGTAACATGACCATTTTCTCTGTGGGAATTCATGCTGCGATGAGGAGCAGGTAATCTGCACTTCCTCAACCATCCTCTTTTCTCCTCAAGAGTACGAGAAGTTGCCACTCCAAGAGGAGCGATCTGCAACATGCCAGGCATAAAAAGCAGGATCACGCCAGGTGGTGAGAGGCCCCCTCCGAGAAACAAAGACCTGTTCAGAACTCTTTTATCAGGACAAAATATAAGGCCCCACCAACCTCAGGTACTGAGAAAGTCAGAAGGTTCCCCCATTTATAGCTGGTGCTCCAGAGTTGCTTCTTCACGCCTTCAAGGCACAAGAACATTTTATTTCACCTCAGAATAATACAGTATTAAATGTTAGAAATAGATGCTCTGGAAACTTACCAGGTAGGTTACCAGCAAATATTCACTTCTTGGAAGCCCTGTGTCTTTGGAGAGGTCTTTTATTTAGTTAAAAAAAAGGAAAGATTTTTTTACTAAATAAACATCTACACATTATTACTCACATCCAGAAGGAAGTGTGACTTTTCAGGAAAAATGAACTTTCTGCTCAGGCAGTTTCCAATAAAAGCCCAGAAGAATGAGTATGCTACGAGTCAGATTCATTAGAAGTAAATTAAAATCGTCTGTCATAAGAAGCTTTTTTTTTTCTCCTCTAAATTTTTGTTCTGAAGCAGAAATTTATTTCAATTGTACTTCAAAACAAAGTAAATAAAAGATTTTGTAACTTGCACTACCTCCCTAATTGTAGTGTTTATAATGAACAAAAGTTATTTATTTTTGGAGGGTAAAAAACGAACATTCTGGTATTGGTTTTGGCTGTTTTGTGCCTTTTTAACAGCAACGCATTTCATTCTTTTCAAATGCCTATTAATTTTTGGCATTACAATACTTCTAGGTAATTTTGTAACTAGAACGATACTGAAGTTTGTGCCTTTACATCACTATTTTATGTATCTTTTTAAAAATTAATCTCATTGATTCACTTTGAAATTCCCCAAAAGTTTAAAGTTTTCAGCACTTTTAAGAACTGGCCCCTAATATCAGTTAAAGTATCATTATATATTAACCTGTTTGGAAACCAGAGCCTCTCCACTCAATCATAAACGTTACAGCTAAAGTCTGACCTAAGTAATCTGTCAAATGCTGCGCAGGAGCTGGTGCCAGTTAGACTGATCATCTAATTCCCTCTGTTCCCAGAGCTGGACTTTATCCAGGGCACAATTTTTTCTTTGGGTTGTATCTTTTTTTAAGCTAATTTGGAGCATTTGGCTTTTGGCTTGGAACATTTTCTAAATAAAATAAAAACATTAATTTGGACATAGTATGAGTGCCAATACCATAATATACTACTTCTATATTGTTTAATATGAAAATAAAAATCCTCACTACATCAAAGAGACAATTATAATAAAAGATGTAGCCCTAAAGAGCCTTCTCTTTCTTTCAGGCATGCGGGAAATATCACTCTGAACAGATCTGCAGAACCTACAGCAAACCTAGAAGTTACCTTGAATCATCCTCCTGCGGCATATCCAGCCAGAAATGCAGTTCCTTGTTGTTCCTGCTCCAGTGTGACTGTGGGCTGCCGGGAAAGGATGGAGCTCCTCTGCCCCCCCAGATTTTGCTGCAGGTTTCTGGCTTTTCCCTGCATCAAGGACTAGACTGAGCAGTTGCAGAGTGCCTCGACTCAATGCAAAACGAAGGATTCCTTTCCCCTGAGTAAGAGCCATCTCCCCCTACAGCTGCACAACTGTTAGATCTGGTGCATCCATCACAAATCCTACCAAGTCACTGGTAAAGCAATCCAGTCAGGTGCTGTAATCTTCAGGGCTGCTGACTTTAATTTTACAATGACTCTTCAGCTACTCAATTTCCCAACTGCTTTTCGTTCACTTGCTAACGTCTTACTCTGACATTGAGAATGCAATCTTTCGGTAGTCGGGTTAAATCACAAAACCCATTTATAGTTAAAAAGCGCATTCCTCCAATATTTGTTTAGTTGTACTGCCCCAAATTTCATTAGATAATTTATGACAGAGGGCAGTTAAATTCTGTGCCAGAAGCAGTTCAGCAGGTCACACTTATGAATGTTTTGCTAACACGGAGATACAGAAAATTAGGAGCTGTCTGCATGGAACTGATTTCTAATTTTTTTACTAAATATTTCCTGCTAGCAGTTTTATATTAGGCCACCATCTCTTGGAAACTTCAGTCCTGATCCTGGTACAAGCTGCATCTCCTGAGGCACAAAACAACTCTGCCAGGGTCTGAGCCCCTCTCCTACAGACCCTGAGCGCTCGCTGCACGTGTGTCCACAAACCTATGTCAAAGCCTTGCCTTGAAACCACCCTTCCAGGGCCAGGGCTTACTTTTTTCCCCAATGCTGAAGTAGTTAAGGGAAAAGGGAAAAAAAGAAAAATAAAAAGGTTTCTAAAAGTGGAAAATAGTTTCAAACTAGACACAGCATTAGACCTGAGATGTTTTGGAGGAGAACTGCTAGAGGGTGGATGGCAGCTGGGGGGCCTTCTACTCTCTGTTTGCTCCTGCAAGATATTAAGGAAAATACACCAGGCACATGCATAATTATCTGAATTTGTGGGACTAGTCACTTGTTTCAGCACATGCTCCTTCTCGCCTGAGTTACTCGGAAATTAAACCCTTCTCTTGGGCGCTCAGAGGGCTGGTACAGACTCCTGCAGGAAGGCATCCTTCCATCTAAGTGCAGCAGGACACATACCGACAAGAGATTCCTTCCCATTCTTTCCTGTTATCACCCTGTTCCCCCTCAGGATAGCTAATGCACCAAATACATCAGCATAGTACTCACATCTCAAGCAAATCCATCACACCTACACTTCTCCCTCTCCTCGGGAGTGGGAAGTGCTGGCCCAGAGAGCCTGAGGCCATCAGATGTTGCCTGGAGTTGGAGCCAGGCAAAACTCTCCATCCTCCCCTCCCCAGCCCAGGACCAAACTGCCCTGGGCTACATGGACTCCCCCTCACTCAAAGTCCAGGAAAAGGGTGAAGCTGGGGAGCTGGAACCTTTCTCCACTGTCCCAGCACTGCTCCTGCTCAGTCAAGGAAGGAGGCAGTGCTTGATGCCACAGGTTTTCCCCATCTCTGGTCTTTGTGGTGGAAAACTGCTGCAAGACTCCTTCACGTGGTTCACTCCTCCCACCCCATGCCACTGCCTATCCTCAGGCTCAATGCACTCTCTCTACATTACTGCTATTAGACCATATCTGTATGTAAAAATTTCGCTACAAGTTGAATGAAAGACACATCCAATTTCTAAACCAATTTTCCCTCTACCATCTATGGTTGTAAAAGATCTCGTCCTGTCAGTTGGTCTAAACTTCAAAAGACATTTAATTCTACAGTTTTGCAACCAAATGCCAGTGATGGGCTGTGAATTACACCAGAGATCTTTCTGCAGAAGACTCAAGCCCTCAGAACAAGCCTTTTGATGAAGAGCCACAAGCCTCAGCAACATTTGCTGACAGCTATAGCATATTGACAATACTTTTATTACATTCATTACACCCATACCCCAAAAACTGCAAAATGGGGTGAAATTAGCTGAGGTTTTATTATAGCTAAGAAAACAGCACCACCACTTGCAGGACTGGAAGCTCAGGTTGGTTTTTCCACGTATAATCTCATCTGCCTCTAGTATTTATTTTAGTGTTAGGAGAGAGTCAGTTCTTACACCCTTTCCATTCTGGATCACGGTTACATTCATCTCAAGGTTTCATTTAGACACAGTAATTATAAGTGAGGACTATTCTACTGCATCTGAAATATACCTCAGTTGTCAAAACTGAAGTCTTCTTTCTAAAAGCCCAGCAGATATAGCATCATAACGTAATGGAAAACTCCAGAGGATGCTCCACTAACAGACCTCAAACATGGTACAGAGAAGAAATAGTCTAGGAAAAAAACTTTTCACATCCTAGGAAGCTGCATTATTTTGTTATTTATGTATTTAATTACACCCACTAGAAACACATTTTCTGCACCAACTGCAGCAAAAGCCTTTTACTACAGATGCCTATCAACAACTGGATGAGACTTTCAGCTCATTTCACACTAGCTAGAAAGAGCCTCAGCCACATTAATGACTTTGAGGTTGGCTGGATTTCAACGAATAACCTAAAGATGCATGATCCTACATATCCAGTTACTGAGTCCCTTCAAATGGACACTAACTGGATACTCATCTTTGTATTCAGAGAGAAAAAAAGGAAAAAATTCATAGCCAGGCTGGCAGAAACCATTTATTTGGCAACTGTCTGAACTAAATACTAGATTTACTGGTTAAAAGATTAGAAATGCCATGAAGTCGAACACAAACAAAATTGTAATCTTATTCCAAATTTCTACTATCATCTTTCAAATGACATGCCTGACTCAATTTTCAAATCTTAAAAGTCCAGGAGAGTCTTGGTGGCCAATCAAAAAGATATTCAGTAAAAGCAAGTTGTAATAGAGGATAATAATCGTAACAGTTCCCAGTGGTGACTGTGTGGTCCAGTCTTCCTTTCTTGTGCTTTACCATCTACTGAAAAAGTACACAATTCCACATTCTGTTTTGATACAAGTAAATAATTTAGGAGTAAACTGCTTTAACAGAAAAAGCAGCATTTGGTAGCTATGAATTGCAAGAATTAGAGATTGTAGAGGTTGTTTATGATGTGAGTGCTAGTTAAAATAACTGCAGATTATATGGCACCAAAACCAGAGTAATCAAAACTAAAAATGCTACAAAAACAAAGAGATGATGATCTACTATTATATATTTTAAATGATAGGTTTTGAAGTAAATACAGCTTTCTTTAAACACTAAAGGTTAGTCTAAGACTGCTTGCTCTTCTCTTTTCCCTAACTTTTTTGTTTCAAATATATGGAAGTCTGCTGCTATTACCAGACCTATTCCCTTCTTAGTGCTCCGGTGACAAAGTGCTTCCCATCCTGCAAATAAACACACACTGCGAAGATACAGAAGAGTACAAAAAAGTGATAAATTAACCATTTATCACCAGAACTGGACTACAGGAGTTACAGCTTATGACAAAGTACGAATAGGCTGAACAAACATTGGGTTTCCCTAACGCTCTGTTAATTCTAAGACACACAAAGGAGAACCCACTCCTCCTCATTGCATCGCTGTGTTTGTGCACATTTGTTGGTGACGAAGCACAAGCCCCTGTTGCCCGCCCTCGCTGTCCCTGGCAGATGGGATGCCTGCTCCGCACACCAGAATGCCACAAGTGTATTTTAATCACAGCAGTATACGGTAAGGTATATTAAAGCCCGAAGATATCTTGTACGTGTCCCAGTGGCACACATACCAGACAGATACCAGACCACAAGGAAATCACGGTTTTGTTGAGTGTCAAGGTCTGACAGAAGCAAAGAAGGATCATTTCTCTGCTGGTGGCTAAGGAGTGACCCTCAGGGTGGGCACAAGACAAGAATTCAGTGGAACTCCAGCTCCGCTTAAGCTGATCTAAAGATGGAATAACACTGCTGCGTTCCTGGTGGTTTTCAAGATTCCTTCCTCTGTAAATCAGGAACCAGTGGTTTCAGTGATCAGATAGGGGAGGCTGGAAACTTAGATTGTAACATTTTAGTCTCAGGTTCTCCACGGTCTTCCAGTACGGCCTATGCTGACAATATTTAAGGTTTCTCAAAAGACGAGGGCATTGCCACCTTTTCACAATCACTACAATGGGTTGAAGTCCTCTGATTCAAGCAGCAGAAGTCATCAGGCAGCAACCATGCCCTCTGAACCATCACAACGAACATGTAATAGTCTGCTTCTCAGAAACGACACCAGAGCCAACCAACTAATAATATAACTTCTGCAGATACAACATTATCCGACAGCTCGTGTCCAAATAGGCCCTCATGTGCCACAGCAGCTGATACCACGGAGTAAATAAACCAACGCTCCTAACACACTGACTTTAAACACATAATATTTTGTTAACATTGATGCATTTACCCCTTGTTTTATGCCCATCTATGAGAAAATCCAGCTATATTCCTAAAATCCTTAGCACGATACAGTGGCAGCAAGAAGCCAGTTCCCTGTCCTTTGCATTTGGGTGTTCTTTCATTCCTCATCTCAGCGCTGCTGGAGCAGTGCAGCATCAGTGACAGATTCTGCTTGTCGGGAACCGTTAATACCCACTGCCAAAAAACACACATACCGAAAAAAGCTAGGGAGCAAATTTAATAGAATAAACATCGTGTTATTTATGCCAGAATCATGTAGGCCACATTAAACATTTGGACATGGTAGTTCACATTGCTTTTAAATATTTAAGGAAGAGTGCTGACATTTTTTTGATGTTCCTACACTCTCACAGTTTCCAGGGAGCACCATGTACCTTCCTGACCCTTATATTAAACACACAAACTCTTATCCTACACTGTCTCTCAGTTACTTCCTGAAAAACAAGGTTTGGGATTAGAAAACCATTACATACTTCCCCCCCCCCTTCTAATTTTATAAGTGAAGAGACCACACATTTTTGCAGCCTTTTCTAAACAAAGATCTTAAAAAAACAGCGCAGTCCATCTCTGCCAAATCAAATCAAACCATCCATCTCCACGTAAATCTAAGAAAAAGTAAGAAGACTCCCCATGGACTTCTCCAGCATTACCTTTTCAGAGCATCTATCATCTGAAAGGGAAAAACTACAGGAATCTCCCAGAGAGTGAATAGCCTCTAAATATTCAAATAAAAATTAGAAAGAATACTACTTTTTGCAATGCAGAAAAATTTATTACTCTTACCTCATTATTACTAAGACATTAGCACGGCTCTTGCAAAACATTCCAGTGGCCTTCCAAACTGCAAAACCTGCCAAATTCTTTGACTCAGTTGCCATAAAATGCTTCTAAGTTGCTGGAACCAGATCCAAATTTTGTTTTATGAAAGTATAAAAAGGATATGAGTAAAACCATGAGTTGATTCACTGTGAATGTAACATATGTTAAAGGGTTTCCGGGTCCTGTTACTCATTATAAGAAAATAGCAATCCAGATACGCAGATATATTATGGTGGCTCCAAAGATTTAGTGTCATCTTATTGTTTTTGGTAGTTTTCCCTTTCATCTAATCATCTGCATCTGGATTTTCCCTAAATAAATCCACGTCTTCCAAAACCAAGTAAACTAAAGCAGTGCCATCAACAGAAGTGTGTACTTTCTCTAGTTATATTAACCACAAGCTTTCTTCTTCATCAACAGAGCAAAACCAAAAAAAAATCTGATGTTTTACTTAGTTTTTCAGGAAGTAACTGAGAGACAGTGTAGGATAAGAGTTTGTATGTTTAATATAAGGGTCAGGAAGGTACATGGTGCTCCCTGGAAACCGTGAGAGTGTAATAACATCAAAAAAAGGTCAGAGAAAATGACCCCTTGGACTTCTCAAAAATTCAGCTATATCACTATGAAATTTGGAGTATTTTTATCCTTTGAGATGACAATAATGTAACTTACAACTGAATTTATACCAAGGTTTATGAACAGCTAGAAAGGATCCTCAAGTATTATTTTTTTATTCTTACTCAGACTGTTTCAGTGAAGCTCTCTGTGAGTTTTGCACTTTGAACAAATCTTTAGAGGCTGTTCAGCAGCTAATACCTTCAATACAATCAACCAACTAATCATCATGAAACTCATACTTCAATATCTGCTAAAACACATCTTTTGCTGCAAGCACATCTGCTTTACTGCTCAACGGACTAACTCAGTTCAGGTGTGGGAGGTCTATCAAGTGTATGTAAGATACCTCTTGCCTTTCCAGACGGGTTTTGCAAGAGCTTCTGGGAGCATATCTCCATAGGTTCACCACGTCCTTTCAGGCACATATAGGAAATTCCGGGAATGCACAACAAGAGTAGCAACTTGTCTATAGCTTGGCTCCATCCTTGCTGGGAAGCGGCAAGAAGAGCAGCCCCCATCAACGACCCACTCAGTTATTACTTTACCTGCCAGCACCAGCCTGCTTGCCTACACTGAAAGCAGCGCCAAGCTCTGTACAGAGGTTTTAAAGAGTGTTTGGGAAGTGAACTAGACAACTGCACACCTGGGCGAGTGTAGGAGTGACGTCTGCAGAAGCAGCAGCAGCTAACTCATGTCCATCAGTCCCTCTTGGAGTCCCAGCAGTCCCAGAGCTGCAGCTTAATGGGAAGTAACACAAGGCTTATTAATATGATCGTTTGGCATAGCTATTTTTTTGTCTAAACTACAGGCTGGAATTACAAAGACAGATATAAAGCAAGTTAAATTCTTATTACACCTTGTGATGTTCATGTAATGTGCAGTTGAGTTTTCTGAATTTCAGGAAGCCAGTTTTAGAGAATTCAGGTTTGGGCAGTGCCAGGGGAGTGATGGGGCTGTTCTGACCTCATTTGTAAGGGAACACATTTCCATGCTTTCAGTGACAGTTTTCAAAAAAGCTGAGGTTTGGGGTTGGATTTGGGGAGCGGGGGGATGGGGGTGTGTGATTTTTTTTAACCTCCAAACAAGGACTAAAGCGATCCATTGCTTTGGAGGGCTGTGTGGAAAGGAAGTGTTTTTAACAAACATCCCAAGATTCTCTTTAAAAACTAAAACCTGCAATGTCTTCTCTCCCATCACTTATGGGGCTTTTTCCTTGCACGCTGATTTTTTTTTATTATTATTTTCTAGTTTCTTTTTTTCTTACTTGACTGTACTGTAGCACAAACATTTACTCTCAAACACTTCCATGAAGCCAATGTATTCTTTGAATTTTCTTGCTGATTTTGTCCCTTCCACAACATATTTTGTTTTTTAATGCTTACCACTCCTACCAAGCTGTTTTTAGGCAGCAGCGCAAGGAACTTCAGGATTTCGATTAAAATTCAGTATTCCTCTCCCTGAGGAGCGCTAGTGTCATATTTCAACTTTTGCTTTATATTTCCCGTTGACGTGTCTCCGTGTGTTTTTTAAGACACAGTTTAGGCAGAATCTATTTCTGTGAGGTTCAGAGTAGGAAAAATGCACTTGTAGCAAAGACAAAGAGGATGACAATAGGGAATGATTTAGGAGCTGAAGAACCAAAAAGGGAAAAATACTACCAAGCAGGATGTGATTGCCACTTGGAATCCCCATTTTCAGCCCACAAATGTTTATAAAAAGTGGAATCTTAGTCATTATCTCTGTTTTTTTGTTTTTGTAGCTAAGTGATTATATTTAACAGAGCTTGAAGCCAGTTATGTTTATACAAGTGCGTCGGTCTAACCTGGAGAACCAAAGTCTGCCAAAAGTAATTGAACCATAAAAGTCACTGAAAGTTTTCACGTTACACCAGAGGGGGAGAAACACAGATATCGGTGCTGTATTCTAACAAGATAGCTCAAAAAAGAAAGCTGGACATTTGCTGGTCATGTTTTCTTAGCAATAGTATTTCCACAATACTTCAAAGAAAACCTTTTTTGTACTAAAGCCACTTGTAAAGCAGCAGCAATCGGAGGAAGCAGGAGGAGTCAACAGCAGCAGGGGGGAGCAAGGACAAACTGCAACAACAGTATGAGATGTCTGCTCCACCAGAGCCTCTCCAACGCTCGCTCCTTTAAATGCTCAGGCGGATACTTTCATCCTCAAAAGTTAGGCTTTAATAATCACAGACTTCTACGTTACTTTGAGGGGATTGCCTTTTGCAAGTCATATCCGTCAGAGACTGCGATTTGCAGGGATGAGTGGTGGGCTGACTCAGTGCAGTGATGTGCTCATCAGGGATGACAAGTGCCAGACACTAAAAACCGACAGAAGGGGACAGTAAGCTCATCCCAGCCTGACAGCAGCTTCATCTGATAGTTTTCTTCATTTTCTGCCCATTTCAGAGGCAAATGGGAGGGAAAGGAAAGGTATTGCTGTTGCAAAGAGGTGACAAAGCAACTAATCCTACAGTTGCTATCAAAGGTGAAGAGTCCATGTCAGTTTTGCTAAGAATTGTAGAATTCAATTTCAACACAATAATGGAAGAAAAAAAAGGGCAGAGTAATTCCAAATACAAAGTTATATGGAAAAGCTTTGGGTGAATATGAAACTGTGATCTGAGAAGACAGAACTAAGGATATGAAAGTGAAGCAATGGATATGAAAGTGACACAGTGGTATTCAGCAGTTAGTTTCCTCCAAGATGCCAAAACCATTTCACATTAGTTACTGTATGACCATCACACTCTATTTCAGATGGAGAAACAGAAGCTGTCAGGTCATTGTCTGAAGAAAGCAGCCAGGAAATCCAAGCTATCCTAGAAAGAGGTTTCTAACGTGCACTACCCACCTCCTTTGCTGAGTTTTAAGCCCATTTTTTCTGGTTCTGTCCACAGAAGACATGGGGAACATATTCCCTTTCTCTTTGCAGCAGCCCTAACATGTCTGAAGACTGCTACCATGCCTCTCCTCAGTTTTCCTTCTGCCAAACAAGTGAAACCCCATCACCAGTCTCTCACAGGTTACATCCTCCAGCCTTCTACCTATTCCTGTTGCTTTCTTCTGAAATCCCTCCAATGGTCCCTATCATCCCTCACGTACAGCAGCCCACATGACACCCTGCTCCATCTGAGGCCTTCTCAAGGTTATTTGGGCCCAGGGGACTATTCCACATTTCTTTCAGACAACACTCCTAGTAAAACATTTGCCTTTTTTTCTGGCAAAGGCATGGTATCGGTCCTTCAGACTCAGCCAAGACATGGCTGTCACATCTACGTATCTTGAAGTGCATACAGCTGTTTTATTCTTGCTATACATAATACAACAAAATGAAAGATACCACTTATTTTTACCTTAAATTGTTTCTACTACTTAAACACAGGCAGGGGAAGGGCAGGAATGGTATTTTATAACGATACTGGCCTTCGGCCTCTGCATACGCAACACAAAAAAATGTCTTCAGTGTTTCATCACCAAATTTGTCATACCAAAGATGAGAAACAAGTGGGGAAAACTCACCTTAATTGCTGAGAATAATATATCTTTTTGTCTTCTGGGCATGAGACAAGATGACAAAAGATCTGCAAATGTCCCAGCTGGCTGCAAATGCAGCTGGCTGTGGAAACCTCTTTGCTCCAGGTTGAGAGACCCCTTCCCCTGTGCCAAGATTTTGGAGAAGACCTGCTAATTCCTCCTCCGTATTATAAAAGTCAGTTTTATGACAAGCAGAATGATGGAAAGAGGAAGGATTGCAAATGGATGATACAAATGAGGTGCTCAGGAGTCCAGGAACAGCCTTCAGCCTGGACTTGCTACTTTTCTGCTTAAGCAATGTTTGAGTAACGGTGTCAGCACGGGGAGACAGAACATGACATAATCTACCACCTCCTGATGCTACCGCTCATCATTTTAATCAGAGAAACAGCCCGTGGCTGTCTGAGGTATTAACAGTGACAATATATACATAACCCAGCTGACCTTATCCTTTCATGATAAAAAAGGTTATGATGAGAAAACATTGCTTTGCTAATATGACAAATTAGTAGGTTTTAAAGAAGTGGACACACGACAAAGCCTAACTACAGAGTGGAGATAATAGGTTATAGGCTCCTTTCTGTCTGTCCTGAATTGTTACCAAAGTCTGGACAGGAGGAAGAAAAGGCAGAATATTTACAGGATGAGACACTATAGAGGTCCTTCAAAATCAGCTCATCTCAAAAGAATGATATGGATCTCTAAAGGCTTGGACGTGCCCAGGATATCACTCTCCCTCTTCCCCACACATGGAAACTGCACTGGTCTTATTTCAGCTGATGAGCCGCTGCGGCTGGAAGAGTCACATTAATGAAAAAGATCCCTATTTCTGGTCAGTATTTAAACGCCACAGCAGTTCTGCAGCTGCATCACAAGTCGTTCAGCCATGCACGGGCAGCATCAACTTCAGTTGGCCATGAAGGGCACGCCAGAGCTCTGAACCAAGTAGTGTTTTACAGGCTTACCAGTAAAGAAGCCTACACAGAGCTTCAAATAACTGATTTTTTCATAAGACCCTTCTCTTCTTTCTTGTTTATCACATGATATGATTTTCAGAGAAAGTAAGTGTTTCTCATTAATGATTTAGAACTAATCATGCTGAGTCCTGTTTAAGTAGGAAAGAAGTCAAGTTCTTAAGGAATCTGTCTGATGCTTGTCAAGGAGTAACAGTTATTTAGACATCAGCTGTAACATATCATCCAAATAATATACCCAGAAAAGTCAGGACAAGGTAATTTTGGCATTACTAAGAATTTAAATTCAAAAGGTATAATCTACTTCTCTTTAGAGTGGCATCAGATAAACGATACACTCTGTGAGAGGATGACATGTGCAATTGAACATAAATAAAAAACTCCTGTTGATGCTCTCTCCACTTCCCCCCCTCCCTTTCAAGATGCTCACCGAGTGCTTTCAGCTTAACTATTTCCTAATTAAAGAACTTGTGATCCTTAGGCCAGGCTGGATGTTCCCCTTGAAATGAGTGACATATGCTCTGAGAAAACAGTCTGTGGAGAGTCACTTTCTGAGATACTGAGATGACTTTCAGTGCAGTCTGTACAAGAGAAAGAAGTACATGTACAAGCGTGCAAATACGATTGTATTTCAAATTAGATTGTTATTTCTGCTTTTTTCCCTCCCTGCCTTTCCTGCAAGCTGTGGTTTTACAAAAACTTTAAATTAACCTATGTCTGGGCTGCTGCTGAGAGCGCCTGATCTGGTCTCTAGTCCCTCATTCCCATGCCTGCCTTTGGGCCAACGTGAGCACTTCTGGGCCACGGGGTGAGCCCGAGGAGGGCACAGAGCCAGCCCACCGCGTGCCTCCACGAGTTCCTGGAGCAAGGAAGGGAGGATGCGCTGGATCCTCTCTTTTGGCAGCAGCCTACATTTAGATTCAAAGCTACTGCGAACCAACAGTCTGGTGTAGATGTCACACAATGGTTAACGCTGGAAGGAACCTCTGCACATGGTCTACTCCTATATATATGCATATATATCTATGTCCATATATACACATGCACACACAAATATACACGTACATACGTGACTTCCCTCATGCTGCTCTGGGTGGAAGCACGACAGCTATGGGGAGGCAGGAGAAAGTATCTCTGTCCCCTGGGTCAGGCACTCGGGGTATGGCAGGGAGGCTGCAGCTCACCCCGAGCTCCTCAGAGAAGAGTCCCTATTCCTGTGGGGTTTCGTTTGTTTATCTGTACGGCTCAGTAGCCATGTGGAAGCAAAAATAAGGATGTTTTCATTACGCAGTATACTCAGCTTCTTGGAGCATGCATGACTTGGACATAGAAGTTTTGGGCTGCATAGACCGTATTGTAACAAAACACCCTAAGGTACAAAATGGTATTTATTAAACACATATGCAAAATACGTCTGTATATTCTATGTGAAATACACTCAGACACTCTACACTGCTGAAATTACCGGAGGCAACGTCACCACCAGCCCAAATGTTATAATTATTTTCAAAGGCAAGCAATAGCTGCAAGGCGGCTCGCACTGAGCTTTCCCCTCCCTGGGGCAGTGCATTCCTACCAGGGGTGTTCTCCTGCGTATCTGTGGAAAGCATTAGCTGCTCTGATAACAATGCAGCTCTGTGCTTTTTAAACATTACAAAGCAACCAAGCAAAGAGTAGTAAAGTTCATTCCGAATATTTCTGTGAGAATTTAAACAGTCCAGTAGTATTTCATGTTTTACGCTAGGGACATTGTTTATTTTCCCTTCTGAAATTTGGCTTAAGGTCAATAAATACAACATCAGTAGAGATTTTATTTATTTTTTTCCCCCAAAAAAAATAATAAACAA
The DNA here is from genome assembly GCA_035590275.1 of Ibycter americanus. Lineage (NCBI taxonomy): Eukaryota > Metazoa > Chordata > Aves > Falconiformes > Falconidae > Ibycter > Ibycter americanus. Next base: position 50,278,385 of record JAVJGI010000001.1, on the reverse strand, counting down.
GTGCGCTACCACACCTACCCTTTACTTTTTATCCTTTTTACTTTGTGCTTTTAGCTGGTAATTAAACAGAAGAGACTGAAACTGGTTAAGCAAATGTTATAATGGAGGAATGCATACAGTTATTCACATCTTATGTTTCAAGGGGACTTATTTAATTTTTTTATGTAATTTAACTCTCAGGACACTGTTCTCCAGGTGAAATAGAGTACAATACAGTTTCTTCTACACTCTTTTTTCCTAGAAGTATGGTTCAACCATATTATTCAACCCTTACAGAAGCAGTAATAATAATAGAAAATGCATACATACTCACACATTGTAGAATGAATTTAATAAAACTATTTATTGGAAAAACAGTTGATTTTGAAAGTATTTTGATTTGTGCTGACATGTAACAACCACAAGAATTCAGCAATTTTTAAAGTACCTCCTGGCAAGGTTTTGGAATCTACAAGCGGCTTGGCAAATGCATGCAGTAAATAAAAATAAAAAATAATAATAATAAAAAAAACATGGCATATGGAAAGGTGAAAAGCTTTGGTGCTTCTAGTATATGAGAAAATGGATATGTATCTGACATGCTAGGAAGAAATCTCTCCTGAAGGCTTTCAGAATTCCCCTGCAATGGGTTACGTATATTGTATTTCTAGTTGTCTGTTACACAATAGAAATGTATGCAGAAGTTTTAATGCAAGTGACTACACACACATGCATTCATATGTAAGACCAGCTGTTCATAACAGTTTAAGTACCTATCTTTCTTATCACACAGCTAAACCAGTTCGCCAACTGGAAGCACTATCCAGCTTTACTCAGTACTCCTGTTTCTGCAGCAAAATCCCACAGCTCCATCATGGACTCAAAAAAAGTGGGCAAGCTTGCCTAAATTAAGAGGAAAAGAATCAGGTCCACTGCAAAGACCCAGGGCGCATACGCTGCTCAGAAATCTCAGTGCCAGGGATGAGGCAGTGCAGTGCAAGTGCAAGGGCAGACCTAGATCTGAGTGTCATTGTGTCATTTCACAGCACGGCTTCTCTCAGCCATCCTCTATTGACCCAAGAACATCTGGAGTATATACATATATTTATACGTGTCTGTGTCTGTGTCTGTGTGTATATTTTTTCTGTAGGACATTAGTAGTGGAATAGCAACAGAAAGGGGAGGAGTGATGGGCACCAGCTAGTCATCTACTAAGAAGCTGGGGCTAACTCTCCCCAATAATATTAATGGTCAGCAAATGAGGCTGCTTGAACTAAAAAATGGATGTTTCCACCCTTTTGAAACTGAGAGCCTGTACTCTCTTGATGTGGGCTTTTTGAACAGAATATGGTTTTATTCAAAACTACACTTGCAATACATTCCACTAGGTTACCAAGTCAGACCTCATTACTTCCCACAGGAGAAAACTAGTTGCAAATTGGTTTTAAGTGAAGAAATCCTATCCAAAGTAGTATTTATTAATATCCTTATGAAGTGAAGATGTCTAAGCACCTATGCACTATATGGTTGCAGGTACAAACCAGTTTCTTCCAAATCACAGTCAATAGTGAAAGGGAGGCATCTTCAGAAGGTTGTTCCTTGCACTTAAATTCTTAATCCCTGCCCAGTCCTTTGAATTTTGATGCATCCAAGGTCTTTATGTGTAAGAGATAGCAGCAGTTTTCTGGATAGTGAGATAAGGAGGGTTGTGTATCTACGACACATCTTTTCCTATCAATGCCTGTAGCAACTTGTGGTGTTTTGCTAGTGATCTGGATACCGTTTGGGGGAAAGCACAGAAATACTTACAAAGGCTCGATGCCCTTATTTAGCTCTGTCTCACCCCTTTGGTTAACACAGAATGTTAACGTAAACTCCAGCTGCTCAGCATATCATAAGCCCTTGTAAAGAACATGTAAATGCATGCTTGACTAAACTAAACAGCATCCATGCGGTGGTCTGCACTTGAGTTAATGTGATGTGTTTATGCACAGCACTTTCTAACAAACGCTCTACCTATCCAGCTCTAAATAATATTTAACTTACCACCTTCTTTCAACAAAAATTATTTAGGTAAAATAATACAGCAATAATCACCACGTTTCAAACAATAATTAATCTTTCTGGGACACCACCTACAATAGGTAATATAAGCAAGATGTAGCCAGATAGCAATTATTCAGCCTGAAGCAGTGATGAAAACCTGCATTCTTTATAAAAATAGCTTAAACTATTTTAAGTCTTTGATCTATTTTTAAGACTTAAATGGCAACAAAAAGTCAGACAAAGGCCGATACCAGTAAACAAATGTCAACAGGAAAAGAAATACAGAACATGGGTTACGTGCACCGTCTACCTCAAGGGTGAAGTTAACCCCAGGATGAAGGAGCTTCCCAAGGCGCTCTGCATCTTCCTCGCCTGCAGTTTTATTTGACTTTCTCGTGTGTTAATAGACATATTTAAGTCTGAATTTTCCCACTGGCTTCAATGCAAACACACACACGTGTAGTAAAGAACTTTGCTTGATTGGGTATCACGGGTAAAACCCTGTTTTTATAGGTGTTCATTTCCTACTGGAGTCATTTGAGTGCTGTTGCATGTTTACTGTTTCCAGCAATCTCTATGTAAATCTCCTCACTGAATTCTGTGGAAATTATTGCTCTAGTAAACTACCTGAGAATGATGAGTGTATATAATATATGATGTATTTAATATGCAATATAAAATAGTATATAATGAAAACCAAAACAAGTAAAAGTTTGGTTAAAAAACTGCCTTTAAGTAGTTCAGCTTGTAATACAATACTTTATATATGGATTTCTGCTAACAAAAGCCATATTTCTCAATAATTTATATCTATACAAATCTGAAGTATACTTGGAAAAAAAATCAGGTTTTAGTAATAAATTCAAGCCACTGGTTGTCCCTGGACTTCCTGACATTACTCAGATGGAGGATTCATGCTTAAATGGATTAGTAAATTATTGGTTAAACCTAGATGCTTCCACTTCCCAGAAATGATGGCACCTAATGTGCACCTCTTCCAAGGGCACAAGCAACAAAATTCCCCCAAAGTCTAGCTGTAGTTTCCCATGTGGTGACTCCCAAGCCACTACACAACCCGTTTCTTTTTCACTTCTCCTGTCTTCACAACATGTTTTTCTGTGATTTTTCTGTGATCAGCACATTTTTTTCTTTTTTGATTTTAAACCGTGGTAATAAAACTGATTATTTTTGGTTTATTTAAGATTAAGAAACTCAGCCACCCAAATGCAAAACATCTTAATTAGTAAGGCACTGAGCACGGCAGTCTAAATAAAAATCTCACAGCTGAATGAACGGACATTTGCTATACGAATGATCTTATGTGAGATCAATATGGCAAATTACTCATAAAGCAGAGAACTAAAATTATAGCGCAATGCCCAGAAATACATTACCAAGAATTTAATATCATAAAACTCATTTTCCAAGAATCTGTCTTGGTCATCATTCTTACATTTCCAGTTTCTTTTCAAGGATGTTTTCATAGAGTGCCATGAGCCTTCAAAGAATTGAAGTAGCCATGCCAAGATGTCGTAACAGACCTTTTTGTAAGCACCGAGTAAACCCAAATTAAGAGCAAAAATAACCCACCAATATATGCAAATACAAAGAATGATCATCTTGTTTCAAGCCTCCTGAATAAACTCTTTTAGTTCAGAAGAATTACTCATTTTATAGGGTTGAAAGTAGGGAGGCAAACCATTTGAGATCTAGAGGTGACATTCCTCTGACTAAACGCCAACGCTTACAATGTAGTCATCAGTATCTCAGCTAGTTGCCCTAGGCTCAGCGCACAGTCAATGGAGAAATGTAGGCTTCCTAAAATAGACATCTAGAACAGATCAGACTAATTACATCCTAGAGAAGCAGATTTCTATCCCTTGATTGTAAAGACAGACCATGGGGAATGAGCTCAGCTGCAGACCTGCTCTCCCGCGTGTGTCTCGAGCCTGGCAGGATGTATCCCACTCTAAGTGCCCATTAGCTTTCACATGCCTTTAATTCGAAAATCTGATCCCATGTTTACTAAAATGAAAGTGAAAACGAGCTTTCTCATTATAGTAAAGCTATTTAAATATAGTTAGAAAGTTGTTTAGTCATATGTTATATGCACAGACATATTTAATAATGCTATTTACTACTTACATTTTTCTCTAACATTTCACCTGTGCTTAACCAGTTTTACCGAGAACAGAAGAGGGAAATATCTAGACTTACATTTTCTGAATTACACATTAACTGGCACCACTGGGAGCCACACAGGAGCTCACGTGGAGTCTCCTCGGTTTCTGACTCACTCAGCACACGCATGAAGCTGCTTTTACAGGCACCAGGGACCGGCAGGACTTGTGAACACATGATGACACTTAACTTCCTATTCCCATTTTTTGAATACAGATGGTCCCAGTGAGTGCTTTTCTTAGTGCCTTGCAAGTACCAATAGTTGAGTCCTAATTTAGAAGTGAATAGATTAAAACAGTTTCTCCTCAGTTAGCACATTCCCAAATGTTAATCTTCAAGATTAGTGAATGTAACATTACTTCATAAAAATGCATTCTCATTTCACTCTGACTTTGGCTTCTTCCTGTCACAGCCTCATCACGGGTCTTTTTTTCCCAACCTCAAAACTCTGGTGTGAAAAACATAACAGATTTGAGGTACGGATGAAAGATTTCATCGCACTGTCCCAAGGGCAGGGAGGAGGGAAAGAAAGCACTTCTGCCTCATAGCTGGCGCTCGTGTACCAAGAACAGCCAGTGTGACAAGCCACCACAAACATGATGAAAATCATTTTAAACGACTGCACACCTATCCCCTCAAGTCCCACGGATAAGCAGGGTAAGGGTTTGCACCACACTTGGTACCTTCACTATTCCTAATCTATCAACACCAGCCCAGTCATGTCACTTTAGCTCCAGCCCCCATAGTACACTGACTGATGCAGTTACATATCCCATCACTACTCTTCTATATGCCATTACTACTCTTCTACACCTGATGTAGGTAAGCATCGATGCATTTATTTTACAAATATTGTTATTATTTGAAATCGCTCTCCTCGTCAGTCAGTGTCCAAGTTGGTTGTCCTCTGCTTCACTCTGCCTTTGCTTGCACATGTCAAGTTGCTCTCTGTCCTTGAAAGACAGTGACTGAAAACATCTGAAATTAAATCCCCTACATAATTTCTACCCACGATCTTTTGATAAGAACGCAGACCCAGACCAATTCCCATTGGCAAGACTGTGTACAGTGGGACTGCAAATCACCATGCTGGAGCACCTCAGTCCCATTTCTTACAAAGGGGGACTTTCTCACCATTTACTTTGTAAAGCAGTCTGTCAGGATACTAATTTGATCATAATCACCTCTCACATGAAAATTTACAATATATGCAGGTATTTGATCAAATACAGAGTAAGGCAAGACAGCAAAAGAAGGATGGCAGACAATTACATAGAGGATAGGGTACCATTCAGTCATGAATGTATGCCAAAAAAACTCCAGTATGGAGCAGGCTTTTGCTTAAGAGCAAGGATAAAGATAAATAATTAGTATGATTATTTTGGGGTAGGATACTTACAAGTGAAGTGATTTCACTGTGGAGACAAACCAGTTTAACGTTTTCCATGTCCAGCAGACATACTTTTGGACAATGCAGTTAGCTCATCCTACATGGTGAAGTGCCCTGCATGAGCAGATGCTGATAGATGATGGTTTGGAAATGTGTTTGGAAAAGCAGCTTTTAGTCATAATCAATACACCACTTCAGACTTTCCCTTCAGAAGCTGATAGTTTTAATCTGGAAACCGATAGCAATCTGACCTAACAAGTATCTTGGTAAAAATCCTACAGTAACAATACAGCAAAAGAGTGGCGACACATTAATATTTATCTTATAGAATACACAGTTCCTGCCTTGAAAGACTCTGAAAGTGGATGCACACATGAAGAAGGCAGGAAAAAACCTCTGGGAAGATAAAGAAGCTAGGGCAATACAAAACTACCCAAATCAATCCCTTTGCTAGTCTTACTACACATTTTACAGTTGTTTAGCTAGCTTAATAATGGCATTTCTTAGCCCTCACACTTGGAACAAATGAGATGCAGTCCTCTGATCCTTAAATTAAAGAACATGCAACTTTATGCTGACAAAGCTTTTAATCATCCAGCACACACAGTCTACTACCATCAGAATTTTAATTCACTGACATAATTCTATGGTGATATCAGATAAAGAAAGGAAAATAATGGTATCCTCAAAAGCCCAGATTCTAATAATCTTCGCTACTACTCACAAGCCGGCAGACAAGCTGAACATAAAACAAGATAATGGCACAGGCAATGAAAATTCTCACTCAAAGGGCTCTCTGCTGGCGTTCAGTGATTTCCCAGCAGTCCTATTATTAGGGTCCCAAGTCCCTGATCCTTCTCTTATTAGTCAATGACAGAAATTCGCTTGCCCACAGGCAAAGGAAGAGTCATTGTAGGCATGGATGCTACTTCTTAAGCACAGGAAGAAAGAGGCATCACTCTGACTATAACACCAAATTCAAAAATTAATAAAATTATTAAAATCTGTATTAGGTTTACTACACTATAAATAATAATTCCATAGGAAAACGCACTTTACACGTGAAATCAGCAACCACTGAACATGTATTTTTCCAGGTGGCTTTTATCATTCTGTTCTTAACAGTTTCAAATGGCATTTTGCCCTTCTGCTTTGGACAACTTCCACTGGTGAATGTGAAGTATCTGTTTCCTCCTTACAAAAATCTGATTTGGGAAGAAATTCTTGCTTCAATAAAGAAACAATGACAAAAGGAACGTAACACTTTCCTAGGCAGGCCTATCTCAGAACACATCCAATACCTACCATTTTGGAGAATAACACCACTAATAATGAATTCTCCAATCCAAGGAAAAACTTTCTTGACATGCCCTTTGTCTGCTTTCATGTAGTTATCCCCTGATACTCTGTTATCACAAGGCACAGTTGCTCAATATTGTTTTGTGCCTTTCTGAACTATGCAAAAATGCTCTTTATTACTGACTGTAGCAAAGCCACCCTCTGAAGTGCTACGGTACACACAGAGCCACGCTTCGTTCCGCCCCTCCCAGAGCTGCTAAGAGCCTTCTAGAATTATACACATACTTTTAATTGCTTCATTGCACTGGGTGCAGCTGAACTGGATAGGGGAAGGATTATTTTGGCAGGGTACTGTAATGGAGTGAAGTGATCCGGGATAGTCATGACCCCCTATAGCTGACCCTAGTGAATGCAATCAAAGAAAAGGGCACGTCTGTGTGGCGAGTCCCGGCACGTCGCACATCAGCGAGATAACTTGCACAGCTCTTCTCCAGTGGCTCACTGGGAGAAAAGCGCAGTCTGTAATTTTAATAGCAAATAGTACAGCATTACGTGCCACTGCTCACGTAAGGAGTAGAGGGCTGTAAAACAGCAGGTGAGATGTTTGCTCCATTGACTGCTTGACAGAAGGGGCAGGTCAGCTAACGCCTGTAAACTGCAGTTCAAACGTGGTGTGACACACAGTCTTACAACAACCAGCATCACTCCAAAAATTTAGTTTCCCAGGTAAAGTAGATAAATGCTTGTTTACCCCAGAGTTCAGAAGTGTTCCTAAACTCACTTGAGTTGTAGGAACTCAAGTTCCAACTCAAGTTGCAGGAGTTAAGACGAAACCTTATAAACCAGGGGTGACTACAGCAAAAAAGGGAAAAGATGTTACAGGATTCTTATATGCTTCTCTCCCTCCTATGCGCTTAATTAAAGTGAAGTTTACGCGTTCATATTGAAATTTCGGGCACGCTGAGGCACTAGCAGGCTGATGAGAGAGATGACTAGAGTACCAAAATCCTTTCAATATTATTATGCATTTCTTTCAAGCATTCGGGCAGACTAAGTCAGTTCTCTTTTTCCCTCTGCACCCTGAGCATCTGCCATTTCCAGTTCCTACTCCCCGTCCCATCTCATGAAGTCATTAGGGTTTTTTATGAGTTATTAACATGTAAAGAGCTGCTCTAGGGTACCAAGTGCTCTGTAAGTCACTTGCTAGAAGGGCACAGACTTCTCTGGCTATATATAGAGCCCAAGCTATAGCTTGAACAAGGGCGCATTCCTGCTCTGCTGTCTCGGGGCAACCTTGCTCCTGGCTCAGCCAGGTGATGGGACCGTCGAGGTGATGCCTCCTGGCCAACAACAGCTCCACAACCACGCCTAGGAAAGCTGCGTACGTTCATTTCATGTATCTTCACTTTCACATATTTACATTTAAATCTTGCTCTGGGTTGCCCAGATCCTAACTGACGGAGGAAAGCACTTAGACGTCCGTAGGAAGCTGCCCTTCCCTACAGTGACGTACGGGGAAAGGGCTGGACTCTCACATAAATGTTGCCTCCAAATCACCTCCCTGAAGGGAAAGAAGAACTTAACTGGTGTAAATGCAAAGACTGAGACTACTTAAAGCACACTCAAACCAAGCTAAGGTTTGATCCCTCTTTGGCAGAGTATTTTTACTTTATTTGGTTGTTTTTCCTTAAAGCTGGCAGAATGACAACCCCAGAACAGCTGGTTTTTTGTAAGGGCTGGTATGTCAGGAAACCTAGCCCAAATGACCCCAAGTTTCAAAGACAGATTTCACCCTTTGCTCTCATAAAGTACAATAAACTTCAGGGCAATCTGAGTTTGCACTTAGATCTTGGAGCCTGTAGATGTGCTGACCATAAAACAGAAAGGAATCCCCAAGTGCAAGCACAGCAGAGCTAGTCCCCTAATGCTTAAAAAGATATTAGTGTGGTAGGAAAGAGAAGTTGAAGGGAGTTGAGAAGGGTTGAAGAAGTTTAAAAATCCCCAAACTTCATACCTCTTCAAGACAGCTTTTGCTTTCCCTGTAATTTCATTGATATTTCAGTTGTTTCTTTGGGGAAGACAGTCATGTGGGTCTTCTACATGTACCTGTAACTGCCCTTAAGTTGTAGGGAGAGCTACTGTTTACAGGGAAGCCTTCAGTACAGCTTATATTTTACACTTAAATTAGTTTTAGAAGTTACATAGTTGGACTACAAGCAAGAGGACACAAAAATGAGAGCTCTGGAGAAGGTCCTCGAGGTCAAAGGGGTGACGGCTCTCAGCAAGAGTTTCCACATATGCAAAAACTAGACTCAGTGTTTTGTAAACAATAATAAAAGAGAAGATACAAAGGGATGTGAAGGAAATTGCAGCACTGAGAGGCTTGTGAGGCTCAGTCATTGCAGACAGACAGACGGGAAGAGCAGTCACCAAGAGACTAATTGGGACTTGAGTCAGGTTAAAATTAACTGTTGCAGCTTTTTGGCTTGTTGGATATAGTTTGATCCAGATCAGCTCAGGGATCAGGCTCAGGATGTGGTGGTCACCAGGGGGACGCTGCCTTGGTGGCCCCATGCCACAGCGGTGGAGGCGGGTGGGAGGGCTCCTGCTGGGGGCAGAGAGGCCGGTGTGGGGCCAGCGCACCCACACACCTGCCCCCCCAGCTGCCTCCCGGCCGCGGCAGCTCCTGCTCAGCAGAGCGGCGTAAACACACACGCAACCCCAAGCACTAATCTCACCAACATCAAATAAGATGATTCATTTATTTAAAGCCGAGTGCTTGCATAAACACTTCTCAGAGCTCCGGGGGAAGAAGCGCAGGAGACCAAGAAGCTGCAAAAAGTGAACCAAGGACAGCAGAAAGTCCCAGAGAGGATGAAAAGTTCACAGCTACAGGAACAGACAAACTTTCCCAGAGAGGGAACAGCTCTTCCTTTCCCCAGAGGATGCTTGTTTTGTTTATCTGAGGTTTTTGGTGTGTGCTTTCAGCTGTCTGCATGTTTGGGGGCTTGTTTTCATTAATTTCTGAAGTGAGAGACTTTTAGGTTTATTTATTTATTTTTTAAAATTTATTTATTTTTTTAAGGTCTCCAACTGTTGGGTTTTTTTTTTCCCTTTTAAATGAGACCTCACTTGTTAAATATCCCTTTTTTCAGCAGAATTAACTAACCTTGGAAATAAGATTGTTTTTGTAACCAGGTGGGGTCCCACCCATCTGCACTCAGCATTATTCATACTGGCCCTCATCCAGAATTTTCCCCAAGACTCTTCAGGGTGGATTTCATTCCTGTTAAGCTCAAAACAAAATTCCGTGGCCTGACCTAGCCTCTGTCTCCTTTCAGATCTCCTGGTTCTTCCTGAAGGACCCACCATGCACCCATCATACCCTGTCCAAGGAGACTCGCAGCTTTTCATGGTCCTAATGGCAAACACATGGTGCAGACAGAGGAATCGGGCGAGGAGAACAGCTCTGTGTATTCACAGAAGCTCCTCAGCCTGAATATTCCCCCCCTCCAAGAAGCAAATTTTTCATTTTCCAAAGGGTATTATTCTTTGATAACGTGTGTGCTAGCGGAGTTGAAAATCAGGTAGCTCCCAATATTTTCAGGTATTTATTTTCTTCTGTCTCTCTCCCCTACAGCCAGCGACATCGTCCAATATTTCACTCTATTCCCTAGTGTGGACTTCCTCACAAGAATCAATCCCACTCTCCACAAGGGCAATTTCTTTTGGTGTGATCTATTCTAAGCCCCGGCGGCAGAACAGCATCAAAGAGTGGCCCCTCTGCAGCTCAGCTCCTGGCCACCGCTGCCCTGGTGACACTCAGCAGCCCTGCTTCTTATCTAGTGACTGCCTTTTACATTATCTATCTTATTTTCAGCTCCTGCCATTTTACCATTTCCTCACTGCAGCCCACCCTGCTTGCAGGGCTGAAACAACGCCTGTTCCTTCGGTCTCCGCCAGCAGCAGGCGGCCGGCTGGTCTGCTGCACACTCACGAAGCAGCAGCAGCCCCCAAACGATGACACAGGACTCGGCTCCTGGGGCTGATTCCTGCTGGCAGCTTCCCCTCTCCTCATCCTCCTGCTGGAACGGGACCGCTTATGGCTTTGGACTCTTAAAATCCCTCTAGAAAGTGGTTGTGCAGCCACGGTGCCTGGCTGCTGGAGGTCATGGCTTGGAATTTCAGCCTCTCCTGGCCCCATCCCCTGCTTGGGCAGAGATGCAGGGACCCGGAGGGCTGACGCCAGCTCAGCAGTGAGGATGGGCACCACTGGCACACAGTGGTTGACAGCACCATCTGAAACCACCCAAGGATGTCTGTCCGTCAAACCCTTCCCCTCAGGTGCCCAAACCCTCAGGGCCAGCCCCAGCCCTTGCAGACGGCCGATGCACAGCACTGTGCTGAGCAGACCCCTTCTCACTCGGGTGCGCGGGTCCCTGGGGCAGGGGTCGGAGCTGCAGCCGCTGCCCTGCCTGGTGCCAGTTCGGCAGCTGGGGCCATAAAACCTGTCACGCTGACACGGCACACACCGGGGAAAACCACAGAAGTCATTCTTTCTATAGCCAGCTAGCCAGTTCACATGATTTTTTTTCCTGACAGAGCAGATAACCATCTTGCTAAATGTATTTCACATTTTATGAGCGTTTTCCTTGCACCTGCTATTGCACGTTTCTTACAGCATTTCAAGCTTCCTTGCCCAAATCTGGTACCGAGGTAGTTTCTACCCAGAACTGGCTAGTTAAAAACCACAAAAATCATAGATCATACTCTGCTGTTGGCCATCAACATTACCAATCTGAAGCTCAGGGCCTTAACCTTTTACTTGACAGTGTAACAGTAAATATATATATATTTATTAGCAATTAGCCATTTTCCTCAGAAATCCTGTGTGGCAAAGGCAGCTCTAATATATATCACCTATACATATACACACTCTCTATATATCTATCTATATACATCTACATATATATCTGTATATATCATACATGCATGCAAACATATGCCCATGAAGGAAGTCAGAATTACACACTAGCAATTCTGCCTGTCCCCATTGCTTCTTGCCCCTCCATCTACCTGTTAGCCAGGTCTCTTTTTAATAGGTATGGAGTATCTGTTCTCCCGAGTAACAGGAAATAGGACAACAGCCTCCAGTTGCACCAGGGGAGGTTCAGATGGGATAGTAGAAAAAACTTCCTTCACCAGAAGGGTTGTCAAGCACTGGAACAGGCTGCCCAGGGTGGTGGTGGAGTCACCATCCCTGGAGATATTTAAAAGACCTGTAGATGTGGCGCTTAGGGACATGGTTTAGTGGTGGCCTTGGCAGTGCTAGCTAACGGTTGGACTCAATGATCTTAAAGGTCTTTTCCAACCTAAACAATTCTGTGATTCCATGACTTTGTCTGGAAGGAAGCCACGCATGAAGTGACAACCTGTCCCTGTACTGAGCCTTGGAAAGGAAGGCAAGAAAGTTGTACTTACTGCAGCTGGCAAGAAAAGGTGAGCAAAGGAATCTGAAAACGGCAGTGAACATGGTGTTACAATGAGAAAAATCGAAGAACCCAAAATGTTTTAGATTTCAGTAAAACTCCAAAACCAGACCAGGGTCAGTAGGGAAAACCAACCAAGCAAACACAAAACAAACAAACAAAACACTGACAAGGTGTTAATAAGCTTTTGCATGCTTAGAAGTGGGATGTTGTAGCCGCTCAGCCGACCTTGGCCATCACATTATAAACTTGCCTCCGAAAAAACCCTAGAACAGCCTGCGAAGGCACGCATGTGCCCACAAAAAATAGCAAATGGCTTATCTGAGAAAGCTACATTATTTCATGTAAGAATCAGAGAAGTCTGAAAACACATCTTTACTCCCTAACATTTATGTTTGCAGAAAACACCTAAATTAATCTAACGGCATCAACTCCTTAGTAAAAATAATGCTGAAGATTAGAATGAGACTGGAGAGCATCGACTGCGAAAGCCTGAAGCTGCCATGGTTTGTGAATGACTTGCCAATGCCATTGAGACGTAGTGGAATTCTCTTCCACTGCTTTACAAACATCATATTTTATTAATCAGCCCAACAGCACACGGTAAAAATTGGAATCTGCCTACAAAGCTGGCACATAGGGGAAAAGCTCACTCCTGGTTGTTTTATTTTAAACAAAACCTACAGCAGCTCCCATTGTTTGTTTTTCCCCCCAGACTAGACAGCATGTGGCTTATGAGCCACACTGATAGATGCGATAAAGCTCCTGCCAGATCTGATTGATGACGGCACTAGGAAATGCTGCGAAGGTCACACTGTAATTCTCTCTTTGCAGCTGCTCCTAGTAAGAAATGGTATAGCAAAATAAAATCTGGATCCGCTAATTGCTAATAACAGGGAAATTCCCTCCTTACCTTGCCTCCTCGTCTCTTCCAGTTTCGAACAGGAATGCCATATGCATGTGTAACCGATGAGAGACCAGATAAGTTTCAAAGAGACACTTAAACATACTTCAGTGGGGGGGGAAAAAAAAACCCACCCACAGCAACTGGCCAAATATTGAGCCTTTACACATTTGAAGACAGCGAACAGTAATTTAGCATGAAAGCGGCATAGGACTATTAAAGAGCTTTTACTATTTGCTTCTCTGCAAAACTGAGATAACATACCACTACATACTCTCTGTGAAGGAGTGCTACCTCTTATAATGTAAATAGATGAATTAAGCTCCTTTCCCAACCCAAAGTCTATTCCTTTTAAATGAACGAAGCAAGCATGCACATTAAAAGTGGCTACCAGCTCAGGATAAATTCAGCAAAGCAGAGCATCAGTCAGTCAAGTAGGACACCAAAATCTTGTTTTCCATAAATGTTTAGATGTGATCAGGACAGTGTTAAGAGACTTTGGGGAATTCACAAACATGATATAATGACAGTCCCCTAATGAATAATATATATTTAGTGCAACTCATAGCAATTACCTCACACAAAGTGCTGTATTTCTTGGGGGTAAAATGCTGTTATCTTTGAGACATCAGCTACATTACATATGAAATTTGAAACCACTTGTGTACTCTTTTCTGGCACTTACTATTAATGGATGGAAATATTTTTATTCAGCATTTTGTACTCGTGAAGATTTTGGCACTATAAGGCCATTACCAGCATCTGTCCTCGAGAAAGACAGCCTTTATCACCCAGCTCAAAAATACATGACAGCGGAGAGATGCTGGCAGCAGAAAATCTCCCAGTGAGTCAAAAAAATCCCACCACTATGTCACCATGAAAGGAATAATGCACTGATTTTTTAAAATATTTTTTTCTTTTTCAGTTTAGGAAAGAGATTTAAAGATGACAATCCTATGCAGTTTTGCTTATTTTACTGCCAAACGTACACCATCATCTTTTAAGATACTACTACATGCAAAAAGCAGTATCTATACCAAATCAAACCTATTAAAAAAGTCCTCTTAGGAGCTTCTTTTCTAGATTCCTTGATGGACACTGGCAAAATATGCAGCAGATATTGATTCATCCTTTTCACAGCCTAGTGTATTCTCCCAGGGCTACTCTAAGAGAGGTGATCACCATCTGCTTATTTGGACCTTGTTGTGTGTTAAGGGTGCTCAGCACCTTGAGCAATCAAACCTTACTAGGCACCGTATGTCATGACCAACTTTCTGTTAAGGTGGCAGAGGGGTAATAGACGGCAGACAACTCTATTTTTCTGCCATTCAGGGTTTCATTTCTTACCGTATCCCTGGAAAATAGGGCTTATGTCTGAAAAAGTTCATTTACTATCTGCTATGAGAAATCCCTCTTTCCACACACCCCAATTATGTTTCTGCAATACTATTCACTAGCGTTACTAGCATCAACACGTGTTTCATGACCTGAAGAGTCAAGAGGTAGCTTCTAATCAGAGTAAGAACAATTTATATATAGTGTGTATATATATACACACTATATAAAAAATATATAGCATTTTACAGTGCTGTTGCAGATGCAATACAAATACAAGACCTTCACGTATACATAGATGAGTAGGTGCAGTCCGACGGCTGTCCTGGTGTAACCCCTGCACACCGCACTCAGGGTCACCCCCATGCGATTGCAGCTACATGTTTTCCTACCTGCTCATAGCTTTGACAGACTATTCTCAGTATTACTTTATGCAGACACTCCCCAAAAAGGTATCAGATGTAATATTAACTTAAATTTGCTCTAAGGCCAGCTTAGGATGCTTCATAGTATGAAAGCTCACTCCTCCTGAATTGCAACAGATAACCTTAATAGATGCAGGAGTACATTCGAGGCTTAGCTTTTTGAGTCCTGCTTCAGAGTTCACAGTAACTCTGTAGTCCTTTGGTCAATTTCCATTTTTCTATTACTTTTGTTGGGTTTGACTATCAGAGTTCATCTGGAAGCCTAAGAACATTTTATATTAGAGTATATTAACTTGGAATAATGTCTACTGAGTGTGCAACACACTCACCGGCCCAGCCCAGACAAACAGTTCCTGTGCCAGATGAAATGTTGTATTTGTTAATAAACTGATGAATCAGAGGAAATTCAGGGTCATACCAGCAGCCAGGTGTCATTCACATCTAAAACAAGCTGAATGGTGTAACTGGAAGGCACACATAATTTTTTTGAAAAGTCAACACAGTAGGCTTTAGTGTGACTAAAACCATAACAGCACACAGCAAACTAAACTGTATGGGAGTTTGGAAGTGTAGGTCCCTGCATCCTACCCTCCCACTTCAGCAGGAGATCTCTTGCAAATGAATATAAAGCACATCCACTCCCCTCCTGGCCCCCTCCTCGCAAAACAAAGAGCGCAGCCTTGAACAATGCAGTTAACCAGGCAGGCTCCTGGATACCACACTCTCATTGACTGACATACCAGATACAAAACTTCTGAAAATGGACGGAAATTAAATCGGTGGGCTCCAGACTGCATAAACCAGCCCCGAACCTCTGGCTCTTTGTCTTGGGGAAATGTCTCAAAGAAGTCTGCAGGCGAGCAACGGGGCAAGACAACTCCTGATCTGACCTTACAGCAGGTTCTCTTTGCACTACTGAAAGGAACAGCACAATTAGACATATGCATACCAAATGCAGCCTGCCCCCATTGAGACCTCAGCTGTATTTTCTTTTATGTCTCGGACAGTATCCCTTCCATTCTGAGAGCTTCAGGAGTTCAAAATATAAAGCCTCTCCACTACGACTGTAAGATTTTAAAATAGCATGACTGGCTGACCTATTGAAGTGTCTTTGCATTTTACCCCTCCTTGTTGCCACTGCTTCAAGAAACACCGTAATTTCAACCCCACAGACCTTCCAAATCCCTTCATCTAAAAATCTACCTGACTCCCAGGAACACCTCATAAGACTTTGAATTTTGCTGACATATTTCCTGGGAAACACCAAACAGCGCCACATATCACCAAAGGCAGTGAGTATCTGCTCATTGTTCTGTGCGCAGGCTTGTCGCCACGATCGCTGGGTACCCAGACACACAAAGAAAGCTGTAGATGCTTCTTTTCAGAATCCATTTCACATTCTTCTTAAACCCACCTGGTGCCCTATAGCCCCAGAGAGACAGGATAGCTGTTCCCCTGGCTCTAATGCAGGATTCGCTCCTCTTCCACCCCAGTTCCAAAAGGAAAAATGGATTGTTCAAAAGCAGAAAGCAATTGTGCAACTTTTCCTATGGAAACCACCAGGAGGCATAAGGGATGACTGAAGGGCATCAAATGCCCATATAGGAGAGCACTGATGGATGGATCCATCTGGCTGCCAAGCTGTTTCCTTGTGCCCCAGCACGGACCCTTCCCAGAGAAGCAGAGAAAAAGAACTTCATAATACTGCTATTTTCATGAAAGAAAAGTGTGGTCCCGTAACACTCAGAGCCAGCAGCGACAGAGCACCTGCGAGGGCGAGACACTAGTTATGGAAAATACCTCCGAGAGCTGAACCAAGCCGTGCTGTGACATTTTTTTCCCTATGGAACAAAACAAAGAACTGCACAAGAGCAGAATCTGTCGGCTTAGGAAGCCCCGGCCTGCAGTACAATATTTAATTAGATCTTTCTGGCTTCGAGATATACTATTTTATAGTCAGATCTCCGCTGAAAAGATCAGTCATTGCAAAGGTATGATAAATAAAACAGGCGCAGACACACCAAGTGTTTGCATCAAACTGGACATATAGGATCCAGGGGGGAGATTTGCTAAATACGCCTCTGCTCCTGACTTCTGTCTTGTCTTGCCTTTTGTAAGTGTGTGCATTCGTTCATCTACACAGCCCTTCTGGGCAGGTGAATGCCTCAGTTTCCGAGCGATGCCCGCCTGGACCCATTCACCTTCTGTGACTCCAGAGCTTGCAGCTTATATAGCAACGGCCGCTTCTGGCTGTTTATCCGGCTCTTTTGCCGCCTATTATTTTCCTACCAGCTAAAACTTTGGCAAGTTTCCTCCATCCCCCCGACACACACAAGGCACATAAACGCGCACAGAACCTACAACGTTAAAAGTGAGTTTCCAAAAAAACCCTCAGTGGAAGAAATCAAAATACGTCGCTGTGAACCGAACCGCCGCCTGCCAATCGCCGGCTGCTTTTTAGTTTTAACCTCTGTTAAACAGGAAATAAAAAGGAGGGAGTCGGGGTGGGAAAGCCAATGGGATAGATCTGGAAGGATGGTTCTTTTCGCTTTTGCCCTTACTGAATCCAGGACTGTAACATGATGCAATCTCTGGGCGATGATGAAACGGGTTCAAATGGCAAAGGCTGGAAGAGAGACCACCTCCTCCCACCCTAAAAGGCGGAAAATAACGCAACTCCCAGCTGTACAAAGCAGCAGCGGGGTTGCCAGGCTGGTGGCTTTCCCCGGGAAGGGATGCGAGTTTCGGGGTGGCAGACAGAGGGTTCATTGCCGAGTCTCTCTGCCGGACTCCTGCTCGGTGCCAGCCCGGGCACGGCCCGCACGGTGCAGCGGTGCCGGGGCCCGGCGGGGAGCCCAGGGGGACGGCGGCTGCCGGGGCTGCCGCCGCCTGATGCTCGGGCTCCCTCGCCGCGTTTTCCGTGTGCTTCTCCCGGCCACGAAATCGAGCGAGATTTTGGGGTTTTTTTTTCAGGCTTTTCCCCCGTAAGCCCCCGGCTGTCCTAGCACGGGGCTGCCTGGAGCAGCCGTGGAGCCTCGGCAGAAACAGCCCTGTTCTGAACGCAGCCCGTCCCCGCCCTCCTGTTTCCTCCTCTTTGCCCTCCCCGCCCGCGGGGCTCGGGGGAGAGATGCTGCCGGGAGCTCGGGGGGAGCGGGCGGGAGCCCTCCTCCCTTTCCGGCCGTCCTGCCGCGGCCGCCGGCACAAAGCGGGCTCCGCGCAGCAGCGGGGGCG
>JAVJGI010000001.1:50129880-50256228 GCA_035590275.1 Ibycter americanus | reverse complement strand
GCAGCTCGGACCCAGCCGTGACTGGGACAGCCGGGACAGAGCCGGGACCGAGCCGGGACCGGGACAGCCGGGACTGAGCCGGGACCGAGCCGGGACTGGGACAGTCGGGACGAAGCCGGGACCGAGCCGGGACCGAGCCGCGGCCGCGGGCACCAGCGCCACCCTGTGGCCGGCTGGAGAAAACCCAAGAGGCGAATAACGCCGAAACGGCCCCAAAGCAGCCAGCAGGGCCCAGTGGGAACGGTATCTCGCTTAGCTTCTGTTTCCCATGAACTTAGTTACACAAGTTAAGCACGTTTTATTTTGCTTCTTTTTTAAAAAAATATAAAGGAAAAATATAGCACTAAAAGCCAACAACCACATACCGCTCACTGTCGCATCCAACTGCAGCTGTACTGTTACAGTGAAATTTCTGGAGTAACCGGCCAAGACAAAGCAATCTTTCTAATTAGGCACTATCTGAACATCAGCTACTCCTGCTTTTTCCAGTGTGACATTCACTCTAACTTGGATGTTCTGAGGCTGCCCCTCAGCACATCAGGAACAGATGAATAGCAAGGGTTACATACCTTGACGCCTGCTTTCCTAAGTATATGAGGCTTAACATCATGAATGATGGTAAATTATTAACTATTAAACATCTACATATACAGAAACAAGACACATTTACACAGGATGCAAGGAGATGCAAGCTCCACTCTAGAAGCCCAATTACACAAGCCTCACACTGATGTGCTTTGTTGTTAGATGTATTCTTCTGGGCGTATACCTAACACAACATGGCTAAATATCTTCTAGAGCAGAATAACCCTTCTCTGGTTTGCCTAGAGGCTGGACAGATGAACGCCGGGCTGTTTACACAGTATGTTTGGACACATCCCCAGAGATTCACAGTCTAATGTCTGCTAATCCCCTCCACTTTGTATGTAACAACGTGGCACTAAGCCTATACCTGAAAGTTTATTATTCTCTGATACTGACTATGCCACAGACACGCAGCTGAATGTCAGAGTTCTCAACCGTAACTGCAAGAGGCAGAGAAGCTACTCCTCCATGGCCAGCGGGGTATGTGACAGACCACAAATACTCAGAACTAAATAGGGAAACGCTGATTACAGAAGGAATTACTTAGGATGTCCATGGGTACTAAAACGTTCTGGTGGCTGAATAAAATCATAAAGAAAGCAAAAAAAAAAAAAGTGGAAATGTCAGAAAAAGAAAACTTCCCCAGCGTCATTTCTGTGTAGCTGCTAATTGTGTAACAGGGCTAACTTTCACAAGGGACAGCGAAATGCTAACAAAACCCCATGGGAAATTGCTTACACAACCTATGGTGCATTGGTGTAGAGGAGATACTGACTCTGACAGAGGTGTGAACCATCTTTTGCATTTCTAGTTTTAATAGCTCCATGTTCCCAAGATAATAAAAAAAAACAAAAGAAATGCTGGTATAGAAGAGTGACAAGTACAGCAATATTCTCATGAAAAAACTTGACACCGTATGTTGTTCCTGTGAAACACAGTTCTTGGTGTGCTACATCCCTGTACCTAAAGTTTGCACACAGGGACTATTCCCTCAATACATATGTAGAAAGTATCTGATCAAATCCATAAAGCTTCCAAACATACCCAAAGTGCACATTACAATGAAAGGTTTAGGTGTTCATTTTCGGGCAATGGCTTACAGATGTCAGGTGTATGAGGTGGTCAGGCTCAGTTTCCCCTGCACTGGGAATCCTACAGTACACCTTGTGCACATGTATGTCATGTCTGGTGAGGACTAAGGAATCAAATCCCTTCAAGTTAGACCAGTGAGACTGATGACCCAAAATAACTTTTCTTCTTTATCTTGTTACAGCCTTGTGACAGACTTTGTAGCATCTGTTTTTCCTCTTCCTTGCATAGCTAAGCCATAATTTCCTTAATACACGTTGATGGAGCCAGCTATCACATTACCAAAATGCCCACAAGACTGACATCCTAGCCCTGCTTCCAGACATGCCTTGCATTGGATTCATTCTTTTGGAAAACTGCTTCCCCAACTTGTTTACCCCAGATGACCTCTCCTGCTGCACGGTGTGAAGTAGAGAAGGCAGGGAGAGGAATGTCCCAGTCATCTGTTAAAATTCATTTAACCTATTTTTTGTCATCTATGTAATCTAAAAGTAAAATTCAGACCCGATTCTGATGACCATTTCCTTCACCTCTGGACTTGCTGAACTGTGGAGTAAGAAATGTGTAGAATGTGCTTTTGGTGCTGAGAGGTAGCATGGGCATATGCTTTTCAGACCAGTATTTAGTAACAAAATTACCCCATTATTCCACCTGGAAGACTTCTGCGAACTTACAGGTATCACTGTGTGCAATAGCAAAAAATGCCTACTCTAATCTTTGGAGCAAAGTGTTCTTTATGCTTACCATGATACAGAGGAAATGGCTCTCATGGTTTGTATCAAGGAGTAATCAGCACAAGTCAAAATTCTCCCTGATACTACTATCCTGTCTGCTGAAAACACACAGCATATAATCAACAGGCAGTTTTATGTATTAATGAGGGGCAGGTTTTGGTGGTAAGGAACTTCTACTCTCCAAAGAGATAATACCATTTCTTCATACAAGCAATGCTGCTTCTTTCACTAACATGAAACTATAAGTAGTTTCACAACAGAAGTCTCAAGGCACTGAACGCTTACAAGCCATAGGAAAACAAACTGACAAATAGGTGTAATTACAACAGAGAAACAAAGCGTAAAGCCAACTAGAGAACTATGTGGATGAGCTTGCAGCAGGGCCACCTTCCTTTGCCACACTCCTACTCAACAGCTCCGGCAGGCCCGCGGATGCAGTACTCACGGGAGTATCCAGCAGTCGTGCCCTCTTGCGCCCTCGGGAAGTTTTCTCTGTCAGTTCCGGCAGTAAGAGACAGGGATCGTGTGTCCGAATCCGGGGAATTAGTTCTGGTGTCCATATCCCCTTTCAGAATGAGCCAACTGGTCTTCAGCTGGACAGAGTAAAAGCCTGTTACAAGATTCCATGTTTAACATCTGAATGCAGTTCTACTTCACCTGTCTAGGAAGCCTTGTGAACCGATTGTATGTTTATGCTCATTGCAACTTCTACCATCCTTTATCAAATTATAAAAGTTGACTACATCATGACTTAGACATCACAGCTACCAAAACCTTTTAACGTTCAGCTGGGCTGAGGATAGTTTCTCTGTTAACTAAGCTGCCTACCGTGCCCCACTGTAGAAGATGCACTGGGTCATTTTCTGGTAATTAATTAATCTGCTGTTAACATTTTTCTTTATGTTAATATGCAGCCTAAGTAAAAGTCCACAGGCCTAGCTGGACCACCAATGTATATATTGAGACTGAGTGAAAAAGCATGAGCTTATTGCTCTTAATCTCAATATCCTTAATTCTTTCTTTACTGTAGAATGTAGATTCTAAAGCACCTGAGTGAGAGATTTGCTATATCTTCTTGGAAAGACCTAAACATAGCAATGATTATTTCAGCTATATGAAAGGATACCTTTACATATGAACATATTTTAAAAAACAGTTGCTTCAAGAAAGATCAATATACTCCCTTTTGTTCTTTGTGATCATTACCTTCTTACTGTCCTGATCCAAGCTTCCATCCTCCCCTTCTGATCTTCTTGCTGCTGTAAGATTGATTTAATTTTAAAAATTAGAACAGATTACATCTTTTTTTGTTTTCTGTTTTGGCTGCGGTTATGTTACCAATATTTATTTTTAAGGGGTGCGGGTGGGGGGGACAGACGACCCAATAAAAAAAACCCAGAATTGGGTAGGAAATTCAATATGTAGAGCTATGATTCAAAATCATTCTGAAATTATTACAGTAATACTAACCCTTCAGGTATAGTGTATTTAGATAATCTATTCCTGCTGGATTTTGACCCTATCTTTTTAGAAAGAAACTACTTTTAAGGAATGATTGGTGGGAAAAAACTCTATATCATAATTTAGGAACAGATTTATCTGGTCACTGTGCACAGTGCAGTCATTTCCCCATGCTGTGTTACCATGACCATGAAGGTACACACGGTTACACAGGTATTCTGTGGCCTGCACACCTGGGCCTCCCACATTTCCAAAAAGGATCAGCAATGCCAGTAAAGAAGATAGGAACAAATCTGGTATCAACTCTTCATGAAATCTGCAAGAGAGGCTGGGTCAGACTCTGACTTTCACAATTCTTTGACCAACCACTTTTCTGACTATATGGCCCTTACAGAATCATTTAACAAAAAAAAATTAAAATAAATATTGGTGATATTTTACTGTTGGTTTACTGTCTTGTAACTTCCCAACTTGCTGAGAAGAAAACTGAAAACATAAAAGCTACTCATCACATAGTTCCCAACCATCAAGTGTGGTTTTCCTCATCTTTTATGTCCCAGAGTATTGTTGCAGACATTGAGTTACACCTCAGAATCTTACAGAAAGGTTTTGCACAAAATTTCACATGATTTCAGGTAAATTTCCAAAATTTGAGTCCTACTTGCCTTAGAATCAGTCTGTGTTGTTTTGGGGAAAGATTATATGGTACAAAACTGGAGCAATGCATTATGTAATGCATCTAGCATCATTTTAAGCCCATGAGAAGCCATCATAAGGGGGTTTTCTGCAATGCCTGAGTAAAAGGGCAACACAAGAGCTCCATGCAACACAATGTAGCCAGAAAATATATTTATTAACAATAAAAATAGTATGTAATAGAAAAGTTAACGCATGGATTAGATTCTCAGAGACAGAGGTGGGGAGGAGATTAGGTTGCACCGTTAGAAGTGCTGCAACACTCCTAGCAAGCTGGGAACAGCTCTGCCCTCTCCGTCTCCCCAGCCAGCACGTTTGCAGAGGATCTGCCCTGCATCTAAACAACATGGGCACCACCACCAGCACTTCAGTGCCATTCTGTTTCATTTTCCGGTGCCATCACACAGCTCACATGCAGACTTTAACTGGTTTTGTTGAGGAGGTGGTTAAAAAATGAGAAGTTGCAGTAAGAAAAAAAAATCTGTGGGTTAGAGGTGAAAATCTTAACTGTAGAGGTTTTAGGGTTTTTTTTCAATTTAATGTGGTGGAACAAAGCCCGGTCATAAAGTAAAAACAGCATTATGAAAAATCTCAAGGTTTTCATAGTTAGGTAATAGGATCCTGATGAGGGCATTTCCCCTAGATGGCAAGCTGCTTCTCTGAGAAATAAATAGAAAGAAATATCCACATATGACAGATGAAGAATAAAGTCCCTACATTGGAAGAAAGACTGGGATCACTGGTATTTTGGGAGCATACCCTAAATCACTGGTAAACCAGTTGTTCCAGGTTATATGTACAGATCTTGCTCTCACTAAATCAGAAATCCATACGGAGAATCAGATGCATTTTTGGAAATTGTTTTTGTTTCAAGCTGTTGATGTTTTCAAAGGAAAAAACCCAAGTTTAACCCAAAGCGTTATTGAGAGATTTCAAATGTTCCACGGGATCTTGAGAGCACCTGACTTCAGAGACATGCAGAGGAGTACCATCAGAATCAATGGGGGCCATGAAGGCCCCTCCCAAGTTCCCAAGGGGGCTTCACACAACACATCCTTGGCAGATAAATCCAAGTAGCCCGAATTTCATCAGTACTGAGCATTAGCTTCACCACTACAAGGGACACTCGGTTCCGCTGTGAACCCCAATGTGAACTGCATGTTTCACATGGATCAGTGCTAATATTGCCAAAAAGCAAACCTCTTCAATTTCTTTTTAAACTGAATTATGTTCAAATATTTCTTAAACATGAGCCCAGACACAAAAGAACGACCACGCAGGCTGCTGCACTCCTCGCTTTCTGCCCTCAGCTCCCAGCTTGATCTCTCGTATGTCCCGTTCTACCACCACCTTTTTCTCATTTTGAAGTTGGGTGTTCGTAATAGAAACACAGAAGCTGTAGCTACAGCAAATCTGTTGGGCACTGCTGCAACTGAAACCTTTTCAAAGCCAAATGTTTTGGAAGAGCTTTTTGCACTTCTTGTTTTAAAGAACATTTTTGTGCTTGTTTGTTCAAACTTGGTCTCTTCAGCGAAGGAATGTTCTCTGGCTCCTTTTCAGCATGTATTAGTTCACTGTCCATTAGCTTGAGGAGCTGGATCATCAGCTCCTCATGTGTTTGTGCTTTAGCCAGGAGTTCTTCCAGAACAAAAGGTAAATTATATTTATTTATTTAAAAAAAAAAATATTGGAAGGAAACTTCATTGATTTTTTTTTGGCCTTCTGAGTTAAGAGTAAATTATGTTTTGCTCTTCAGTAGAAAAATAACAAGCATGTATTTTCAACACAACCTTTCAGAACACCTATAATCTATAAAAGAAAGTTTAAAACATATACCCTTGTTAACCTATAGAGACATCTGACTCAATAACTTAATTCTCCACTCACTCCAGTAATTATGAGGAAAAACTCCATACAGCAGTGCAAAACTGACATAATCCAGACTTCGCCTGCATATCTGATGAATGGAAAATTGATATAAAAATGCCTGGCCTGGAAGAAAAAGAGCTGCTGCTTAGAATCCTCTTTGCAAACCAAAAATATCTATAAAATTAAATGACACAGACAGGACATTGGAGCCATACCCTCAGCTGTGTAAATCCATGAAGCTATGCTCATTTACACCAGATTACTGTAACTTTGCATTTGCTCATGATCTTTCCAAACACCACTGCAATAATCAACTTTTCCCTTCGTCAGTAGCTTTTTTTGTTCAGCCTGAGTAGTTGCCTCAAATGATTTGTATATTTAAAGACAAGAAGGAATTAGAGAGCTTGGGCAGATTATAAAGTTGGCAGATTACATTAAATCAAGCACTAAACCAAATAGATACTATCTTTTTGCCTGAGAGGTAACATTAGTTTGTCCAAGATTAGGATACTGTGAGCAGAACACGTCTATCAAAGACCAACACCTAAAATACACTGAAATGTCAGCAAGTCTGACTTTGCTCAAAACCATACCCAGAAAAACCACAGAGTTATCTAAATATCTGAATGTGCAGTTACTTTAGCATGAAGCGCCAGTTACAGTGAACGTGCAAGGCTGACTCACTCAGTTGGGAGACATCAGTTGACAATTTTCTTTCTCCTATTACTGTACCAGATCCAAAC
The DNA here is from genome assembly GCA_035590275.1 of Ibycter americanus. Classification (NCBI taxonomy): domain Eukaryota; kingdom Metazoa; phylum Chordata; class Aves; order Falconiformes; family Falconidae; genus Ibycter; species Ibycter americanus. Next base: position 50,249,051 of record JAVJGI010000001.1, on the reverse strand, counting down.
TAGAACTTCATCCAAAACAGAAATAACTGCAGGTTTCCATGAAAGATAGTACAAAAATGATAACTACATAAAAACATAACTTTTAAAACTTTTAACTGGGCATTTTAAAATCAGTTAAAGCACTCTGTTACCACAAAAGAAAAATAGGTAAAATGTGTTCTCCTTGTTCTGACTGTGAAGGCAGTGATATATCTGCAGTTCCCGCACCTTTCACTCAGGGAAAGTTATCAGCAATCAGCTAAAGCCAAAATACGAGAGAGCAGGCGCACGGAGCTTTCTCACGCTTACATACAACGTGGGAAGTCACCTCTGTGCGGACAGTGCAGCAGAAGGCGAGAGGATGGGAGGAGTTGCTCCAGCAGAGACACTGCTCACAGGCACAGCCTGGACCGTCCCTTGCCATGAAGAGTGGCACGGCTTCATTCTCCCACCTGCATGTCTGAAAATACGTGTCTTCATCTCCAAAGTGCCTTAGCTCATGGTGTGATGAACATCTCTCATGTTTATTTTATTCTCTCATTTGTTCCCAAGCAGGGAGGCAATCATGATTAAAATAAAGTTTTTAGTGTGGGACATATTTATATCAGGTATTTTACTTTTATTTTTGACCTTTGCTTCTGACTACAGGAGTACCCCAGTCATGACTCTTTTAAAAACTCAGAAATGTACCTCTGCACTTTTCAGACACCCTATTGCAGCAGAATCCTCACATATTTTTTCCAAGGATTGATAGTGGAATTCAGTTTAGAAAAATGAATTCCCTATTACTAAACCTGTATCATAAACCAAGATCATTGCCAAACATCACAGAGAACACAGCAGGCACTGACACCAACATGGAAATTACACTAATGTTAATTAGTGAAATGTACAGCAAAAGTAGTAACAGAAGAATGCAGACTTTGTATTTCTATTTTTCATATTTATAAGGGTCTTAAGTCAGATTCTCGGTGGCATAAAACATCACTTATTTCTGTCTGTTGTTTAGAAATTCAGACAGTAATCTTGTGGCTGGGTCTACCAAAGCTTTTCCCATCACATCTTGCCAATGTTATCAGCTACGGAATTTGTTCCTAACTGCCATGGTGTGCCTACATTTGTTCTTTATCTTTTACAGCTTGAAGAACTTGCAGATGAAAAGTAGATATTCCAGATGCATCACTTATCAATGAGCATTTTTTTCCCCAGCAGCGTAGCAGTCAGAATTATCTACAAAAGCTAGATATCCCAAGGCATGGTCTGGAAACAGAAAAACAACCTTCAACTTTTACCTGTTTTCTATCATTCCATAAATAAGAAAACTGCTTTGAAGTTAGTACCAGCTTTGTATTACCAAGACAAATCAAAATAGTATTACTTCAGTTTTAGAGAACTTACTGAATCCATGGACAGCATGTTATACAAAATGCTATTTAATTTTCATGTTACTTTTTTCCTGCAAAGACTACAGCAGACTAATTTGGAAGTCATCATGCATTTCTGTACAAAGACACGTAGATAAAACTGCAACAGACAAAAGCAGACTGTACCATGCTGTTTGTAGATAGGAGGTTTCCTATAGATGTTATCTTTTACGCCAGTGTCTGAGAAAGAGGAAAGAGAAAGGAAAGAATAAAAGAGTAAGCAAGCAGTTCAGACCATGCTGCTCTTGTCTCCTCTCAACAACACTAAAAATGCAAACACTTCAGCAAAGACTACACATTCATTCAGTGGTTTGTCATTCACTGGTTACTACAAGAGGATGAAGCTTTATCCATCATCTTCATATATTTAAAACATTGGCTATACCTATCTATGCAGCATAATCCCCGTTAAGTGCCTCAAAATGCTTTAAGGCACTTTGAATGGCACCCATTTGCTGAAATGTAAGTTGTCACATCTGCACTACCAATGTATACTTCTTAGACAACAAATTGTCTTTTTGTTGTCAATAGTGACAAGGGAGCACTTGTCACTATTGAAAATAAAACTCATACACAGGCACAATAAACTACTACAAAAGTTATGCTTGAAAAGGGACTTCTTCCATTAATTATGAAGAAAGTGTACATGTTCAGATAGAGATGTTTATACTGGAAATGTCCAATATTCTTATAGAAAATTCTATAGTTTGTCTGTATTTTGAAAGCCCCCAGAACCACAGTCCAGGGTTCCCATATCATGTTGTATAGCCATCAGATTTACTTAGTACTACCGACCTGAGCAGATACAATTCCTAATTATGATGTGTTTACAGAAACATTAACCCCAGATGCTAAACACTATAATAAAGTAACAATTCTACTGAGCAGGTAGATGTGCTTAGCAGTCAAAAAACTAAACTGTGGACATAAAGTTAATGTGCCTGTTGACTGAATGTGAACTTGAAAACAGTATACCACATATGCAAAGACACAGCCACAGGGAGCTTCCTGGAGTTCTAAAGTCTTCCAGCTGTTTTTAAAGTCTATGATAAGATGACTTTCTAATTCAGAAAGTAGACGGATATGGAGAAAACCAAAATCAAAAACCCCTTCAGCATTCCCTCCTGCACACAAATTCAACAGATCTATGCAGCCATGGCACTATAAATAATTGTATCTCTGCAGGCTTAATAACATTTGTCACTGTGTGCCTCCTCTAACATGTTTTTATATATATATATACACACACACATAAGCACACAGCTCTCTAACTCCTTTATTTCTAAGATGAAGTTTAACAGGTAACAGTTTTTCACTTATCAGACATTTTCTTCTCTTGCAGTTCGAAATTCACAAATCAATGCAAAAAAAAAAAAAAATTACATTCAGAAGAGAATAAACAGGTGCCAGCAATTGAAGATCAAAGGCTAAGCAGTGAATGCCTACCTGGAATATGGAAATGCCTAGGAGCCTGCTGATAGACAGAAGGTGAAGATTTGCTGTCGGAGTACATGGATAAGCTTGGAGTGCTCCGACCACTTTCACTGCCTCCAAGGGGAAGAGCAAAGAAAGCAGATAAAAGAAAAAAATGGAAAGCAAAGTAGAGTATTTCAAGCATAAAAGCTTGATCAAAATGACTTGTTAATCCAACAGTTTTAAATATATGGTTTTTGTAAAACCCATTATTTTTCAGTACAGCATATTGGCTCAGTCTCCAAACATCTCATCAATAACGATTATCTGATAGATAATACCAGATTAAACTGCTCCACTTTGAAACTAAAGGTTCTTTTTTTAACAACACTTTAATGAAGAAAATAAAAGGATAAGAACATCCACAATCTTGTAATGTGTTTTGCACAGCCTTAACTGAACAATCTATCAATCAAGTTTTTTAAAAGTTTAATGCTATGGCTGATGGCCTGCCCCTGCAACCAGTAATGAAATCATTCAGTAGTGTTTAAATTATCTCAAAGCAGGACTAAACCAAAAACCAGATGTTTCAGTTAAGTCAAATATTCCTGTGTATATCCATGACAAAAACAGATGTTGAAATTTGGTTCTTAATTGCAAACTTTTCCCACATGTAAGATGCCACAGCACGTTTTTATTTACGCAAACAAGGTTGGATTATCAAGTCATGGATCTATAATGCCATAGTCACTTCACCAAATTTCAAGATATAATCAAGTGGATTGATCCATATTCATTTTTTCACTTGTTTTGTCAAATGCTCATTAGGTGCCATTCATTTCCTCTCAGCTTATTTCCCCGAAGCACACTCTATGGCATTATAGTGCTGCTTGGCAAACAAAAAAGTAAAGCTCTACTTTTTTGGGACTTGTAAAATCCTATTAACTTACAGCACTGTTAAGCAACTGGAAGCCAAACATGACATTTATTCTAACATAAAATGGTTGTTAATTCGCTGTTATTGTTTTAGTGTGGATGGAGCACAAATTTAATGGCTAGGAACGATGAAATTATAGCAAGTTTTTCTGGGTTAAAGTAAGTGCAGCAGCTCAGGGTACTAGACTTGCAACTGAGTTACTTCTGCCTTCAGGGAGAGAAGTTTTATAGCCATAAAACTACTGGGCTCCCGTAACTGTCTAGGCCATGCCCATGGAGGTGGTCTCAGCCTCTGCTGACACGCAGTGGATGCGTGGTCATGGGGCTGTCACCAAAGCCAGCCTTGACAAGCACCACTGAAGCCAGCTGGGTGGCTATTGAATTCCACAGGAGCAGAAACAGGCCAGACAAGGTCGGAAGAGCGTGCTGTGTATCTCATGACGATACACCAACTAATCTGTTCTGAATTTTGTGTCTCATTTTCACAGTTGGTGAAAAATTAAAACTTAAAAACTATTCATCTGTTACCACTGTGTACTCAGTCCCAGTGATTTCTAGTGGAAAAAACGTAACCTGAGCATTTGAGAAACTGAAATTGCAACTGCACATGCTGATAGCCTACGGTCCTTCCAAAAAGTAAGGGAAGAATTACGGAATTACTAAAAACCTGGTGCATCACCACCTGCTTGCAGTCAAGCTGTCCTTGCACAGGGAACCAGACAGTTATTCAGTTTTTTGATTCCCACTTTGCTCTTGGAAAGAAAGAGGTGGTGACAGGTTTTCACCGTACATTTGTTAATTCCCTCTCTCTTTGCTGCTTGCTGCCCAGATGCTTGGCCATCCCTACTAAATGGAAGAAGCCTCAATGTCACTCCCAGTTTGAATGCAAAGAGCAGTGGTAGACACTTACTTAAGTAAGGTCCCTTACAACTCCAAAACCTTAAAAAACTTGTAATGTCATTCATTTAAATGTGGTGTTACTACTGGAATCTTTTTAATTTAAAAAGAACAGGAAAGTTTTCAAGTGATTTTCACAGAGTATTAATTCCTCAATTACTTAAAAATTAGCATATTATTAAAAACAGATATTCATATATGACCTGCACTGCATGAATAATCACCTCATTGAGCAGTGACCCCAAGGTGCTGGTATTATACACACATAAGAGAGTCATTCTTCAGGGATAGAGTGTCATGAAGGAATCAGGAGGAAGCATTGATTAAGAGGAGTAAACTTGTAAGGAAACAGGATGCAAGCACAAGTACCAGGGGACCGCAAATCTGCAAACTGCTCGATGCAAGGACCATCTCTGTGGAGCAGTTTGCAAGGCCATCACTTCTATCTTGATCAAAAGGGAAGAATTAAGGATTAAATGAGGGAAAAGGTTCTTCTTGCAGCCCACTTGTACAAGTTGATGCACATTTAAATTTTAATTCTGCCACTGATTTGGACAAACACACACGAGTAGCTGTATTTCACATTTTGCATACAAACATAAGTATTTAATAAAGCAAACTGAAGACCCATGTAGAAAGTTCATGTGTAGGAACTACAGACAGTCATTTAATCTAGCCTGTAATTAAAATCTCTAAAATGAGACTCTGCCAAGAATTTGTCTCTTTTAAGGTTTGCCTAGTATACACTGAAGAACTTCAAATAAGGTCTCAGTAAACACAAGTACCAGAGGGAGTGATTTTCCAATCTTTTGGGTTTGTCTTCTGCCACAAGCAGCTGCAGGCTGTGATCCGCTCTACTGGTCAGTGCAGAGCAAAAAAACCCAGAATCATGAACGGTTCCCTAGATTTTATTTAACTTGGAAAGAATCTGGGAAGGTTTACTTTGAACTTGAGTGTCAACCACAAAAACTTCCTTGTGTCTTTTGGCTGCTGGTAGGGTAGGCTGCTCTTTTAACCTCGAGTGCGTGGAGCCAACTGACCACAGCTCAGACCATGCTCCCTTTTCAAGGGATTGTCATGAAAAGTATAATATTGTTTATAGCTCCTTCCTAGTCAGCTTTATCTCAACTGAGAGTATGGGAAATTCAATAAGAAGTTAAAGTAAGAGCTGTCTAAGTTCAGGATTGAACAACAAACTGGCCTAATGAGGGACATGTCAGAGCTTATACTCATGAAACTGGATCCTTTAATATCTCTGCAGATGGTGCATTAAGCTAGAAAAAGTTTTTTCAAGTTTGATGACTAATTCTTTTCAAGCTTTCAATGCCAAATAAAATGGGCTTTTGAAGCTGTGCTCTTGCACTAGAAAGGCAAGATACTTTCTACCACGTTTTAAGCAAGCGTTTATTCAGCAGGGCTCAGCATGGCCAGTGCGCTCACTGACTCCATCACCTCGAGCTCGAGAGGAAGAGTCACACCAAGTGTAGGTACTTGGAATATCACACCCTGTGATTCGCAAGTGCATGACCTGTGAAGTTTTCTTGATGTGAGGCTGTCACAGGATTTATTTTGAAGACATTCTAAAGACAAAAATCCTTAAAAGAGCACAACCAAATAATTTTTCTGCATGCTAAAGAATAGCTCATCCTATTACACTTAATGGGAGCAAGACTACAGTATACCGAAGAAAAAGCAGAAACTCAGTAACTGTATTTTTTGCTGGAAAAATGATGAATCATGTCATTCTTAAGAAGAAAATGATGCAAACTCAGTGAGGTCATAAGGAAGATTCTGCCTGTTTTCATTTCCCTAGGGTAGTAATATTTCTGTCTCCCAGAATCTTAGAGGAGTATTTTTTATGATGATTGTGGAGGGCTGGCTTTACAAAGATTACTTCTATTATTATTATTAATCAGTGTATTTTTTTTCGATTTAATCAAAATTTTTTAAATGAGCGTGATTTCACTTTTCTAAAACCAAAGTGGCAACATTAACCTTGGTCTGGATAAAAAGCAATTATTGGTACAACCCTAATCCTCCCCGAGTAACCACCTTGAAGAGAAAAAACCAGCACATTGACACCCTCAAAAGGTTTCTCCAGATTAGGAAAAAAAATACAGTCTGCAACTCAGAGAAAAGAATTCAGAGACATTAAAGAGGACGGGGGCAAATACACTGAGATGTTAACTCAGCGTAAAACTGCAGAGAATCTATACAACCACTGCAGGGCTCACAATTACCTGTATAGGAAAATTATAAACAGGCTTTTCTGCCTCACAGGAGCACTGTGAGGCATTGTGAACTACTGCTTGCAAAATATTTTGGCTCCTTGATAAAAGTGCTGCAGAATTGCAAAATATTCTAATTTTTCATTACATTACTAATAATTGTTTGGGCACAAGGAGCTGCCACTTGAGGATTTCTTCCTCCAAACAGCAGCACTAAGTAATTGCTGCTGCTCTGGGCAACAGCAGGTAGCACTGAACAGAAACTCAATTTAACGGGAGCGCTGCTAAGCAATTGCAAGCGGGCTTTTGAATAAGAGTTTTCCATACAGTGAAATCATGCACTGCAGCACATGAAAGAGGTTTTTCTTACTCAGTGCATCAGCTTGGATAATATCATCCAAATTTAGAGGACAGATCAAAAAATTGTTCAAGCAGTGCCTCAGAGAATACCAGTGTGTGCCTGCCTTCCGAGAAATACGTCTGTGTGGGTGACTGCTTGTGGTTGGGGGAAGGAGCTTCGCAGGCAGACTTTAAAATGGCAGCAAAGTTTCATCTCATCAGCTTTTCCCTTCAAAATTTTCTCTTGGGGATCGTTATTTGGAAGACTCGAGTCTGATTCTGTTCCCGTTTACACCACTGAAATTCCGCTGACTTTGGGCAGAACTGTTTCTGGATGCATTAGAGCCCAATGAAGATGCATTAATTATTCTTCCAAAGGCAATGAGTGCCTGCTATTCACTTGAGTTTGCAAGTCTGGCTCCTGCAGAGGGTCACTTCCTTTTCTGTAATGGTTATGACAGCAGGAAGAACAGTTTTGCTTTATTAAATCAAACAGTACGCAAGAGTCAAGGAACAGGCATTGAAAATGTTTGCCATTTGTGTCTCCTCCCCATTCATATTGTTACGAGAGAGGACAGACTCCAGGGAAGACACATGTGGTAGCTGAATGTCTTCACTTTCTGACATTTAACTAACTAGCTAGAAAAAACAGCCTTTGCCTCAAAGGTTCTTGGTATTCCTCGGCACTGTCTCACATCCGCAACATGGAGGTCATTAAATGTTAATATCCACTGCAAAAAGAATTAAGGGCAAGGAGAATAGATTCAGTTACTCTGTTTTATAATGCACGGCACAGATTATTGCTACTCAGTGCAGTTATATTGAATTAACCACCTTATCTGGCATAATTTTTGGTAATGCTACAAATAATATGAAGAACACCTAAATGTAGGTTAGAACATTAGATAACTGATCATCCAACGTTGGACCCAATGTATAAGCTTGCTATACTATTTATTTAGCATCACCAAAATAAGTTAAAACACTGGATTTTAGAACAAACAGACTTTTAAATTACTCCGACCCTCATTTTACTTACAAAAGCTAATTCCTTCCCTCCACCCCTTTGAAAGACACTTAACACTCACTGAAAAAAAGCAAAAATAAAACAACCCATACCCCCTCAGTTCTTAAAACTATACACGGTACATCAAGAAAGCACTTGCACAAAATTAAGACAAATCTTATCCAAGTGGAAGCCATGCTTGCACAGACATCAAAGTGAAACACATCTGAGTAAGTCTACAGTATCACAGCACGGTTTTGCATTCCTGGACCTTACCTTTGAAGAAAGGGATGTAATGATGTCTGAATGTAGATGTAGGGCTTGGGTGTTGGGGCAGGGAGATGCAGCTACTGGTACCAAGACTCTGAGTACCAGCTGGGGGCAACAGAGAGTAAGTGAAAATAAACTATTTAGTTCACTTACTGAAAGCCACAAATTACAATGCCATCCTTTTTTTTTCAGGAACATTTTCCTCCTGATGCTTAGAAAACATATAGTTTATATTTAAGACTTCATCCTTCTCTGGTTAGTGCTAAAAACATCACAGTGGCCATACTGTGTGGTCAGCCAAGGGACACATGCTTTCCGCAACAGAAAGAGCATCATATAAAATGCTTATAATGTAACGCATCAGAAAATATTCCGGAAAAGGCACCACAAAAAGCATAGCTGCACTCAGGGGAAAATCTGCATATTCAAAAGCTGAAAGAGGGAATGGCATATGCTCATAATGGATCTAATGAAATGAAATGGGGAGAGCCTTGTCTCTGCTGAGAACTGCACTACGAGTGGGTCCAGTTCTCACTGCCGTTGGTGCACTCTGGTAGGGTTTAGTTCGCAACACACCAGGGCACTCAAATGCATGGCTAATTTAAGCATTTGAAGAAACGTCCTGAAGTTATTTGAGCTCTGAAAGTTAGACATGTGATTAAGTACTTTGAAAAACATTCTCAAAAGTAATCTTTGCTTTGATGTAATTACATCCTGATAACATATTTTGGAGGACTAATGACAATTACTAAATGCGGCAATTATGATGACTATCTTCTAAATTTTCAATGAAGCTGTAAAACATTAGAATTAATTTGGAATTTCTTTCATCTTTTCTCCTTGCTTTAACAGCGTGCAGCTAAGCTTAAGCATGACACAGCTGCCAGACCTTCGGCAGAGACTAATCTTTCCTCTCTCTAATAGATCTTTGATACTCAGTCTCATTTCCACTTTGTCAAAGACTTTATGTAACACAAATATTCAATTCCTGTAAAATCTGTTTCTGTTACCCATAAAATTTTCATTTCCACTGGAACGATTAAGAACTTAAGAATTCCAAACTACTTTATAATTATAATGTATCCCCAATGAAATTAAAAAGACACTAAGAAAATAATGCTGTGTTCTCCACCCAAATAATGGAGTGGAGAAAAATGAGAATTTTGAGCATAGTTGATTATTTCCAAGGATAAAACTCTGCACAGTGCCCAAATATGAACGGGCTTTTGTAAGGGACTCCCATGTAAAGATCAAAAGGAGGATCCCTCCTCCCTGTGCAACAAGAGCACCAACACAGGTGCTACTACAGCCCAAAGCGGCAATAAACATTGCTGTAAGCTTCTCAGCTAAAGCAACTTGGCCTTCAAAATCCAGCCATTAGAACCCCTAGTCACTCCTCCAGCTCTTGCACTGTGGAGAGGAGACACGGGCAATAACCCTGCGGTACAAGAAGGGATACGAAGCCACTGGATCACACTCTTGGCTTTGTGTGCATTCACTGCTACCATGCCATACCTCGAAAGAGGTGTGGATTGAATGTATAGCTTCAGGCAGGATGGGACCAGGATTAAGTCCTTTAAACTATTTTATCTTCTATTTACAGATATGTAAAATCAATCTTTCTAGATGCCTGTTTTCATTTTCTTAGATACTCATTCCTGAAGCACTTGTTTCCTTTCTTCCCATGGGACTCGCTGTTCTCAGTAAGTCACGGCAATGTACTGCTACTCCTCCTTAAACCCCTGTCTACCAGAGTCTACCCTACTTAGGACATAAGACAAAGTAGTGGAAAAATCTAGAGAATGAAAAAGGCTGCTTTTCAATTACCTGGTCTGCTGTAATGCTGAGGAGAATGGGACGTTGGAGTGTAGCGACCATAGCCCAGTGAGCCAGCAGAGCTAGGACTTGATGTCCTGTACTGCTTGAAAGATCTGTCATCTTGGTCACCCTGAGAGGAAGAGAGGAAATGTATGTTATTAGGGAAAGAATATGCCATTTTGCACATGTCTGTGCTGTGTAGATGGAAGTCAATGCTGTTGTTACGCTCCATGCAATCCCAATGAAATGAGGTGGCTCTCAGCCGTAAGCATCCCCACCGCAGTGGGACTGAAACAGCTCTGCCAAGTATCAGAGAACGGTCGTGTTCCCAGGAAAGGCAGCGCACACATGAATTTAAAATGACAATATAATTTGAAAAGAACGTAACACTGTAGAAGTGTTGTCTCAGGACAATATAAATCCCTGAACATACGTGGGTGGGTGGAAGATGAGATCAGGTTAGCGTGATAGCACTATGATCACTTTGTACCCATATGAATGGATGCATAATGGTTACAGGCAACACAAAAATCAGCATTTTTTGGCTTCATTACATTACAGAAATGACTGTGTCTGCTGTATAAATCGCCCAGCACACCATAATACAGCATGGTAATTACTAACTAGGTAACCGATACAAACAGCTATATATAGCATTAGCATTAATACTGCAGCATCGTGCAAAGCAAAACCCATTTCCCACTAAATCCTTGGCTTTAACCACTTAAAACCATGTACACCCATTCCAAACCCCTCATTCTATACCTAGATAAATTACAATTGCAATTTGCACGTAGTGTCTCCTTAATAGAAAAACCATTTCTGAGTGAATTAGACATGGAAATGACTCTTTGTAAACTAGCAACAAAAGCAAATTCAAGTTTTTTGTTACTTTCAAGACAAGCGAGAATTGGCTTGAGTTAACTTCAAATTAGAACAAATCAATGTAACCTGCAGATGCTCCCTCATGGAAAGTCATACTCCAAAAAATGTTTCCCCTCTCCTGTTCCAGTAAGAGTGAGGACATACTGTACCATAGCAGGTGTTAGTCACTTGTCATGAATACTGGGGCATCTTTAGGCACCTGTGTGACTCCCACACATCATTTAAACACCCAGGAGATCCTACTTGGCCCCATCACCATCTCCCAGGTTCCTATCAGGACAACTCATTTATATCCATCCATTCATCTTTAGATGAATTTGGCTTCCCTGGGATTATCCTTGACTCTATAGAGAAGTACAATGTCCTCCCATCGTCAGTTTGTCTCCTCTGGTTCAGAAGTGCTCTGTCCCTTCCACCCCACCCCAAACTCACTGAGTGCATATTCAAAAATGAAAAAAACCCAGTTATGTATAGTGGTAAGTAGCACTATTGCTTTAGTATCAGTTTCAGAAGAAATTATACAAAAACCAGAGAACAACTGATGCCTTCCCAGGCATGCAGCTTTCTGCAGGCCTCCTGCCTGCCACCAAATCCTCTGCACCCAGCTTGAGATGTTTCCCTCCTGAAGTAGCTACGTTATTTAATACCTACTCCAAGCCTAGCGAAGACAGTTACCAGCAGTATAGCAACATCTCTAGAAAGTCTTTGATGATATTTAAATATCATATGAGTGTTAGCTAATGGTCTATGATGTGTCCAATTGCATGATACAGTGGGATTCTCCTCTAACAAAAATCCCAGCAACAAAACTAGCAACAAGTTTGCAGACGATCATGCCTGAGCACCTGATCATAGACTCTTTAGAGGAAGACAGCAAGCATGGCAAAGCTGGATAACGTGGGAGCAGTCACATAACACAAATTATGGCAGCACCAACCTCCATACCAGTGTCACTTTTGGTATTTAACAGTATTGACAGCTTGATAACTGGTAGCTAATTTAAAGGAAATTCTTATAATCTTCCAAACCACCAAGATTTCATATTGACTGTTTCAGACCTTACCTTTTGTGTACCTTTGCGTCTCTGTAAGGAACAGTCAATCAAGTTCATGAAATCAAATATTAAATAAAGCATGTTTTTATTTTTAAACTGTCTATTAAATTACATCTCTATTGGTTAACTTCTCTGTTTAACCAGCGCTTATAGTGACAGTTTGTGATTTACAATCCTTAAAGGAAATTTGCAGTTCTCCACTATTACTAAAATTTTGCAATACACAAAATTGGGATAGTGGAGAAATTAGCCAGACCTGTGATACATAATTGAGTTACTGTATGGGAAACCATGTGGAATGCTATCAGTGCTTCCAAGGTGATGTGTCTTAAAACAATGACTGGCTTTGATATGTGCAAATGATTTAACAGTATGTGTGCGCAAATAATGTAAGCAGTTTAACTATTTGTGGAATAAAAAAAAAAAAAAAGAAAAAGAAAAAAAAGAAGAGAAAACTATGCCGAGAATTAATTCAAGTCAACTCACGCTGGCAGCTTCACATATAAACATAAATTGCATTTCCCAATGTAATTTATTTAGTAGAGCTTGAAGAAGTGACCACCGTATAACCTTTATTTTGGAAAGCATAAACATGGATGACAGTGGAGCTAGATGCATACAGATGACAATCCAGAAGCAGAGCATGTATTCAACACAAGTAACACTGTGAAAAACATGAATTATAAAACCCCATGCACTGTAGAGGCAGGAGGCAAACCCCATGTTTCAGACACTGCTGGTTATCAATATGACCAGGTTTACCGTCACAAAATGGGTCAGAACAGGAGAACAAAGGCACTGGGGATTACCTCAGTAGGTGTTGGAGAGAGCAACTGAGGTGACTGCAAACAGCAACACACAACAAATTAGTGATACAAATTCATGCATGATGTTACTTGTGAGAAGAACTACTCTAAAAATATCAATATCCATGTATAATACATGATACAGTTAGGAAAAACACCTGACAATTAAGTTAGGGCAATTTTTCTTTTTGTTTGTTTTTAAATAAGTAAATAAGGAATAAGATATAAATAGATTCATATGAAGCTTTTGTTGATTTCTCTACTACAAAATCCTGGAGTCTGGTAAGGCCAGTCCTGTGCCACAGAAAGTGCTGCTAGTAGGGAAACTCTCGTGTAAAGCAACTGTCTGAAATTACACACAAGCCCAAGTTAAATCTGCACAGAAGCACCTCCAAAATTTGGAGTAGAACTTTGTTGTTCAGGTCTGGCATAATTATCTGGACCATTTAATTTTTAATTAAACATCACAAAATTTGATAATTTGCTGTTCACTCATTTTCCTTCCAAAATTAAATGCTCTGTCTGGTCAGCTGAGCAAATCTACTAATACTATTGCAGCTGGAGGTAGTAGCCCAGATGCTGAAATTTGGAAGACAGCATTTGGGTTTTTTCCTCCTGGCAGTAGCAAGGATATATTTGCAACACCACGAAAATGGGCATGTTGGATTGCAAGCACAGCGCAGAATCACCTCAGAGTGGGTGCAATTCCTGAGTCCTCACAGGAGCCGAGCTGGGCAGAAGGTTGTTTAATCTGTGCACCTCTGCCAAGCCTAGGTGTAAGTGGGCAGTGAGGAGGGTCACAAACATTATCAGTGCCCAGAGATTTTGACATAGAAGGGATGTTTATACTCCATAGGTTCAGGGCTAGGCAGCAGCTTCTGGTTTTGTGAAATCAGAAACCGAAGTACCATTTGAACCCTTTACCAGACACAACCTTAGATCTTTCAGAATGCATTATAATGGAGCTGCTGTGGTTCAGCATCGTACAGAAAGAAGTTTGGAAGACAGTCCGCAAAACCTAAGATATGTGCTGTGCTTCACCTGAGAGTAATGCGGAGACTTTAGTGGTACTGATTAAGCATAAAAGGTGTGATAGCAGGACTAAGGCCATTATAAAGTGTATGGCTATTATTTATAGCATTTATTTCTACCCATTCACTTACACCTACACAGAACTAAGCAGACTTCCATTCTAGACTGTGTATCTCCGGCTAACATACCTACTATATCTGAGAGGTTTGATTTGTAAAAACTTATCTGAAATTATAAAAGAAATCAGAAATGCAAACGAAAGGTTGATACGGTTAGGGAAGAAAAGCTAACTTGCATGACAGGAGTTATATACAAATATGTTTCACAAAAACCAGAATTAGTATTAAGATTATGTTAAATTAGATTTCACTAGCACAAACTGCGTAGTACTAGCTCTGCATATGAATAGGTTGAAATGCATGCATGACATGAGCGTGAACTTTAGTAAAGGGTAGCTGAAAGAAATTTGTACACAGGAAAGTGATACCATTGTGTTACCAAAATAACATGGTACACTTAAGAAAAAATAAAAAAAAAAAAATCATGAAAGATATTTGGCTTCGCTTCTGATTTTTGCATTATAATTAGCAATGGCTCCTGTTTCCTACCACATGCATGTGGAACTCCTCTCAGAAAAACATACTTTAATTACATGTCATCTGTTTAAAAAATGATCACAGAAAACAATTCTTTAATTTCCACAAACTAAAAAGTGAAATGAACTTCTCACTTGTTTTTTGGAAGGCCTTGTGAATGAATAGATGACATGACTCAATTAACTGAACTGATAAAAATTAGTTGGTTTGGTTTTTTTTAATTATGCATGTTTAAGAATGTTCAGCAACATGTTTAATGATACACATAAAATCTCAAATTCGTAGTATGAAAAATACCCATGTTTCAGTACCTCCCCGTAACTATGCCTGTCATCTGAAGAGTAACTGATATATGGAGAATAGGAGATCATATCTGGGCGGTCAATGTTATAGATGGCTTTATTTTTAGGAAGAGCAGCCAAATCCCTGTAGTCAAGAATCTCATCTCCAAGCTTTGCCTAAGGAAAGGAGGAAAGAAAGCAGTGAGAATAAGAAAGACTATGATCAGGATGCAATCAGAAAAGGACAGATGAGTGCAGGTAGAAAAGTCATCATCATAATAATAAACCACTTTCTCTGTTTTTGCACTTCGAAATCTACACAACACTACATATTACTGCTGTTTCCTTTTTATATACTGAGGCTTTCTACTTTTCTTTGGTGCTCCCATTTGGCTACTAGGAGTAGCATGGCATCAAGTCCAGCTCCCTTGGTTACCTCCCACTTACTGCCAGCTGCACAAAGGGACATGGGGGACGGACTCTGTAGTCTCTTTCAGGCAAACCACCCTTCATTTTAAAGTGGTTTCGGTGTGAAGGGTTCCCCTACCATAAACAGTAGTGAACAACCAAATACATATTGCAACACGTACTCTCCAGATGCTGAAAAACATTAGTCAGGTCTTTAATTTTTCCCATTTATCTGTGTCCCACAGCTTCACCTCCTTTCTTGACTATGTCTAAGTAGCCCTTAATTATGGGTGACAAACCAGCAGATGACGGATTTGCACCATGGTGGGTTAGTTGGAAGATCACAGATGCCACTTAAGTAAGTTCAAATCCTTTCACAAGACTCACACAGCCAACGGAGGGAAAGGGGTGTGTTGCTCCCCATTCTCCTCTTACTATGCTTATTACAAAAGTAGAATTATCAAAATGCCACATTTGCACAAATTATCCTTAGGATAATGGTACCTTACAGCAAAACTGTATCCAGCACGTACTGTCTTGTACATACGACAACAAGTTTGCCACATTGAGAGTGGAGAAATGGGCAGCATAATTGTCTCACTCCCAAGTTCAGGCTTTGCAGAATGATAAGCTTTTTGTTGGCAACAAAATGAGGAATGAATCTTGCTATTCTCCGCAAATCTCAGTATGATCAGCTATAAAACTGTACTAATGTTTTCCACATGCAAAAATATGAAAGTATCCAGGATTTATGTGTGCAGTGATTATATTTTTTCTTAGTATGAGCTAAGAAAATTTCAACAGATTTTCCAGGGAAGTTTTCTATTTGGTTAATCATACAGGAAAAACTTCACGTGACAACTTTCAGTTATTCCTTTTTCTAAAACAAGGTATCAATCTGTGCAAAAGCAAGCACCACAGAAAGGAAGAAGATTCCTCTTCCCTAAGAAAGTGGAACAAAGCTGCCATAATCATCACATATTCTCATCCTCAAAACTAACGAAAAAATGTATTTTAATCAAGTATGTCATTCTTCAGTGATCTACAGATCTCACCTTCCTTGCAGCTACTTTAAGAAGCTAAAGAGCAATAAAATTGCCCCTTAATGAAAATAAATCCCTCCCCACTGAGAAGCCAGTGGCAAGTTCTGATGCAGAGAATGTCAAGCAAAGGTAAGGAGGAATTTGTCCCTTAAGTCTCTTCCAGGAAGACTTTGAGCAGCATTGTACCTGCCTACAAGGAGGGCCAAGGAGGCTGTGATAATTTCTTTTTTAAGGTATCCAGGGTTGTGGAGATTATTCTAGTCAACCCAAAGAAGTTCAGAATTGGGAATATTTAAATGTGAATTACGATAGTTTTAGCCTCTGTCTTTTCACGTAGATGTGCAACTTGAGATTGTCCCACTAGACTTCAGAACTGTCAGGAGTAAAACTTACCTAGTTAACTTCAGTTTAAGTATCAAAATGTAGGCAAATTTGGATGAAAAAACACCTTAGAGATACAATTGCTTTCTAAACACTCAATTCTACACACATTCAGCCTACATTGTTTTCTGTTTTATTTGTTTTACCTACTTTCAAATAGGTGAGTGGAATTCAGATATGCAGGGAAGGCTCAAATTACAGCTAAGAGGCTTCAATAATCTGGCATTTTGGATTCTGTTAAAACCATGCTCTAAGTTTAGAGTATCTATTTCACTTGGAATATATAATTTTACAATTGTATAATTGCAAACACAATCTGTATAAAAATATAATGTGATTTCTATTCCTAGTATGAGAACATACAACACAGCTATGTAACCTAACCTAAACCTTCCAGCTGGATGTATTAGAATGGAGCACCTAATTCTCTCTTCATAAAATTTAGCTGAGTATAAAGGATGACTTTTACTTAAGCCTTATTTAATGGCTTAATTTAGAAATCAACTAATTTTTAAGTGGTATTTAGGGACTTCGAGGGGACATCAGCACCAGGGTAAACTTCAGTCTGGATATAATGAAGCCACCACTAAAGATCATGAAAAGATGCCAATTAACTTCAAAGGTTGTTGGCCTGTGCCCTCTCCCAGTGCAAGAAGACACCAAAGTCCATTATCAACAGATGAAGAAGTTGTATGGCTTCAGTAAACCATCTGTACGAGCCACACTCAGGTTTAGTCAAAACATGCTTTCTTCATCTTTCCCTAGCTGACCACTCAACCATGACCCAGAAACACGCCTCCCATGAGATGGCACGTTGCTCAGAATGACTGCATTGCTCTGACTTGATGCCTTTGAAGTATGGGTGTCACAAATACACAGTTGCTATGCTTTAACCATTTCCTCTAAATTCTTTTAGAATTATACTTCACAGAGCTCACCAGCTGTTAAGCTACAGTTTTACTGTTGGTTTTAATGATCTGAATCCATGCTACTGCTGAAAGCAGCTGTCCTGTGCGTGCCTTCCCACCCTACTCTGCCTTCTACGTTAGCATTAGAAGACATGTAGATGGCTGGGTCTTTTTTTGCCTCTTTAGTTGGCTGGAGGCTTTTTGTGGGTTATTTTGTAGCTGAATCTGGTCTCAGATCTGACTGATCATACCCTCTGTGTAACCACCAGTACTAGCACCAAAGAGGAGACGGGACAACATGGCCAGAGAGGGACAGGGCTACATGTGGGTGGGACCCTCCTTTCAGTGGCAGCATGAATTTAGGTTTGGTAAAACCAACAACAAAAGCACCCAAGACAAATCTTGAGCCTGTCTGTATGTCATTACACTCCTGTAATAGAAAACAGATGGAAAAGATAGCCAAAGAATCGTTTTGATAATGTACAAGTCCAGTAACATATTTTAAATTCTTTCTGCTTTCCTGTTCATGAAAGCCAAAATAGGATTTAATCAATCTCACAGCTTTGACAATTAAGCAGTCAGAGATGAGACAGATAAAGCAACAACTTGCATGTCTCTGGGGAATCTTTTTTCCTAATTGACTCATATTTGCTAGACAACTTTATTCTTCACAGTCCCAGCTGCCTCTAAAGTGTATTACAGAAACAAATACTCGAGTTGTGCACTGATTTAATGATATCCTTTGAAAGAAACAGAAGAAGAGAACAGAGGTTTGTCCTTGACTTTTAACAGCCTGTGAAGCACATTTAAAGCCGTAATCACAAACATCAAGAAAAACAGTATTGTCCAACAGTTAGATAAATGTCACTAAAAACATATATCTTAGAAGAACGCTCATGCTTATAAAAACAATGAAGTGGTGCATGGCTGGAGAGATAGAGACCATCTGGCCAAAGAAAGTGCTTACATGATAACAGGCTCCTAGCACAATGAATTGTCTTCACAATTGAGTTGAGGCAACAACATTTTTTTACTCGGAATATACCACTGGTATATTTTTTTTACTCTGAATATACCACCATCCACCAGCATGGAGCTCTGCTGGAAGGAGAACTCAGAAACACCAACGAGCATTTAGATAAGGGGCAGTTCCTCCACTGCTAGCTCAGTCTTACTCAGATAAAGAGTATATTGTGTTCAACATAATTTTTAGTTGAAGAAAAAAGACAAGTTTGGCTCCAAGGCACTCTTTTTGCTTTTCTCAGTGTAGTAGATAAAAGCCCATAATCTTTGTGTTGCCAGCAGTCAATTGCATCTCCAGCCATTTCCTCTGCATACGGCCCTATCTGATGAGAATGACCTGCCTACCTGAGGGATACCTGGACAGGACAAATAATAGCTCCAGGAATACTGAAACACTCTAAGAGATGTCTGTATGGATGACACCGCACTGTGGATATTTTTTACCTATTGGTGATAGTCTTGAGAATCTGGCCATGAACATTAGCTACAGCAATTAAAACAAGCAAGGCACACCTGGGATTGAAAAAATACTCAGCATAAGCTTTTACTATATTTGTTATTTCAAATCCCCTCTACAAGCCTTCCAAAGCTAGAACTTCTTAAACCATAAACACTTTGAAGGTCCTTTGTCAAGCACTGTCAAAGGTCCTTTGACAGGCATCGGTCAAGGTAAACCAAGTCCCGCAATTATACACAAGTGTCTTCATACACAATCAGATGTGGGCTCAAGAGCTCAATTTAGACAAGCTGCTTTCAAATCTAAGCTTGTAATCTACCTGTGCGCTGTAATGTTTTCTTTAACTTTTCTTTTTAGAAAGCACAGTGGTATTTTGCATGCTTTGGTATAAGCTGTAGTCATAAGTGCTGTAAATATATCACAGAAAAATAAAGAGGAAACTGTCAGAATTCTGTTATGGCAAATGCAGTATTCAAACATTTTAAACATCAGAAAAAAAAAAATATCCATTTTAGGGGAATCACCAACTGCAGTGGTTTGGAGACACTAACTTTCCACACAATGCACTAAACTGCAGGAGGAAGCACAGGGTTTTCCCCATCCCACAGAGCGAGTTTCACCGTGAAATACTCACATAGATCACACGGCTTGGGGAACCTGACGTACTTGAAGCAGGTACAGAAATAATACTCTCAGAAGAAGTCCTCGTTTCCTACCACAGGAGAAGTGAAACAGATAAGAAATAGAGGAGAGGGAGAGAAAATGTAACTGTTCAAAAAGAACGTGCAAGACATTTCATTTAACCTTTAGCACTCAAAAATGGCATATTACAGTGAGTTCAAAACATACAGGCATACCAAGGAGTTAAAGATAAAAGAACACTTTTAGTCAACCAAATTAACCTTTTGCAAAATGCAAAAATCGTTTTACATATGACTTTCTTTTCCCCTCCCTTCAGAACAGAATAGCGTGGGGCACTTCAGGGCTCCCAGGACAGCTTTTGGGCACTATCAGGGACAGGTCAAATTAACAAGATGATACAGTGGCAGCATTTTTACTCTAAGGTTACACCACCAAACCCGTCTACATTGCTTCTGGAACGTGTCACGCTACCATGCCATGCACTCACAGCAAACAGCACGACATCCTGCAGAGCATCCCGAATCAGACATCCAATAATAGCTTATTATCACCCCCCTCTCTGATCGTAAAACTACCAGATTAATTTTAATACTCAACTGATTTTGCTGTGTTTGCAATCATTCTGGCATTCAGTGACAGACTTTTACCACTTTATTTTTGGTAGATTCCTTTATGATGAAAAATATAATTATTTTTAAATAACAAGGAGATGTGAGACACAATGATATTAACCATGAGTGAACAGATCTGACATTCATAATTCAAGTTTAAACAAATATTAGTATGAAGTCAATGGATTTATACTCTCTTTTACCCAGATATGTTAATTCTGGGTAAATATTCTTTCCCATCTATGGAAAAACCGGTCCCTGATTGCAAAAAGTATGTATTTTTCTATGTGCTTAGAACAACCATCATTTACTGTCTCATGAAAACTGACACTTAGCTCGAGGTTACAACTGTTCAAACCCTTAAAAGGATTTTAGCGTTATTAAGCTGTCAGGTCAAGGCAGCATCCTTCCTACTACTCCAGTCTTGAAGTATTTACTAGCTTTTAGAAGCAGTATGTGAATATATCTGTACTGTACTATGTTAGCAGAGCAAACAAACTGAACGATCACAACTACCCTTCCACCGACCTTCTTCAGCCCAACCAGTCCTGTGGCTTCTCTAAGACAATATGTGGAGATAGTTACCCATATAAAAAAGATTCCATTTAATTGTTTTGGCATGTCTGACTGGGATTTTAGAACTTTCTCCCTCATATTCAGTTGTCTCACACTGAGGCTCTGTAGACACTCGGAAGGTTCAAGGGAACAAGCATGAAAGTAAGAGTATTATCTGAGACACTTGTGGCTGCCGTTAAGGTGATCATTTAACATGGACAGTGTAATTGCACTGTTCTTCTGCATAGTTAAAGCACACTGCAGTTTTCCAGAACTTGTGTAAAGGACATGAAAAGTGTCATCAATGCACTGATGCATTGTGCAAACCGTACTTCTCTTGCATGATGTCTCTACAGGAGGCCCAATGCACTTCTATTCTTCCTCCACCTACTCTTTTTCCTTTATGCCTTTTGATAAGCCTTATCCTTTCTCCTGCTACTTTGAGTTCTTCAGCCTTTTCCAGCTTCACTCCTTCTGCTTACAATATCACACTCCCACCATTTTTCTTTTTCCTGTCACTGTCTTTCACAACTTCTTCCTCCCTTCCATTCCATCTCCAAAGTTCTGTAGTGTGCTGCCACTTGTTGCTTCTGCCTTTGTCACCTATTTTAATTACATGCTGTGCATATATCTATATAAATATACAGAAAGATAACCTTTAAATTAAAACAACAAGCCGCAAAGGTTGACCAGAAAAGTCAACCAGCATATCCCATTCCCCACTTCACAAGTTATGCTGAAAAGTCCATTACTACCCTCTTTGAAATGGCATCCTTTCTTCTTGATTTTCTCAATAATGAGGGTAAACACCAAAAAAAGAGGAAAAACCCAAAGAAAAGGAAAAATGGCTAGACTTGGGAAAGCTCTTTGAGCACTGTTCTGGTTTCTTCTCTTACTCAGGCAAAGCTCCCACTGACTTTCAGACACAGATGTTTTCCTCTCTGCAGACGAAGGGGCAAACTCCCAGCACTCTGGGGGTAGGTGTTATAAATGAGCCAGCCTTCACACAGTATCTTACAAGTACACTTTCTTTGCCTTTGTGTGGAAAAGGCAGCCAAGTAGGAACCCAGTAAACCCTTGTCCACTGTCTTTCTTTGAAGGAAGAGTAAAAAACCCCAAACCCTACTACCTTTTCAATAAATTACACGGAGTTTTAGCCTTGCAATTTCAGTTACTCACCCAGAATAAAATCCTTAGGAAGCCTGAGATACTGCTTAATAGTATTAGATTGAATCAGCAGCACTTATTAAAAGTATTTTGACAATTATAAATCTACCTGTTTAATACAATACCTTTTATACTGAAACACTACTTATTTGATATTCAGAGCTCACCATGAAGAATACCAGAGCAATAGCTTCCCAAACACATGGGTACAAAAAATACAGCCAGATCCTTCAGGGTAAAGCCCAAACCATTTTATTTTTTTTTTAAACTGCAATTTAGTCAAAGTTGCACTTGCTAACACACCAGATTTGTAAACACTCTTTTTATAGCTACTGCCTGCTGCTCTGACTTGTCCCATGTGCCTTCCGTCCAAGCCTCAATGAACCAAAGCAGAGCTTTTTTGAACAAGGATACCAAGGGTACCACTTGGAGCATCAGAGAACACTGGAACTGAAAAAACCCATACTTGGCCTCTACAATAGATGAGATAGTTGTACCTCAGCCTCACCACTTCAGAGAGATCATTTCCCCAGCTACAGATTAATTCTTCATTTTCTAGGGGCAGCTTATTCATCTGCTATCCTTGTAATTATTAAAGTTGCCAGAACCTCCCCCTTCTTTCCCTTGCACACAGACAGATGCACAAATCATCCATTTAAGGAGGTACTTAAAGCCAGAGATTAAATTAAATTGGGGCTGGCTTGCCAACATTTTACAAACAAATAATAAAAAAGAAATTCCAAGGAGAGATTTTTATTGTAAAAACAAATAAAAGTGAAAGTCCTCTGATCCTTTAAGTGCAGAGCCACATAAAAAGAGAAGAGGTCGTGCACTGGTCACATCATAATCAGACAGAAGTTAAAAAATAACTGGTTTTTTTCTTATTCATATTTTCACATTTTTCCTTATTCAGCTTATACATATAACTCTTAGGTCAGCATTCTCCCGAAGCTGTAGCTTTAATCACTAAGTAAAACCAGAATATTTATATTACATTATTACAGTCCATTAACCTACTAGATTTCTGTCATTTAAAATTACAGTAATGCAAAAATTCCACATCCTTCCCTCCGTGCCCACTGCAAAAAAAGGGATAGAGAACAATGTAACAATGGAATAACACTGGGTAAAAAAACAGGGGTTTTACCTTGTTTTTTTCTTCAGCCTTTGCAGCCTGTCTACAAACTGGATGCCAAATGGATGTACCTGGAAAGTAAATTTAAAGTTCTCCTTAATTCAGTTACCCAATAAGAACCTTAAAAGTTTTAAAATAAGAACTTTATTAAACCTTCCTATAAGGTTTTACAAGACACACAGCACACCGACTGATGCCGCTGCAGCCACTATTTCATGGATACTTTCAAAGCTAAACCTGACAACTTCCCACTATCAGTAAGCCTGATCACGTACGTTTTGAAGACTAGGTGAACTTCAGAAAGCTACATATACTTCAATATGCTGGATCGATATCAAAATCTGAGTCCTAAGAAGTGTGACATGGGACCTCTGCAGCACCTCCAGCCCAACCTCCTGCTCACAGCAGGTCCCATTACAGCAGGTAGCTCAGGGCTCAGGGCTGTGCCCAGTTGGGTTCTGCATACCTCCAAGGATGGAGATCCCACAGCACCTCTGAGCAGCCTGTTCCACCATCACGGTAACTTCCCCCCCTCCCCCCCGCCCCGCAGTTAAAATTTCCTGTACTCTTATATCGTAACAGTCTGGCCCAGGTCATCCTAAGTAGCACACTGTGATGGGATGGAATAGCATTGTGGCATTTAACACTAGCTGAAAATCCAGTCTTTCTTTCTGAATTATTCACTGTACTGATGTTGCACTTTGTATATGTTTGACTCTCACAAGTGAAATAGCAAGGAACTGCATCAATTCAGGGGAATATCCATCCTGGAGGAAGCAAGAAACACAGAATGAACCAGTTCTCTACTGCATGTAAGCATTGAAGAGAGAATCATGAACTTCAGAGATATAAGTAAACATTAAGTGTGAGAAAGAAACTTAGTTTCTTAGTTTTGCATTAGTCACAACGGATTAAAAAAATCTTTTAACAAGTTGAACACAATGTTCAATACCCAGTATTCAATGCAAGTGGAATGCATGTATCTATATAAAAGGAAATAATTATTTGTAAATTATAACAGTAAAAAGGAACCTTTATGTTTATGGCAGTCTGAGCTTGGACAAGTCAGAAACTAAAGCTCCACACACTTAAACAATGTCAGTGCACCGCAACTTCTGCCTGACTACATGGGAAGTTGAGAACCTTTGTGTTACAAATATTTAATGTTTATACTGGGTGGAGAGCACCAAGAAGAGTTATTGGAAATGCTTTGTTTTCACAGCAGTTTGATAGTTTTCTAACCAGTGGATTTTGGAAACAAGATAGAAACAGAAAGTCTATTTCTCAGAAGACAGGCTGAGATCATTAGAATTTATTTCACAAAAATAACCCAGCTGAAGCCAGACTCAAACAGTAAAAGACTACCTGTAAGTACAGACTGGATAAATTATGATTACTAAGTTACTGAAGTTTTTTGGGACTGAACTACTAAGAAACATCTTTACAGCACCTTTACATTGAATGCTAATTTATCTTCTAATTACGAGTGGGTCTGAGGTTTCCCACTGGAAGTGTTTGTCCCAACTGCTGTACAAGTTGATGTAAATCTTCTCAATGGTTTTAAGAAGTATTTAGATCAACTTTTTTTTTTAATTACTCCCATTCTGTGGTCAAACAAAACTGGTTGGGAAACTTTTTCACACAGAAGGGAGAAAAAAAAAAAAATAAAAAAATAAAAAAAAGAGCCCTTTTACCCCAAAGTCATCTGCTGGATGACCACTGACGATGCAATTTCTGCTAAGGAACAGGCAACACCTAAAGGAACTTTACAGGAGCTTATGAAGAACAAGTTACAAAACCCTGGGCTCTGATGTTTTTTATTATCTAACACATCAGGACAGGCAGTCCAACTACCTAATCACAGATATTTCATGAACTTAACTCCAGTTTCTAATAGAAATTGCTCTTCATGTGAAGACAAAAAGTGTAAGATAGCAAGCTGGTGTGAGTATTTCATGCATCAGACAATAAAGTGAGTAAGATGGGTCCATATTAACAGGACCTGAGCATACTTAGATGCCTCTATGCAAACTCATGTAGCATGGGGAAAAAGCAGGAGGTAGAGACGTGCACATGCCTGCAGGGCTGTGATCTTACTGGTATCACGGAGACACGGTGGGATGGTTCCTATGACTGGAGTGTTGGGCTGGAAGGATACAGACTCCTTAGGAAAGACAGGCAGGGGAGACAAGGAGGCGGTGTCACCCCCTATGTCAATGACCAGCTGCAGTGCGTGCAGCTCCACCTGGGGTGGATCAGGAGACGACCAAGAGCTTATAAGTCAGGATCAAAGGGAGGGGCAGGGACAGGTGACATTATAGTGGGGGTCTGCTACAGGTCACCTGACCAGTAAGACCGAGCAGATGAGGCCCTCTACTATAAACAGACAGGAGCAGCCTCACATTCACAAGCCCTGGTCTTCATGGGGGACTTCAACCACCCTGATATCTGTTGGAGGAACAACACAGCAGGGCATAAGCAAGCCAGGAGGTTCCTGGAATGCATTGATGATAACTTCCTTCTCCAAGTGCTAGAGGAGCCAACAAGGAGAGGTGCAATGCTGCACCTTGTTCTCACCAACAAGCAGGGGCTGGTGGGGAATGTGAAGCTCACGGGCAGCCTTGGCTGCAGTGACCATGGAATGGTGGAGTTCAAGATCCTTAGGGCAGTGAGGAGGGTGCACAGCAAGCTCTCTACCCTGGAATTCAGGGGAGCAGACCTCAGCCTCTTCAGGAATCTGCTTGGTAGAGTACCATGGGACAAAGGGATGGAGGGAAGAGGGGCCTAAGAAAGCTGGTTAATATTCAACGATCACCTCCTCCAAGCTCAGGAGTGATAAATCCCAACAAAGAGGAAGCCAGGCAAAAACACCAGGAGGCCTACATGGATGAACAAGGAGCTCCTGGACAAATTCAAACACAAAAAGGAAGCCTACAGAGGGTAGAAGCAAGAACAGCTAGCCTGGGAGGAGTATCAAGAAATTGTCCAAGCAGCCAGGGGTCACATTAGGAAAGCTAAAACCCCAACAGAATCAAATCTGGCCAGGGACATCAAGGAGAACAAGAAAAGCTTCTATAGATATGTCTGTAGTCAGTGATAGAGGAAGATGTAGGGAAAACGTGGACCCTCTCCAGAAGAAAATGGGAGACGTGGTTACCCAGGACATGGAGAAGGGTGAGACACTCCACAACTTCTTTGCCTCAGTCTTCACCAGCAAGTGCTCCAGGCACACCGTCCAAGTCACAAAAGGCAAAGGCAAGGACTGGGAGAATGAAGAATCACCCACTGTAGGAGATCAGGTTTGAGAACATCTAAGGAACCTGAAGGTGCAGAATTCCATGGGACCTGATGAGATACATGCGCGTGTCCTGAGGGAACTGCCAGATGAAGTTGCCAAGTCACTATCCATCATATTTGAGAAGTCGTTGCAGGCCGGTAAAGTTCCCACTGACTGAAAAAGGGGAAACATAACCCCCATTTTTAAAAAAAGGGGAAAAAGAAAGACCCAGGGAACTACAGGCTGGTCAGTCTCACTTCTGTGCCTGGCAAGATCATGGAGCAAGATCGTATTTCCTCCTGGAAACTACGCTGAGGCACATGGAAAATAAGGAGATGATCGGTGACAGTCAACATGGCTTCACTAAGGGCAAATAGTGCCTGACAAACATGATGGCCTTCTACGACAGGGTTACAGCACTGGTGGATAAAGAAAGAGCAATCAACATCATCTACATGGACTTGTGCAAAGCATTTGACACTGTCCCACATGATATTCTTGTTTCTAAATTGGAGAGGCATGGATGTGACGGATGGACCAGTCGGTAGATAAGGAATTGGCTGGAAGGTTGCAACCAAAGAGTTGTGGTCAACAACTTGATATCCAAGTGGAGACCAGTGACACATGGTGTCCTCTGAGGTCAGTACTGGGACCAGAACTGTTTTACTTCTTTGTCAGTGACATGGATATTGGGACTGAGTGCACCCTCAGCAAGTTTGGCAATGACACCAAGTTGAGTGGTGTGGTCAACCTGCTGGAGAGAAGGGTTGCCATCCAGAGGGACAAAGACAAAGACAAACTTGAGAGGTGGCCCCATGTGAACTTCATGAAGTTCGGCAAGGCCAAGTGCAAGGTTCTGCGTGTGGGTCAGGGCAATCCCAAGCACAAGTACAGCCTGGGCAGAGAATGGATTGAGAGCAGCCCTGAGGAGAAAGACTTGGGAGTGTTGGTTGATGAGAAGCTCAACATGGCCTGGCAGCGTGCACCTGCAGCCCAGAAAGCCAACAGTATCCTGGGCTGCATCAAAAGAAGCGTGGCCAGCAGGTCAAGGGAGGTGATTCTCTCTCCCCCTTCACTCTGCTCTGGTGAGACCCCACCCGCAGTACTGCGTTCAGCCCTGGGGCCCTCTACATAAGAAGGACCTGGACCTGTTGGAGTGAGTCTGGTGGAGGGCCACGAAGATGATCAGAGGGCTGGAGCACCGCTCCTATGAAAACAGGCTGAAAGAGTTGGGGTTGTTCAGCCTGGAGACGAGAAGGCTCCAGGAAGACCTTAGAGCAGCCTTCTAGTATCTAAAGGGGGCCTACAAGAAAGCTGGAGGAGGACTGTTTACAAGGGCATGTAGTGATAGGACAAGGGGTAATGGCTTTAAGCTGAAAGAGGGTAGATTTAGGTTAGATATAAGGAAGAAACTCTTTAGTGTGAGGCTGGTGAGGCACTGGAACAGGTTGCCCAGAGAAGTTGTGGCTGCCCCATCCCTGGAAGTGTTCAAGGTCAGGTTGGATGGGGCTTTGAGCAACCTGGTCTAGTGGAAGGTGTCCCTACCCATGGCAGGGGAGTTGGAACTAGATGATCTTGAAGGCCCCTTCCAATCCAAACCATTCTATGAACCTATGATACTTTGCAATTATTTGAACTAAAAATGAGCACAAATATCCACCCTTGTAACTGAACTTAAAAAGAAGATTCACTTGCAACCCAGTTTCAGAGAGTTTGAAATCTAGAAACAAATTTGTAGTTTGGTATCTCTTTTTAAAGCATTGATTTCCCAGGGGACTTTAGTACTGCTAAGCTACTTTGCAATTGAAAGAACCACAGCATTTTCTGGCTCCTGAGGGAGAATCCATGAACATAGACAAGGATCATTATGTCCTTTAATGAGCTAGTTCTTGTTGCAAACCAAAGTGACATTAAAATTGTCATTTTAAATAACATACTAAATTATAATTAGATCTTACTGAGACCACTGTTGTGTCTTAAATAAAGTCTAGCTTTTCCAGCTTGATGAATGATTTCAAAGTATGCTTCTGGAAAACTGTGGACAATTGCAAAGTTGTAATACAGATCTGGGCAAGCATGTGATTTTAGGATAATACACCAACCTTGCAGTTCCCACACCCTACTGAGTTCCTCTTTTCTATTTTCCTTTGAAAAGATACTGCCAGTCAAAGACATAGGCAAAACCCTTCATTTCCTCTGGCATCTGACCCTGTATTTAACTGTGTAGACATTGCTTTCTTTGATCAGTTTAGTACAGCTGAAAGTTACTACATATGAAATACAGAATTTAGCTCATATGTGTTAACTTTTTTTTTTCCTATTGAATATATTATTGTGCAAGTCCTTGTCTATTACCACTGAAATTCCCTGACAAGAAACACTGAATTTCTCCTGTGCAAGCTTATGGCTGCGTAAGGTATAGGCATATTGTGTGGTAAAAGCTTCAGCTCCAAGGCATCCTCTTCTCCACCCCCCCAGAGCACTTAAGTCTGACTGAGGGGAATTCAGGTAAGGACCTTCAGATCTTCTCCCCATACCCAAATGGGCAATGGGTGCACAACTGGTCTTAGGACTGCAACAGCAGCTTTAGGGAACCTGCTGTCCCCCACGCACGTTAATTTTCATCTGGACCATTCATCAGCACATAAAAATCACATTTTATAATCAAATTTTATAATCTTCGCTGTCGAGTACTTCCATCTGCAGGAAATAACTGCTGCCACTCGTCCTTTCTGTGATTCACACCTGCTATTGAATTTGAACTGAGAGAGAAGTAATAGGTGAGTAAGAAGCAACAAGAGTTTGTTTTTGCTTTTCCTTAGCCTACGCATTGCATTCTTCACTTTCTTTGGTAGTTATGGAATGAGAACACATGCAAAACAGCTCAGCCATGCTAGCAGGTATTGGCAAGGGGGCCATGCTGCCAAGTGCAATGTTTTGCTATTTTTTGTTTTTCGTTTGTTTTTGTTTTTACCTTGAAGATACATTTCTTCTCCTTCTGCAAACATCTGACTGCACCTGACACATCGTGCGCAGGTTGGGTGATAATGTTTTTCTCCTGCCTGTTTGGGAAAAAAAGGTAGAGATGATTAAGTATACTGATCAATTTAGCAGCTTCACTATGAGGAGTTTTTCTTTCATCTTCTAGCATATGACTAATTAAGAGTAAATTAGTTAACACCAATTAGTTCAACAACCTCCTACAACCACAAGGCCAATTTTTGATTATAGACAATTCATGATCTAACATGTTAATTATGGTCTTGCCTACACAAAAAAGTTAACGTGTGATAGTTAAGTTTCTGAATTTACTGACTGGAAACAATTTTATGTAGTGAACACGTTTTTCCTGTAAACAACCATACCATGCACCAAGTGCAAGGTAGCTTAGGACTGACCTGCACGAGGAAGTTGGGAGGTCATAACCTTAAGCACGGATTTGCAACACAACCGTATGTTCCTCATGATCCCACTGAACATACAATCTTAACGCACAGCAAGAACCATCTTGTGCAAGAAATGTTTGTATCTGCTTTGAAAGTGCCTTGCAGGTAACGGGTACTAAAGGGTTTCCATGAGGAATGTGTGTGGTGTGCCTACAGGACTGTAAATTCAGAGCTGACATTTTTGGGTACTGTGCACTAACTCCCTCACACAGATAAGCCAGGAACTTTGCCAATTGCTCTGAGACTAATGCACATAATTTAATACCACCATTTTCATTGACGGCAATACAAATAGGACTGAGCCCTAAATTTGCTCAGAGCAACTTAGTAACTCATCAGTTTTCATAAATTTAAATTTCCAATTACTTTATAATCCCATTCATTTGAACTCTTTCACCACTGACCTCAGTGTGTTTTTCAAGAGGAGACATCTATCTGCTATAAAGAAACAAGGGCTTGTCTATGTCAGAACATCAATGTGTAACAGAGCCAAGGGTGAAGTTAACCTCAAATGACTATCAGAAAAAAAAGCCAAGATTCTTGGGCGAATGGATTAAGGCAGGACTCAATTTTGGTAGCTTGGCCAAAATTCAGTCCTATGGCTGACTGTGGGCAAACTTGTTAGCTCTGATTCCCACGGGCAAGGACAGGAGCACTACAAGGGAGCGTTGGCTTGAGCCAGTGATGAAAATAGCATTCGGACAGTTATGCTCTTCTGAGTGAATGATGTGGGCCAGCCCCTCCAAACTGCACCCCTATCCCGCCTTTCAGATGACACTCACAAAAGAGAGTCCAACAGTCCAAAGCCAGCTCTTGCGCATGCTCCCAGCACTCCTCACTCTTCAAAAACCCCTACAGAACTGAAAGCCAAATCTTGGCACGTCCTTCCTCCTCTCTGAGCCCACACTCTTCTGTGCTAGGCAGAACAGCCCGTGGTTTAAGTGGCTTAAGGTCAATGCCACTTCTATTATGAACAAAACCCAGGAGACCAAGTAACTCTAAAGCTTAGAGCTAAATTAAAGTAAGTTTAACTGCAAGTTAAGCTAAGTTTGATTGCAGCAGAAATTCTCCTGGAGTTGAAAATAAGCAAATTTTGATATACGTAGAATGTCTCATAACCTGCTTATCTGAAAAAGGTTGAAAGTACTACTAGGATTGTGTGTGCCTTTAAGAAATTACTATCAAGTACTACTCCACTGTCTTCAGCATGTAAATATGCTCTCACAGCACTGCACCATAAATCCTCCTTCTACTAATCTAGAAATTTAACACTACTACTACTACAAGGATGACTTGTCTTCCTCTTTTTCATTGACCAAATGTCAAAGCGTTCAGATGTACTTATACTGAAGAACATAATCTGTGTCTGGGGGCTATTTTGCCATTCACAATATCAAACATGGGAGTGTGGTAAATTTAGGTTAAAGAATCTCTGGTTTTACTTCATCAATGTTAACTTGATTCACCCCTGAAAACCTTGCTGCATTTTAATGTTGCTGCATTTTAAATCACCAATAAGGAAGAGCAATGCATCACATCAGAATTGCCATTTTGTAAAGAGCTTTGTCCCAGTTCATCCTTCTTTTTATGGTGTTATTTGTGCAGGAAGCTGAGTGATTTTTGCAACTTTACACGTGGAAGATGGTCACTACTAACCGTGTCAACACCTTAAAGTATCAGACCATGAAGTAACAGTACTGGGCTTAAACGCCACGTTTAAAATTGTTTGCCTGAGTGCAGGTGTTTAAGCACAGAAGGGTATTTAACTATCACCAGATAAGCTTAGGTGTGGAATATCACGCTGAAAAGAAATATAATTTCCTTTGGAAGATTTGTACTGCAGAAGCATTGCTAATGCAATCCATAGCCTCAATAATTCAACTGATTTAGCACAGCTGATACAATTCCCAGGCTAACACACTCTAGGGAAATTCAATTACTATTCCTTTGCTAAAATAAACTGTCTGAACACATTCTCAGTTAACCTGAATACATCACAGAATAAAATCTATTTTCCCAAATTTAACAGTACAACCAAATACATCATTTTAATTCACTCTGTATAGTAAGTAATATCCACTAACTGTAGAATGGCACAGAGAGACCTCTTTAACTCAGATACAATTATAACAGAAAAATCAGGGGATAAAAGTGTAGTGATCCTTTTGCTGATGCTCAACACCAGCGTAACTCCAACAGATTTTCTATAATTACCTCTGAATTAAAACGGGACATACACAAACTTTTCATATGACTCTCAGTGCTGAAAGTAGTTTTTGTTCCCCTCTGTCAAATTTTTTATTCTGTCCCTCTTCTAACCAAAGCACAGAAGACAAGACATGGCAAACCTTTCATCACTTTTAAGATTTAAAACAGATCACACCATCTTTCTAAATGAGAGGAGACAGCTGAATCTGAGGCTAGGGACTTGATGCAGGAATTAACTACTGATATGCCCTGATACGCTTCTACAGTTAAGCTGATTAGATACCATAAATTATATTCAAACCTAGGATCTGGGAGTGTTGGGTCTGAACGTGAATGATAATCTCACTTAGGTAGCTGCCAAGGAGGCGTCCATCAGTGCCACTTTCTCCTCTCTCTCCAGATGATTTCAGATGCTTCACCTCAGATGAACAATCAGTTCCAGCAACACCCAGAAATTTCACAAGCTTAGGGCAACAACTGTTTTATGTTTTCAGTTCAGATGTAATGATGGCCTCATTATTTTTTTTCTTTTCTTGGTTGTATTGATGTGAGGGAGTTTAATACAGCAAACAAATGCCTAACCATATGGTTACTACTTCTCTGCACAGTTTGAAAGCTTAGTTTGACAGATTGTTGTCTCAGTGTTTCATAAAATATCAACACACACATAGCACAGAAGAAGCGACTTTCATCTCTGAGAGTTCTCTTATGGTTCAAGTGGCAGATTGTAAGAAACCTTTCCAATATCCTACATTTGCTTCCAGACCACACCAGGTCTTTGTGCCCAGGCATCCAGATGTGAAGATAATATTATGAAGATAAATGTAAAGATCCTCAACTGAGATTTCCTCGGATCTGAAAAGCACAGCATGGCCTTAGCAACACAGTACACACCAACAGTTTTAATTTCTCTTCAAGTGACTACACCAGCCTTCTACAATCCCTGAGCCAAAGTCTTGGTGTGTAATTTAAAGGTGGAGTCAAAACAGTCCTTAACACTCTGAGACAAAGTATTATGAATTACTTCATTCCCTTTAGGTATGAGGGAGCATTTTGAATGGTAAATCCCCTCTGCACAGCAGGCAGAGCCTTCTGGGCTGGGTCCGCGTGAGGAGCGTTCTCCCAGTGGAGCTGAGGACCTCCCCACGCTCTCTGCCCTAAGTTCAGGTGGCCCTGCAGCGTTTCCACCTGTACCACAGCACATCGCCAAGTAAACCCATGCTTCACCTAGAAACAGGAACAGAAACCTCTGCAATAAAGTACATATTGACATCTTTTCTCATTTCTCATAACTTCAGGGCTTGAACCAGATAAAAGCAGGAACCTCATGCGACAAACGTGAATCACATTTAAAGCACAACTTGAAGACGGTGAGAGGCGGTACCCTAAAGTCTGCAGAGCAGTACGAACACCAGGTCTGGGAAGCATGCAATGCTAGCAAAACTGCAGTAATTCATACCGGAAGGAATAACCTTATCTAGTTAAGGTTGGGGTTTAAATTAGCTATCATCGCTCTGGAATAAGATACTATATTATCACGGACAGCTCAGCGAAAATCACTGCTCATTCTCTGGCTACGGCTGCAATAACTGATGAAGTGGTAGAATATATAAAAGATGATATGTATAATAACTGTAACTCCATCACAATGACATTGCTCCTGTGGCCTCTCAGGCCATTGCTAGGAGTGTGATTGATACAATTTTTTACTGCAGTTGATGAGCGACAACTGCTTATGGATTGACACATGAGGGATTGAACCAGAGCAGCCCAAAGCTCAAAGCATGAGCCGAGTCCTGAAAAGAACACTCAAGATTTCTGATGACTCTCACCAGTGAAGTCTAAGAACATCCTATCTCAATGCATTACTCAGTACAGTAGCTAGTAAAGGGAAGAAAGAAAGCAGACAAAATCATTTAAGGTGTTAAACTCATAACTATTCAGTCCCTTTCCTGAAAATGAAAAGTTTTTAGTAAACTTTTTCCGGTAAAAATAAAAATAATAATTAAAATCTATCTTATCAAAATGCACAGTGGTAACTCACATCTTTTACTGCTGGGAGTAAAGAGTTTGTGGAAGTGAGAAAAGGTTATACTGCTGCAATGATTCAATCATGTCAAAGCATATTTTCCATTTTAAGTGTTTAATACAATATAGGTTGCTGTAATAGTGCACTGTTACCACTGAGCACGATCTATTGAGGCAGGTCCACATCCTGCCATCCTCATACTCTAAAATCTCCAAATGAAGTCCTAACTGTATCCCATCCTGAACAAAGATAATGGAAGTCAGGCTGCAAAATACTGAGCCTGCTGGTATGCCAAGGCATGGTGCAGTTGCATGACCCAGAAACAAAGCCCACAGAAGACTGGTATAAAGCATTCTTAGTTAAAAGCTTTTCATACGGAACAAATTTGTTGGAGAGTTGGGTCATCACCAGACCAACCACCTGCTCAAGCAAAGGGAAAAAGAACAAAGCACAAAACTGCCGACAATCAATCAGTCTTTCCATCAAACACCTTCTCAACCTGAAATGATGGACTAAATCTCTTATGAAAAACATATATGACTCGACTGCTGCTGTTTAAGTGGAAGTGAGTTACTGTTTGTTTGGGATGGGAACAGGAAAAAGACTGAGGTACTGTAGTAATTGGCAGAAGTTTAAAACTTCAATTAGACAATAAATTATTCTTTCTATACTTTGACTCCATTTCCTGATAATTTTCATTCACATGGACATTTACATTCATTCGTTAAAAGGTACTGAGATATATTCAAGTGCTCTTTGTAATACAGCTAACGGTAGAAATATAATTCAATCTAAAGTTAGGAAGCGTGCAACTGCACCATAGAATGACAGAATAATTCAGGTTGGAAAGGACCTCAGGAGGCCATCTAATCCAACCTCCTGCTCAAAGCAGGGTTGATGCTCAATTCGAATCACCCTGCTCAGGAATTTGTCAAGGCAGATACTGAAAAACTTCAAGAATGGAGACTGCACAACCTCTGAGGAGGTGACTCCAAGTGAACATTTCATTTACACTGCACATTGCACATTTTTTTTTCTTTTACCCAGTCAGAGCTTCCCCTCTTTCAATTTATGACAGTGGCCTCCTGCTTTCCCACCATGCACCTCAGTAAGGACCTTGTCTCCACATCGTTGAGGGCCTCCTCATAGGTATGTGAACACCACTATTAGATCCCCCTAAAGCCATCCCTTCCCCAGGCTAAACAAATTCCAGCTTCCTGAGCATCTCCTCACAGGCTATGTCCTCCAGCCCCCCAACTATCGTGGTGGTCATCCACCAAACTTGCTTCAGTTAATCAGCATCTTTTGATATGGGAGGGCACTAAGCTGGATGCAGCATCCTACAAGTGGTCTAGCAAACGCTGAATAAAAGAAGAGTATCTTCCATCTACTGGTTGTGCTCCTGTTGAAACTGCCCTCTAGGCTGGTGGCCTTCATTGCTACCAGGGCACACTACCCCCAGGGTTAGCCAGCTGTCCACCATATCCCATATGCATTTCCAAGCACTGATAATTGAATATAAGACATTAAAATAAATCAAGATGTGTTTGATGTACATACATCGTACTGAAACAAAACATAAAATCAAGACATAACTCCTTGGTAAACTAATCCCCGATGCTTTCAGCTTATGCCCATGGATTCAATAGATCTGGGGAGAAAAACATCTTAACACTGGGTAAGTTCATTATCTATAATTTTAAATTCAATATTGAGGAGTGTGTACCTTCACTGAGAATTTTTTTTCAGAGTATGCGAATCAAAAAAGGTAGAAACCCACTGAACTCCTTTAGTGGATACTGAAGTCATCCTGTCTATACCTCCCCATTCATTCCCCAAATGACTGTTTTTACTGGGATATTGAACTATTATGTGAATGAACTGCTCTTTTTCTTAGGTGCCAGAAATGTACAGGAAACTGATAATGAAATAAAGGTATAAAAAGGAACTCCAAGTATTTATCTTTATGAAATCTAATAAAGTTTCTGAATGAGATACACCATTTTGACACTAAATGTCCCAGCCAGTCACTGCATTGATTTATGGAGGTAAATTCACAATCTCTGTAAGTAAATGTGGTTCCCTGACTTTGGCTGAGCAAAGGTTTTAGTTCCTGCTGGAGGAGGTGCACAGCACTGCACCATCAAGTGTTTAATGGCCACACGCTCATAACTCTGCCATTGCACCCACACGGTTGCATATTATGTGGACTGTACTGGCTCCATAAACTGGATTCTACAGTGTATTTTCAAATCAGTGATGCTATTCAGAAAATCAGATAAACCTTGCTGCTTGGAGTAGAATACTGTGCTCAGTTACCAGCTTTAAGTGTAACCACATAAAATCCCCATTCACATTTCTAGCAAAGCCAGAGTTTTGCATCTGCTGCAGAAGAACTTTAAGGATTACTCAGTAACAGATGTATACAATAATGGTTAAGTTAGTAAACTGCTATCATGTCATCTACATGTACGTACCATATGCAACAGGGGCAGGCAACCTTATCAAGGCAGAGGGATTTGGCAAAATATCTATTGCTTATGTTATATAGCAGTGCCGAGGAGAGAAAAGTGTGAGAGCCAGGAGACAAAGACAGAATTATGTGGAGGAAAACTCTTACTAATTCTCTTAGTCACAGTGGACCTGACTCACCACTGAGTCACTGCAGCAGCGTGCCAGGACAAATGAACCATTTCCAACCAAAGGTGTAAAACCTTTACAGCAGCATAAATGTAGTGCAATGTTTTGAATTAATCCTTTCTCTCATCTCCTCCTTACTGGATTCATTTATCATCCCACTAGATGCCAAGAAACAGTCATGTGAAATGTTCAATACATGCACCTGCAGCATTACTTACAGCTTTAGCGGTCTCACATGTGCAGTTATTTCATATTGTCTTGGTTCTGGCTCATCCTGCTGTACTCCGCAGAGCCTTGAGACTTCCCACCCACATTTGAGTCATTTTTACTGCCTCCCACGCACTCTTTATTCTTCCAGGTATAAAGTGGAGATTGAATGCACCAACAGGGACATTTATCTCAGAATGATAGTACTTACTATATACTGGACTCTCTGAAGAAG
This sequence comes from Ibycter americanus, assembly GCA_035590275.1. Taxonomy (NCBI): domain Eukaryota; kingdom Metazoa; phylum Chordata; class Aves; order Falconiformes; family Falconidae; genus Ibycter; species Ibycter americanus. Next base: position 50,211,715 of record JAVJGI010000001.1, on the reverse strand, counting down.
TTTCTCATGCTTGCAGGAGAGATAAAAAAAATAATTAAAAAACCCTAAAGGGAATAATTAAGGAAACAAAAGAATAGAAAGAAAAATCAGCACTATTATAACTGTAACCTCATTCAGTGACATCTGCAAACAAGTTCTAACTTGGGAGCAAACAGCCCTGCTGCAGTCAAGCAAAAGCTAGGAACGGCCAATAGGGCATTTTTTTCTACAGAATTTGGTACATGATCTTGTAAACCAAAATAGTCTGTCGTGCCTAAAATCACTGATTTTGCATTCAGTTGCTTTTGTTATGCAATGAGTGATCTGCCCCTTTTGTCTTTTTCTGCTCAGCTTTGCAAATTTTTCTTGCCACCCACTGAGACTGGAAGAGGCTTCTGTTTTCCGTTTGCTTAACAATCTCCTTAATTTCTTTTCCACTTTCCTCTCCCACTCCTTAAAACCCACTCACAGGCCAGTACAAGCTGCAGCTGGCTCTCACTTCTGCCATCTCTTGATAGGGGAGAGGGAGCAAAGAAGGAGAGAGGCGACTTGCAGACCTACCCCCCTTCGTTTTCGACCCAGCAGCTGTGCATTTAGCCCACCCATTTCAGATGGGAAGAACGAAGCCAACACTGAACAGCCCTGGAGAGGCAGCATGATTTATCCGATGAAGCCAGCACAGCTCTTTTCATGTTGCTCGCAGTGATACAGGCTGCAAACATCTGAGGACAGAAGCTGTCTCTCATTCCGTGCCTGACTAAGGACTGATATTTTGGATACCCAAATTTAGCTGGGACTGAAAATGCTGCTGTCATACGCAGAACTGACATTAATAGTCCTTCCTGGAAGTAGGATGTTGCTACTTTCAGACTCATCCACACATTACCAGCTCAAGGTACCATTCAGAAGTTCTTACTTTGGGGGGGAAAAAGAAATTTGAAGCAGCACAAAAATGCTGAAGATTGGCTGGATGAAAAATCTTCAAGATACGAGAAATGAGTCACACAGGCTGCTTTCCTGCTATTAGCAGGACACACTGAACCGTTGTCACATGGGCCAGAGCATCCTGGAGACACTTTATCAACAAAGCCAATTGTCACTGAGTGCACTTACTGCAGCACCACTGTCATGGTTACGGGAGAGAGCTGGAGGGAGGCGCTTGTGTTGCTGGCTGGATCACAGGCAGGTCCAGGGCACTGCCGAGCAGCGGTCTGGCCGACCCCAGCGTGCCCCAGGCGTGAGTCAGAAGACCGTCAGAAATGAAAGAAATTACACAAAGTAATAGGATGAGGAACTGAAGACATCCGAAAAGTGCAACGCTGTCACATTGGCAAAATATTAAAATGCCGGCAAATAGTACCAGATAATAACGCATCACCACAGCAACACATCGCTCGGAGAGGCATCATAGCTGGCATACAGTACGCTGTTTGTGTCTGAGGCTCAGAAGGTATCAAGGTGACTATGGGAATCACTGCTTTGATGCTTTAATTAATCAATTAAGACAGTTAACTGGTACTACATTTTTGCATAATGGGAAAAGGCAGTGGACACCATTCACCTGTTTGCCAGGCTGAAGAGTCAAACCATGCACTAAAACTAACACATACAAACCCACACAGGCACAAATGCACAGCAGCACTACCGGGGACTTCTTCCATGTATACAAGAGAAATCCTCAACAGAAAAGCAAGCAACTGAAAAAAAACCCAAAACCTGCAACAGTCATTCTTTCTTCTCAGTTTCAAGCCAGTTTTCCCCAAATTCTAAACTTTTCTTTTGTGTTATTCAGAAATAGTTTGCAGAACCCCTTACTTTGGTAAATATGTAACAGGCTTAAGCTATCACCAAATGCTACTCAGTGCTCTTCCTCAATAAATCTAAAAACTAATTTACAGAGTAAAAACTATGCAAACAGTTCCTTTTAATATGTACTGTTTTTTTCCTGACATGCTAACAACTGTGAGTTTTTAACAGTTCAGATAATAAATATGGATGGGTGTAGCTCTGTATATCTTTCTGGAGAGAAGAGGTCGTTGAAAAAAGGAAAGGATGAAGATGAGAGAAACATAAGGTGAATGTATCTAAAACAATACAATTGGGCTATAGAAAAGGCTAAAAGCTACGGTCAAAAACACTAGCATTGCTATTTATATGCTCGTCAACAGTATTTTTAATGATGCCTGTTTTAAAGCAGAAAGTCTAAGTCAACTGTCAATTAAGACTTACCCAGCCAAGTTCAGACACTATGCACTGATGATTACCCTGCTTTTGAAACCAGCAGCCACAGACGAATGTAAGTAGCACCGAAACAGAGACTGCTCTCAAGCTGCAAAATGCCTCGCATCTTAGCAAACACTATGCATTGAAAGTGCCAGTTAATATCTCCTACCTTAGATGGTTTCCTTTTGCAAGAGCTAATGCTGGTTTATTTAGATGTATCTTTTCCAACAGTTTTCCTTCTTTTCTTGTGATGGGAGAAAACTGGCGTAGAGAGCAGTTTCTAACCAAAGATTAGTACTGACACTTGGATCCTTTTGCTGCTCTGACAGCCTTTGCAAGGCTGCCGATGCTACAGGAAACCCTTCGTTCGTATAGACGGAGCCGCTTTTATTGCATGTTACAGTATTAATGTCTATATTATAAGCTGCTCAAGTACCTTTCACACATCACTAGGTTTTGTTGTTAGTGAAACAGCAGGGTAACAGACATTTCAGAATGAACCATTCTTCCACACTGCAGGCAGAAATCTGTCCACCCTGCTGCAAAGAATTAGTCTCGTCTCTCTGCTATACCGAGGCTTTTGCAAAGGGAAAGACAAGATTTACAAAGTAGATGTGGCTGCAAACAAAAGCAGCTCAACCCTAGGGCAAAGCAAAAAACAAACTACAAAAAGATAAGATTCATGTTTTAATTAATAAGTCACGCTGGTATAAGTGGTATTTAATTGACATATAAATTATTGATATTTTTTGTCTAATTCCTGCTTAGTGCCTACTACATTTGTTCCCTTATTTTAACGTAACATAGGGTTTCAATTAATAGATTTTTAACAAATATATTGATTATGCTTTTCTAGACATTTACACGTACATATAAACCAGAAAAATGTTAACCCTTGCTTCCACCACATACATTGAGTGCCATGCTGTCATGTTAGGATGTCAGATACAGGAGTCAGACCCATCTTTATGTTCAGTAAGTGATACAGCTGCTTTCATCAGCACCTGTAAGACCCATTTACACCACACCCATATAGCTGTAAATCATGGGACAGTTGCAGACAGAAGTTTTGTCAAGTGCTGAAAATACCCCTCAGTGCTTACAGAAGCAGTTGGGTTGCATGTAAATAAGTCCCAAGAGACTTTTCCAAAAGCATAACTTCCAATGTGCTACACTGATAACTTTTATTCACATGAAATTCAAAACACCAGCTAGTAGTGGCAGAGATCCAGCTTGTTCATCAGCTACCGGTACAGCTGGTCGTGGAAGCCTGCTATGAGGCTGCTCAGCCTGGCCATCACTGGGCTGCAGCTGCCTATCCAAGCAACCACACTTGACCCCACAGCCTATACTGCGTTTGCCTTCAGAACACCCCCAGGACGTTATCTTTGGATATGAAGGCTCTCTCTAACAACACAGGACATCATCAGCTGGAACAGCAGACGAAGAGAAAACCCCCCAAGTCATATCTCACTATGGGCTCTCAATGTTAACAAAGCCACAGAAAAAAACCACAGCCTGTGCAAAATACACCAGGGAAACTACTCTCTTTAGAAACAGCAGAAGGGGTTACTATCACTGCACAAGCTCGTGGTAAGGCATCATCTGGAGTACAATGTTCATCCATGCTGAGAGAAGGTGGCTCCAGCTGGGAAGAGACAGTGAGAAGGTCCACCTGCATCACCAGAAGAGCCTGCAGCTGACTTTATGAGCAGAGGAGAATTTGGTTCATTTAGTTTTGAAAAATAAAAGTTGGGAGGAACTAAGACTGTTCTCTGTAATTTTTTCCTTAGAGTTCATCAATTAAAGGGGAGAAGATTAAAAAAAAAAAAAAAAAGCTAAAAATCAATCTGCATCCAAAGAATTAGTAACTATACACAGACCACTGTAAAATAGAGAGGTGCTGAAATCGAGATAAAGTTTCTAAACATCAGATGTTAAGGAAATCCAGATATGTCCCCCAGGAGGGGACAAGGAGTCATCACTGGCTGTCACATAGCTCCTCCATGCACCTCAACAGCCTTCCAAGCCTCTTCATGGCCTCTCATGTGGGAAGGACCAGGAGGTAGGCAACACATCTCTGCCTCCTCCAAGCAAAACACAGCTAGAAGACTGATGAAAAATCACAAAACAAATGCAAAGTGCTTTCTTGATTGAAAGGGTCTGTATTAGGCTCTGAATTATCATGTGAAATACAGTATATTTTTAGAAAAAAGGCAATTACACTTATTTTGTCTATTTTTATGACACCCTCATTAGCACGAGTTGAGATTTTAATTAATAAATAACTGCTTGTGATAGAAAAAGAGAAAAAAATATTTTTAGTGCCAAATGCAGAGAAATAGATTGCAACATGACAAAAGGGAAATGGCTGGTTATAAAAATCAACAGCTTGTTATTTTAAAACATGTTTATTTTCTGCATTATTGCATGATTTTAGCTATTGATGGATTGGCCATGGAGCTACAGCGTAACCACTAAAATAAACCCTTTTTCTCCCTAAAAGATTTTAATAGCACTGCATTTTACGTTAAACTATAAAGTAAACTCCAGCCACCTTATGCTCCCCATTGAAGATGGTAGGATTACCAATATATATGGCCAGGAATAAAAGATAGCAATTTCTAGGAGATGACTGATGCTGCATCAAACAGTGCTCTGTATGCTTCATGAGCAAAGCAAACCTTGCCCACAAAAGCACTGGTGGGCAGGCTTTTTGTAAAGAACAGCAAAATTGTTGCCTTTAAAAGCAATAGAAGAGTTCATGGTCTCCAATTAGCTGCTCAGCCCCTTTTGTAGCTCTTCCAGTACAAGTTCCCTGGGAGACTGGGGGCAAGCCAAGGTGGACTGGAGGAGAAGAAAGAAACAAGAAAGGAATTATAAACAGAGCTGTCCTGTGTTTAAGCCCATTTACTACATGGAATGAATCTGGCCCTCAGAAAATAGGCTGAAGGAAGAATTTAAGTAACTAAATCATCACTGTATTTGGCTGGCAACTTACAAAAACAGCCATATTTTTGTAAGTTATCAGTAACTCACACCAGTTGACTCTCCCTTCCTCCTCTGCTGAATAAACACTTAAAACAAACAAGTGTTGGAAAGGGAGACAATATTATAAAATCTGGGCACAGAGTAATTGTAGAAGCAGCTGTCCTCCTGACATTATCACAGAAATCAGAGATGGAAAAAATCCTATTAGGTCATATAGTCCCTCCCTTTGTCATTGCGGGACTGTTCCCTAACGTAGATTTTCCAGTGCCTTGTCCAATCTTGTTTTAATACTATCTAAGTGATAGCTTCCAGCAGCTCCCTTGGGAGATTATTCCTCTGCCTAGTAAGTATTGCTGTCAAGACTTTCCCTCACTTTAACAGCAATTTTCCCTACCATTTCTGTGTATCTCCAGATTATATTCAAGATGGTAAAAAGAAATACAGAAATTTTGAAAAATGTTTCAGGATTCTAGACAAATCCACAAAAAAAATACATCCTACAACGAAAACCACCCATGGCTATTTTTTATCTGTTGTACTCGTCAGGAGATATACAAACATATCAACACGCTGGCCCGTGACAAACACACACCAAGTTCTACACCAGACAGATGGAAAAGATCAGCCCCAATTCCAAGTTTTTCAAACAAGTCCTTTTGCTGCAGATGAACAACAAATGACTTAACCACGTTAGCTACAGATACAGTCTCTGCGTTCTTTCAGATCTGTTTGCTTAGGTCACGACTTTGAGTCTAGCTTCCTAATGAAACGAGGTGTGCCTGCTGCCTCCTCATCTGACTGCTCTCCACGGTCAGCACTGAAACTCAACAGCCATTTAAACTGATCCCTTCCAGAGGTCCAAAGGCTCACGGAAACCACAGGCTGATAACCATGGAAGGAGCCTCACGCTGTGCGTCACCTCTCGACCATGTAAACAGGCAGTGGAAATGTAAAGAAAGCTCTCAAGATACTTAATGGGGAAACAGAGGGGATGGGAGCTGGTATTTGGGGAGACTTCATGAGGAACAGGACTTACCATGGCAGCAGGATGCTAGGAAACTGGACATGCATGCATAGTCAAGCTTCATTAGTTTTGTTGTACACAAAACAACGAACTGTTTTACACAATCTTATGGAAAGAAGGTTATAGATCATGAGTTTCCAGGTTGTTGTAACAAGCCTCCAGACATGAAATACCACTGCACCTGTACAAATTCATTGCCTGTTTCAAACTAACTTAATCCTATCTTTCCTATTTGACAATGACGTTATCTGACATCGCTGGGCTTTTAAAGATTGCAAAAATATCCTTTCTCCTTATTTTCTTTTTTTAAAAAAGGATTCAGAATCTTGCATCAGTATTTTTTCCACAGTTAAATGCCACAGACTTCAATCAAAGTCACTCCCAGCCTGCATAAGTACCAAATTAAGAGAAGAATCAGTGCTACAGCACTGCCAGCAGAGCAACACTGGGCGAGAGGAGGGCGGCACACATGCACTAACCAAAAACGTCACCTAGAACTACAATGACATACGTAAAATTCCTACAACAGCTTTAAAGAATTAACTTTTCTCAAGTTTGCTATTGGTCCACCTGTAATAAAAACAAGGAACTCTCCTCCTGTTCAGTACACATTCACTAAAGTAGTTGGGAGAAACAGATACAGCCATACGTGCCCCCAGGTCCCACAAATCCAACTCAGTACTGTTACTATGCAAATCTTTCTTTCCTTTTCATCATCCACAGAGACAGTAAGGACCCAGTCCTTAATCACATCACACCACATACTATCATTTAACCATACTGTGGGTAAAATATTACCAAATAAAAACAGTATTTTTGTACAGATATTTCAAGGCAAGAACCAGAACAGAAAAACACAATATTGTGAAGCCAAGAGTCAGTACAGAAATTGGAGCCTGTTGTTCTCCCACCTTAGTATCAATCACTCCCTGTAACCTGCTATGAGTAAGTGCACCCCAAATTTGCTATAGCTTTGACCATGACACTCCTCTCTGCATTCACCTTTTTCTTCCTTATCACATCAAACCTAAGTTAATTAGCTTCACCTTCAAAGCCCACATGCTCTTACTACCTTTCATTCAGTCTCAAAGGCTGACATCTCTGAAAACATGTAACAGCTTCCACTTATCCCTCTTACATTTCTGAAGGGTTTTTAGTGTTTTCTTCTGTTTTGCCTCTCCCACTTGAGAGAGCCACTTATAAAAGTGAGAAAGCTGTCTTTATACTCTTTCAAATCCCTCATTCGAAGTCTGTTTTCTGAGATGTCTGTAAAAACATTTGATAATGGAAAAGTGTCCCATACCTAACCTTAACACCGTATCATGTCATCTAGTATGGACTCAAAGTTTCTTTCCACTTGCTTCTCAGTTCCTACCTAGCTATAATTGTCCGCCATTTGGACAGTTAAGTCTTTGTACAACCCCTAGCAGAACTTTGGTGGAAGTCCTTTGGGACTTCTCCAGGCTTTCTTAACTGATGAAGAGAAAGGAGTGAACAGAGCAACCTGAGGAACCCTCTTCCTAACTGCAGTACTGCTAAGGATTCACAAGATACAGGGAAAGGGCATAAAGAAAAAGTGGCCAATCGATGTCATTGATAGGGTAACAATACACTTAGATCCAAGGATAAATTCCATTCAGATCAAAGGAATATATTTATTTCCAACCCTGGGTCAGTTATGTGGAAAACTCTTCTGCATAAAGCATAAACATGCACCTACACTAACCAACCCCCTTGCTTTTTAGAACAACAAACTCAAAACAATCCCTGCAACATAGGCCATTTCTGGGTGCAAAAGTACATTTCAAATTATTCATTTTACTTTTTCAACAGCTTCATCCTAACTCTGGGGAATATAAAACAGAATCAAAGAGCAGAAATTACAAAGGAATTTCGCTAAGTATTAAAATGTGCCTGATAACCCATTCACTTAATACTTCTGCTACCTCAACATTCTCCAGTACTACAAATATAATTTTTTAGGGAGTGTGTGTATTATCAAATCATTAACAGAAGAAACAAAAAAGAACTGTAAGTCCCTAGTGTTTCATAAAAGTAACATCAAACTTTTGCATTAACGCTCATTTGTGAGCATACAACTACACACAAAAGAGCAAGTCTCTTTGTATACTTTGAGATGTTTGAATGACAAGTTCTCCTTACCTCGAGCACTCTTCCTGTGATATACTTTTCACAATTGTCACATCTGATACCAAACTTTGCATGATAGTCTGTTTCACAGTATGGAATGCCATCCCTAGGGAAAAACAACAGGTCATACAGATTGCTTTATATAGGCTTACAGGTTTACCGGGAGATTATACAGCTAAAATTTGTTCATGCTTCAACACTTCATAAAGCGTTTACAGACCTTCCCACCTCCCAAATACCTGTATTTATTAATTTTGTAAAGAGCTGAATAGTTAATGAATTATTCTGGCCCTTCCGAGTCTACCGCGATCCCGCTTTCCTGCTTTGTCGCTGCATTCAGCCATCGCCTCTCCCCTTGTCGCAACACCCAATCTCTGAAAGCCTCACACCATTTGTTTTGATAGTGTTACTCATTAACTTCTTCCACGTTTCCCCCTTTTTGGAAAAAAACGTTATTTCTACATATTATTCTTTCCCTCTTTACTTAAAATTTAAGTCATCTAATATATATATCATCTAATATATCTCTCCCTCATCTAATCTTTTAGCTGAAACTGCACAGAGCAATTTCTCAAATGAGTATCTTGACTGTAAACCAAGATTTGATTAACATTTAAGTCTACTGACGCTGTGGACTGGACTTGCTTACAGACAGTCATGAATTAACTGTCTTGGGAACCTGCTCCACAGAAGTCAGTAATGACTGCGAGACCTCAGCCCGAGCAGCAGAAGAGATCTTGCAGTATGTTCATGCATGATGTGAACACTTATTTCACCACCACAAGTGATTTAAGATAAGGTACAATTTAAAAATACTAAGAATAAAACCAGGAGTCTTAGCTTTACTGGTCACAACCAGTACACTTGGGCCATTGCTCTGAAATGAACCTATTTGTTAATTTTACATGCAGATCACAATTTTACAGAGTTTTACACTTAGACCATTAAACCGATGAATGAAAATAAATTGCTCTAGAAGAAACTGGAGACTCTTCTATGGTTTCAAAGTACAAGTTAAACACAGTTAAATGTTTAATGTGCTATGCTAAAACAGCCTATGAACAGACAGATTTATTAGCAGAGGCATAATTTTATTAGACATTTCCCTGCAGAAACACAAAAATTAATTTTATAGCAGACAAGTTGGATTGCTTAGAGAAGAACCTGTAAGTTATCACAATAATTAATTTAATTAATTGAAGCCAGGATGTTTCTTCTCTTGAGTTATTTTGTTTGGCATTCAGCTTTTTTAAAAAGAGGATTTCACAATAGCTATATCTTTACAATTTATGGGGATTTTATTATTAAATAACAAGGAAAAAATGCACTGTACCAAAAATATAGCAGAGTAGCACAACATTTGAGATAATGCAAAACCTTACTTAAGAACACCCTTTTATTAAGTACTGTTTCTCCAGTGCAAGCTGTGAAATTAAATGTTATACTTGTGTTAATCTAAATTCAGAGAATTGTTGAAAGTCAGTGGGGCTCTGAAACTCCATCATCTCTGGGCACTGGTGATTGAGTTACTTAGCTGTTTAGGAAAATGTCATCATATCAACACACTTCCCCAAAGCGCAGAAATTACTCCCAGGTGCCTTGGCTGGTGAAAGCCCTGTATCTCACCCAACTGATATGAGTGTTGACATGGGACTTGGTCTGTGCATGTGCTTTGTGCTGTCTCTCATTGCTGTCACCACATTCAGTCCAAAACCGAGAGCATGGGGGTCTGGAGCAGCGCAAAAGCATGATATGTATCTCCTTAATGAACTTCTTCAGAACATTTTTGCTTATGTGAAGCACATGGAAAGGATAACATCTGCTTGTTCACATTACAGCATCACATAGAGCAAAATCAAACACAGATAACTAAGGGTGTGTCTACAGGGCTTTGAAGCATACTCCACTCATTGCCTTTCTACAGCATAGCTGCTTTGTCAAGTCCCACTCCAGCTAAACCGAAAAATTCAACTTCTACTTTTTTTAATTTGATTTTTTTCGGCTTTTAATCTTTTAATACAATTTAGGTAATAATTTAGATAATAATCTCTAATATTTTATGTATCTCCAAACATACCTAAACAAAACCTAAAGGATATGCAATGCTAAATTAATTACTTTGTATTAAAACAATGCTGAAAACAAGTGACGATGCTCCTCAACTTACTTGCTGATGTACTCTGCATTCAGTAGCTTGCCGCATGTATTGCACTTAAAACAGCCCAAATGCCAGTGTTTGTCCAAGGCAACCAATGACTGCCCATTTTTTATTTCTGAACCACAGCCCCCACAATCTGCAAGAGAAAAATCAATACAAGTTAATCACACGCTTCAAACGGTCATGCAACAATACTGGTTACTGCAGTACAAGGATTCACCCATGTCCTAGTAACAGCTCACGGAGGCTCTAAAGCTCACTGCTGGCTGCTCACTGCTGGATGACAGGTGGTGTGGCCCTAATATTGCCCTAACATTGCTAGAAGATATGAATCATTCAAAGAAAAAAACTAATTACTTAGGTCTCCTAGTGACTTAGGTTTTATCTTAACTAATTTACACTTTGTTTAAAAGATACAAAGTTTTGCTGATTAAGTTTTCAAGCATAGCAAATCGGGCCAATAAAACTGATGAAAAAGTCCTAAAAGTCATGAGATGAAAGCAAATAATTGATTCTTCCTATTAGACTTTGCTTCTGGGTCTGAAAGCTTTCCTTATTATTCCAAAATTCTTTTTGCAACTATAAAAAAACCTACACTCAAATTTTGATGTGAAATTCTGTAACAGGAAAAATACACCACTACTTAAGCAGCATTACAAATTCCTGAGTAGTAGTGACATTGCAATATGTGAAAGTGATGGCTGGCTACATATTTATTATTTATAGATACTCACTTATATAAAGCTCCAAAAAGTAGTAACAAAAATTAAATGCAAAACATGTCATAACTGGGTAGCATAGGCTAGGCTATGTTGTTGGTTAAACAGGCTATACTCAAACTAGCTACATCCCCAGAAAAAGTAATGGAGGACAAGATTTTTGGGGGGCTTTGGTTGCTTTTTGATTATTTTTTTTTAAATCACAGATGCTTTTGACTATGCTAGTAAAAGTCAAATCTAGTCTCAGTTTCCACACCAACAGTCCCACTGCGAGCGCCTTGTTTAGAGATGCTACATAGACAAGGGATTTGAATCTGCTTCTCTGTGTCCTAAATGAATCCTCTTATACCCTACAAGGTCCAGCTCTCATTCACTCTTCACTGTAGATCTAGGCCTACGTATAATTTTCTTACAAAATGTTAAAATAGTCAGAATATGTGGAAAAATAGGGATAAGTATCAGTAATAAACTGATTCTAGTATCAATCTCTCAGTAACCCTTCTAATCCTCCATATGCTTATATCTTCCATCTTATGTGACATCATTTATATTTTTTTTTAGGAATTCTTCATGTATACCAACAATATGCTAGAGAAAAGACAAACTCTGAAAGGCACTGAAAGAGCCGTTTAGAGATGTCAGAAGAGAAAAAAACCCCCGATGTCTTGCATGGAAGAGAAAAATACACAAAAACATTAAAAAAGATTTATCTAGTTATTAAGAAAGAACTCCAAACATAGGATCTCATTAAAACATTTAAACAGTTCTCTTAAAAACTTTCTGATTTAAGACTCTATTTAGTTGGTTACGTGACCCTAACGAGACACTGTTAGTGCAATTGTAAATGCTTTATTTCTGAGCACACAACAATAAAGAACAGTTCTTATTTTCCTTTAGTGGATTTGGAATGGGTTAAGGGAGTAATAATATGTCTCTCTAATGTCACCAGTAAAGCACCAATATGTGGAAACAAGCCCAGCACAAAAGCACGTGCACCACAGATCAGAACATTTGAGTTTTGCTAACAAAAAAGAACATTTGGGTGTGTGCCTGGATTTAGTCCCACAAGAGAAGAAATACTGCAGTATTCTGCAGTATCTACTCTTCATCTGCAATCAGAAATTTGTTTGTGATCTTCCCTGCACCAGGGGTTCATCTGGTAATCTAATTTAATCTCACTGGTTGAGGGTTTCTTTCACAAACTCAATACAACACCGTCTGCTCAGATGACATTCACCTTTCATCTGGTTTAAGCTTAGGTGGGCAGAAATACAGCATTTGGCGAGCTACTTTTTTATTCCCAACTGCTGTTTTCTCTGTTAAGTTCCAGATAATTAAAAACAAATATTATGGTTGCTATGCCAACAGTGCCTACTGATGTGACGTCCTTGTCTTCCTGTCTTGGATGCAGCATCCTTTGGTGACTCACCTAATTTCAACCAATAACTCTGCAGAACCCATCAATTTGCTGCTACATGTTGAAACTCTTCCCTGAGTGCTCTCTTTCCACATCAACACTGCCACAAGAGGTTTTCAAAGCTAGCATTTTATAAATGAAACAAAACAATTAGGTAGGTATTTATATAATAATAAAAAATTCAAGGACTCAGGCAAAGAGCAAATATTTGACATTCTTCCTATCTTCCAAATGTAATGCATAAAGGAGGTCAAAACCGAAGCTGGAGTATGAAAATAGAACTGGCTCAGAGGGGACAGCGATGTTGGGAGCTCAGTGAGTCCCATGAGATCTCTTGAAAGCATTCTTGAGCTCAAGTCAGAGATAAATGGGCTGACAAATAACATACATAGTATGTATCAGGCAGTTCTGAGCCAGGAGCAAAACCAGCGTAACAGTGGGTTATTATTATATATTACTTGGTCCTTGACTCAGCTTACTTGAAGTCATGTATTTTTGTGCACTACTGTTCTTTAACAAAAAGAATTGTTCGTTTAAAACATTAAGGTCTTTTCCAAGAAGACTGTTGCTAAAACAAGGAGCCACTCCATTTATTGCTTTGTGTAATATGTAGCATAGCTGCAGCCAGCCATCCTGGATTTTCAGTTTTCCAGTTCAACCAAGATGTCTCTGACACTGCTTCTTCATTCCTGAAACACTGGTTCTAGCCTGAGGATGAGATGCTTAGAAAACAGCTGGAATTACATATTGCTCTTTCACATAGTACATATTAATCTGAATGTTTCTCAAATTCTTTATTATCTTTTTAGATATTTCATTAATTTTCTCTGTATTGGCATTGGTCAGGCTCCTACATATCCTGCTATGTATACATGCACGCACCTCCACATATTTGTGGCTGCAGTGCTTGCCATTGACCCATCAAAGCTCCATTCCCCACACCAAGGAGGGGTTATACCACTGCTATCCAATTTCCTGAGTTCCAAGAGCTCCACGGCTCTCGGTCAGCTGGGTCCTGCACATCACCATGAAATCAGAAGATGCTGGCCTGCAAGACATGGGGAAGTGGAGCAAGGAAGAGGTAAGAAAGAATATAGTCTACACAGGTATATTTGTCCGGGATCCTTGCAACATCATGGCACAATTTACTTGCAGGCCAGGTATGGACTCGAGTTGGCCCTTTGAGAAGTCATTTTATCTATCAGCTCAAGCCCATCAGGACATCGTTTGAAAAGCAGAGCTGGTTAGTCTCAAGTGAAGGTGAGACCAAATTCCTTTAGAAGTCAAGTCTACAGTGTGGCAGATATCATCTGTGTTTCAACCCAGACTCTTGACCAATTCCACTAAAACCTATGGAAAGACTTCATCGATTTACAGCAGACCTGTATTTGAGGTTTAAATACATGTTTGAGACTTCTTTTGGGGAAAAGCTAAACTTCTGTTTTCCAAGGTCAGGTTTTGCCACCAAGATAAGCTTCCAGTGCTGCTTCCCTTTGAGACAAGCAGTTTGCTGAGGTCCACAGGTACCTGTGCACTGCGGAGACTTGGCGCAGCAACCTGAAAGTTCTGGGGAAATGCAGTACAAGAAAAACTCTTCATGGTGGGTTGGTATACAGAGAGAGGGAATGTAAATACATTAAAGGATGCTGTAATCATAGATAATCAAATGAACTTGTTCTGTCCATACTCTACCAGGCAAATAATGTCCATTAAAAGCAAAGGCACTTTTCCCATATCAAGGGAACAAACAGATAATAGGATGATAGGCCATTAAAATATGGATCTGCAAATGCAGCCAGCCAAGATGGCTGAAGATGATCCATCTCTGAAATAAGCAACAGGAGAAAGCACCCGAGAGAGGGCCGTCCCCTCCCTCATGCCATTCTCTTTTGGGAAGAGAGGAACCAGCACATCTTCCCTCACTACATTTCCACAGCAGCTTTTGCTGACAAACTGGAGAAAGGAGATGGTGAAAACTTCTCGGGGGGGGTGGGGGTGGTGTGTATGTAAAAAAACATCAAAAAAAGGAGAGATTTCTCCCTGAAGCAGGCTGGATTCCTTATATACAAAGACAAGCAATCTATGGGGCCCTTCCCCAGCCATGCTGAATCCAGCTCAACACGATGCAACAGCGTGATAGTCATTACAAGGATTTCCGTCTTTGCTGTTTAATTGAATTACTGTGGCTGTGTAATTACATAAAGGTAGTGGTTGACTCTCAAAGCATGGCAGATCCTCGCAAACAAATCAGCCCAGGAGCAGAGTTGAGAGCCACAATGCCACTCAATGACCTGCTGCAAAAAAGGTGGTATGAAAAGACCACATTTCTTCTCTGCAGTGTTTGTATCTTCTGATAGTACACTATGGTACTGAGATCAAGGCAAATAACCCTCTGGTCACGTTGCATACATTAACCCTTCCTGTGCAGTATTTAGCCATGCAGTCCTCTTACTATTTTCTGAAGCAATACTAGAACACTTAACAATATTAAATTTCACCTTGGATTTTATTTTAGCTGGAATTGGACTATATCCTCAAAAATATTAACATCTGTATCACATCCTTCTCCAAATAATTCATTTTTCTCCAGTTTTTGTCAAATGTTTTGAGAGTTTCTACGTATTGTTAACCATATAATGGCACCATTTGTGTTTCTTCTTAGTATGAGACTTTCTGGGAAAACTACCGTATACTTTTTCACATGACTACATTGTATTTCTCAACACCTTCTATGCAGCATAGTGGTAGAAGTTCCAGTTACAAGTATTGCTGTAAAATTTTGTTCTTTAAACTTGCGCAGGCTAAGAAGTACCACAGCAAAGGGCAGAAACCCTTACTTACTTCGCAGGTTCTGTACAGGGAAAGAGCTGGTGCTGCTGGAAGGGGGCAGGGAACATTTCTGGCAGATGCACTCCTTCCCGTTGAAAGTCACCCGGTCACCCGCAGGGAAAGGCAGCCTACAACAGAGGAAACAAAAGTGAACAGGTTACAGTCTCACGCCTTTATCAAAATGAAGTATCTTTCCATAAAGGAATTGATTATTACTCTGGTTTCTTTTTCTTTGCTTGCCCAGTTCTCATTCATGATTTTTCAGCTACTTGGCGGCTAAAGTATCGAAGGGACACATCAAACAGACAATTGCAAAAGCAGATGTTACAGCTACTTAGGAAAAAAAATAAACTAAAGATACAAAAACACACTGAGCACTCGAGTCCAAATCCTTGTGTATCTAAGAAATGTAGTACCAGCAAGGGTTGATCACTAACAGGATCAGTTACAGAATGAAAATAAAATTCTCATTAGAGGGAGTAAGTACAGGCAAATACAGCTGCTTTTATGTTCTGAAAATGCTGCATGAGTGATGACTTTAACACATAAAAAACCAGCACTTGTCCTCCCAACTTTGACCATATCAAAGTCCTTCTCTTAATCTACATGCTCTGAAAGCAAAAGTTGGTGAAGTCTCATATGAGAAAACCTATCCCAGTTATAAAACTCAAAGCATCTACATTACTTGTTTGCTCTACTCAACAGCTCTCCTTACACTTAATTAAATCCTTCCTTTTTATCAATGTCCTTAAAACAACAAGCTTTCTGCCATGAACTTTCTTGTCTGGGCCCAGAAACTGCTGACTTCTTTTTCCTCTCAGTGGAGCAGATGGACAAATCACTTCATAATTCAGCAAAGAATGATGAGGATGTAGAAACACATTTCACTCCACCCAAAGCTCATGTCCACCTAAATCCCAAGTAAGCTATCAAAATATGGCTTAAGTGGGGCACAAACGTAACACACGCCTTCTGCCTCGTGGTGATTTCCGTCTGATTAGATAATCTCATGAACATTTCATCAAAACTCTGCATGACCTGCCCCTACAAACACTATCAAATTCATACCAGTTTAAAGGCTGTCTTCACTACAAAAGCTGCACAGATGCTTCTGGCTAAGTATAAACATTATTTTCTTCCCTAAACCACCCAAGAGTGGCTTAGTCTACATGTGTTGCATTTAAAAGAAAACTTTTATTACTTAAAATGAGAACAAAAGCAATGCTGTCCTTTGTTTCTAAATAATGCTACTAAAATCTATTTCAAACCAGCTATAAGTGTTCAATCCATTTTGGACCACAGGCAATATTTTAAAAATCATGAGGACAACACAGACTTTAAATACTGTAGTATCTTTGGATATCCGATAATGAATTCTGCTTTTCACCTTTCCTTTTCTCCTTCACTAATGACTTTATACTCCAAACACTTGCTACCTTCCTACTTACCTAAAGTTAAGATAAGGAAAAATATTTTATGGAAATAGCCTTTAAAATTGTCTTGCTCTTTGACACAATTAAATGCTCCATGTGTGATTCTGGTACAAACAGGCCCAACACCATGTTAGTACAGATCCAGTCATCCTAAATTTCCATCTGTTCGAATAGGATTTTCTACCATGAATTTTACTCAATAACCTGATCAGCAGACAACAACACTGTCTCTGGTATAACAGAAAGGATGTGATGGAGCCATGCTCCAGTGAGGGGCAGGTCTGTCCCATCTTGCAGCAATCTCCTGTGTTACATATCAAAAAAAAAAAAAAAAAATGTTCTTTTTAGGTTGTAACAGTTATTTGCAACAGATTCTTACACTGCTCGAAGTCATGAAGCCTTTTAACACATGGAATAAAGGGTTTCATGAACATCACAGAACAGGTGAGGTTGGAAAGGACCTCTGCCGGTCATCTGGTCCAGCCCAGAAGTTTATTCAAATGTACATATATATATTTGAATACAAATTAGTAAATGTGATGTGATACACATCTATAAAAATATTAAAAATTCATGGCTAATTACCAAAAACTGTCTCAAAAATGGAGTGACATACTTCAAACACTGTCCTAGTGTCGCAGCACTACAAAACTAGTCAGCTGCAACAAGGCTTTTACCATCCCATACCAGCCCTCTCATGCCTCGGCACCACCATCAGTCTCACACAAGGTTTCAATGGTTCATCTACTGTCTGTGCTGTTTCTTCATCCTCTTCAGGCCAGACCACCCTGCTTCTTGCCTCTCTGCCGCATCTGGGTTCTTCCTTCTCCTGGCTCCTTCTCCATCCAGCCTCTCCTCATCTGGGCCCCCTTCTTCTGCTTCTCCCGGGGCCTCTCCTCCGAGCCCCCTTCTTCTCTCTGCTTCGCCCAGGGGTTTCTCCTAGTCTCCCCTACATCCAGGGTCCTCTCTGCATCCAGTCTCCTCCTTCCAGGTACTTCAGTGCTAATTAGCTACTTAGCAGGAACAAGCTACAGCTGTACATTATCTGCATCAGCCAACCCACCGCCCCAGAAGCAAGCCCACAACTGTATGTTATCAATGTTAATTAACCCTCTACAGTTCCTCTACATCCTAGTTTTCTAGTGCCAATGTGAAAGAAACCATTTAATCATGTTTTCATCTTAACAAAATCTTACAAAATCAAGTCTAGAACTTAGCACTATTGATTGACCTGGAATGGTACAAGCCAAGGAACTTCAACTGTTCCAGAACCACGATAAGAACTTCTAGTCAATCTCCTATGTGTTTTTAAGAAGGCACCTCATCTTCATTTACACTGATAGACTTTCTATGACCACTGGTAATCTGGTCCAACTTAAAACCGCACAGAAACGGTAACCTGCTCCACAGATACAACCACACAGCTACACTGCCATACAATACCCCAACATCATTCATTGTTAAGCACAGTTGCATGCCCTGGGCAGGATATTACCATCAGAGATGTTTTGCCATAGTCTTTCTGGAGACCACGACTGGGACTTGGCTAATGACCCAGACGAACTCTCAGGAGATGTCTCAGTAAAACGGCAGGCTTTGCGCTGTTAATAATCCCAGAGATGATGATGTACTGGAAGCCATGAATGATAGATACACTGCTCTGAAGAATGACCACAACTACTGAGCATTCTTGTAGCTAGTATATTAGCAGGAATAGCCAGAGGGAAGGTTAATATATTTTTTTTGACTCGATAACAAAATAACAAAAATCCAGCTGAATTTCCAGCTGAACACAGAAGCCCATCTCAAACAGATGCATCAAGCATCAAGTGAAGTAGAAGGAAGGATTGATCACTTTGAATTGGCTCATCTACACTAGGCAATTAGGCAATCTCAAAGAAAATAAGTTGAAACTAGAAGAGAATAGGATAATTGACCTCCTATGGCACAAAGACAGAGCTGGGTAGATGACAGCCACAAAACATGCCAAAGCTCACAGGCATCAGAGTATGCCACAGAGCCTCCTCAGAGGGGAGGGCTGCCTTAGCCCATAAGCATATCTTATTTGGTTTATTTGCTAAGAGTTTAGTAACTAATCCCAGGCCCTTCCATTTGGAGGGGAGAGGGCAACAAGTTCAATTCTCTGTTAAGTTTTCCACATCTGCAAGATACCTTGCTCTAAAAAACCAGGGAAATCCTCCCTGGAAGCTGTTCACCCAAAGGTATAGGCAGACGTTTCCTTCCCTCGCTGGTATTTCAAACCCACAATCAGGTCTCGGAGTCTGTTTCACTATCTTATTCACTGGGAATCCAGAATTTGTACATAACACATTTGCCAGTATTTCCGTAACATCTGACCTCTCCTTTTCACAAGCAGCCCTGCTCAAGGATTTCAACGCCACCGGTATGAGTGAAGGCACAACAGAAGGTGGTAACAGTCATCTAACGAGGTTTCAGTTTCTGAGCTCTTTAACTTGTGAGCAGGACTATATATAGCATTGTAGGTTAAAAGCAGCATATCTGCCTTCGAATACAATGACATCTCGCCACCAGTCACCCACTGAACGTTGCTAGGTATGGCTTTTAATTAACTGCTAATCCTTTTAAAAATATTCAGCGTGATCTTCACAGTTGGATAATCTATTTTTAAAATGAGAATTAAGAGCATCTTTAAAGCAACTCTCTGAAATGACTTGTAGGATTTTAATACTTCTGTGATTCATTTCCCAATGAATTTTGTTTTATCCATCTGTCTAGAATATTTGTAAACCCAGAAATGACTGGAGCTCACCAACAAAATTATGTTGTAAAACATCAAACCATCATCAGCCTAACCCAGGGGAACTGAGTGCTGGCACTATAAGGTCTGGTCCTGGTCTTGTCCCTCTCTGCACCATGCCTCAACCTGTGCAGATGTAGGCAAGACATTCAAGCTTTCTGGGCCAAAATAAAACATTCCATTTTTTTCAGAGCAGATGGATGGCCTTCTGTTGCTGACCTGACTGTGGCTGAACAGTCAACTAAATTTCATACAAGAAAATTAACAGAAGCATATGGTCAGGGTTGTGGGGAGAGCAAAGCTATTCATTTCAGTAGCAGAGTGCAGTTACACTGGGTCAGGTGTAATATCAGACTGCAACCTAAGGACCTACAGGATCGAATTCTGCTCTAACTTGTACCTAGTACAATCACATCCCTCAAGGTTGCTCCATAGGGACAAATTTGACCCACGGTGTTAAACCTGATAATACAAAGTAGACATTACTTGCTATCTACTGATTACATGAATTTCAGTAAGGGCAAATGCTAAGTCCTGCACCCAGGGAGGAATAACCCCGTGCACCAGGACACCTTGGAGGTCAATCAGCTGGAAAGCAGAAAAAGATGCAATGGTCCTGGTGGATGCCCTATTGAACATGAGTCAGCAGTGTCCCTGTGGCAGAGGTGGCCAACTGCATCCTGGGTTGCGTAAGTGTAGACAGCAGGTCCAGAGATGTGATCTTCCCCTCTGTTCATCATTTAAGAGACTGCATCTGGAGCAGTGTGTCCTATTCCGGGTTCCTCAGGACAAGGTTTACTGGAGGGAGACCAGTGGCGGTTGTTAGGTCCAGAACTGGACGGACCACAGGACGCACAGTCAGGGTCCGAAAGAGATGGACTTGTTCAGTCTTAAAATGCTCAGGGGAGACCTTACTGCCATCTAAAACTACCCGATGATGTATATATGAAATTGGAGCCATGGTCTTTTCAAAGGTACAGAGCAAAAGGGCAAGAGGCAGCAGACATAAGCTGGAACATGGGAAATGTCAACTCGACACAACGGGAAAAAAATTACCATGAGCGTGCTCAAATGCTGGAACAGGCTGTCCAGAGAATCTGTGGGATCTCCATCCTTGGAAATATTTTAAATGAATGCTGTCAGCAGCCTGCTCAAACTGGACTTGCTTTGAGCCAGGAGCTGGACCACAGGAACACCACAGATCCCTTCCATCTTACATGACTCTAGGGCTATAGGTACACTCCATATGTAAACCTGAAGAGCAGCACAGCAAGATTCATTTGTTCAGGAAGCACCATATATTGATAAATACATTTGGTTTAGAATCAAAATGCTAAGAAGAACTCAGTTTGATTTCAAAACTTTGGCCTTAAGATCCAGATGAAGAAGGCTGCTTCGTGAGATGCTTCAAGAAGTACTCAGTGCTGCCTAAGTGGGAACCAAACCCTTTCAAAGTTCAGAAGCACTAAGAAAAGCATTTTTATAAAAAGATTTAGCATATTTGAGAAGTCTGATATGATTGCGACATTTCAGAGTTAACTGAATTTCAACTTCTAATTTCCAGTATTACCTTAATTTCTTATGGCATACATAAACAAGAGCTCTCAGGTTCTTTCTAGAAATAGCAGTGTTATACATACAACTATAAAATCCTTTGCTGAAACAAACAAACAAAAAATAATCTGTTTTCTGAATTTTTATATTCAACTGCCTGGCCACAGTGAATTACCTTCTTGAAGGTAACAGAAATACAAATGGATTGAGAGAGGTTTTAAATTTGGGTTTGGCACAAAACCACTTGAAGAACATGTGTGCAGGGGCAAGAGGCAGTTACATTATTCACCTCTATGTGGCACATACTCAACTTCTGTCAATATGCTGTTTCAAGAGAAAACTTCCTAAGTTCAGACAAAACATAGAATTTAGATATCCAAATTCTGTAATGCATAGATGAACCTGTTTGGTTATTAACTTGGAACATATGTGCTAATCTATCCCCCAGGTAAGAGTCAAATTGTCCTTCTCTCTTCATCACGTATGTGTCACAAGAAGCTGTATTTTTCCAACTTTTAATTAAAAGAACATGAAATTAAAGGGATGATGATTATATACATTCCTCCAACTGGGTGAATAAACAACCCCACATGCTTTACCAATTATATTAACCCATAAAACCAAACCTCAAATTTTGATACCCTATGCATACATAGCCCATCATTAACTTTGAAATTACAGAGCCTACATACAGTAGAACATTATGTGGATCATACATCTGATATATGCCTAATACATCTATATAACTTACTAACTCTATCACAGGTATGATTACCCATTTCTTTCTGAAAGACTCAATTTCCTGCCCTTGCCCATCCTGCATAAAGGCACACAGTCCTGTCTCTGACAGCCATATAAGAACTATGTGCACAGTTTTAATAAAACTCAGCTTCTATTGCTACAGGTAGCCTTAATTTTCTCTCTTTCTAATTGACTTTAACAAACACGTGAGCCTTTTGGAGGAAATGTCTTTACCAGCCCCCCGGAGGACACAGCCCTGTCCAATTAATGAAGCTGCAAGAATAAGGTTGCTCATCTACTTCCTGGGAATTCAGACCAAGCAGTTAATCTGCACCATTTTTCAATCTTTGTTGTTATTCTTTTACTCGTTTCTAGTTCTAGGCATTATCATCCCAAAACACAACAGCAGAAAGCAAGTTTCACTGGACTATGAACAGCACTGGAAGAAGAGACTAAGCCCTCAATCCTTATGCCAGCAGAGCAAACATGCAATTAAAACCCGATTTTGTTTAAGAACCACCTGGTCAATGCAAGATAGAGCAAAACAATCACATAGGACAATACAGTATACTGTACTTTTAATAGTTTTTCTCTGAATACTAATTCATTTTTTTCGCACTTTGACCTGCGGCGGCCCTGAATAATAGCATCTGAGTCCCAAGGGATGCCCAGGGATGAGTTGGATTTCTGATACACAAGCTTTTTCAGAGAGGAGGGCAGCAGTTTATCAATGCAGTGCAGAGGGCACCAGGGAATCCAGCTCTCTTCTGTGACACTGAGCCACATGGCATTCAAAAGTAGCAGTATCAGGAGCTCCAGAAAACAACTTGGCTTGCAGTACTGTCTTTTTCCCACTGCTCCAGCTAGCTGTATGCACATTAGATTTTCCCACTGATTTTACCACCTGAAGCAGTATACACTTCCCACCAGCTTCTATTCAAATCTTATCTTCTCTCAAAATAAGAAAAAAAGGCGTTGCTACTGTCACCGGTTTACTATTCAATGTACAAACTGTTCAAAATTGTTACTTCAGCAGCTACAGAAATACAGGTTATAGAAGTGCTCACTTAAAGCACCTGACGATCCTGCAACATCCTGGAAACCCGTGTCATGGATGCAAAGCACCTCCTGCTGCCAGCGACTGCCTGCTGAGGCTGGTAAGAGCCTTGCTGGATTTCCATGAGAGCAGGATCAGCCCCACTGTCAGGCAGTCGCCACCTCTCAAGTTCACGCTGCCCTGGAAGTCAGATTTCTAACAAAGCACCCAGATTAAAGTCTGGCTGTAAAAGGCAACAACAAATGCATTTGCATACTGCCTCAGACGGTGCGCTTTGGGCAATTATTTAAGGTTTCTGCCCGTCTGTAAGAAATGAGGACAGAAATGGTACTCCTGACTCTTCCCACCAAATAAAATGCCAAGGTAGAGGGCTTTACAATCCTGTACCTGAAACCAAATGGCTCTATTTTTTTTGCCTTTTAGTAATATTATTTTTTCAAACAAACAAATAAGTTCTTTTTCTGCTTAAACCACATGTATTTATAGTCAACCCACCTTATTTTTACTAAGGATATCACTCAAGGAAATAAATGCTGATGATGTTTAGATAGGACACTATTTCCCATAAAAACCATAAATTATATCTGGCTTGCAAAGACTAGGGTAATTGAAGCAGTGCTGATTTAAAGCGGTTGAGGACCTGCCCCAGTGTTTTCACTACAAACAGATGACAGGATTCTTCTGTTGTTCTGCACTACAAGTCAGTGTTACAACCCCCCGGGGAGACACTAATTGAATCCTGCTAGTCAGCAGGCCATTAGTTGGCTCTGATGAAGACAACATGAATTTGTGTGTG
This sequence comes from Ibycter americanus, assembly GCA_035590275.1. Taxonomy (NCBI): domain Eukaryota; kingdom Metazoa; phylum Chordata; class Aves; order Falconiformes; family Falconidae; genus Ibycter; species Ibycter americanus. Next base: position 50,187,864 of record JAVJGI010000001.1, on the reverse strand, counting down.
TCCTTCTAAGGAAAGCAACAGAAGCAATTGTGGGTCACTCTACTGAAGTTTTAGATAGCAGCAATTAGAAACAGTGAAATAGCTTTTAATCCAACTATTTAGCTATACAGAATGTTAGGGAATGTCTCTGATTATTTTTTTTTTTAATATGAAATACTACTGTATCAGGAACTTGATTTTTAAAAGCTTTAGCTTGTCTTCAGTACACATGACATTTGTAGCATGTTTTAGTGAGTATTTTCACTGTATTGCAATTCAGCTCACCTGAATTGTTAGATACTTAAGAATAAATAGTTTAGTCATACAGAAAATTATTCTGAATTTCCAGGGAGATGAGACAAATTGTACCACCAAGCTCCAAACTATCAGCTGAAGGACTGACTAAATACAGTGGGTGGTTAGGATATCCAACGGCCTGACTGAAACCTGTGTTAGGTACCAAGCTGCTAAGTACAGTAACACACAGGTAAATAATTTATGCCTGCACACTAAATCCTAATGGTGTGGCTGAGGATACAAGCACTTCTAGCAGGAAAACAGAATCAACCAGTTTTTCTTTTTCTCTTAAATGAAGCACCTCACTTTATAGAAGGCACTAGCACTAAGAAGAAAGGTACCAAGAATTAGCTGTTTAGCTGCGCTGATCTGCAGAAAAGCTGTAATACTGACAGGCTTCAGCAGCCCAAGAGCACGTGCAGCCAGCAGTTAACTCATGAGATCCACAATTGCCTAATTAAATCATTTTTTCCTCCTGGTAAAATAATAATTAAAATAATTTAGGCTTTTTTAATATCTTTACTCTTCATGTTTGCTTAAAGTATCCAAAAGGAAAAAAAATCCTATTAAATACAGCAAAACTTGAACACACAGAATTTAATATAATAAAGGCTTGTCAGTTTCAGAGTCTTCCCCTTAACATTGCTGCTTAATTATTCCTGTAACTGATATATTAAATAGAGAACCTGCCATGAACCACAGCTGTACTGGTATTTGAAGTCCTGCTTCTGCACCATCACAGCAGGACATCTGAGCTCGGCAGCCCTATGAGCTGGGCAGACTGGGCTGGCAGATGGCCACAGCGATGTGGACATGCTGGTTTTGTACTGCACAGTCACCTGAATGAGGCACTAACACATATAGCATCTACAGCGTGATGCGTCAGTGCCCTGTTGTGTTTTGCCTTTGAACATGGGATTACTTTCGTACTGCTAAAGGCTCAAGTTTAGCCAGAAAAATTATTACAGTATTTCCATTTGCTCCAAACTGCTGTAACAGTGCATTTTCTGAAGGTCTGGTGGACTTAAAGTTTCCTCCTGAAGTTTTCAACAGATTTGTTTGTGCTCCTTCCACAGAAGAGGATTAAGACGCAGGTCAAACAGACATCAATTGCTTGTACTGCAGAGTCTGCAAACATCCCCACCATCACTGCAACATCGCACACACCCATGTGGGAAACAATCCCACTGAACTACAGTGGGCTGTAGCAGGGGAAAATTTCATGTGCTGTGTCACTTGTTGCCTCCATGTTGTGAGAGCTCCTTGGCAAAACCCAACAAATCCATAAATATTTGTGAGTCCAGGACCTTTCTGTCCTATTTTAAATGACTATCAGAGTTTCTGGGAAGCAGCACTTTAAAACTTCAGTTTAAATCTATTAACAAGGTATCCAGTCAGCTTGCCAAAGACCCATCAGCTGGCATTGGGATGCTTTGTTAACTTCAGTCAACAAAACACAAAAGAGCAGACACCAGAGAAATAAAGCAACATTTGGGGCAAAAGCTCTGACAGCAGAGGCAGTGGCAGTTTCTCAAGTACTTTGAAAACGTCACACACAAGATACCATAAAACGGAGAAAGCATTTGAGGGGAAAAAAACAAAACAAACAGAGACACACAGAATTTCCTTGGTTTTTTTTTTTTTTTTTTTTTTTTTTTAATTCTGCTGCTTTTTAGGGAGTGGATAATAGAGGACAGAACTATTTTTTTTTCCATTTATAGGCTATAAGTCTGAATACGTGGCAATGGTCTTTCAAAACCTAGTTTTTAAATGAAACACAACTTCATGTAGAAAACATACCTGCAGACAGCACACACAAAACAGTCTGGATGATAGGTTTTGCCCAGCGCTGAGACCACTTCTCCCTCAATGAATTCATCACAACTGAAGCACCGTGTGCCATAGAGTCTCTGGTAGTCCAAAGTACAGATGTAGTCTCCCTGTCTCACAAAAAATCCTCCTTGAGCCAGGTCACATCCACAAGCTGCAGGAAGAGAAAAGGCAGACTCAGAAGGCTGGAAAAGCAAAGCTCACTCTCTAAGACAATGCTGATTTTTCACCTATGATCAGTATGGTTCCTAGTGGAGTATTTAAGCACTTCAATAAATGAGCTTATGATCACAGATCAGTTGTGTATCTGAAAAACACTACTTTTACAGTAAATTACATCAGTGATGTATTTTATACACTAATAATTTGGATTTATTCCATGTAAAAATATTAACCTCAGTGCAGAGGCTGCTAGCACAGAGTTAACATCTTTAGGATTTGAGTTCAGGGCTATCACGCACAACATCCATCATATTTACTAGGTTAAACGAAATGCATAAAGGATATAAACCTTCAAAATCTAAAGCACCAATGTTACTAAGAAACATCTCTGACATTAAAACTATCTGATACTTCTGGACACAAAAGTGGTTAAAATACTGCTCCCTCTAAACATGTGGTCCAAGGCACATGGCAACTGCTGTAAACTTCCACAAGTTTACAAGATTGTTTTTTTAAATCAGATCTTACATTTACCTGATAAATGTCACTCACCAAGCATGAATTGGAGGGATGTCCAGAACCACTTGCTCCTATGAAAAGTAGAGTTTTAATCCTATCTGTCAATTTGTATATTTTAAGCTAAATCTGTAGGAAAGGGTTAAAATTGATTAACCACAGGCTTGTGAGATTTTTCAGGGGCTTTCTCCACTGCAGTAGGGATGAAGCTAGGCTGGCATTTTGAGAACATGTAAGATGGGAAAGGAGAGATACAACAGTATGTATGGCTGAAGTCATACAGGAGTAGACAGAGATGTAGAAGACAATCCTCACCCACGTTGACCAGGATCTTTGAAAACAGACTTGAATTGATTTATAAGAACTAGAATTCAAAATGGTGATTCTGCTGCCGTGCTGACTACTACTTTAAGTCATAGCATCACACTTGTTATTATGTAGTTCTCCTCCTGGGGTTGTGCAGGTAGGGAAGCACTTCCAGCAGCAAATGGTGCTTCCAGTCAAACACCACCGAACAGACGACCGCGGCAGTGTCACTACTCGCATGCAGCATGCAGAAGAGTGGGAATTTTGCTTATCAGATTTGGGTTGTATGTATAAAACACTGCAGAGCTGCACAGTGCCTTGGTCTAAAAATAGCAGAGGTACCTAAGTGTTTAAAGTTCAGCACTAAGATTTTTGCTTAGGAACCTGGGAGTCCACAGGCACTTTGGGTTTTGAACATAAAGCCTCCCAACTCACACCAAAGCCTGTCTGCAATGCCAGAATCAATCATCTGGCATCTAAACTATGAGAAATTAGTCCAGAAGGCATGCTCAAGGCACAAAATAACACATACTCGCAGCACAGAAACCCCAAGCAAGCACAGGATCCTGAGCATTCATTCAAACACACATCCAAGCACCCACTCTTTTTTAAATCACCTTTCTCAGCAGTTGGAGGCCACAGCACAGGAGGGAGGCCTGGCCTGAAGGTCCTCTTTAAACCCTGAGTGGGCATTTCAATCCTGATCTTTCTCCCTGGAGATGGCCCCAACCACTAAGTGACAAAAAACAGCAATCATGCTGAAACACTATTAGTATATGACCAAGAACTGAAGAACCATGGGATAATCAAACTTTCTTATAAGTAAAAATAATTCCAATCATATTGCATTTGTCACGGACAACAACTATGGATTAGTTGACTTATCTTGCAATATATTGTTCCTGTGCTTTATCTCACAGGTTTAACACGTTCACTTTAACATTTTTCTTCCTCACCCTTGCTCTAATTACTGCTAAGGACATGCTTTTTGAACGGACTTTTAAAAAATCCGGCATGACTCGCTGAATGAGTTTCTTTCAGTCTATATATTTCATGTAGGCATGCACTGGTGTGACAGAAGCACAAAGCAGCTATGGATTTCAGATGATGCTGACCAGCATGCTGAGCTGATACTAATGATGCACTACAGCAGTCCTAAATTGTGTCATACAGTGGTTTAACTTGCAGAGTGGATCGTAAGAGAAAAAAGTTAAAGGACATTACTGGGTTTCTGAAGTGAGCAGGGAGGGGTTATGTCCCTATAGGATATTTCTTTATGACAGCAGTGGCACATCTTACTGCGGTGCAGCTGAACAAAGCCACCAAGAACCACTACAAGTTACAAGGCAGGCATCAACCTATGCATTTTGGTCTCTACTGTCCCAGAGGGACTCGGAGCTGGGCTTCCCTTACAAGAGTGAGACAAGGAGTTGAGAGTGTACCCACAAATTATCTGCCACGGATGTCATGTACTCATGCCACTACTCACCTGCTAACATGAGTGGTAAGCACAAGCAAACCTATGTTTTTACTGCTGACATGGGTCCTTAAGGGAGGCCAGGCAGGCCCTGTCTCACTGCTGCTAACAGGGCCTCAAGCGTGAGGTTTGGCAGCAGCCCTGCCACCGGCGTTTGGTGACACTCCTTCTCACCTTGAAGGCACCTGCCTTTCTGCTGTCACCCAGGTTACAACTGCTATGCCTTGTTGTGCATCACTCCACAGCAGTTTGCACTAATGCACTTAATCCTGGCTTCTCAGGAAACCCTGCAGTGAAGCTGTTCACCCAAAGAGAGACAGAAATATAAGATATTTTGACTGCAAAATAAAAGCTAAGCTCGGCATCCTCTAACCAGGCCCCCTTCTGCATTGTCATCACTTCAGCGTCCCTGTATGTGAAGAGTGGCTGAACTCCGTAAGGAGGAACACAGATTGCTCCATGTTCATTTGAACAGCAGAATGAAGACTGAGAATTGTTTTCTACCTAAATTGTTCTAATACCTACTACCGTACTTTCAAATTAATATTAACAGCCTGACAGTTATAATATACACAGCGCAAGTGAACTCCATGCCAAAGTAATGGGTTCTTGTAGCAGTTTTCGCTGCACACCACACTAGTGACGTTCATACAAGAAATGCAAGAAATTAAGTGAACTGTGAGAAGGAAAAACAACTTCTCAGCATACCTGCTCCACAATAGAGTAAATTATTTCATTCTTGCGAAGAGCTATTTCAAGATACATTACTTTCTAGATAACCAGTGCTGTAAATCTCACCTACCTGTAGCTCTAAAGCAATAGTTAGGATTGAAAAAAATTAACAGGATAAGATTGTAACTAGGCAATTGGCCAAGAGGGAGATGACAGTGGTTTGTGAAGAAGTGGGAAGCACAGCATCAAGGAAGACTATTAGTACAGCTGGTCAATGACTAAGGGAAACACCAACAGGAATAACGTTCTTGCTAAAACAGAGCAGACCCACGGCAATGAAGTGCGCTAGTGACCCAAAGTCCACAGGCACTATCTGTGCAGAGGGGCATCTGGATACCTTAAGACATAGAGAAGGGATTTCCTTTAAATGCACAAGATGAAACACCTTCCATTCAAACAAGAGCAACAAAAAAACTCCCTTCTGAGTGGCAAAAGAAAAGACAGGCTTGCAAATATTAGCAATCACAGAACAACTACAAGTCATTAATGTTTTTAAGTACTAAGAAAGGATGCACTGGGCCAAGGAGGTCCCACAGAGCTAGCTAGTACTAAAGATAGTAAACCTTGTGAGCTGAGTCCTCATCTAGCGCACAGGGTATAACTTGATCAGTTACTTCCACAAGAAACTGATTCACAGCACAGCGGGGCTATCAGGATAACCTACAGAATGAAAGCCTGTTTTAAGAGACAAGCAGAACTTGGCTTGTCTAGCCTAAAAAAAACCAAAAAACCAACCCAAAACCACCCAGCCTTAGGAAACAACTGGTATCTCAACATACATCTGAGGTTTAAACAGAGAGAGTTAAAGAAAAGGTGAGGAGTTCTTTAAATATAATGAGAATGTTGTCGCAAGAACAAGTGAGGAAACTCTGGCCATGAATAAATGGAGGTTGCAAATTAACAGAAATGTTTCTACCCATCACAGGAAAGAGGCTGTGGAACAGTATCTCAGTAAGAATGAAAAAAGATGGAAAAAAAGGCCTCAAGATCTCTATATCTTTGGAATGAAGTCAGAGCAATATTAAAAAGGGATTGAGATGAGGTTAAAATATTAGCCTAAAGAGACTCTCTTTTAAAGGCTAATGAGAGAGAGAACCTAGAACCATAAAAAGGATCAAATGTAAGACAACTTTGGATGAAATTCAGAAAAAAGTATATTCATTTTTAAATTTCTTAGGGTTTGGATACCTTAAACCAAATACCATCCATAAAATATAAATATCAACATTCAAAAAAACAGTTCTTCTGGTTAATGCTTCTGATTAATTAAGCAGATGCATCTGTCATCCTCCACAAAATCAGTGCTTAGCAATCATTACAATACAACAAATGCCTGAACAGTTTTATTCAGCGGTTCCCTGATACCGCAAGGAATTTCAAGTCCTTGAATTCTCTGGTTACAGCACAAAATGCAGGGGAAACAAGGAAAGAAGCTCCTTCTTTTTTCACTGCTAGTGCTACTTTCTGTGTGATACAGGAGTAGAAATACACTGATATATAGATAGATCATAGTATAAATTTATTTGGAAGCAGCTAGATTTGTAACAAATTGAACTGAGACTAGTGGCTGCCATGGTGCTGCTTCTTCAGAGATTTGATAACCTCTTCCACTCAGCAAGGCTATTACATCTCCTGATGCACATCAGTATGACTACTGATTCAGTTTAGCGCAAAAATATTTTTATGGCACAGGAATATAATTTTCTTGAATATTCTTTTACAAAGCCAGTACCTTCTATGTTGCTAAAAACATAACTTGTGAAGGTTTTAGCTGAAGTGATCTAACAGAAGAATATTTTTTTCTATTAAAGGTTTTAAATAAAAACAGGCTTTTCATGCAAAAACGTTAGCTACATTGTAAAATATTTCTTCAGAGAAAAAAGCTGGGATGAAAAGATTTCAGACAGGCATAGCCATCACACGAGTTGTTACCTGTATCAGTGGTATCTATTTTGACACAGGTTTTCAGTGTTTTAGCATTCCAAGAGGTTTCAAAAATCATTTGTATCAAACCTTGATGCCACATCTGGCCCCCTAATCTCAATTCTCATCAACAGTCATAAATTCTTCTGGAGTTCCCTCCAAACCGATCAGTTATAAGCAAAGCTCCTAAGAAAGAGAGTCCATTATGCAATTTTTGGCACAGAAAACTGGGCAGGGTAGGCTTTGGGCCCTTTCTTTCTATCTTGTTTTGGCACATGCTCATAACAGAGACCATGTATGTGACAGTTCACAGAGGTGCCAGCCTCTGCCAAGCCTTTATATTTATTCATGAATGAAGAAAAACCTAGCTCATAAGTGAATCTGGAGCACAGGAGGGAGTCTTTGTGATTATACCCTCCCTCTTACCCACTGACTCTGCAGAATGGGGCTTTTCCACAAGCCAAATACTCCTCCTCTGCTCTTCACACATCATTCCACCACCAGCTATGCTCCACCACCCACAACTCGAGTCGGGAACCCTCGCATGATCCCGCACTCTTTGAACCATCTGATATGATTTAACTGAACATCCAGCTCACCAGAGGAGAACAGAGGGATTCCAGTTAAATACTATCTTGGATATTAAAACAGTCCCAACTTAAAGCTGAGAAGAGTAGCTCTGAAAACAGACCCACTAGCCATCCTTTGGTGAGATGCTGTGCCCCTTGCCTGCTACTTAGGTGGACAGAGACACTGCCCAGCTGAGATGATCCTGCACACCTGCAGAGACAAGTGACCAGGGAAAGGAAAGCTGGAGGAAGACCAGGCAACATGTTTGAAGGCAACTACCAGATCTTACTCTTCCAGCATAGGAAATCATCATTATGCCACAGATCCACTCCTACCCAACACTTGTCATCCAAAACAAGTATCTGAAGGTAGGGTTATTAAAAGCTAGAAACAGTTTCCAACCATTACTGATGTTCACCTTAGTGAAACAAGAAAAGCACTGCAAACATAGCACTTATGATAATGAAGGGACGAACACTATGTAACTCAGCTGCTTGTCTTGGTATTGAATACCAAGGCAATGCCCTACCCTAAACAGTTAGAGGCTTTAAAGGTAATTTTTAAGGAGTGAACAAATCAGTGTTTTTCTCCTCTTATGCTATTTCACAGCAAGCCAGTACCTGGACTTACTATGGGATGTGAGATGGAAGATTATCCACACCTTTTCTGAGGAGAGTACCTCAGGACGGCTTCTCTGACAACTCAGCAATTCCCCTCATCAGGATGGTTTGCCTGACACCAAACTACTTCATATATGTCTTAGGGATACCTCTATTTGCTTAGAAACAGGCTACTTTTTCCCCAGCCCTGTGCCTGTAACAGCACCTGGAGCACTGCGTGATTTCACAGTCAATCTAACTCCATAATTCTTTGGTGCCTACAGCCTACAAAAATGCGACCACCTGATGAATGTGAATATACGTTAAGTCTATGGGACCTGACGAGATGCTTCCCAGAGCCATGAGGGAACTGGTTGATGTAGTTGCCTCTACCATGATACTTGAAAAGTCATGGCAGTCAGGTGAAGTCCCTGGTGACTGGAAAAAGGGAAACATTGCACCCATTTTTAAAAGGGTAGAAAGGAGGAACCTGGGAACTACCACCCTGTCAGTTTCACCTCTGTGCCTGGGAAGATGATGTAACAGATCCTCCTAGAAGCTATGCTAAGGCACATGGAGGACAGGGAGGTGATTTGAGTCAGCCAGCATGACTTCACTAAGGGCAAGTCCTGTCTCACCAACCTAGTAGCCTTCTTTGATAGAATGACTACATCAGTGGACAAGGGAAGAGCTGCAGATCTTGTCTATCTGGACTTCTGTAAGGCCTTTGGCATGGTCCCCCAGAACATCCTTCTCTCTAAACTGAAGAGCTATGGATTTGATGGGTGGACTGTTTGGTGGATGAGGAATTGATTGGATGGTCACATCCAGAGGGTAGTGAGGTAGGCTCAATGTCCAAATGGAGATCAATAAGAAGTGGTGTCCCTGAGGGGTCCGTACTGGGACCAGTACTGTTCAGTATCTCATCAACAACATAGACAGTGGGATTGAGTGCACCCTCAGCAAGTCTGCCAATGACACCAAGCTATGTAGTGTGACCAACACACTGGGGGCTGCCATCCAGAGGGACCTGGACAAGCTCGAGAAGCAGGCCCATGTGAACCTCATGAGGTTCAATGATGCCAAGTGCAAGGTCCTGGTCCTGCACCTGCACTGGGGCAATCCCTGGTATCAATACAGGCTGAGGGATGAAGGAATTGTGAGCAGCCCCTTGTGGGTACTGATGGATGAAAAGCAGGACACGAACTGGCAACATGCACTCACAGCCCAGAAGGACAACCATATCCTAGACTGCACCAAAAGAAGCGTGGCCAGCAGGTCAAGGGAGGTGAATCTGCCTTTCTGCTCCACTCTCATGAGACCCCACCTGGAGTGCTGCATCCAGCCCTGGAGCCCACAGCACAGGAAGGACATGGACCTGTTGGAGCAAGACCAGAGGGCCACCAAGACGATCAGAGGGCTGAAACACCTCTCCAATGAAGAAAGGCTGAGAGAGTTGAGATTGTTCAGCCTGGAGAAGAGAAGGCTCCTGGGAGACCTTATCGCAGCTTTTCAGTACTTCAAGGGGGCTTATAGGAAAGACAGGGACAAACTTTTTAGTAGGGTCTGTTGCGACAGGACTAGGGGTAATTGTTTTAAACCAAAAGAGGGTAGATTTAGATGAGATATAAGGAAATTTTTATGATGAGGGTGATGAAACACTGGAACAGGTTGCCCAGAGAGATGGGTGGTAGATGCCCCATTCCTGGGAACATTGAAGGTCAGGCTGGACAGGGCTCTGAGCAACCTGATCTAGCTGAAGATGTCCCTGCTCACTGCAGGGGGCTTGGACTAGACAACCTTTAAAGATCCCTTCCAACCCCAACTATTCTATGATTCTATGAAAATAAACAGCAGCAACAGCAAATAATCAATGCACTTTAAGCATGTTGCTATCCCACTATTGTATGTCATCAGTATTCCATTTGCACTCTACGAATATAAAATGCATCTCGCTTTTTCTTGCTAGCAAATGAGCTTACTGAAGTAGACTAATTTTTTGGCTGCCTACTAGGCCTGAAAATCAGCTGTGTCCTGAGAGGCTCGGAAGATGTTATGTTTGCTGTGCTGCTGTACACTACAGTGGGCTGTAACAGTAAAATGCACTGGTCTTTTTGTCATCCAAACACTGCTGTTTTGCTTTCAGCCTGCCAGACAATCAAGCAGTTTGCTTACATGCGATTGCATGTATGAAGCCTATTTTTTTTCTCCCATTTGTTGCCTTATGCAAGCAACCAGGCATGAATCCAACGCAGGAGAGAGAGGCAGAGACCCTGAATATAAAAGAAGGAACAAAGATCCATTCATAATGTTGTTACAGAGAAATAAAGAAAAAGATTTCTGCTTGCTCAGAGCTAAATATAAGTTTTCTTCCTCAGCACTGTGACTATGTCCATTTCTAGTATTTTCCTCCATCCCTGAGGTGAATGTTGGTGGCTCACTAAGATCCCTAGACACATAGCATGCTGCTGACATAATTCTCTTTTGGCAGCTAAATTGCATGTCTTCATATGCCATTGATGCAGTCTGGGACCCCATTCTCCAAAAGCCTATGACTATATCTGGAGCATTTCTCCTGGCCACTATGCCTAAGCCTGTAAGAAGCAATAGCAACCATCTGGCAAGCTTCCACTGCTACAGCTTTGACTTCAAACTGAACTGCAATTAATTTGAAGCAGTCTAAGCCCATTTCCAGAAGATAACTGCGACTGTGATACTATTTCTGTTGCATGGTCTGGTGCAGACGTGTCCAGGTAAGCTTTTCATGAAGGTTTTGGGGAAGTCTTCCCCAGCTGGAAGTTTGCTGGCCATGCAAAGTCCATACACTTCCAACACGTATGGGAATATCATTTCACTCACCCTCTTAGCCAATTCACAACTGAAACTTCTGTCTATAGGTAAGGCAGCAGCAAGACAGAAGGAACCTTGCAATAGTATACAATCCATATAATCCAATCACTCTTCCTAGGCAGGAGCAACCATATCTAAGTTTTTCCAAGCAGATGTCTGTGAAATCAAGAATACTCAAGCCTATCAGTCACCAGCAGCGTTTTAGCTGTAATATCTGAAATACCAGCTATAACCTCGAGGACTGGAATCTCACCTCATTTTGTTATAGTCCAGGGCAAGCAAAAGCAGTATGCAGTACCAGAAAAGTCTGGGGCAGACCTGCTGGCCCCTTCCCCAGCTCACACCCAGGAACCGCAGGAAGGCAGACAGGCCTACCAGAGGAAAACCAGCAACTTTCCAGAGTGGAAAAGATACAGAGAACTGTGGGAATGTATCATATACATCCTACAACACTTCACCATGCACGTGTAGCATTGATAAATCTATAAAGGATACAGGGTACAGCACATGTACACAAACTCTCAGGCTAGACTGGCCACGATACCCATAAATTAATTCTGTGGAGTACAGACTTCAGTGCAGGAAAACCCTTAGGGACTCAGAATGCTCTTATGAGACTCACAAAACATCAACAACTCAGGTGTACTAATTAAAATAAAGGAGAGTTTGGGGAGTTTCCTGTGCACTATGTAACTTGACTCCTCTAAGTAATGGGAACTACACATCTAGTAATTTCTGCATTAGAAAGTGCATTTCCATTTTCCATTTCCCTTCTGGAAAACTGCACTTCCCAGTAGGTTAAAGACAGTGTTACTGCCCTATAAAAACTCTCCTATAGCATTAAGGGTAAGAGAGATTCATCACAGCACTATGTACGTGCCTGTTCCATGTTACCAAAAGAACCCTCAGAAACACTGGAAAAGTCATCTCCTTTATATTGATTTATTATTTTAAGGAATCAATCTGGTTATTTAAAATTTATAAGCATGCTAAAAAGATTTAAGAAACAGAGTAATGTGCTTTAATTCATTTTCAACCTAATAGCATCTTCAGTGATTATCATAGAATACAGATTTCATTTGTCAGACTAATTAAAAGAGTTTGCCTTTTTTGCCTTTTTTTTTTTTTAACATGTAAAGCAACAACATTAAATATTTTCTGATTCTTCATAATGGTGCTTTGGGTGCCAGTTACAGGTTTGCAAATTAAGCGTGCTTGCTCTGACTATGCACAGATATGGCAGATGGTGTCATGTTAATGAGTCTCAGAAAGCAGGAGGTGGAATAACACCACTGGGGCAATGATGAATTTTATGCAACAACTCCTTCTGGGTCTCCATGCAGGCTTCACATCACCTTAGTGCACTGAAACACCCAGTAACTACTCCAGCAGGACAGCTGTATCCCTCCTGTGCCCCCATGTGAAAGACCACAATATGGACAGAGAGCCCCCCTGCATAAAGGCATCCTTGCACTGATATTTTTTGTGTGGGGAAAAGCGTTACCCTAAAAGAATTACAGGTTCTTCATGGGTGTGACATTCTCTAATGTGGGCTTAAATTATGTACGCTCAAACCTTTATATGAACAGTATCTTTACTGCCTGCAAAGATTGTTACCATCCAAAACTTTATTTAATGAACATCAGGCACAATTTTTAAATGCATTTAGTTTTGCCTCGGTTCCACTTTGATTTCAACCACTGTGAGTTTTAGTACTCTCCAGCTGTTTGGTGTCTTTGTCTAAATCTACCTCAGCATTCCCAGCACAGCTAAGCACCTCTCTCTTCCCAGCTAGGAACCAGCCCCCTGCAACGCAAACATCTTCTGCACTTGGCTGTATCTGCCGTTTGGATCATTCCTCAGAATTTTCAGCAATTGCTTCTTTGAAAACCCTATCCAGGTTTTTAATGAGCACTTAATTTTCTAGTATAACCTCTCAGTCTTGGGACTAGAAAGATGTAAATATGGAGGCAACCAAGGCCACAAAAAGACTAAAGAAAAATATAATTAGTAAGAAAATAAAGCAAGGGTATCATGTAATATCCTTGGTATAAACACAACAGTAAGCATGTATAGCTTTACTATGTCCTAAAAATCTAAACCCCAGAACCTTTGTGCTTTAAATGAAATAAATCAAGTTGGAAAACAAAAATAACCGAAGCTTGGCTTCCTGTGGTGGACAGTTAGCGAAACTTTATTGAAAGGAATTATTAGGAACATATCCCTTTGCCAGTACTCGTAACCGTGATTTCTCCCCTGTCCCTTTCACAACACTGTACTAATATTATGTAAATTAATGAAAGATACTCTTAAAAAAATAATTCATTGGACTCTGAATGAAATACATGCCATGAAATAAACCTTTTGCTGAAGTGCTAATGTGGCTGGTATATGACCAAGACAACGAGGAGAATGTTCTTTATGAATACAAAGAAAGGCTGAAACAAGAATGTGATTAAAACAAAAGAAAAATTTGCAATTACTTTGTGATTACGCTAGTTCACTAACTGACCAGAATTATTTTCATGCTTTAATTACTGAGTTGCTTTTAGAAAGTTAGTGATTAATTATTTTTAAAGTTTAAGTTCAAAAATATCAAAACTGCAACACAGAGCAATTAGCTACTGTATTAAACTACTTTTGTGCAGACAAAAGCGATTACTACGATTATTATCATCAACCTCATTATTCCAGTGAAATAAATGATTAAGCTAGCATAGCTTTGGTTAGTCATCCCCAAACCTACCATACTGTCCAAGCTAGACTCTGCGAGCATTGTGTCGGAAGCATAGTTTTCCCTACTATACTGAGTTAACATGATCTGGGATTGCTGCCTCCTGAAGGACTTGAGAAGCGATGGGCATATTGCTGAGAGCGCCTGCTGAACCAGAGCCCCTGGGCTCATCCCCAGTGCCTAAGATACCGCACATGCCATCAACTGCTACTACTTGGCCGAAAGCTGGGACTCAGAAATCTTACTGGTGAGCTTCCCGTAAATGACTCCCATTCTGAAACGCGAAACCCCTTAACTATGTTCAGACGCGAGTCCTTCAGATTACTCAGCGAGCTTTTAACATATTTATATCCTAGCAGATGCATTTGATCTAACAAACAAATCAGTCCTATTACCAAGTTACTTGATGTTTTTAACCTTTTCACCAAATACTGTGTTTTCGCCCTTCCTGTGAATATGGCTTCACAATAATTATATAACTCTGGCTTGTGCTGTATGTTCTACTGAAAAAAAACAGAAGGTATAGAAGTGATATATCCAGCCCAGGGCTTTTTCGCAATTCCCAGGAAACTGCAGTGCCACAGGAATCAGAAACGCTGACCCACAGGAATCAGAAACACTGACTCCAGCTCTAAGCTGGAGATGTGATATGTTCTAACGGGTTAATTAAACAAATAGATGAAAACTCATGGGGAAAAGAATATACTTGAAACTACTAGCCGTGCCGGCATGGACAACTGCATGTGCTGCATCCGTAGCAAGACAGCAATTCAGGGAATTTTGATTAGGGGTAAAACAAGACAGACACATACATAGCAAAGCTGATACAGCACAGTGGTCTTGTTTTTACATCTGTGGCTCTGACTGCAAGCTTACTTCATTTCATCAATACCTAAACCAGTAAAGGACATAGATATGAGTTGCAGTCCTCACATATGAGTAATCTTGCACAAAGAACAGCTTTTTGCAGGATTGCATGGATCTTCCCATTTAACTAGGGTGGAGGCTGAAGGATTTTTGCATGCAAATAAGATTTGCAAATGCACTATAGATTGTCCATTATTTAGTCTGCTACAGTGACTACATAAAACATTGCAAAGTGTACTTCTGATTTCATACCAGCACCTAGAAACATTGGGCTTTGATGCATGCTTCCAGTATTTCCTAAATGCTGTATTTGACATAGGTTACTGCTACTTTAGAAATGCCAGGATGCTATCACGTCACAGAAAAAGAAATACTTGACAAACACTCCTAAAACAAGGTAATTTCTCTCTTTATGAAAGATCAAAGAGGCTACCCAGGATAATACAATCACAGCACTTACATCTCTCCTATCTACAATTCTACATTAGTCTGTGTCTCTGCTGGCTCACTAAATTACGCTGTTGTAATTAAGCTCCAAGTGAGTGTTTGCCTAATACCATACCCTGTATGAGAAGCAGTCCTGACCTGACAGACAGCCTCAGAAGGAACTAGACAACACAGTTTGTTTTACTTTGATAGTGTGTGTCATCAACATTTTATCACCTTTTGTGATTTCCCTTGGTGCTTCCATTAACAGTGGTAAGAAATAGTAAGAGAATTTGCAAACGTGGGAACTGAAGACCTTGAACTCTAATGAATAAAATGTTTACCATATTATTTCAAAGGCATCTATTTCTATTATAAGTACATTTTTATTAAATCCGATTAAAATGGGAGATATTTTAAAGTAAAGATTGAGTAAGAATCTGAAGTGAGGCTAGATGGCATGTTCCCTACAGTCATTTACTAGCAGATTAGATGTGCAACTTAAGAGGAAATAATATATATAAATGGATATGAATAGAAACCTTATTTATAATGCCCACTCACCTCTGTAAGTCCTATTAAATTTTGATACTCAGCAGAGCTAGCAGATGTTACACAGTATTGCTATTAAAATTTTTAGTCTAGATGCGTGTCTCAATCCTGATTAATAAGAATTGTTCAATTTTTAAAACTTTTCTTAGAATTGTTTAGAGCCATTATCTGGAGAATATAAGAAGAACTGGATGGGAATAAGTGACTTTATACTAACTTTCCCTAGTTATGTAATTTAATTTAAATACAAAAGACACCTACATATACACTGCTACCATTCTGAAACTCACAGTCCCCATGGGAATAATCAGACAGCAGTATGGTAATATACAAAACTACCTTTCTACCCTAAAAAAATGAAAACATTAAATGTCTCTGCCCCCCTGAAACCTCACAATTTATCCAACACTACCAAGGAAATGGTTTCACATTGCACACGTATTCAAAAAGGTAAGTGTGACTTCCTTCAGTGTACTATCATCTGTCACTGTTCAAGTCATTCAAACAGACTTCAAATACCTCTAGACATGGTCATTTGCCATTCTTCACGAGCTCATTATCAGTTTGTGGTCTCCACCACTGCGTATCTGTAAATACTGTGAGAAGGAACTTAATCTTCTGCACTTCTACAAATATTTCAGGTTTTCTGATGAAGGCTTTGAGACGATTTAATGCAGAGGCAGTCAACCTAAGCAGGCAGGCAGCTTAGCAGGGCAATGCAGCCAGCCCACACATAGGATTATCTGTCCTTGGACTGTCTTGCTGCACTAGACGCTGGACACACGGCATCTTTCAAGGCACTATCTTTGGCAGATGAGGTGAGAGGGGGAAGATTGCATCGCTGAGTACCATCAAAATCAATGCACCACAGGGAGGAGTCAACTGTAAGGTAAATATATTCCCAGGATCATCACCCTGCCCATGCACAACAGTCCAGCAGCATGACAAGAAAAGGGGTTCAGAAAAGGGGTCATGGCACAAACCTCTCCTCCAAGGCTGAAAGGAGGTAAGTGGTCGACTGACCAGGAGAATTCAGTACCATTTTTTTACTAAATGCTAACACATTAACTGTATTTTCTGATCCATTGATTTGGGCACGTGATTAAAAATGCAAATCACGTTTGCCTAACCTGATTTCTTTTTCCCCTTTATTTTAGTTAGTGAAATGTATGTTCAGTGTTCTGTTCTAAGTCCTTCTCATGTAACAACACGGTAAAACCACATTACAAAGCAACTTATGCTTCTTAAGTAACAAGTAAAACCCAGAAACAAAACAAAAACAGATACCAGAAGGATGCCAGCAAATTGATGGAAACCCTTGAAAAGTGATAGAAAAAATGATGGCATTTAAATAATGAGGGGGGAGAAAAACCCAACCATGTGTGCAAACTTAGCACTTAGCAAAATGATTAGTAAGAAAGAAGTACTCCAAGAGCCCTGACACCGAGAAGCAGTTTAACCACGCATCTCTGACACTATCTCCCATGCCACCTGAGAATCTGATGTGTAGCTGACAGATGCTACCCTGCTCTTCCTTGTTAACATAGCGATTTTTTTCCCTCGTTTTACCAAAGATCTGCTTGAAGTGAACAAACTCCTCCTTATCTCTTACAGACAGGTAGGGGCAATGCAGCTTCTACAGTATATTCATCATCTTCTGCATGGGGGTGGGGGAAAAAAGCCTCTGCACTGCCTAAATTTGGGGGCAGGGAACAGTTTCTGAATTCGCTTGCTGCATTTGCTGGTGGCCTTAAAACCTCTAAAAGGAGAAATGACAACATGGATGTATAATTGTGTCTTGTCATTCCGTAGGAGTTGCCAATGTTTTCTCATAGCAGATCTGTATAAAAGGGGGGTTGGATTTCATCAATGTAATTATATGGAGCACATACCAGTATGTTGCTGAGACTTCATGCAGCAGACAAGACTCCTGAATAACAAATTAGCTGCTCTCTTCCTGAGTTAGGTCTGAAAAACTAATATGATAATAAAATTTGCCGTAAAAACAAGTGGCTTTATAAGAGTTTGAAAGATGCACGTACGGGCTGTGTTCTGCTTTAAATACCATTCTGCTTCTGAATAGATGACTCAAATATTTTTGTTGTTCAGGATAGTGCACTATGCTTGTTTTTCTTGCTGTGTAATTTTGCAAAGAACACAATTATTGAGCTGAACATGGAATCCTGTCTATCAAATTCATTAAAAATTGACTCAGGTATTGAATAATATATACTTAATCCCATGGGATTTATAAAAGTATCAGTGTAGCTGACAGAAAACAACAGTTTTCTTTCTGATAGTTTCCTCCAAACTGGAGGAAATAGTCACATTAACACAGCTGGGACCACAGCCATGCTCATGTTTCTAGGCTGTGCTACAAGCATTAATAAACCACTCTACTCACAGGAACAGCTGTCACAAACACTTACCTTTGCAAACAAAGCACTTAATATGGAAATATTTGTTCTGAACTCTCAAAACCTCTCCTTTGCATGGGTTTCCACAGTTATTGCAGAGAATTGCAGTACTTGATGGCTTCTCCAGTTGGCTATGTACAGCCTGTGGTTGTGAAACTGCAAGGGAAAACAAAAGGTAGAGCATTTTAAAGGCCATCAGATGCATACTCTGTAAGACCTACAAATAATCACAATTAACACCTGGGGCAAAACAATTCAAGCAGATAAAACAGTTTTAACTTCTGGTGTTGGCCAGCACAGGAGAAAAGATCTGCTAAAGGAGCTGAGCCAAGCTTCTCATTTCAGAACTTGAAAAGCTCATGCCTGCAAACATTTCAAACATAAATCAGAATTGCTTATAGAGGAAAGAATCCACGTGATCAACTCTTGAGAATCTCTGCTTGAATTTCAAACAATGCTTTGTTGCATTTTCTCTTCAATAAGTCAAAGACTATAGATAAAAGCTATTGTTTTCATCCAAAATCTTTTATGGGATTTAGTAACTAGTACACTGTGAGTTACTGATCTCTAAAGTTCGAGGTAATTACCTTTTTAACTGATTTTAAGATAGAAATACACTTCTGTAGATGTTTTGAGTTCATACTTCTGAAACAATGACTTCTCTGTAAATACCACGTACATCTGATCATTAAACAAAGGTTGCTGTCATTTTGTTAGAAAACCATGATTTCAAGAGATTAGGTTTATCTAGGTTAGTAAAATATTAAGTGAATTAAAAATTTGCTGCCATCTTGTGATGTAAATTAGAAATTGCATTTATTGGGCAATATAAATTGGCATCCCAATGTGTTATGTGTAACAGGTGAGATATGACCTTGTTCTTGCAATTCTGCTGCAGTACTTGCATCAATTTTTTATTGCAGCGTACTTAGGAGTCTAGACAGCAAACATCAAGGCAGTTAATCATAAAGGAGCTGTACCATAACTCAACAGACTTGGCTTTTTTCCTATGTGAAAAAGAACTAATAACAGGAAAATATATCAAGCATTTTAAGCATTTAATGACATTCTTCTTCTGTGATGTGGCATGCTTATTCTAAGGTCTGATTGCTTATTTCAAAGTGATGGATTTTTAAAAGATCTTAGCTTTAAAATAAACTTATTAATCAACCAGTCAAGATGGAGCAATCTCTCATAGGGCAATACACTAAGTATGAATGGGAATCAGAATTGTTTCCCTTCAGGGATTAGTCGAGGGATAATGCCACTGCTGTGTAACCCTTTTTGTTCATCCACATTCAAAAAAACCATAAAATTGGAAAGTAACTTTGGGCAGTCTGGGTTAAACCCAGACTGGTCAAAATCTTTCGTTACTACTCCCTATTGTAATCGCAGAGCTGTTATTTCAGAAAAAAAGGTTCTGGGAAAAAAAAAAAGGTGGGAGGGGTACCCCACAAAATTGATTTTAATTAAAACAACAACAAAACAACAGTAATGTTACCTTTACCAAGGGTAGGGATGACATAGAGAGGCAGTGATGGTACTGTCACTATGAACACGTGATAACAGATGATACCAAATTCAGTAAGTGAGCATCATCCATCTCTCGTTCTCCAATAACCGACCCTGTTGCTCTTCCTCCTCTATTCTCACCTCATTCTCACTGTGGGCACCTTGTGACAACCTAAAAGGCCTTTCCACATCCACTGACTTTAAGGGGTCAGTATTTCAGTGAGATACAGAGCCTCCCACCCTGTCTTCCAGGGGAGTTTCTGCAATTTTTGCCCAAACCAGCACTTTCTACTCCTGTAAGTAAAGTGGGGGTTTTCCCCAAGCAGTTACACGGGATAAAGCTGCCCATATGCATCCTGCCTTGTCTGCTGAAATTACACATTCTGGGATTGTCAAAAAAGTCCTGCTCAAGGCAATGTGAACTTTGGAGCTATTACTGAAGCTCTGGTTATAATTAAGTACATCTCCAATAAAAACACCACAGCATGACAGGCAATTAGAAGTTTATAGAAAGGCAGATGCCCAAATTTACACAGAGCAAATAGCGCACATGGTTTAACAATATGAGAGTCTGACTTATTCCTCAAAAGGAAACAGAGGAAACTCTGAACTTTGCAATACTTAACTTTTGACATGAGAATTTCTCTTTACTGTAACCCTCCCAAAACAAACTACCCACCCTGAAAAAGAATCAATGCTGTAAGAAACTGAAACAGAGTACTTTCCTGAGTTAATTAGTAGAGTAGCTGCTGAAAGTTTTTAACTCTGGATAAAGAAGCTTTTCCCCCTCCAGAATTATTAACAAGCATCAAATCTGTAGCATTTAATTCACGGAAGACTTGACTTTAAAAGAGCTGACCACACCCAGAACAGTTTGGCCTAAAAAGTTACATTTGAAATACAAAATTCTGATTTGAATGATTAACTGTTTGACATTTTTTCATGCTCAACGCTTCCCATGTCCAAGGCTTTCCGAACAGAGCCATCGGCTCCTGGCCAGTGCGGAGGCACGCAGGTGGCCACCATCTCGTGCCATGGTGTGTTCCATGGGCAGGGCAGTAACCTGGCCGAGCAGTCCCAGTTGCAGCACCGAGCATGTGCTGGAAGGACCCAGAGGCACTGCTGGAGAGCCCCAAGGGCAGCCCCCCACGCCAAACATACCCCATTGCCCTAAAGTGAAAATACTGTCAGATTTCTAGAGAAAACTTCATTTTTCGGTTTGCTTTCTTGCACCTGGGAGTTCAATGCTGCAACTTTTTCTGCAAAGCAGCAGAAAATTGTTGCAAACTGAAAATTGCTGCAAAGCGACAGAAAATAGAAAGTTTTGCTTTCCACAATGCATGTGGTCTCAGTGTCCAGAGCTACAGGGCAGGATGACTTCACACGTTTGCTTCTCTTCAGGTCTCTGGATCGAGGTTTAGAATTCAAAAAAAACCCCCAACAACTCAGCTATAAAATAAATTAAAAAGGAAAAGATGTAGTATTTCTGTTGGAATTCTTCCATTAATCTTGAAGTAACACAAATCATATTTAAAAATATGCGTGGTTGACAGATGAAAAATTTTGCTCTTCTCTCAGTTCAGAACTAAGCTACTCAGTATTTCACAGAAAACCCCAGTGGGAATACAGTGCCTTTGGGCTCATTATAAAACTGTGCTTCTGAAGACAGTTTTAAATACTTATTATTCCTTCATCTAGCACAACAAAATGATGCAATTAATGATATTTGAAGTTCCAAAATTTTAAAACATATTCTGCTTTTTGTTGAAATTGCAACTGCTGACAATTTTGAGAAATCAACTATATTAGTGAACTTAACATTTTAACTTACATTTCAAATCATATTAAGGAAATACGTTTACATGATAATTTTCAGCATTCTGCTTTTACGCCTTTATGTATCAGAATCAGTCTGTGAAGCAGCAGAAGGTACAATCAGCATATTTAATGAGTGAAACAGTGAATTACTGATGGAGTGTAAAGATCTGAGACTACTCATCAGATCATAACTAAAGAGCTCATTAAAAATTACATGCTTACATTATACCCTGATTTGCAGAATTTTATGAAACCAGAAATTTCCTTTTTAACTTTAAATGACTTCTTCCTAAAAGAAATACAAATGAATGCCTGATTCTTCAAATTTCCCTCTCTCCCAGACTGCATTCTGCTCTAGCAGAGGTATCTCCACAATTCTTAAACCCTAAAAAGATCTGACTGCACTTACTTTTTGACAAGGGCAAAAACTGGCAAGAAATGAACCAGCAAACACTTCCCACAGCACATCTTTGGTGTGCAAGACCTGTCTGCTGGGGACATCACTGCCAATAATCTTGCTGAATGTTCAGTGCTCACGTATTTCTGATGTCAAGACTCGGACCTTCTCCAACAGGTTATGCAGTAGGTAATTCTGCAGTTCTGGATAAAGTAGGGCTGCTTGAATTAGCAATGGTTTGTTAAAAAAGTTGTCAAATAAGACGCATTCCTCAGATTTACTTCTATACTGCTTGCTTGAGACACATGTACTTGCGGTAAGTATGGGGAAGAGGGGACAGTGTGGTATCACTTGCTATTAAAGCTGCACTACACACCTTATGGCAACTATAGAGTGATCATAGACTCATAGAAAGGTTTGCGCTGGAAGAAACCTTCAAGATCACATAGTTCCAACCCCCCTGCCATGGGCAGGGACACCTTCCACTAGACCAGGTTGCTCTAAGCCCCATCCAGCCTGGCCTTGAACACTGCCAGGGATGGGGCATCCACAGCTTCTCTGGGCAACCTGTTCCAGTGTCTCACCAGCCTCACAGTAAAGATGTTTTCAGTGTGCTTATAACTTCACCAAACTTCAACTTTTACACAGATGCTATTCACATTTGGTGTTCTTGAGCTTATTTCTTCAGGAAAAATTCCAGACAAACTGTTTAAGCTTTTTCTAAAGATAAAAAAAAAGGGACAGGGTACAATAAATTGTTTTTCAATGTTAAAAAGAAAGCATAACACCTTGGTTTTGGAAATACTTAGAGTAAAGGCTGAAGCCTGACAAAGATGGGCGCTGTGACAGATACATTTGATCCATGAAAATCCACAATATGCGGTCAAAAAACCACTCCCTTTGAATAAGCACAGCTCCTTCAGAATTGCTAGACTAAGTAGGATTTAACAGCAGTGGGGACCAGGATGAGGTGCCAGCGATGAGGATGAGATTTGGCTGAGGCAGGAGTGTTTTGCAAGCAGCACAAGACAAGCTGATGGCAGTGGTAGATGGGAGAACGTTCACAAGTCCCTGGTCATGTTCCACTCCAGAGCGTGGCATGGAAAGTATCACCTTCTTTCCGCTGTGAGCAAACTGCTGAGAGAGATCAAATCCTTGGCAAAAGATCCCATCTAGGACCAGTCCACGTAGAGGACAACAAACCCCTTTGCTTTCAGGCTGACAGCCAAATGAGAGAAATCTTCATGGCAGATTACAGGTCTGATGAAGAAAAATATGGCCAGAAACTGCAGAATTTGACACAGTCCTAATGTTTTTTCTAAATCAGTGCATTTTGTTTTAACTTAGCATAAGAATCCATAGAAGCCATCACGGAGCTTAGAAAGCAAGTACTGAAAAGTTAGGAAGTGCCATGTTTAAGAACATGCATTCAATCTTGGATCAAACCTCAAATACGAAGTTTAATAGACTTTCACCTGCTTTGTTCAATATATGGATACAAGTAAGGCCACATACCCTGTTCACTCCACATTACTTAACCATGTTCTGAAAAACATTTATTAGGTTTACTGCTCTTGGTGATTACAGAAGCCTGAAATGACGAAGGGCCAAATGACAATTTAATAATAGAATCACAGAATCCTAGAATGGTTTGGGTTGGAAAGGACCTTAAAGATCATCTAGTTCTGACCTCCCTTCCATGGGCAGAGACACCTTCCATCAGACCAGGTTGTTCCAAGCCCCATCCAGCCTGGCCGTCTTTGATATTTAGTATGGACATTTTAAAGAGTACTGTGAACTAAACTAAGGTGTAATTTGAATGGAGAGACAATGTTTATATGAATAAATATTTTGTTGCTGAAGAACAAGGTTTCGTAATCCCAACAATTACCTCTCGATGCAAGGAAAATGTTAATTCCTCACCAAGGTTCCTGGATGGATAGTGCAGAACCAGAGCCTAAAGGACACGGTAAAAGGAAAAGGGATTGGGCTCTGTGTGTGTGTGTGACCTCCCCTGCTCTTTTTGTGGGTTGTGTTTTGGTTTTTTTCATCCTCTTCTGGGGGTTGGGTTAAAAAAGTGCAAGCATTTCATTTCAGGCTCATACAAATATAGTATTATTTGCCTTCAACAGCAACCTTCCACCAGCAGAAAAGCTACTTCAATTTTCTTTAGCAACTATCAGCATTACTGGCTCCTCCATAAATTCACCAGGAACGTCCCTTCTTCACGACCCATTACAATCACTTCATGAGATTAAAACATTTTTTTGAGGAAAAGAAAAATATTAGAAAGACATTTATACCTAAAATTATCGATATCAGCTGTTCAGTTCATAAAAAATGTTCGGCTTTTTCAATAAAGGCAAAGGCCGCATTCCAACTCTGAACTAAAAATGCACAGCTCTGACAACTGGTATTACTCTGCATAAATTAGCAGAAAACTATCTCTGTTTTGACACTGAAACCTTTCATCTCTATAGCTAGAGGTGGTTACTGAAAATCAAAATAAATGAATATGAGACCCAAATGCCATTTACTCACTAAGTATTTGAGAAACAGGGCAGAAGTACTGATTGCCGAAATGCTGTGCCAAGCGATTTGGGGAGGGTGTCGTTCACGGCAGCCCAGAGGGGAATTAAATTTGCAGTCTTCTGTGAGCAGGATTAAAGGAGAAGCAGATGAGTGCAGCAGCACCCGGCCGGAATTAAAGATTGAAGTTCAAGTTGTTTTTTTGCCAAACCCTTCTTGTGTCGCCTTAGTCAAAACACTCACGGTTGGATTTAAAAACACCCAGATGGAAGCAAACGAAACAAGCATTTAAGTGCCTCTAAATATCCTGTGAAGCATTATTCATGGGTTTAAGCCCTAAAGCTGGCCCCTGCTCCCTCCCTGACTTGGGTCTGTGTGTAAAATGCAGTGACTAGGAGTTCTTCCAGTGCTGGTGATGGGGTAACAACAACATAACACAGTAATAACTAATACGGTAACACATGCAGTGTTCAGAGAACTACACAGCGTGAGCTATAAATTTACTTTAGATAAGGGGTTTGTTTTGTGGGATTTTTTTTTCCTAAGAACTGATGATGATTCATTATGAAGCCTTGTGGGGGACCTGAGACCTCAATGGTCCTTTCCCCAGAAAGCATGAGAAAAAAAGTGATTTTGAAACTGGAACTCTACAAGCTTTCCCTATCCATCCTTCCAGCTGTGCTTGGGAGCAGGGAAGAGCAATTCCCCAGGCCCAGCCCTGCCCAGCCGTGTACACCAGTGGTCCAGGCACCGGGGCAGGAGGAAGCACAGTGTGCCCAAATGGACGGGCACCAAACCTGCGCAAGGAGCAGACATGTTAGATGTTCTGCAACAGCATGTCAAATAACTAGTGGTAACCTGGTTTACCTTATTTCTCAACTAGCAGCTTGTGTTGAAGGCTGTTTCAAATGTGTTTGCATGCTTACAGTGCCTCTTCATTATAACACAATTCCTTTTCTTCCGTACATCTCACAAAAAAGCAGATCACAAGGATAAAGCGAAAGCTGGAGAAGTTTTGCCTTGAATGTCCATATCACATAGTCTCTCAGGCCCTCCCGCTGGCCGTACAGGGGGCTCGCCTGTCCCCACGCCAGCACACGCGAGCCCGTTCGCATCCCCAGCGGGGCTTTCCTGCACCCAGCGGCTCCAGCCGCTCCCCCAGCAATGTTGCTGCTCTTTCTAATACCTCTACTGTGGCCCCTCCAGCAAAGCACTGCTGCTGCTTCTCTCCTTAGCTCCTATACCATCAGACAGGCAATCCAGCACATCCAATAAATCTTACGTCAATACATCTCTATTTAATTGAATTAATTTGTATAGCCTAAACCCACAAAATAACATGGTTCAAGAATCACATTCCTTTTTGACAAGTTCATCTGCTTCTACTACTTAGAAACGACAGCTTTTACACTGCCTTTCCATTGGCACGAAGGAAAGGATTGCATACCTTTTCCAGCACTTCCTATGGATCATAATCAAAATAGAGACCTATAGCTGATGCAGGACAGCAGGCAGACAGCACAACTGAAGGAACCTCTGCTTTTACTGCTGATTACAAAGTTTATGGGATCAGAGGCAAAGGAGAGGTGTTATCCAGCCGGATATGAATACAACCGTACATAAGAGACGCAACACAGCACAAGTACTCAGCACACAAGAGCTCCAAATCCTGCCGTATGCTCAGTGCAATATTCACATCACATAAACAAGCCCAGCATGAGCTAACCTCCTGCCCCCATTATCATAATGAAATATTTACCAAATCCAAAGGCAGTTAGAAAAATCTCTGCTGAATTTTAAGAACCATTACTGCAGCAACATAAAGGCTATTTTTGTATGGGTTTAGCAAGACTGCAGTGAGAAAGGATATAGGAGCAGCACTACAACATATCTGCATAAAGCAATCGGTAATTTTTTTTATTACAATCTAATATAAAACCTAAAGTCAATTTAAATTAAATAAAGTAAGGACAGTTTTCAAATTGAGCTGTCAGTTAAGTGCCAGTATGATTATAATTTCCAAATTATCATTCATATAATCAAAAGAATACGAAGCATAATTTCAAATAAATGTTTAACCATCCTTCTCCACTCTGCTGCGCTTCCACGTAAACACAGAATAATTACTCTCATAACAGTATCAGTGATTCAGCTACCACAGCTCCAGATGAAAAAACAAGTCATTTCAGGTCAAGGCTCTCCAAAACGTGGAGTCATTGCACTGTACCTGTATCTTCCGGCATTCCTGCATTAACACCCTGCGAGTGGGAAAACGCCAGGAGAAGCACCGCTGCTGGGTGGCCGGCCGGCAGCAAGGAGCTCTGCCGGAGCAGCCGGAGAGCAGGAGCTGCAGCAGCGTGCCGACACAGCAGCCGCTCCGCTCCGGCACCAATGCGCCCAGGGGTCAGATGACTCCTGCAGCACCCACGCACAAGTGGGAGGCGAGCCAACACTTCGCTGCCGTGTAAAAATAGCGTCCTGCAGAAGCCTAAATATTGTCACGTCCATGGGGCAGGCCACCGCTGGCAGGGTGCTGGAGGGACCGGACGCAGGACGTGCCAGCAATGGTTGTCTTTGCATCAGGTGATGCCACCTTCCACAGGCACTGCAGGGTGGTGCTGGGCACCTGGGGGAAAAGGCTAAAAGAAGGTAAAACCTGCAAAACAGCCCAACCACAAACTAAAAATACAGTCTGAGGTAGCTGGGAAACCCTTCTAGCCACCCCCCCCCAGTCCAGGCACAGTCCCTTTCCCCTGGTGCAGGGGGGCACAGCACCGACGTCGGAAGGAGATGCTGTAAGTTCCTCTCTCTCCTGAAGGTGGTCAGTGAGATACCTGGCAGCCAAAAATCTCTCCCCTGATTGACTATATGGAGTTGGACTATGTATCACTAGAATAACAGCAACGTATTGAGCTATTTAAAGCAATACTTGATTGCCAATCATCACGTGAATAGCCCACAAGAATTAAAATCTGTAGTTCTTACTTGCTTTGGACTAAATTTGTATGAAAGTAATAATGTGGCTTGTGCACTGCAAAGGGGACAGAGCTTGGAGAACAAACTGGCTAAACCTGGAGTAAAGTGCTGGGATAGGAACAGGATTACACCTCCCTTTTTCACAATGATCTTTTTTTTTTCTTTTTCCTGCAGGCTTCACAAAATCCAAAACACTCTTCCCCTTCCATCGTTCACCTTCCTTTACCCCACTCATTGCCTACTTGGTTACAGAGCAGCACAGAAACAGCTTTTTCTCCCCTTCAGCAAACAAAAACTAGTCAGGGGTGTAAATGTGAAAACAGGTCTTCGCAGTGTCTGATGCTGCTGAGGGAAGGCTGTGAAAGCAACACAGCCTGTGCAGCACAAAAAGCACAGTAAGTTCACTCTGCTGTGCAGGTTAAAGAATAGTTTGCACTGAATCATTAAAATCTGTTGAACTGATCCAATCTACATGTATGTTGAAGGGTGAGTCTCCATTGACCTCAACAGTCGATGCACAATCATTTCACAGAAAGTTCAATACATTCCAATCTCCATCAAAGAACAAACTACTGTTTAAAACCTGAACTATTGCTTTTTTGCTCTGTTCGGGGAAAAAAAAAGGGGGAAAGGGGGTTCATTTGTGTAGAGTGAAGTGCAATTTTTAGGTGTTGGTGAAGCTCATAGGAATTTTTTTAAGCTCTTACCAGCTCACTGTAGATGAATTGTTATAAACACTATATAAAGAGGGTGGAGGCTGTTCTTTTTTTGAAAAGGCATCAATGCCACAAAAGCATCTATATGCAAACATGATCAAGTTTTAAAGTATTTCATAATGAGAAGCCAGAAACAGCTGATAGTTTGTAGACCTTGCAGAAATGCCCATCACCTAAAGCAGAAATCAAGAAATCCCCTGAGTTTCAGAATGCTTCCCTTTGGTTTATTACTTACAGAAAATGTCTTTACATTTTGTAATGGATACGAAAGAAAACATTTTTTGTCTAATATTGACTATTGGGAACGGAACGAGCATTGCTATAAGGACAGTTGAGGAGCTCTGACTTCAGAAATCTATATAGCGAGTACAGAACTGTCCTGGGCCGTGCCAGACATGGTCCATGACTTCAAACAGCCCCCACCCCGCAAGGCCAGAGACCCAAAGAGCAGATCTGAAGGTCCCAAGTTCTGCACATTGAATCAAAACTATTAATTATTCCATTTTAAAAAATTCTTATATACGTGCTATCTTGCAGCAACTGACTTCTGGCACTAAAACCTCACGGCAGTATTTTGTTTTGTTCAATACTGTTGTGCTGTCTGTGTGAGGCCAGATCTGTCCCTGCACTCTTTTGGATCATCATCAGCCACCCTGTCTGAGCTCTCCAGACATTTGCAGGATTTGGCCTACTTATTTTTTTTTCCCAGCGGCTACTTCAGCTTGGCAGAAACACAGAAAACACTTTGCTAAATAGCAGCTCTCTGAAGGAACGTAAATTAATAGGCAGGAAAAGTAAAAGCGCTTTCACTCCAACACAGCCTTTCCCTCTGCTCACCAGGCTTTCTCCTTTTCAAGGCTAAATGCTATGTAACTCGCATTTTGACATTATATGACCATAATGCAGTCACATAGTGTACTAATTTGTATTTACAAATCTAGGTGTAATCCTTGAGCCTCCCCTGTGGCCTCACTGCTTGGCTACAGCAAGCAGGAATCACACTCGAAGAGCTCAGAGGGGTTTGATGGTGTTCCTGTGAAACTCCAGCACCACGCATGGGCTTCACGAGCACAAAGCACAAGCCCATTGCACTTCATTAGCGTGATGGGCTGACTTGAGGGAGCGTGACAAGAGACGGCAGTGACAGCAGCACAGGCGAGACAGCTCAGACACCCGACTGCCTGCTGACACTCCTGCTGCAAATGATCCAGAAAGCAGTATAGCTTTAACCTGATTTCTCAAATCAACACAAGCCAAGCACCTGTAATGCCCCTGTTCTAAAGGTAATAACAGTACACTACCCTTGCTACAGAAAAGGATGAGGCATTTGGCTCCTCTTGCAACTTCAAGTGAAGTTCTGGAAGCCACAGCAATGCCCTTGCCCATCCTCTGTTTCAAGTTTCCTTTCACCAAGGTTACTTTACCGAGGTTGATGCCTTCGCTGATGTCTTTGCAAACAGCAGCCAGACAGCTTAACAACGAATTTAGGCCACTCTGAAATGGATTAGTTGGCTGCCAACTCTTTACAGCCTATGGTACCATTGGCTGTAAATAGCATTTTTAAAAGATTTCAGATCCATTCGTAATTAACTCGTGTTTTTTTTCCTGTACTCGCTTCCCTCTTCCCAGTAAAAGTTAACATGAATGTCAATAGTAACTGAGGGCACTAGTATATCGCCTAAGCCTGCTCCTGTTCTTGCACGCTCACAGCACTTCAATGGACCCATTTTGAGCTTCTTCCATAGCCTGTCTTTGAAAATGTTTAGAAACAAGTAGTTATTATTTTTAAATATGGAAGAATGTAGATTTTTTTTTCTTTACTGTAAAATATGAAGTACTTTCTAATTAAGAATTTTTTTTATAAATCAGCGCTAAAACAGCTGAAATGCAGGGACTTTGTAATATACTATATGTATGTACCTGCCCGCATACAGCAATTCTTATGCTGCTTGGGATTTGCATAGTGGTTTAAATTTTAAGTTGCCCTGTGTGGAGGCAGGAGTTGGACCTGATGATCCCCATGGGTCCCTTCCAACTCAGAATCTTCTATGATTTCATGAATCTATGTCCCTGGACTTCAAGTCACTCACTAAGTTTCATACTTATGTTAGAATGAGCATATATGACTGTTTAATAGCAAATGGAGACTACAGAGTCTAGTCTTAATACAGGTTAAGAAATTCAATTTTCATTAAAATGTCTATAATTAATGAATTTTACTTTGAAAATGCAGGAAAATACAATAAATCATCATATTTCACAGATTCTTCTCAGTATGCTTTAAGGTATCTTCCCTTCTAAGTTGCAAAAACTGACTGCAGTACTGCTTCACGTTCTTTTTGCCTTACAGTGGTTTTGATCCAGGTTAGCATTTATTTGGATTTTCTATTTAGCATGATATGATACCAAATGAACAAACAAAAATGCAGTAAAATTAAGTATTTCTCTGTAATGATACAGATTTTGGCAATGCTTTATCACTACGACAAAAATAAAATTACGAAGCAGATGTTTCCTTTGAACTATCACCATTTATTAGCTGAACTGATGCATTCCTTAGTGGTCGTGTTCAAAGTTGGCACTATTGCTGAACGGTCCTTGCCCTCAAGCACCTACGATTCAAACAAAGAGGACAAAGCCACGGTAGAAGCAAAAATAAACAGTAAAAGGGTAAAGGTTTAACAAGATAGAGTTGGATAAAGGGTGTCTCTACAACTAAACCCATGTCTTCCAACCTTATGCCCAACCTCTCTTGTGTCGATCCCATTCCTGCTGGGAATGGACTTGCAGAGTCACCCAACCATGCCCTCGCCTCGGTGACTAGTCGCATCCTACCAAAATCTTTCCTGCTCAGAAGCAGCCTGAATTTAAACTTCTTGCTCTAACACCTCCATCTTCAAGTCCATGCGTGACAAAACGTTCCTCATCCCCTGCACAGCAATGAGCTGTATACATGGCCATCTTTAATGGAAACACACACACAAGCAAGTCAGAGAAAAAGAACGATCCGGGGGCTCTTGCAGTGCAAGGCACTGAAGTACAAGACACCAACAATGCTGCAGAGATTTATGAAGCAGGAAAACTTAAAATGTGAAATCAGGCTGAGAATCCACTCCAAGCTCCGCATAACAGAGAGCAGGCAGTTGTGCTTGCTCCAGAGGTAATTGGGTCATGAGTCCTTCTCTGCTCCCTGCTATCTCGTGTGAATAAAGAGCTTCCTTCAGCCCTGAAATTCATGATGACAGCCCTTGTCTGCTGGCCAGCAAGTTGGATGAATGAAACCAGAACTTCTCCCACTCCCAGCTCCTTTCTCCCAGCGGGACCTCTCTGCAGCAGACCTAGGTCCAGACCGAAGGGTGCGTTATTCCCTTTTACTGCCCCCTCCAACTACAACAAAAGCACCATCTAGTATTCTTCAGAAAACTGTATACATGAAATAGCGAACGGAAATCAAATATAGAGCCTTGCAAAGCCTTTAGCAAAGACTTTATAATGGGAAAAAGTGGTATATCAAACCCATAAACAGGGTGCAAGAAAATCCTTGGAGGACTGGAAAAAACCCACACCTGTCTCATAATGAGGTGACGGAGTACCAGCAGACCCAGCAAGCGGTTTGCAAAGTGACACAGGTCAGAGGGTAAAGGGGTACGGTCTGGTTAGCAGTGAAGTGAGAACGAGAGCCACAGCGGTGATACCACAGGTCACACACCTTCAGGAACGAGCCTGCCGCACAGGGAATCTGCTGACCTCATGAAACTGACAGGGATGGCCAGCAACAAATGGGGTAGATGTCAGATAAGAAAAGATCTGCTTAACTAGAGGTCACAGGCTACCATTCACTGCAGAAAAATAGCCATGTAATAAGGATAAGACAAGCAATGAACAAAAGGTATTCGTTTCTAAAAGGTCAGGCACTACAAGGCACTAACTGGAGAAAGGACTTGAGAGTGCAAGAGGGAAACTTAAACTGTCTGCTGAATACCTAGCGGTAAGATGGGAAAGTGAACAGGATAATGGGATGTGTTGTATTAAGGGAAGGCATCCTGGCCGCAATAGAAACAGTACTGTAACAAGAACCACCAAGATAAAAACTGGAGTCTGAGCCCGGCTGTTTATGGGACAGAAATCGAAGAAGCAGAAACGAGGCAATAAATGTCAACTGGTGTGGCCAAAAATTGCCCATAGTAGGCATGAAAGTTAGAAAAGCTCATTTATATCCGTTAATACAGGAGGAATTAAATTACAATATGAATTTGACATTTAGGGGATCGTGAATCGTGCAAGAAAGATGACAGGCATTGCAAAGACGCCAAGATCATTTTTGGGTGTTTCTTCTGGGAGTAAATTAATGCATGGAGCAGGTTTTTAATGAAGAATTTTTCTGTGTGGGCTGATGCTACATGCACAAAAAGAGAGAAAGAGATCACTAAATGTTAATTTATCATTGTTTTACATACAGAATTACCATTTAAATTGTCTGGATTTTTAATCAATGGAAATTTCAAGTGCTTAAACAGAGAATAAACTGGAGTATTAACTAAGTAATTAGATTGACTTACAGGATCTTCATGGTTTTGCTCTCTTCTGAAAAGTTATATGGACATTGCCATAATTCTGCAATCACCAGATACCTATTGTACAAAATTATCAAATGATAATGTGGGTTGGGTGCTATTTAGAAAAAAGATTCAAGCTCTCATGTGTTTTAATTAGAATCCAGAAATTTAACTTTGGAGGTGTCTTATAAAGAAAAAGAAAAAGCAATGAATACATATAAAACCCCGGAAAAAATGGAAGATTTTGAGAGTTAAGAGGCCTGGGACTAGGTCTAAGGAAAGACTCGTGGTGCCTGAAATGCCACACACGCAAGTCCAAAGCCGCAAGGCCGAAAACCCCCTTCTCATGTCTGCTCCTCAGCACGTCTACAGGCAGAGCATGCTGATTTATCACTTCCCATTTCCCAGCTGTCCATGGAGGACTGCAAATAGGTGCCTTTGGCTCTTTAGCCTCCCCCTTCTTTTCCATATGTAGTGGATAGTAAAGTGGCTATATGTGCTAGTTTGAAGCTTACACCCTTTGTGTGAGTGTGGGGTACTGAGTGCTTTCTTCGGTGTCACCCAGCAAACAGGAGAATCTTCCATTAGAAGAGTTACCTTCCTTGTTTTCCAAGAAAACACAAATATAGAGACCTTTCCAGATCCTTGGCACATTTCACAGAATCATAGAATGGCTTGGGTTGGAAGGGACCTTAAAGATCATCTAGTTGCAACCCCCCTGCCATGGGCAGGGACACCTTCCACTAGACCAGGTTGCTCCAAGCCCCATCCAGCCTGGCCTTGGACACTGCCAGGGATGCGGCATTCACATTTTCTCTGGGCAACATGTTCCGGTGCCTCACCACCCTCACAGCAAAGAATTTCTTCCTAATATCTAATCTAAATCTGGCCTCTCTTAGTTTAAAATGATTACCTCTTGTCCTGTTGCTACAGGCCCTACTAAAAAGTCTGTCCCCACCTTTCTTATAAGCCCCCTTTAGGCACCGGAAGGCCACGGTAAGGTCTCCCTGGAGCCTTCCCTTCTCCAGATTGAACAACCCCAACTCCCTCAGCCTGTCTTCATAGGAGAGGTGCTCCAGCCCTCTGATCATCTTGGTGGCCTTCCTCTGGACTCGTTCCAACAGGTTCATGTCCTTTTTATGCTGGGGGCTCTTGCTGGAGGAAACCCAAAGCGACACTTCCCCCCCGAGCCCAGGCTGCTTTGCTGCAAGACCGTGCAGCTCAGCCCACCTCTGATGCCTGGCAGCACCAGGACAGGCCTGCGTGGCCAAATACACCTGCAGAAACCACTCTTTGCAAAAAATAGGCTATAGTCTCCAGATAGGGGCATCTGAAAAAGTGGCAAGGGGCACTTAACCCAAATAGATCCAACAGGGAACCACAGCTGCAAATTCTGTTTGCTCAGGGGCTCGAGCAGCTGTGAGCAGCTTCAGCCTTTGCGCAGACCGCTTTGTTCAGGTTTACAAAGTTGAGGAGAGAAACACTGAAATCAGGTTCAGGATGCAGACTGTGAATCCCAAGTGTAAAGCCCTGGACAAGAAACCTGCCCCAGAGAGCAGAGGGGATTTCAGGCACATCCTCACCACCAGCTCCCTGCATCACAGGCGCACGGGCCCGACTCCCAGCGCTTTAATCCTTGCATTTAGCCCACAGTGACCATGCCAGAAAACATTTTTCTGCCTGCTTTCCAAATCCCATTCTCTATAAAGGGATATAGCTGCAAAGCAGCAGTCAGGTCCAAAGCCTACTTAAATACGCTCATTCTGGTTGATGATCACTGAGGAATTTGTCAACAATGTGCAGTGCTGTTTTGAAAGTAAAAAAGATACAAAAGAAGTTATCATTGGAAATGTGATGCTGTCTTCATTGGAAAGTTATCATTGGAAATGTGACGGTGGCTTCCCCCTGTTCCCAGTGAAGCCCACCAATAAAACTGTTATTGATCTGAGTGGAAGACTTTCAATAGCATTAATTTCTGATCTGAATTCAGGCAAGTTTTGATCTTAGCAATTTATTCATCACTTCCAGAAAGTTCAGCCTTTCTCCTTTTTGCCTAAGGTTACAATTTCTCATCAGTAACACCTGAAATGAAATTATGTCTCTGAGCTCACTTTAATACCATGAAACAAAGCAGAAAGGTAGGTGTTAGGTTTTTTTCTTGGAGTGTGTCTAAATTAATTGATATTCTTTATTGCTCAGTTCCAGCACAAGTAGGTCTGAAACTTTAAGAATTAAAAAAAAAAAAAGTCACGGCACTTTATGACTATTACTGCTCTGCAGCTCCCTGGCTGTCTGATAATCACTTCTAGCACCTCCACTCAAGCCATATTCCTGCCAGTCCCCTCATCTTTAGGGCTATAAAGCTAGAGAGCCACGGACCCTAGATCAGAAACTGCCATTTTGGTGCTATTTCCTCCCCCCAGCTCCATAGCACCAACCGGGCTGCATCCCTGCTCGGCATCACTCTTCACACTGATATCTGTTCCATCTGTGTCATCAAATGGGGGAGGGGAACAAGCACATTCTCTGGCTCGGAAATGAGCAAATGTTTGGAACTGGGGAAAAACAGTTTAGAAGGAATTTCCATGGTTCATTTCTCTTTCCATTCCCTGGTACAAACAGAATAATAATAACAATGCCTGCTTGTTATAGCAACATCAAAAAGCAAAAGCAAGATAAAATAATGTAGAAAACAATAATTCTTTTCGCTAGCCAAGCCACAATGAATCACCCCCAATCATTAACTACATAATGATTTACTAACTTTCCACTAATGCTATATGAAATGGTGTTTCTAAAAGGATTACAAACAATAATTTAAGTACCTTTCCAAAGGTTCTTTCTTTCGTATGTTGTATTCTACAGCATATAAAAAGGTCTTAAATAATTACCCTGAAATACAAAACTAAACTCCTGGGTTTATTTGGCTCTGCTTAATTTGGCATTAAGAAGGGATTAGCTACTGTTTTATTGCAATCAGACTGTTACTGCAAATATACGTAGGTATTGACATTATTGAAATGCTGATGCTAAAGTCACACTACCTTACACAGGTGCAAATTTGTTAACTTTGAAGTTGTCACCATGTGACATACTGTGACATGCACAGTTCTGCGACTAACAGTTCTACTATCAACGGATACATTTTTGAGCTATGTAAACAACATGGCTTTTGACTGAGTTTTGGGTTGCTTAATTTGCAACCTGCCACCTTATTCAGACAGCAAATGAGTTTTATGTGAAATTGAGTATTTTGGTCTGAAGCTTTAGATTCACCTTTTGCAGACAGAAGGGGAAGAAGCAACATCATCTGATAAAATTGTCTTATTTACAAAAGAAAGATATTGCACACCATTTTTTCTAGGTAATGTACAGAAATGCAATTCAGTGAAGTACAGATGAAAATTCAATGCCAAATACCACGTTAGCCTCACTCCCCTGATTTCAACAGGGTAGAAACGCAAACAAAGTATGTTCATTGTGCTGAGGGAACAATAGTGGGATATGTGCGGTTGGGGGGCAGAAGATGCTGGAGCCCGCTAGTTCCCATCCAACCTCTGTATCCAGGCTGCTTTTGCATGGAGACCATAGTTCAGGAGGTGAGAGAATCTGGTGGCCAAGGTCTGGTCCCCGTGCTATGTCAAGGTGAGGCTGTGGCAAGTACAAACAAGAGCTGCCACAGTCTTCACATTGCCTGTATTTACTTAGTCCAACCCACTGGAAAAGAAGGAAGAGCAGCAGGCTCAGGGCAGGGACCTCATCACAGTGTGGCAGTATTTAAAGAGCAGCTACAAATGGGATGGAGGTTCTCCCTTCACAAGGAGCCACACAGAGAAGACAAGGGACAAGAGGTACGAGTTGCACCAGGAGAGGTTTTATCTTGACATAAGAAAGAAATTTCTCACAGTGAGAACAATCATGCCCTGGAACAACTTCCCCAGGGACGTGCTGGCACCCCAATGCTGGAGGTTTGCCAGATGCAACTGGAAAGGGTGCTAGATAATCTCACCTAGGCTCACTTTCCCACAAAAGGTTGAACCAGGTGATCTTTCAAGGTCTTTTCCAATCTGAGTTGTTCTATGATTCTGTGAATAGATGCAGCCCTGCATGACAAAAAGGGCGATTCATAAATTCCTTTCTGTTCACCAAGGGGGGAAACTGTAAAATATGGGTGGAGGAAAACACCAAAGAACACTTTTCCAGTCAAAACAAGAGAAAGCAAAAGAAACCGTTTTGAGGTACTTTCTTAATCTAAATTTGCTCTTAGTGTCACTGGGACCGAACCTTGTAAGTCCTTACATTCTATGCAAAAAATACAATTAATCTAAAATTGTAGCCAAGGCCTGGTGAACACCAACTACCTTTGCAAGAGCATTAGAAAAACCTTTATCTTCCTCTGTCTCAAGAGAAGCCTTTATGTCTGTCCCTAACACAGAAAAGCCTACTGAGCTGCTGTGACGCAGGGGTTGGCAGCCCCACTGCACGCCCCGCTGGGCAGATGTAGGTCACTCCTCCTCCATGCAACGGGAAGGAAACAGGGACTTTCATCTGGCTGCAAGCTGCTCCAATTGCCAATAATCCTACCGATTCAAGCCTTTAATAACAAACTACTAAGACGACAATTACGCAGGATGCTATTCCTTGACCTACATGCCGCTGAAATGAAACTCAGTCTGTTGGGCCATCATTGACACAGCTGTCCTGGTTCATGGACTCAGCTCGTGACACTACATGTTTTACCACATCCCCTCCTTGCTGTATGCGCGGTTCTGAGGCTGTCTGTATTCACAG
The DNA here is from genome assembly GCA_035590275.1 of Ibycter americanus. NCBI lineage: Eukaryota > Metazoa > Chordata > Aves > Falconiformes > Falconidae > Ibycter > Ibycter americanus. Next base: position 50,150,332 of record JAVJGI010000001.1, on the reverse strand, counting down.
TTATTCCTCCTTAACCACTTCAAGCTCCCTTCCGCTTCCTCACAAGGGATGACCACTTATATGGTCTATGCATTGATGACTGCTGTTCGGCCAGTTGGCATGATGTAGCAGGATAAACTATGCATAGCCAAATCTGGGGGACCATGGGACGTGGGGATACCTCCCACATGCAGCCAGCAAGGACAGTGGGTGCGAGTGCCCAATAAGTACATGCACCCCAAACCCACACACAGTTTAAGGCAACTACAGGACAGACTGAGGCCATCAGGTGCTGGGCTCAGCCAGAGAAGGACACTGCCCAGCAGCCAACATACTCATAACCAGCCCCGTTTATCCCTAACTTCTCTCTGTTTTCCCACAAATGTTCCTCCCTGACCCACCTTGATGCCTCCTTTCCCCACCTTTGATTCTTTGCCTGGACATGTCCCTTCTCCTGGGTGCACAGGTTCTTCACACTGTCCTTCCACCAGCCCTGGGGCTCCCCATGGAGTCGGAGGAGGCGAGTCTCCCTTTACTGTTTTTTGCAGGGCTGTGAAACATGGGAGCTCTTTTTACTCTTTGCTACTGCAGACCATACGCCAAAGAAGCATCAGGACACAATCTGTCTCTGCTCTACTCCCAGAGTATCACAGAAAAATACTGGTTTTAATGAGAGAGAAGCCCAACTTCAGTTTAATGTGACACACAGAAAGAACAAGTGACCCATGCCACTGCAGCACGTTGCCAGTGTTTACTTCTAAAACAGAATACAAGCAAAGATAATTCTCCTCCCAGTCCAAAAACTCATAAAGTAAATGACGACTCAGACGGTAAATACCCTTTCTATGGCATCCCATTTCTCTCTATCATTTAGAGTGACAGCCCTGCTCTCACTGAATTAAAAAAGGACAATTCTGCTTTGTAATGAATGAAATCAACATTCGCTCTAGTATGACTCATTTTTCTGCACTGCTAAGCACTATCAGTACCTGCACTTCAAAACCTTTTGGTTTTAATAGTGTTTCTGTAGGAACAGGCCTGAATTTCAAAAAGTTATTTTGCTTTTCTGGGTACTCTCTTAAAACTTAGATGTGAATGTAGCACTAAGTGAGCTACCTAAGAAAAACATAGTCTAATGAAGTTAATCTGATCAAGCTGGAAGAAGTGAGTATCAATTTCATATTCAAAGCATGATATGGAACTCCATGAAAAGACTGATGAGGTCCTCAGGGTATGAAAAACGATAGGATGCAATTGAATTATCTCAGCAATAGTTTCTTGCATAACAGCTAGAACAAGGACACAGTAAGGGCTAACACGTTAAATAAGCAGAGAACTAGGAGCAATTCCTTAATGCAGTCCAGTCCTTACATTGGTAATCATTTTAGCTACAACTGTCATTGGGGCTGTGCAAAGTATGTCTTCTGGAAGTGCTTCTCTCTGCTGATTAACCAACTTACTTGCACAAGCCAGTGAGACGTTAGGTGCCAAAAGAATCTCCAAATTAGTCACTGTGACTTGCAGAAACCTAATTTGACCTAGCTTCCAAGCTCAGTCATTCTAACAATATTTTTCATATTGTCAATCACAAACCAGTCCCATCTCTTTAAGCTACTCTACTAGTAATACTTTCCTGTATCACTAAGCATTAGAAATTCCAGCACTATCTCAATTTTAGTCCCTGTTCTAACACTGAGCTGAAACAAGAGTTGAAAAGTCTGGTCTGAATATCAGTTTGGAAGATGGGAATGATAGGTGCTTAATGCCTTGAGCCATATAGCTTGATGACCCCCGTCATGTTACAGTTTCACCACCTGACACCACACTGACAACCCAAGGCAGACAGAGTTTAACACTATGCATTGTATCACTGATTTCACGACAATGTTTTTAGACAGCTTTATACTTCCGAAGCACCATGAGGCATCTTTTCCAACGGCAATTGTAATTGTCAAAGGAACAAGTTTTCAGTTCTTCACTCTGTGAAAACATGAGCTTTATACAAATACAGATCAAGTAAAACTTCAGCCTTCCCTCATTTTCTAGGGTGGGAGTCATCTCACCTAACTCCAGGCATCCAGAAATTCAGAAATAGGTAAAGTAGGTTCCCACTATCACAAAAGAGACAGAAACTTCCCACCATGAAGTCTCCCACTGCCACCATAGGCTGGCACAGAACATCCTCTGGAAGTGCCTCCTTTCCGCGCAGTGTTGGGCTAGCTCAGGCTAGACACCCAATGCTGAAACCTCTGAAGTCAGATGAGATAAATCCAAAACTGAGCGCCTAACTGCTCACTGTTTTCTGTGCTTGTTTAAAATTCTTGTTGGGATTGTGAGTTTATTTCCTATGCAAACCATGTCTGAATCTCCTAGATCTCACTGTCACTCAGCTGCCACCTCTCCTGATCCTCCTCATCAACACTTCTTGTGATTACAGGGAGCCCTGTAAGCACGTGAAAATCTTATTCTTCATTAGGAAAAGAAAAATGCAGCTTTCTAAACCCACCCCCTCCAAATTATTTGAGAATTGTGTATAATCATTTTAAACAAATTTAATATTTTTTGGAAGTTAGATTTTCAAACAATTTGGGGAGGCTGGTAACAACACTTCAGTATCAAGTATCAGTCCATTACTCCAGCAACGCACTGTACCATTTTCTACCTTTTTGTGCTATTCTTCTTCTTCAAGTACCTCTGCATAATTATGAACTTTTAATTGTGAATTATCCCAATTATTAGCTATTTAGTCTTCTTCTAGCCTCCTCTGATTTTCCTCTGCAGACATGAATCCATCATCAATTGTTCACGTTTTGGATGCTTATGCTGGTAGAGTGTATACTAGTATGAATATCAACAAAAAAATGAAAAATATTAGCGCAGTATTTCAGCTGTATTGAGGTCAACTGAAATACTACGTAGAGAGTCAAAGACCTTTATAGATATTTATCGTGATGGGTTTGGCAGGTAATACTGCAAACTCTTTGGAGGGGGATCATAATTACTTTGCATGTCTATACAATGCCAGCTTTTGTTTCCTGAAATGTTGCTGCCAATAGCAATGCAAGTTTAATCAGAAGGAAGTTAGTAATTTACAAACAAAATCACTCAGCGAGAACACTGTGTATGAAACAATGCGCAAATATATTGTATTCATATCAAAGATCTTTTATATAAAGGTTTAAGCATTGCTTTTGGGCAAGAATTAATAATATGTGGCAATGTCTAATAAAAATGAAACATTCTTAATTTCTAAGCTTTAAAATTAGACAATGGAAGAAGTCTCTGAATCGGTATTCCCACAATGTGGGAAACTCTTATTTCCCAATTCTGATTACACAAGTCCAGGTTATAACCAAACATTAAATGCATGTGCAAACTGTGTCTTTAATGTTGACTCATATCACAACTTTACAGATTAAGTGAAAAAGACAGAAATAAAATGAAAGATGCCTCTATTTGTAAAACAATAGAAAACCTCTGCATATAAACACCTGGAACCACTGGCAAACACAAGTACCGCCCTGAGGACAGAGAAGAAGGACCAGGGGAAAAGCAAAATTCACCAATTACTAAACCCAGGGGGAAGAGAAGAGCAACAGGTTCTCTGGAGTTGAGCAACAGCTGAAAGGGGTGCTTCTGAATCAGGAGATTGCCTCCTGTTCTTCGGCCCTGTTATTCACAACAGAAATGGCTTTTCTTCATGTTCTTTATTTAAGAAAATGTAATTTTGCAAGGCATACCTGCATTTGTTGTCAATTCTTCCTTTTAATCAAAATAATAAGTACCACCCTCAACGGTAGCTAACCATTTGTGAAAAAAAGGAGCAATACTGTGTCATTCTATGATTACTGTCTATTACCTAAAAAACTAAGATTTTTTGATAAAATATTCTTTGGTCAAGATGGTGTCATGGAGGTTTTCTATATGCATAGTAATAATATTATCTTTATTAGTAAGTACAGCACTAATGCAGTGCCATTCAGTACAGTACTTGAGAAAGCAGCAGAACCCCTACACCTCTAGTTCAAGAACATTTTCTGCTGTGCATTACAATTTGCTTCTTCTAAGCCTCCATTTAACTTTCTTTCCAGCGCAGGTCAAATCCATCACTGAATTCACACCATCAGACCAACTACTGACAGTCTGCTACCAGGGTTATACCTATACAGATGTAATCAACACTTATTTACAAATTGATTAGGCCAATTCCGGTTGTGAATTCCACTTTACAGCAGGAAAATTGCTGTAAACTATTTCTTTGTCCTCCAGATAGGCAGCCTATGTGTCCGATGCTATAGCAGTGTAACAGCAGTCCCCAAGGAACCTCCTGCTGACTGACAGATTTCCCCCTTCTCTATTTGGTCTGTTCATAATTATCAGAAACTAGGAAAAGACAAAAAATAAACTGATTATAATCAGTCTGAAAGCTACTGAGACATTTATTCTGTATGTTCCCTTTTCAACCAGTAAGATTACATTTGTACAAAGGCAGAATTATAACAATCACTTTAAAGTGTATTCTTCTACTCACACAGTAAGATTTAATTATTTTACTTAAAGCACTGATCCAAAACCTTTCGAACACAGTCAGACCTATTCAAAGGCTTTAATGCTTATATGCTAATCCTAAACTCTGCTATGTATCAATCCATTTATTAGTTGTCTGACGAGGTATGGACATAATTAGAAAATGTAATAAAATAAATTTTGCTTTTTTAAACTAGAAATTGCTCTATCTTTAAAAAAACCTCATTTTCTCCAACAGCTTTTATGATCATTTTACAGACAATTTTATACTAATGAGATTCTACCTCTCCTATCTAGGAATTTCCTACATATTTTACATTCAGTCCACAAGAAAATAATGGTCCCAAGATTCAACTTTAAATCAAGACACTATCTTAAAATTGGCCTAGTTGCAGTAACGACATATTAAATTAAAAATGAGAAGCCAGATACTCTACTATGCAGAAAATCTACAGAATATTGGAAATGCATTGTCTTTATTCTCAGGTCAGCTGCACAAGAGATTAGATCTTTTAATTATCTGTCACAGAATGGGAAATAGAAGCCTTGAATCCATTCAGCTGTTCGGTTTATGATCTGGAGAATTAAATCTGACCCCTTACAAAATACATGTAAGTATCATGCACACCCCAAGACATAGCTATGGTTTTAAAACAGTCCTGTAACTCTCAGCTGGTATGCCATTATGCTACAGAATAACTGAGTTTCCACTGAAAATATACATCTGTCTGTATTTTTTGGAAGTGCTACTTGAGAGTCGCAGAAGCATTGCCTTGCTGTCCTGCTGTAGCTTTAAATGTAATTTTAATCATGGCAAAGTCAAGTTTAGCACTCCTACACACTATATTTAGAACCACAGAATAATTTAGGTTGGAAGGCACCTCTGGAGGTCATCTAGTCCAGCCTCCTGCTCAGCACAGATCCCACTAGATCACGTTGCTCAGGGCCTTGTCCTATCCAGATCTGAAAACCTCCAAGGATGGAAGGCCACTTCCCTGGACAACCTGCTCCAGTGCTTTACCACCTCCTTGGGAACTTCGCTCCCCTCCCCCCCCCCCCTTATATCTAATCAGCACTTTCCTTGTCGCAAGCTGTCATAGTGTTGACTTTTGCCTTTTGCCATGCACCTCTGAGAAGAGTCTGGGTCCATCTTCTCTACAGCCCACCAGGAGGGGCATGAAGACAGTGATTTTCACCCTCAGCCTCCTGAAGAAGCCTGGCTCCCGCAGCCCCTCCTTGCACACCAAGCCTCTGGTGGTCCAGGCAGCCCATCCATGGACCTGTGCCACTTCATCCCAGTGGCAGGACCCTGGCATGACAGCAAAACGGATCTATCTAAAACCCCTCTCTAACATGAACATTATCACAAGTGAGTGAGGACACACACTTTAAAGCAGGGTGATTAAAATTAGCCTTCCAAACTCATATTTAGCATCCATCCAAAAGCCACCTGGACTTCAGTGTTATTGAGCACCTTTAACTTACAGCATCTTTGCTCATCCAGGTTTTTTTCAAGGCAACCTTCCATCATAATATCATACTACATACCATAAGTAATACAGCAACATTCTTCTCTCTGGATCTGCCGTAAGGAACTTGGAGTGTCCTGGGTGGGTCAACATTTCTGATCTGAACACGTAGCTTTAGACCATTGGATTCTACCAGAATGGAAGCTAATTTTAGGCACAGTCATGTATAAATGGCTAAATGAATGACATTTTTCTTTTTTTCAGATATAAATTCAGAATAAATTTATTTTCCTAAAGTGCTGTCAATCACAACAAACATGCAGATTTGCAGCAGGCTGGGCTGAAGACTGACCGTGAGAACTCAGCAGGAATTCCATTACAACCCTACAAACCAAATACTAGACACACAATGACCTTGGTGATCCCACCATCAAAAAGTCACAGTGAAACAGAGAAGCCAAGCTTTTTAAATCTTTGCCTAAACCAAACATACAAAGAAACCAACCTGGTTTACAAAGTTACACATTTGACATTGCAATTTGCCTTAGAAATAAGCAGGCATTTTGTTGTGACAGTAAATACCAATCCCACCTAATCACATATCCTACGTGTCACAGGCGTTCCTGTACAGGTCTCCGGTTTCCAGCCTCTACACTCAGCACAGGTTCTTTGCAATTTAAAGAACAGGCAACGAGATTAACACTGCTAATCTGGCTGCATTTTGAAATTTGGCTCACTGTTCGACACAGGAGCTCTGGGAGTTTTGACTGCAATATAAGTAGTATTGTTAAGTCTCACAATTTTATCACAGCCTTGAAATACTTGACATTTTAAATTAAGTACCATCACTGGGAGATAATTGATTATGCAGCAATCTGCTCTTTATATTATTTTAATTCGGTTCTAGCTGTCTTAGTTGCAGAAAAAGATTAAAGATTTTTAACATTTTATAAAGTTCCCTCATCTGTGTCCTGTACGAACAACATAAAATCCAAATGGTAAAAAAAGAGGCTCCAACTTATATTCTGGTTTACGAACACAGACCCTATTACTTGCGATTTCTCCCTTAACATTCATGTGTGTGCACATGGCCTAATTAATAGATTTCAGGGATATGGTATAAGGTTTTTGCTTCTGCTTGTGTACTATCTGGTAAACTACTGATACTACAGTATTAAAAAACCCAAAAACACTAACATAAGATCGTTTAAAGTCCTAGAGATACACTGCAATACCTTGCTTTGGAGCAAGAACACCAATCATACAAGTTTTATCGTGAAGCTGCCTTCCCAGGGTGTTGGGAAGAGCGGACGAAGTAAGCCGGGCAGCTCACTCACCCTTGTAGCCTCAATTAAAGGGAAAAATATTAGAGGAAAAAAGAAAAAAATACTCCTAACAGCAAGTGATATTCTTCTTGGACACACCAGAAACGGCCCCTTCATTCCACTCACTGATTTTACTGCTGTGGTAGGGGAAACAGGACGGCGGTGACAATGCCCATAGCTGAAAAACTCCTGCCTAACCAAGGCAGGGGCCAAAAGCATCTCATCAACGAGACTGGTATAAAGGGACTCAAAACTGGCCCCCAGTCCTCCGCCACTTGGAGTGAATCCTGAGCAGCTGGATCCATCCACATATCTTTTGCCATAATACTTAATTCTCCAGCCCGTAGTCAACTGACAGAGCAGATGTCACCAAAATGATTTAATGCATTAAGCTGCTATTTGTTTAATTCTAATATGGAAAATGTGTCACACTCCACATAGTTTAGTATGTTAATGTACCACCACAGCAGCCTACAGCAATCTTTTATAATTCTATTCTAGACCTATTTGCTTATTGATTTTATTTTAAATCATAATTTAAACCTGTTTTCTTGCTTCCTACTTACTTTTTTTAAGTGTGCTCTTAACTTCAGCTTTAGTTTCCTCAAGCTGAATAACAGAACTATTACCTCAAATACACAGCTAATGTCCTAGCATATTTTATCTACAATTAATTTGCATTAAGTGACATAAAACAGATGCAAACTTCCAGATAACATATTCTGACAATAATTTGCAGCACAATAGTTCATAGATGAGGGAGCTCTGGGGGTTGATCTTTACGGAATAACATTTCAGTATCTACGCCTGTACAAGAAAGCTGACCAAAGCTAAATTTGGAATTGGTGTCTGAGTAATATTATCAATAAAAATATCTGAAATCTAAAATATTCTTATTTGAATCAAATTTCTTTTTAAAAAAAAAGATTCTTCAGATTTTCAATTAAAGCTAAGGGGTAGCTTTTAATAACTGCAGCATGAAGTTTTCTTATAAGAGTATGTAGTTCCTTATGCTTCAAAGGGATTATATATGACAAAGTGTATCTAGTCTCATATTTGAAAATTATTCACCTCAAAAACACGCGAGGAATCAATTTCAGAATAACTATTAAAACGTTACGGTGAGCACTACAAATGAGGAATTCCAAGCTGTAAACACAAATAATGTCCATTTCAAACTAAAGGTGCAATATAATGCCTGCTAAATTTAACAATTCTGTGGATTTGCATCAGATGTTGCAGAGCCTTATTAGCTAGACGAACTATAAGCATGTATCAGTAAAATTAATCCTCTTGCATGTAGCTGCACTCCTTCGATAAGTCAGCATCCCTGGCATTAGCACTTCTGGTTTCTTGAGACTCTCTGGGCATGCGTAAGACAAATTTAACTTGCCAGCGCCGTACCCTGATGCTCTGCCACGGTGCGTTTTGACAGGCATTCCCTACGGGGGCTGCAGGATTCAGGGCTGGCTTCTGTTTCATCGGAGGCTTTGTGTCTATAGCTCTGAAAATAAGCCTCATGAATTTCTTAAAATAAACTATAAATTTTAACGAATTTTGGAGTACGCTTTTCAAAATACAGCTTCTGCAACAGGCTCCTATGGTTTGAAAGTTAAAGCCAACTATTGTACAATATTGAGGATTTCCTGCAAATAAATACCTGGCTGAGACTGCAACCACCCACCTGCATGGCAGGCACAGGCACAACCCACTGTGAGCCACCTCTGGAGCCAAGGCCATGCATTGGGAAAAGGCTTCAAACAACACAAAAAGCTGAAACGACTTTGGTCAGCAATGCAGTTCTTCATAACCACCCTGTGCCAGTGCTGCCTTGGCCCCCCGCGGACACCCCCTCGTGTGACCTGTCTGCTCCACGGCTCATCTGAATGCTCTCATTATGCAGATGCTCTTTCCCCCAGCATTAAATTATACCAGTAGTTACCCTCTTTCGGAATGATGAAATGATCAAAATCTGACGACAAACACATGAATATAGGAACTTGGTGCTGCCATACAGACAGCATTACGGAACAATCGGTGTAGTGCACTTCGATCAGATTTTTCTTCAGATGAACTTGGTTGTTTCAATGTATTTTGAACAGAAGTGCCGAGTGGCTTGGAGCAGGTCCACTTTATCTGGACAAACATACCCAGTAAACACGCTTGACTCAGTACAAGCCCCCAGGACTGAAATAATCTTCACCACAATAACTAAGCTTTCAAGTCACCAGGGGATACAAAAGCTGACATGTGTTATCGGTCTGATCTGGAATGGATCACAAATATTTTCCAAATTACCTATTGTATTCATGTGACCATGACTGATGAAAGCTGCAGAAATTGAAAAATTGGAAAGTTGCCTCCACATCCCCAGCTTCCCTACCCAGCTGGGAAAGGGAGACGGGCAAGCAGAGAGAAAAGCAGAGGCTTTTCCACTTTTCTGCACGTATCTATAACACTGGCCTTCAGGGGAATCTTAACTTAAGCCTGCCTCTAGAGGAAAGAGCTGTATGTTATCTCTTTGCCATGTTACAGCACCTTTAAAGAGCTTTAAACAACTGGCAAGTGACAGTGGCAGCTGCTGGCAGGGGTCTGCTGGGACAGGCGTCACTGTGGGCTGCACAGATTCCTTGGTGGGGCTGCATGCTGGTAGCTCGGGTGCCAGTACGTGCAGCCTTTTCCTACCATGTAAAAATAAATTTTAAAACAAACAAACAAAAAAAAGCATTTTCCATGGTTAGGGTCTTGTGGGATTTTTTACTTTCATATGTGCAGTCTTATCTGATGGGTGACATCAGTTGCAATCCTGATTTCTTTTTGGAATGAAATCTCATGGATATGATCCAGAGAAAAACAGAAAGCAAAGGGGGGAATATTTAGGCTGCCTGGGGCACGGAGATAATCACAAGAAATTAGCTTTCTTGCAGTCGGTTTTTACAAACCCAACTCTTCCTTCCCTACTTCCCTCCTTGAGCTGTTGAACAAGCTAATGACCAGAAACGGTTTTTCAAAACTCAGCAGAAGATGGCAAACAAATTAAGTTTTTGTTTTCCTTTCTTACTTCTGCAGACAAATGTCAGAAACTCATGCCAATCACCAAAATAACCCAAAATGTATTAAGCCTTATATATGTTAAGTCAGAGTGGCCTAACGGATGCAAGATTTAATTCAGACTCTGGTTATTTCAGATTCTTTTCCTCTTGACTAACCCTACCAAACACAAGTCACAAATCTCTTCTCAGTTCTCCTGCGTGTACAAGCAAACTCCCTTCTCTTGTGAGTGTTTTGCAGTCAATTGACCAAAAATACTGTTAAAAAGTTCAATGTATTTACAAAAATACACAGTACCAACAGTACCGTAATGAAATTCTACCAAACAGAAACCCTGACATCACAGAACATACACATAAAGAGTGACACATCCTACCAAAAAAGGAAGGAGTTCCTACAAAATATGGAGAATTTTCCTAAAGAGATGATGTTATCTTTCAGCTTGGGACTAAAAATAGTATGGCTGTTTATATAGTACACAAAGCCAGAGACAGCATCTCTTCCCAAAAGTTTACAAACAACATAAGCTGCAGTCAGATTAAATACAGGAAATATATTAATATAACAGCAATTACCCTATTAATTACATTATTTGTATTTAAAAGTTTTTGAATCTTTTATTGCATTAATAATTTATTTAAGGCATAGCATTTTAGGATGCTTATACGGAAGTATGTAACAAGAAGTCTGAATATGTTGATAAAGAGACTTTAACACTGACAGCAAGATGCAATGGTCATCTCAGAAGCAGCAGAAGAGATTGCAGCCTAGAGACAAAAGGGAACGAAACACGCAGGGCGACTTGTTTAGGGGTCGGTACAACAGCTCTCGTGGATGCGTAGCTCTTAGTGTCCATCCAAAGTCCCCTCCTCCCTACTGCTCAAGTGCTATACATAGCTGTCAAGTTGAAATGCCAAATAGCTTGTGACCAATATAGGTTCTTCGGTAACTGTTAGTTCTTCATAGTACCATAACATCAATGCAGTGGAAATACTTCCCATAGCATGGTTTTTTTTCCATAGCATAATTACCATAATTTCCCTAGAAAATTCATAGGGGCTACGTGATAAACTTTGGTCCCTTGTCTTCCAGCACAACAGTCATCACCTGCCTCCCAGATCCACAGCACGGAGCCACAGGGCAGGCTAAGACTATGAAACTTGCTTTAACACATCAAGGCTTGCTATTTACCCACTGCTAAGGTCTCTGTAAGCAACACTGGATGCACAACTTCTTAAAATACATTCACAGGTTCACTCATGGAAAACAGGTTCAATTACAGAAAACAGAATATTTTTTTAAAATTAAAAATATGTATGTAAACCAGTACAGCATTTTCTAAGCAAGCAGAGTGATTAGTACAGAAATGGAGAAGCAATAGGTTCATTATCCTTTATTATCTGAAGACAGCTCTGCTTTTGCAAACAACTCAGTATTGTGATATGCGAGTGAAAACCACCAGTTATGCAGAGAAGTAGTAGAAGATTAAATGGTTTATCAACTGAATTTGACCTATAACATAGACAACGTCATAAAAATAGTTTAAACAACTAGAATTGAATATGAATTTCAGAACTGAAATCTGTGAGCTTTTTGATGTCCACAGTGCAAACAGCTATACTGAAAGCATTAATCGCTCTATTAAATACATAATTACTGACCTTAGGACACATGTATGTGATCAAAATTACCAGGACTGAAGCTAGGACTGCCTCCAATATATAGCATTCCTATGTATTTCCAAAAGTATTAAGTACCTTTGTATTTAGAAAGGCTCTGAGAAGCTGCCTTTTTCTAATTCACAACAGGACAGGTACATCAAGCAATAACCCAACCAACATTATGGCAGTTTCTGACAGCTTTAACTTAATAGCCAGGCTGCTTCTGCCAACTTAAATTTGCAGCTCGTGCTGTTTGCTGCTCTCTAAAATAGGCATGACTATGGCACATTTCTAGATCTATGTAGACCTTATGTGCTTCAGAGACAAAACACAGAAAACCCAGCCGAGCATTTCTTCAGAGCTGGCAGCACCACCTTAACACCAGTCTCATACTCTTTACAGGACACAGACCGTGTTGTTCTCACAGAATATCAGCCTTGACCTTGGAAAAAAACTCAGGCATATCGCAAGTTTAAATTATAGATCTATGGAAAGAAATGTGAAACAAATGCCTATCGCTTCAGCAGTTTTCCTGAAAATGTAGCATATCAATTCAGTCCAGAAAGACTATTTAACCCCAAAGTTTAGAAATAACAGGAGCTAAGGGTCCTCAGCACAACCTATGTTTGAGCCTTAAGTCAAATCCAATTAATGATATAGACACAATCAAATCTACAGCAGTGTAACTGGGTAGCTCTGTTAAGATATTAAGCTCTATTAAGATATAAATAGAAGTTTATTGTTAGGCTGGCTTTCCGCAGACAATGAAATTTAGGCCACACTACCAAAAAATGAGCTAAAATCCAGCACTAAGTGATGCATCGCTTAGTACCATCTTGAAAAACATTCAAGACCAAGATGGACAAAATTAGCCACTGTTATCATTAGTTCTCCAGTCAGGACAATGGGCACAGCTGGACACAGGCTACTGGGCTACACAAACATTTAATCTGAGCTGGTACAGACAGTGTTATGATCTTAAATAATGACGATAAATGTGGCATACAGCAAATTGAAACACAAATGCTTATTACTAAAGGTCTTATGGTTTGTAAGGACAGAAGCCTTAAAGATGATAAAAAGCTTTCGTTGTTCTCACAGCCAACAACACGTTAAGACAGTCTCTTGAGATGCTTGCTTTCTTAGTTTTGTACCATGAAAAGCCATGGCTATTAGTATAAAGCTGTTATAATGTTTACATCTAATTCTGTACTAAGGCACATAAATAAATGCCCCAGTTTCAGAGTGACACAACACTGCAGCTCACAGTGATTTCACCCATGGCTGGTGGATACTTAGCACTTCTCGAAGTACCAGCAGTGATGGAGAAGTCAGATGTTCACATCAAACTCTTCATCCCAGGTCATGAGGGGCTCTGCAGCTGCACATACATAACGTAAAGGAAAGATCTGCATCTTTAGGCAACTGTTCAACAGATTTGCGGTACATAAATCCTGTTTCTCCTCAGGGCCTGGTGTAGGACAGCTTACAAGTGTTCCTACATGAAGCTGACACTAGTTTTTCTCCAATTTTCCAAGACAGGAATGAACCATCCAAACACAGCCAGGAAGACTGGTTGGTAAATGGCCACACAAAACATTCAAGATTAATCTGCCTGTAGATCTCTGTAGCAGCTCAATGGGAGCTCTGCAGTCACGGTTATGGATGGCTTCAGATACCCACAGAAAATTTTGGATCACATGCCCAGAAGTCCAGTTCACAGCAGGGCAAATCTTCAAAGTTAGGTCAGGTTGCTGTAGGCATTTGCCAATGATATTTCAAAAATCTCTGAGGCTGGAGATTTCACAGCCTCTCTGGGCACCCTCCTCCGGGGTTCAGACACTGTCATTGTGATTTTTCTTTCCCTTACAACCAGCAGACTTTTCCCTTGCTACACCTCCAGACTGTTGCCTCTTGCCCTTTCTCCATGCTTCTGTGAGAGAAGCTTGGCTCCATCTTCATTCCACCCACCCATCAGCAGGATGAAGACTGCAAGTTAATTCCCCTTGGCCTCCTCCTCTCCAGGTGGAACAAAAGCAGACCTCTCCACCTCTCCTTGTACACCACACACGCTCGAGGGATGCACACAGCAGCTCCTCTCATCATGCTTGCTGTACGAGCCCCGGTAGGATTTGGGGCTGGGCTCTGTTGACCAAGCAGGTGGAAACACTGCACGTGAGTGTACACTATTAGTCATGGAGAGGTTCAAGATGGCATGCAAACCAACGCTGCTTCTCATCACCAGTATCTACCTACTGCATGCACTCAGGCACACTTTTGTCACTGCGCCAAGGCCAACAGCAGAGCGAGGGGTTTTATTTAGTCTGAGCAGGATAGAAGCCGCTGAGCACACCGAGGCTCAGACCACAAGCAGAAACCCTACAATTGGCACTCTTTGAGCCGGACTTATAGCCAGGTTAACAGACAGCAGAACAGAGAGCATATGTGCGAGTCACAGGGGTGAGGTGCTGGAGTCGCTGCCAGACACTTGCTACAACTCGCAGTACAGACATACGCAGTCCCAGCTGTTCCCAATTGCCTTGTAGCCTGGTTATGAGATTTGGCTGCAAACCCTTTTCCATTCCCATCTTCCTGACATCAAAGGTAACAGTGGCAACACAGCCTGTTTCTACCGTTTCCTTTGGCCTCCGTGCTCTACAAAAATATATATGCACCCTTCAAGATTAGATCCTCTGTACCTGTATTGCATCTCAAATTGTAACCTAGTGATTGCTTTAATGCCGCAGGTATTGCAAAGCCAAAAGAAACACCGGAGCAAGGCAAACCCTACCAGACTCCGTAAAGCCAAATTGGTCAGCTGAACTCTTATCAGAAATCCTCAGCAGTCTGTTACAAGGTAAATACCTGTTGGATTTTCCAGTCCCAGCTAAGCAATACTGAGAACATCAGCAGGAAAAGAGAGGTAACGAATGTGAAAACAGAGCAAAGTGAATGAAAGTAACAGAGATGAAAATAGAGAGGAAACTGTAAAATTACTTTCCATGACTTCTAGAGCATTCACATCATTTTAAACTGCAATATTTGCAGCAATCTGGGACTTACAGATCTATACCTCAATAAACTCTCTTGACAGATGTAAAAATAAGTCAAGAAAAAAATCTGAAGTGGTCTGTGATCAAGAACTCTCCAAATTCATCACTGCACGTAAGGCTGCCTATTCATTTAGTCCCACTTAGTGTTGCCCAGCAGGAAAGATCCCAGTATATATTTGGACATCAACTAGTAAACTGCCTTATGTTTTACTTCTGAAATTCCCTGCTATCCATGAAACCTCCAGTCCCGTATCTGTGAGGGGAAGGAGGTATATGACCTATTTTCTAAAGTGACAAAAGCTCTTGCATGACACACTGAGCAAAACAGGTTCTGTGGCTTTTTCTTCATATGATATGCATCAAACTTTAACTCCTTCTACTTCACCAAGGATTTCACCATAGGAACAATGTCACAGGGATTCCATTTTACTTTGTCATCCTCTGAAACAGACTTGAAGGAACACAACTACTATATGCTTAGTGCTCCACATTTATACTATACCCAGTTATTTCACTCCATAAACCAGTAAGGGTAAGGAATTCTTTTTTCTCCTTGAAGCTTAAATGAACTTGGCAAGAAGAAAGAGGAAGAATGTGGGACAATCACACTTCATCCTCTTCTGAAGTCTCAGAGAGTACATCATGCTAGAAATGAAATGATGGAAGAGGTACTTGAAAGCTTCCCAGGAACTGAATGCTGTATTTGTGAGCAGCTACTACTACAGAGTAACAACACAGATACCACACTTGTTCCACATATCCACCATGAGGAGCAACTACAGTCTGTTACTGTTTCACAATGACAATACTACTTAAATCTAAAAATAACAGTTTCTAAAGAGAAAAAAAAAAAGTTTTTTTTTAAAAAGCTGTAATACAAGAACAGTAACATTTTTAAAATATCACTGGTGATCTCCTACGATTCAGGAATGTTTATTTTTCATGGCCAACTGCATTTAGACTTTGTTTTCCTTCAACTACAGATCAAGCAACTTGTCCAATAGGATCAGCAGTATCTCCAAAATAGAGTTATTGATCAATCTGACTAACGCCAGTGGAAGAATTATTTGCTTTTACAGAGAAAGGGAGAAAAACAGCTCCTAAAGCAGACAGAAATATTCACTGAATGGAGTTTATATTCCTCTCACATTCCTTTTCTGAAATGGAAAAATAAACAAACGTGCTTTTTGCAAAACAATACTCCATCTAGATTTCAGAGCACGAACATCAGCTAATAAGCTGTGAAAAAAACATTCCAATATTTCAGATGATAGCAGTTAAGGACCCTGACACACTGCTAATGGATCCTGACATGGGGAATAATCTAAATTCAGAAATATTTGCCTTAAGGTTATGTTTAAGGATGCAAACAGCGAGCCAGCAAATCGTCCAATAATCTCAAAGGCTGATCCGCTGCCCAGCATCTGACGCTGGGCTTGTGCACAGACACAGCTCTGCTGGCTGTGCCCCCTCTCATCCCAGCACTTTCAGAGCTCTGCTTTCAAAAGCCCCAGGCAGCACGGCCCATTTCCACACAAATATGTTTAATTCATTACTATGAGTGCTGGATGCTTGGTTTGAGAACCCACGGTCCAAAGGTGAGCTAATGGCACCAGCAATCCCCTAGCAGGATGGGAAAATGCAGCAGTGAGCTTGAAGTTAACAACAGTCCAGAGATGCGTTTCCATTGCTAAAAGCCTGAATTTGTGTAGAGGGGGAATGAGTTGTCAAATTAAGCAAAACTAAAACCAGGGTTTCCTCACTTCTTGAAGTTGGCATGCCCACTGCATAGAAGAAGGTAAGAGAGGGAAAAGGTGTCCTCAGTAGCCCTGCTTTGGTTAATTTTTAAATTATCTTTACATTTATTAGCCCTCTGTTTTTATGACCAAGCTGGTTATTGGGCATTAAGTACATAAGCCATTAACATCTTGAGAAGCAAAACTGAAAGTATACTGACTTTAACATCATACTGAAATGGCAGTCAGATGTGTATAGACAGTAGCCACGAAGGACACTCATTACTGTACAGATGCTGCGCTGCAAACAGGCAAGTTGGCAAGAAACAGACCTCGCTCAGAAAAAGCAGAACTAGCCTCCTTCCTAGAAATCTGCTGCAGTGCTGAGGCAGCACGTGAAGGCCCATGGCAGCCAGGAGTTACCAGCTGATGTACCATCACCTGCTAATCTCTTCTGACCTGTTTCATCTTCTCGTATGTGTTGTACGTCCTTATAATCCAAGAGCATGATGCCATTTAACAGATGTCATCCATTGAGCTAGAAATCCTTTTCTAAAGAGTAAACAAGAATCTTCAACCAAAAACCTTAAAGAATCCTAAGATATGGCCTCCTGCTTTTTACAGTCTAAGAAATTATATATAGTCTCTGAAATCCAGCTTCACAGAAAGAAAATACCATCAGGAAATACATGTGATTGCTTATTTTTTCAGGGAAACATGGCTAAAATGGCAATGAAATGAAATAGTTCTACTTCTGTTTAATTACAAACCTTGGAGGACTGCACGTTATGATCTGCACACATTCATTAGCTGGAGAACTCCAAAGCAAGTCAACCTCTTGCTGCTCCTAGCTAGTAATTCAATGTTCTCTTCTACTAGCACTCAAAATGAAGGGCTGAAAGTAAAACACTCTAACTATAAAATATACTCAGTCTGAAACAGTTGTACTATTGTCTCCAGAGACGATGTCTATTGGCATATTTGCATGTGAACTTTGAAAAGGAATTACGCATCTCCCAAGCAGAGCAGGACCCTGTGTGACCAACCTGCATAACCTCTTTTGTAACCAGAATCACTGTGCTCCTGCTCCGTTTGGGCTGTGACACTCCATTAGCTGTTCTCTGATCCACACAATCACACTTTCCCTCTAATATAATAGTTTAAAGACTAAATAGCTGTGTGAATTCATGTCATGACATTTAATTTAATCTAATCTAATCTAATTCACCTAGTATGTAATTAGCTCTGCAATTCCTTCTTTTGTACTTAAAATAATCAACATCATGTTACCCTATTTCTGGGAACTGACGGGAACCTCATTTTCTCAATCTCAAATTTTTAACCTACTCTGCCCTTCTTGCTCTGATTTCAAGAGGGAAAAGAGTTGGACTGATAACCATACCATAAACTCTTAAAAGTACATTTAGAATCCTAACATCACAGCCATGCCATGTAAATCTCCTAGGTATAAAAAGTAGTGAATGGGCTCACTCTTATAAATAGTTTCAGCCACGATCAATGGTAAGTATATGGAAGGCGGCTGAGGAAAATCACGTGTGGAAAAATTTAATGACAACACACATAATACATTTGAGCTGTGTTTTACTATGTCCCACAATCATACGCTTTCTAGATTTAAAATTATAGCATGAGTCTGCAGAATGATGGTTCAAAGCATGGACTACAGAGCCACTTTATATTACCTGTATCTACATACTACAAACTAAATCACATTTACCAAATATAAGCATTTCTGTACGTAACACCAAATCTTATGGTTAAAATGGCATGGCAGCATCACAGGGGTGCCTGAAACCCTCTTGATAGAGCTAGCTAATGATGTGTTGCATCGGCACAAGAGGGGACACAGACTGAGCGAAGGTTTCTGGACTAACAAGCACAGATCCGCAACAGTTTACTTCATCTCCAGAGAACAGGAAGAGCGGGAATTTCTCCTCGATTACCAAACTGTGCAGCAGCAATTCCCTGAACCTTATGTGGGGCTGATTTAAATACCACATTGCACCCTTGTTTTCTTTGCAGAACCAAAACCATTCTTCTGTTACAGTAAGCACCAAGCTCCGAATTACAGCAAGCACCAAGCTCTGAATTACAGCCTTTCCATAGTCATTTTGGTGGCAATCTTTTGGAAACAGTGATTTTAGTCAAATTGTGGCATTAAATTTGCTGTACAATACTTGCCCCATTGATGTTAATGGAAAATTTCCACTGATTTTTCAGAGATGTGGGCTCCTCACATTTAATTTATCACGAAAGTTGATTGTAAATTGTTTACATAATCCACATAGACATGCAAAATCAAAATTTGGAAACAGCAAAGCTTAACCTATACTTAAAACCAATACTGCTAAAAGTGCCAGTTGTTCGTTCAAATGAGAGCTAAGAACTCTCAGGGGTTTTTTCCACTCTCTTTTTTCCCAGGATGTTATTTTTATCTTGGCACTGTTCATTTTTGCCATTTCATTTACACCGTGTTTGGTGCAATTACTGAGATAGAATTATGTCAAGTCTCCTCTGCACTTGGCTGTTACGCATTAACTTTTCTACTGGGTTTATAACTTTACAATCTTTTTTAATTGCTGTTTTAAATATTGTAGATACACAACTTTGGACTCTAATATTCAGACTCTAATATTCCCTCTACCAGCTTCAGTCCTACCACTACAGAATTTAAATGTTCTACAGTATTTCATATTCTTCAGTTTGAAATCACAGACGGGTAACCAAGGACAGGATTCTGTGCTGGAGTTTAATCATCTCCAGTGCAGATGTCACTATCCGCGTTAACCACCTCAATTCCCTTTAAAGACGGGGAACAGACTCAGGATTTCAGGCGCACGACTCAGTTTGCCCTGCAACGTGGCGCCCACGCTGCTTTCACCTGCACCCCCGGACACCTGCCTGGGCTCGGGCGCGTCCCCGGCCAGCAGCGGCACGCTGGCAGCGCACGTCTCACCCACCGACCGCGCCAGAAGGCAGATGACCGGCACACGGGGCAACACCTACACCTTCAACAGACACGAGGAAATGCCAAACGAGGTTTTTAGTTGAAGCCTCTGGCAGGTGCCTTGACCCCGGGTCTCGCCCTGCTCTAAGAGGGAGCTGGTTTCCCTCTTTGTTCGCCCTCACTCTGCTCGCTGCGAGGATGTGATATGATTAAGCATGTTGACATACAGAGCCACCACGTAATTGTAGCTATTCCACGTCTCCCTGTTGTTGTGGCAGAGGGTATATTTAGCAGCTACAGTTACCCTCAGAAACGAAATATACAATCAACTCCCAAAGCCTCCCCCCTTCCCCTATGCACAACCCTGTATTTGCCTTAAAGACTGTAATATGTTGCGATCAGCTGCGCCCTGAAGTAACCACCCCCCGCCGCCACACATGGCTGATGAAGGCTGAATCGCTGGAAAACACAATTCCAAGTCAGTTCTCCCATTCTGCATGTATGGCGGGATACATCACTTCTGTATTGCCCTGGGCAACTGGATCCCTCCGGGTGGCAACCCCAGCCAGGGCTCTGCGGCTGCCACCCCCCTCCGCCACCACGGCACTGGGCAGAGGCCGAGCCTCCGGCCCGACACCCCCCGGCAGGCCGGCCGCGGAGGGGGGCGCAGCCCGCCGGCCCCC
>JAVJGI010000001.1:50052332-50128871 GCA_035590275.1 Ibycter americanus | reverse complement strand
CCTGTAGCGGGTCCCCGAAACGCCCCGGGGGTGACGCTGGGGGTGCTCGGCGGCGGGTCCCGAGGGTCTGGCGGGTCCGGCGCTGCCCTCCGGAGCGGGGGGCGCTCACCCATCCTGCGTATTTCAAAGCAGAAGACAATGTTTTATTCAAGCCAGCTGATTATTTCAACAATCTGAAAATCTAAAGTTCTGGAAGGAATAATGTTTTTTTTATTAAAAAACCAAAACATGTTTTAACAAACCCAGCAGGAGCCGGGCGTAGTCACATAAGGGTGTTGCACTGCACAGCTCCGCAGGTGGTGCCTTCGGACGGGGTTCGGGGCAGCTTGGGGTTACAGCAACAGCATGAGGAAATAGGGCTGTGAAGACTTGCTTTGCATTTGTATCGGTGCTTATTATGCTCTTTTCCAACGACAGTTATCTAAAAGTTAAAACTTAACCAATAGTTATAACCATAAAAACCGACACAACTTTCCCACCCTGCACCAGCAATGCAGCCCGGTGAGCTCCGTAGCAGTGCTTACGAGCCAGGGTCCGACAGGGCATGGCGACCCTCTGCTCTGTGTAGGTGGAGCGGAACTGTGTGAGTATGGCAGCTCTCATGTCATTCGCCTGACGTGCACTGAGAACCCCCGGCGATCATCGCTGCCATTGGGAAGAATGTGGACCTGCTCTCAGAGCAGCTGTACAGGATCTGACAATCCAACCCAGTTTCCCATTCCTGACAGTCGCCAGCAGTGGATATCTGCTGAGGGGACCTCCTGAGCCAGATGGGTGTTCTTTGTATTGAAAGAACCTTCCATAGATTTTCCTCCATTATTTTGTCCAGTTGTTGTTTGAACCCATGTACGCTTCACACAGCTACAGCATCCTGGGCAAGGGATTTCGCAGCTGAACTACGTGTGGTGTGAAGAACTATCTACTTTAGGTTTGATCTTGCTATTTGATATCTTTATTTGATACCCGCTCGTTCTTGTAGTAGAAGAGATAGCAAACATATCATTCCCTATTCACATTCTCTGTGTCACTCATGAATTTATATTGCTCTATCAGATTCCATCCTTCACTCCTTAGTCATTCCTTAAAACTGGTGACTTGTAACTTCAGTACCACACTGCTGTCTGTCGCTTTCTGTCATGTGTTTTGGAATTGCATCATTGATTGTTTAATATCACGTTTTGCCAGGCACTTTTATTACCCGTTTTCCACCCTGCAATCTTCTACCACCCATTTTCCATTGAAAGCTCTCCTGAGCTGGCTAGCTGCACTGAAGCATGCCAGCTGAGCTGCATTTGGCCTTGAAGAACTTCGTTAAGATGCAGATGATGCATGAATATCCATCCATGTATGTATGTTACGTATCACAGTAGTAGAAATGTGTAGAGCATCTCAGTTGTGGCTATGCAGCAGCATCCATTTTGTCTGTTCTGCATTTATGCCAATGAGATCTGGCTTCCAGCATCACTGCGATTTGTGTTTCTGATCATGAACTATCTTTGCAGATAGTAAACATCATGAGTTCAAGGCAATTTTTCAGTGATGCTAGTAAGCCTGTGGCTATGCAGAAGTGTTGCTTTAAAAGCTAAATTAGACATAACTTGTTGTATTGAAGGTGGTGGGCGTGCAATCCATAATGGATGTAAGGAAGAGGAAACTGCCTTGGGCTTTAAGGCTGCTGAAAGATAGTTTGAGCCTTCTGCTGGGCAGCAGTGCAGAAGGAGACTGCATGCTAAAGCCTTTGCTTATTCATTGCTGTGAGAACCCACAAGAGGATTTTGGAAGTTCTCTCTACCAGTCATAGAAAGGTCCAGGTTACTATACAAATGCCTGAAGTTCCTACATGGTGCCAAACTTTGGGGAACACTGTGAGAAACAGGTCATGGACATCAAAATTCTCCTTGTTTAGGTCAGTGTTACCTGCCACAAGCTTAATTAGGAGACCCCATGACCCAATGGCAAAGTCATGTTCTGCCACTGGTAAGACCCCATTACTCCAACCAATGAACCAGGGAGTTAAGAAGCACCTTCAAGGCCTACTGTCTAAAACAGATCTGCTCCAAGCTCATCCAGGAGACAACAGGTAAGGAAAAGCCCTGCCTAAATGACTTTTAGCGATAGTTTAATATCATGGATGGCATAGATGACAGTAGCATTACTTGGGAAGAGGTCACAGTTCAGTGTATGGGTGATCTATGGCAAAAATAGTTCCCAGCATTTATTCTGAATTCTGTTGGATTTGATATTATCCTTGCTCTCCAGAAAGACATGGTCTTTTTTGCTGAGGAAGTTGGCTGTGTAAGGGTTGATAGCAAAAGTGTGGTGCAATTGTTGGCTTCACAGTCAAACTGAAACCATCCAGAAAGAGTTGCAAGAAGGTTTACACTAAATAATTTAAACTGAGCATCCAGTCTCACAGAAGAAACAGCTGAGATCTTTCAGGACAATGATCCATCCTGAGAATGGGCAGATACAGTCATCAGGGCACTGAAGATTCAGTCTTGTTACCAGTCCAAAGCCCAGGTTAGTAGGCAGTCATCTCTTGATTTTCATTTTTAAAAGCAATCAGCCTGTCCAGCCACTGCAAAGGAGGCTGAAAAGTCATCCTCTAAACAGTCAGCACTTTGAATCACTTCTTTCATTACTGGAAATTGAATTGGCACTTGGCAATCCTGACAGTCCTGTTCCTGCCTCCAGATCCTCAATGTGATCCTGAATTCTTTTAAGAGCATCGTTATTTTTTGGAAGAGATTAGAAAAATCTATGCAAGGTTAAAAAGTTTACTTTTTCGTATACAAATATTTTCTGATATTTTTCCATTACTATTATTTAGGCAGTGTTATGGAAGAACTTATATTGCATTTTACTGTCCCTGTGTATTTAAACTGTATGTGTTTCTTAAGTACATTTCACGCATCTTCCCCTATTACATTAGCTGTATTGGGAAAAAAAAAAAAAATAATTACCTATTGAATCCCTAACCATCCCAGTTATCAGAAATGCATCCTCATAAAGTAAGGGGATATATCTTCACGCATCTTCCCTCGACAAGTAAGGGAATACAACTTCAAGTAAAGGAAAAAAGAGCAGGCACTTTAAATGTAAACCAAAACAGAACAATCTATATAGTGTATATTCATTAATAGATGTTAGCACTACACTTGACTCTGTGCTTCTGTATGTTAAGTATACTGCAGATTTATGAACTGACAAAATATACAGTTTTGCAGAAGCTGATGTAGCTCAAGCAGCCAGGAAGGTGTTTGAGTTTTTTTCCTGTGTATTTAAGTAAAGTTAACCACATCAAAAAGTATTCCGTTTCTTCATTTTTCCCCCCTTTTATTACCTTCAAAATTCAGGGAATCCAGTTGGGGTAATATTCAATTAATAATACTGATATTTTAAAATTCAGTTTCACAGCAAAGTTGTCATACAATATTTTTATTTAGTGCTTTTCTTGAAAAAGTCCAGCTGAAGCAAGCTAAAAGGATTTTTCTAATATTTCTGAACTTTCCAACAATGGGGGGGGCACGGGCTTCCAGAAAAATAAAATTATTGTTTTTATTTAATCATTTTTCTGCAAAGCTTTTTAGGTCATTGCCAATTGAGTATGAAAGAGCTTATCTTTTAGAAGTATCTCAGTGATGGAGAGTCCAGCAAGAGGGAGAGGAACTAGAACTTCTGCACTGGCCGTGAAGCAAAACTTTTGTCTCTTCAGCAAAAAAGACACTTGTGAAAAAAACATCAGTCCAGTAGCCAGAAGTTATTTACATGCTAATCCAGAATATAGAAGACCACAAATTCAAGTAGCTGTGTAACACGTTGAAGTTGGCCCTTGGCTTCATGTTCAAAGCTGACATAGTATCACAAGATATTCAGGTCAAATAGCAACTTGGAGTGGAATTTAAAAGAACAATTAGTCAGTTGGTGCCAGCTATACTATTAGTTATTCAAATCCGAAAAATTTCCTGAATAGATATTTCAAGGAAAAAAATAATTAGGAAAAACCCACATAAATTAGACATTCCTTTGCAAATTTTGCAGTGCATCTCTGTATTTCATGCCGTTAAATTTTGTTAGGTAGTCCTGAAAACTGAGCTTAAGCTCCTAAGAAACCTTGAGTTTTCTCTATTTTTTATCCAGAAATTGAATTATTAGGCTCATATTCACTCCAAGCTGCTGTCTTTTGACAACTATTATATCTTCTGGAAGACAAAAGGAACCTTTAAAATTTATAGAAATTTATTTTGAAGTGCTTAATTTTTACATGACAAATTATCCCTCAAATGTGTTCTATAAATTTCCAGAAATGTGTCATTTTCCTATTACTTCAAAAAAAGCAATTCTTTCATATCACAGAAGACTAAGAACCTGGCATGACTTGCTGTCATGACCCCTCTTTTGCTTTTTACTGATTCTCTTTTGTGTGAAGAAACCTCCCTAA
Organism: Ibycter americanus; assembly: GCA_035590275.1. Taxonomy (NCBI): domain Eukaryota; kingdom Metazoa; phylum Chordata; class Aves; order Falconiformes; family Falconidae; genus Ibycter; species Ibycter americanus. Next base: position 50,124,430 of record JAVJGI010000001.1, on the reverse strand, counting down.
ACATGTGTTAAAAACATTTCTAATTGTTTTGGGGGTTTTTGGTTTGTTTTTTTTTTATTTATTCGTATGTCTCTCAGGAATTCAGGCCTGAACTACTTTGCCTAGGTTACAGTCCTGTAACTAGACCTGAACCAGTCTGATTTTATGTCTAATTCCAAATTTAAGTTATGACTTTTTTGACATTAAAGCTACTATATCAGGGAATTACTGGTTCTGGGACAGTTGCCAAAATAAGCTACACTTGTGTTTGTAACCTGTTAGTGCCTGTGACAGCAGTTACCTCTCTACCTCTCTGTTTGTTGTATTGATAAGACATTGGTAGTAAATAAAATATAAGTCAAGACTGAAGTTGCAGAAGAATAACAGGCTGAGATCTTAATATGAGATTCTGGGTATGGAAATAAATTGCCAACACTTCACTGAGCCAGTAGTACACGTGTTTATAAATAATGAATTAGTGTAAAGCAGCTGTAATGAAATAATAACATACACTATATTGAGATGTCTGCATCGTGCTATCAAGATGTCTCTAACAACTTTTATACAAAGCTCCTCTCACACCATGGGCAGAATATAAATATTGCCTCAGCAGTTGCAACATAGACATCAATTACCCATTACAAACCTAAATGCATTATGATCAGTAGGTCAAATAAAACTCCCAGGCAAACTTTGAAAACAGAAAGAATGAAATAACATCAAAGGGAACAATGGCTGAGGATGAAAGAAATCTTTGTTACAGTGAGACAATCAAGGACTGTTCTCTCATGTCAGCAGTCAGCTTTTGGGAAGTTGGTCAGAACAAATAAATTTTAGTATCGCAGACTGCTGCATATGACAGGAAGTCTAGCAGGTAATCATTAGCATCAATATATAATTTATACACAAGAATGACAACCACCCAGGTTACAGCAATGAGATGTGCAGAAATACAAATGCAAAGGATGGTTTAGGGGAAGAGTCAAGACAGAGCATGAATAATATAAAAGTCACTATGCTTGCAAAAATATTGGCAAAAAATTAATTTTAATTTGAGAACAGCAGATGAAGCTTGCGAGGATTTCAGTGCAACGTTACACAGTCTGTGTAACCAGTGATATCAGTACTCCTGACTGTAAACATGTAAATAATGTTGTGTTTTCTGTAGTAAACAAGCGAGGAGTATAATACTGTCCCTCTTGCGCCTGTTGCGGAGAGGTTAACACTTGCTAAGCAAATTGTGACTTCTTGCAACTGTGACTCATTGGAAAACTACTCTTTATGTGAAGCTACAGCTTCTCACCTGAAGTAGCTGATATCACAGTCCATTGGCCCTGAGTCAATTTAACTCTGTTTTGCAGTACAGGCTGATGTATGCTTACCCTATATTGCATCTCTAACGCTGTTCTTATGTAAAAAAAAAAAAAAAAGAAATACAGTATCATGCTAGCAGAATTCAGACTTCCTGGGTGATAAAATTCTCACATAGCACCATCTGCAAGTGAGGCTTTGCCTGGAAAGATGCATGACAGTTTACAGAAGCTTTTTGGCACACTCTGCCAGGGAGCATACCTGTGCTTACAGACATCAGTCCCTAGGAAAACGCAGCTGTGACTGAATACCTCTGTCTATGTCCCCAGCTGCATCAGAGCTGCCTGGTACTATCAGTATTGCTTTCTGGGCTTAATGATACAAGGTGAAGGTCCCAGTCGGCATGTAATGGCCTGAGCCAAGCCTACCTAGAAGATAACTTAAAGGTTTTAGCTGAGGTTTGTGAATAACATGTGCACAGATGTCAATTAGAAAATAAGAAGGAATACAAACATAATTTTTTTTTTCTCAAACATGGGAAAAAGTGGAAAAAATGTTACTGAATGTAATGAATGGACATGAGACATACTGTGCATTTAACGGAGTGGGCCCAGAATGTGTTAATGCTTACTATAATTTTTGGGTTTAGCTGCATACCCTTAAATGTATTAAGAACCTCATAGCATGCCCCCACACATTCACACCCTTACCTCATTATTGTCTGTGATAGCAAGTGAAAGTCTATTTCATTTAATCAAAAGTCCACGAATGGAATTGTAAGAAGGCTCCAAGACCAAAATTCAGGCTGGAAGCATCTAGAATTTTGATGATTTTCAGATCCATATTGACATAAGCTCCACCATGCCTCAGATCTTCTTTATTAGAAAATCTTTCCTCATATTTCTCAAGACTGTTGATTGCACTATAGCTTTTAAAAATTTTATTCTTCTTCTAAGAATACTGCCTCAAGCATGCCAAGGCTGGATACTTAAGAAGCAGGAAGCGGTGTGCTTGTTAGGTTTATTACCATGCTTTATATACTTAGTCGTGTTACCTGTGGCCAAGTGGTCTAAAAACATACATGTAAGAAGAAAGATGTTACTAGAAGTTGTAAATTGGTTCTACAGATAAAGCTGCAAAACATGGACTCCATTTTGCACACGTGAGCCCTTCTTCAGGTCTCAACCAGAGGGCAGCAGTCATTTCAAAAAAATCCCCAATTACTTTGCCAGTTTTACACAGATGCAGACTTCTACAGTTATTTCTCAAAGTCAAAATTATCAGTATATGATTTCCTATACTGTAGACATTTTGGTGGCTGGATATGTAAGGAGATAGTATTTTTGGCTACCTTAATCAAAGGGGAAAACCTCACATGGCATGCCTGCCACCAACATTCACTCCGTTTTACGCAGAAGTTACTGACGCCACACTGTATTGCACCTCATGAATGGCACAGAGATTATAGGATGATAAATCACAATTCTATGATCATTTCTAGCCTGGTGACTATCTATAACTTTCGGTCCTCCAGGTATTTCTTCAGGCATGTTCTTCTACAGAGCATCAGCAGAGGCAAAAATGAGCCTTTATTTCTACTGAATCCATATTGAAATATTTTTCCTCCACTTTGGATGTCTAAGTCAAAATGTACTTCCTCCATACCAAAACTAGCTCAGGAGATATCTGTATTCCATGTATATTCAAGCTTCCATAAATAAAGTTCCCTCACCCTGCATTTTCTAGCACTAAGCAGAATCACCAAGCAGATGGGCATAATTTCAGTACTGCAAATTAAGTGTTTCAGTGTACAGCTAAGGACTGTAAGTGCTTTTCTGCTGAAAGTCTTTTCATCCATCTCAGAAGTGCTTTAGCACCCTAGTAAAAAAAAAAAAGCATGAATATGCATATAGAAATATAAAAATAGATTTCAAATAGTATATATTTATGCAAATCCTTAGAAAGGATAAGGAATTGAAGCAGAGCCAAATATTCATTGCTGCTGCTCCTCCCCCTTCTTTTTTAAAATCAAGGAGCCATGGCTTTCTACTCCACTCCTGACAAACAATTTCAGATATACTGGCATAGTTTTCTGTGTTTTAAAAGCTAGCAGAAAAACTGTGATAACCTAAGTGAGAAAGCTCATTTGAGGAAAAGCCTTGATTAGTGCCCTTTTCTGAATGCCTAACATGGCATTTCAGATTTCTTTGACAGAAAACAGATACCTAATTCATTTGAACAACATAATACACAATCACTACTCAATATATCATGATGTAAGTATTTCCTGGCTACCTATAAGAAGGTTACAAATCTTTCCTTAAGAATAAACTCTTACTTCTACCTGAAAATTTCAAGCAGCTGGGAAAAGCTAACCTTTAATGGAAAACCAATTCACCTGATTGTAAAACAAGTACCCATTTTCCTTATATCACCTGCAGTGCTGTAAAAGGTGGGGGTTTGGCCTGCGGAGGGGAAAAATAATTAAAAGAACCACAGGTGTTTTATGGGAGTTTAAGTATAAATTGAATTGTATGTTGATACTTTTCCTGCCCCCTTTTAGTAGCTGGAGGTATGAAGAAGAAGAGAATTATTGCTTCCATATCAACATGTGTTAATTATGTTTTTAAGGCTTGGTTGGATATTTTACAGGCCTTATTTACCAAGTATTTTGTTAATCTCACTAGGTAAGAGGAGATATGAGGAATTTAATTTCAGTTGCAAATGAAGCAAAAATAGAGAAAGCTTGTTCCCTATACTGAAGCTTGTGAGTACAAACTTTCCAAGTGTTTTTTGGGTTTGGGGTCATTCAGAAGGAAAAGTTTTCTGTGCCACGTACAACTCAACAGTTTGTGCCTAATTTGGGGAGGTTGTTATCCCTGGGGGGCAGAGAATGAGTCCTGCTGACCCAGAGAGTAAAGGAAGGAAATTATTAATCTTCTAAGCGGTAAGTGCTAATTACCGATTTTTATTCTGAGCTGATGAAACTGTTTCAGAAGGTTTCTCTTTCTCTAATATATGAAGGCTTATGGTCCATGTTGTGGTTGACACAGAACAGGGAATCCAATCACAACCTTCTTGCCTGCTGGGATTTGGATATGAGCCCAAATTGTTTCCTTGGTAGGAGCGTTTTGGCTTTTTGGTCCATGGCCAATAATGTCCTCAAGTGAGTAACGGCGGCTCTGGGGAGCTGCTAAACTTAGGAGGAAGCTCTGTCAGGTGTGTACCATATTATTGCTTCTGCTGAGGAATAACAAGCTCAGTAATGTCTATTATTAACATTTGGTAATTGTAAGTAAACTTAGCTATTATTTAGCCAACTGGGTAAATAGCTTAGGAACTGTTTAAGTGGAGTAACAGCTGGATGTTTTGACTCAGCATTTTCCTGCAGACTACAAGGCGACAGCATTTCCGTACAGATGGATGGCAGTATATTTTTCTTTTTATGTTTTCTGTTTTTCCTTTCTGAACCAGACTATGGAGCTGGGGTGGTGGTCTTTTTCAAGACCTGGGGGAAGTAAAGCTATCTGGGTTCTAACCAGGCAGGAAAAAAAGATGACAGGACTCCATGAGAAAACACTTTAACTCTTCAGCTAACTCTATATGCAGTTACTGGGAAGAGATAACATGCTAATCAAAAGGAAACATATGGCTAAACCTATTTCTGTGGGAGTTCTGTGTAACCATAGTGTGAACATAACACAACTAATACCCATGCATGCTGCTAATCCTGCTAAAATTAATTATTTGGGTAAGTTTGCTAAGTAGAAGGTTGCCACTGTGAGTTTACGCTTCAAGCTGGATAGATTTCACATCTAGCGGTTCAAGCGGTATTTCTTTGTGATCTCTGCAGTACAGATTGTATTTCACTACATTTCTTTTAAGTGAGTATACCTCAATCACTGGATGAAATAGAAACCAACAGAGACTAATTTAGCCAAGAAAGCAGTATCTTGTGTGATTTCAAATTTGTCATGCCAGCTGTAAATAGTGAAGAATGCTAATTTCAGCAAAACATGAAACAAAGAGGGTCTTTTAATGATAGGGTTCAGCAAAGGGAAATAAACTTTGTAATGTTTAGTGGACTTGAGATGAAAGAGATCAGACAGGAATTTAGTAAAGCAGGTAGGAAGATCCCTACTTGCCTAAATCTGGTATTTGCTATCGGTTACCAGTGAATAGTCAAACAAGTTACATTTCAATGTGCTTATGTGTTAAAGTTAGTCTCTTTGGCAGCAGACTATTCCTTCATAGGTGTATCCCCAGCTGTGATGGAATAATAGTTATACTGGAAGGTATAACTTGGCCTTAATATTAAAATGTGTTGTTTTTCCTAAAGCAAGCTGCTGTAGTGAAAGGCGGTCAGACAAACGTGCAGCTGCAGAAGGGCAGACAAACAGGATGATGGAAAGCAATGCCAGAGAGAGACAATCAGAGGAAGTGTCTTGTTTCAACACACAATGTCCTCCTCTGCCTCCTGGCAGCTTCTTTTAATAAGCTTGAAAAGACCAGGGACAACCCCACATAAACAGGGCCATCAAGTCTTAATGTAATTTTAATAGTTAAAGAATTGTTCTCAGTCCTATTTTTTAGCATAAGGAAACCTGAACAGGTAGCACAACTTCTAGCGATAAAATGTAGTAAAAGGGATGTGATGACTAATACAGAAACCACTCTGTACTACCTTTGTGTTTTTCCTGTTTGCTACAGTATGTTGGTCTCTGGAGTTATTTCATGAGAGCAGCTATTCACATCTTCAGTAAGGCTATTCACTTACGTGAATTCTCATATGACAATGAGAAGTCCAGGGCCAACTTTTCATGTCATTACCCTGAAGCTGAAAACTTTTTTTCCCCCTTGTTTCCACTTAAACTACATGTCAATATACACCCCCAAGAATTGAAGTACTATGCGTGGCATGATGAAACATGTTTTGGAGTGAAATAGCAGAGGAAGCTGAAGATTCCTGATCTAGTTGAAGATGTCCCCGCTCGTTGCAGGGGTGGTTGGACTACACGACCTTTAAAGGTCCCTTCCAACCCAAACTATTCTATGATTCTAAGCAGTTATTAAAAAGGAAGTTAAAGAGTTCTGTTGTTCAGTTGTTTGCTATTTTGTTACTTGTTTCGTTAAGTGAGTTGCATCTCTCCTAATTTTACTTCTCTAAAATAAAAATTGGTTGATTTGAGATTTTAGGATACACTAATCAGTAGTAGATTCTACAGTGATTGGGTCATAGAAATAGAGGCTGGAAGATCTGTATTCCTTGGAAAAAATACAGGGTTAGATGATAATTTTTTTTTTTTTTTCAAAACTACCTTGAGTACACAAAAAAGAAGAGGTGATAGGAATACTAGTGAAGAACTGAGGTTATAAAATGTAACCAAAGATTATCCTTAAACATACAAATAAAGTAAATGTGATTAAAAGATTTAGACGTTTAAGAAACTCTTTGAAAATTAGTCAGTAAAATGGTGACAGAAATGTGGCATTTCATGCTGTTGGCATAGCTACTACATTAATTAATTAATCCTGAAGCGGCATGCTTTGTGTACTGCATTATAGTGCAATATGAAATTAATTCCAGTGGGAGGAGAGCCCTGTGGGACGATTGGTTAGTTGTGATTTATACAATTACTTGAATACCTTCCAACTTCATAATTTCTGGAGAGATGGAGAGTTCTCAAACATACTGCAGGAACAGATTGGCCGATCAGTGTGAAGTAGCATTTATAATTCATGTTAACATGGTGTGATGGGATGAAGTAAGGTAAACGAGAGCATGATTTAGTAATTAATATTTAGTTTATAAAGTCTAAAAACAAGTTTTAAGTGCTTGAGACACTTCTAATGTTGAGACAGATTAGCAGGAGTTGTAACTAATGTCTTTAAGGCATCTGAAGGGTCATTTTTTTCTATTATCCCTGGCAAGAGCTGTAGGAGGGCAGCAGTGCTGTGCAGCACAACCCATCACCTCAAACCACGTTCTTCAGGAGCTGCCCAGCCCCACAGGCTCTGTCTGACTGTTTGCTGTGCCTCAGGACAGCACCCCCTCTGCCAACACATACACACAACTGATCAATGGCCTGGTATCTTAAATGCTGGGACGCTGCTGACTCGAGATGTCTGAGATAACAGATGTACGGTCTTTGGGGTGGACGCTGTCTGATTGTTCTGTTCTCATGTAGCACCCGCTGCAATGCAGCCCGCACCGATGGCATGTGGGGTACTCTGTGCTTACCTGTAACAGTAGCATAACTCTGACTAACTGTGTGTGAAATTCACAGTACGTTAGGGAGGAAGAGAATATAAAACATCTCAAGGTGTGGAGGACAAAAAGCCAGCGGATTTGAAATAGGATGGATTATTTTCAGTTTCTCTCATCTTTGCCTTTGTGGGCCATTTAGGATATGGCACCTGGATCAGTGATGAAGTCTTGTGACACAGAAGATATACTCTGCATGTACTCCACAACAGACTTGCTTAACTCCCCAAACTGGTATTTAATGCTGCATAGCTGCGTAGTGCATGATAAATCTGCAAAACTCTATACTTCTGCAATTTAAACCCAAGCATATCAGAGCAAATTCACTGTCAAACAAGTCTTCATCAGATTTTTGTAGTTGGAATGATAGGAAGAAATCTAATTGTGTGATCAAAAGCAAAGTGGCAACAAAGCCTGGTACTCCGTCTGAAGGACTATTTGTTAATTTGTCTGAACAATGCTCGCTTAGCACAATGGCCTGGATGTATCCCATGGAGCCTTTTAGCCACGAATGCAAAATGCCAACATGAATTATTGCTTTGAAAAGCAGGGGGGTGTGAATGAACCTCCCAGCACATTTGATACATTTCTGCTTTGCATAATGAACTTTAGTAGCTCAAGTCCACGCTCATGAATGTTTCTTTTTTTAAAAAAAAAAAAAAGTTTTTGAATTAACAGTATTGGTTAATGGACAACTTTTTCTACTTGCCACATCCAAGCCAGGCTGTGCAATCAACAGGAAAGATAAGAAGGTCAAACAGGAAGAGCTGTGCTGGAGTGAGTTTTGAGCAGAGCTGAGGAAGGCACAGATCTGTCTGCTCTTTACCGGCATGTTATAGCGGATCAGGCTTGGAAAAGGTAGGAGAAGTCCTGTGCTCTGTATCTGCATGTCTGTCTTTTGCTTTAATTTAGGTACCTGTGGTCTGGTATTTGACTGTAGGTTTATTGTCAACATGTTACAATTGCAGCCGGTTAAACAGGGATAATTTCAGTAGTGTTCAATATTTTGGTGTGCCCATAATGAAATGACTGAAAAATACACATAAATGTGATCGGTCCTGGTTATGAGAACCTGCTGGGAGTTCCTGTACTGCTCCATGTTCCCTCTTCTAGGTAGTGTTGTGTGAGCTGAGCTGCTATTCAGTAACAAAAGCATTCCTCCTACTTTATTCTTCTGCATTAGCTGGCACAGGCTGAGCTCTGTCAAATCTAGCACTCAAAACGAGGTATCAAGATTCACAGATGCCTTTTATAGTTTTCTAACAGTGACCTGAACTTTTTTTTAAGCACCCCTAGAATTTATGCTTATTTTTAATCAGCTATGAAAATGTGGATTTTAGTTTACAATTTCCTTTTTCTAATTTCTAAACTTGGAAATTTTGGATTTAGGGTGCTTTCAGAGCTGGATTGTGGGTGGAAAGTATATTTCAGTACTACTGAGGTATGAAGAAACTCACTTGTAAGAGAGGGTTAAGATTTTTAAAGGAATCTATTGCATCTTTGAAGCTTCCTAGGGCTTTTTTATTTATAGACCAACTGTGAACAATGATACTGCTTGCAACACAGTTTGCTAAGAATGGCTGACTAACCTAAAGTTACTCCAGTGATAAAGAAGTCAATCTTCTGTTTTTTTAGAGTACTCAGATTCCCAAGTCTGTTTACCCTGATTACAGATTTGCTTTACCTTTCTGTGTAATACATAGCAGCACTGGAGGAAAAAGTGTTCAGTGTTGCCTATACAGTACATAGTACGGATTTTTTTTAATTCATGCCTTTGACTGAATTTATCATAGAGATCAAAGCTGTGGTTTACTCTCTCTGAGGAGAAAGATTTTAATGATCTTGACTGTAAGATGCTTGTAGCCTAATACAGATGATGTGAAACAAATGTGAGTTGAAACTGGGCAGAAGAAATAATAAAATAACTACTCTAGCATCAGTTTGGGAAAATTACCTAGATTAACTTACAGCAGTATGGTTGCAAGACTGAGGTATTGTATGACTTGTGGGATGTACAGGAGATGGAAAGCAGAAGATCAAGGGTGTGCACACAGTCAAAAGACCCGTAAATGAAGGCAACACAGGCTTCACTAGCTGTCTGGCCTGGTTTGGAGCCCTGGAACAACACAACATGCCACATGAGATGAGTAAACGTTTTGGGGCTACCAGAGTTTGTTGTCTCAAGGTACAGCAGCAGTGGCTGGAAGAGTCTGGAGGCTTTAAATTTAGAAGAGTTGTCCCTGATCCACTGGCAGCTCAGGTGAGGTGAGGGGAGAAACACACAATAGCTGGTGCTCATTTTCTTTGGATGAGCTAGGAATTGATGCTCAGAGCAGCAAGGCAGTAACCTTGTACCTTCTGGGAGGTTTCTAATGTGTATGAATAATCCTTTTGATGTAAAGTTGAACTGATTTACACTTGCTTCTGGACTCTGGCTACTTCACCAGTACTTCTATAGCACTCCTGTATGACCACAAATAATCTTTGTCTTGATTTCCATCTCTGTAAAACTAGAACAATTATAGTTGCCACTGGTAACTTGAAGCTAGTCATTAGTAAGTTGTCCTGAGCCTCCTAGAAGGAAGATGATGAATGAAAGAGAATATTGTATTGCATGCAGGTTTTAGGCAATCAGTTCAAATATAACCCATTTTTATACACTGGATCCTATTCTCTTACTTAGCAATACACCTTTAAAAAGAGAGAGAGAGAACCTGTTCAGTGGATGCTATTAGCCTTCTTTTTCAGCCCTCTTTAAATGGGAAGGAATTGGTGGGAGAGAACATGTTCCTGTCATCCGCAACTCCTCTTAAAAAAAATAACAAAACGTGGGTGGGTGGGTGTGTGTAACCCTCAACCTGCATAGTTAGGGAAATGGAAAATGTCAAGCTATATGTTTTTTCTTCTGGTTAGCTAGCTCTGTTTTGAAAGCAGAGATACAAGCACTCAATGAAATGGAAGCAGCCACAGAGGGCAAAGTGTGATAATGGAATTGTTCTATTTAACTTCCAGTAGGAAAGAAGTGTCTTATTTCCACCTCATGTTCAACAGCTGTTGAATACAGACCCTTCCAGCCTGCTGTGCCCTGTGGAAAGCAAGCAAAAGGTGGAGTCACCTTCTGAGCCTCACAAGCCTGGACAGGTGCTACCAATGTCTCTGTGTGGGGCAGTGTGTACAGTGAGCTCAGGCCAGAGGGAAGGATGACACCAGTGAACCCAGTAGCACTCCTATAGGAGCTGTTAAGCCGTCCAGTACCTGCCTCTCCCACTGCTCGTCCCCACTGTGAGTGCCTGCTTTAGGAAGCGAGGCTCCCCCAGATCAGCAGGGAGTGCCACCTCTTGCCTGCATGGCTTTTGGATAGAGGCTGGCTCCTGGCTTGAAACAATGGGAAGATCATTAAGTTTTATGGCCAATGTCTTGCACCAAATATGAATTTTTTGGTCAAGCCTCAAAGAGCATGAGATAAAATAATTTTGTCTAAATTATAAATAAAGTGCTTTGTCAGTGCACATAAATGCATATTGTAAGAACCAGTTATAGAAAACATACTTTACAAGGTGAGTGTCAGATCTTTAATCCATTTCTTCATCTCATATTTGTTGCTATCAACAAATGGCTAGTTGCTAGTAAGTGTAATGGTAAGTTAGCATTACAGGTTTATGAAAAATATCTAATGATGAGTATGGCTCAAGCACTGAACTTTAATATTCTCTAAATTTGTTTCATAGTGGATTAATGTTTTTTTCTCTGGTTTGGTGCCTCTGAATCTGTTTTAATTTGTACTGGAATGGTTTAATAATTGATGAGAAAGCATGAGCATAATAAATATGGTGATTATACCATAGGATTGCTTGTGTGTTACAGTTTTGCTCCTTGGGGTACTTATAGTCAAAGGTGAATAGTAAAAGGACAGAGATGTAGTGCAAAGTTCTATGAAATCTTTGTCACTTGGGAACAAATTTGTATCACTTAAGATGCATTTAGATGCTAAATAAACATTCAAAACGGCCTAGGTAGACTAGATGCCTAGCTACAGGCAAGTTATTTACTACATTGTTCTCAGAACTTATACAAAGCCACATGGGTTGACATTTGATAGTTAAGGCAAATGTTAAAGATGGGAAAGGAATCTGTAGAGGAGAGCATGAACGTTCAAAATGTTTTTGAGATTTGAATTTTCATTCTGTGATTCTTGGAAGAGCTAAAAGAAAACATTGATAAGAACATATCATTTTTGCTTTCCTTTCACTCATTCTGATTTTTTTTCCCCTTGACTTAGGCTCTGGGATACTATGACTGAATCTTAAACAGTTCATATCCATTTTGATTTGTTCAGATGTCCTACTTGCTCTTGCAGCACCAGGCTTTACAGATTCATTCACAAGCCTGTATGTATGTTACCCTTACCAACATGCACTGATGCAGAAGACATGAAAAGTTAATATCTCTTTGTCAACTCATCGGAATTCTAAGAATTCAAGTCACAGTATATTTGTTTTCCTAAATTTTTTTGAGGATGATATTTCTTTTTGAAGATAGGAGCTGATGGAAAAATTAATATTCTGAACACTGAATTTCCTTTCTGGGATCAAGGATAATCCTGATCTAAAAATAACAACTGGCTTTGGATTCACATAGCAACATAACTTAAACAACCACCTTTTGAATTAAATTATCCTTAATATCACAATATTTACATCTTCATCAATAGAGATACCAGGATTTACAAAATATATGCAAAAGAATGTTTAATTCTTAAGCATGAAAGTTACAATGCATTACGTATAATCCTGGTATAGTACTGAAAAGAATGGTGTTAGCTACTGTCATTACTTTAAGGAAAAGATCAACTATATAAATGGAAAAGCATATTCCTAGCAAAGTGAGTTTGGTCTCTGGCAGACCTGTATTTTTAATCATTTCTAAGTCAGTCATGAAGTCTAATAGGTAGTTTTTCAGAGAAATTAGCAAGAGAAACAGATCTGAAGTCAGTAAATTAATATGTTAGTGGAAATACTCTTTTCTGAGAAAAGGCATCAAAATCACTTGTGTTTGAGTTACTATCTGTGTTTCATAAGTATATATGAATTTATAGTCATAACTTTATATGGAGAACTGCAAAGCTACACCTCAAAATACCTTTTGAAAATCAACCTCACCACTCTGATAAGCACTTCCAAATAAATAGCAAAATGGGACAGTGGAAACATTAAAACAACATCCATCCTAAATTTCTTAATACTTCATTAACTTATGTGCTTGTGGTAGATATGGCTATGGTTTAATTCTCTGAGTTGGTCACACCACCTGTAAGTATACCTCATTGATTTTTTATAATTGCATAACATGCTTCTGTCTATATATAGTTTACTGCTTATTCAAGTTGCTCTATGGGCTAAAGGTTTCAATGACTGCAAAAAGAAGTATCAAAGTTGTACAGACAGAGCACTGCCATGTCCCATGTACCTGCCTACCACGGCAGACAGCTAGGAGCTGCTGCCGTTCACATTGGTGCTCATTTTGCTGAGGTTTAAGGATGTGTGATGTGGAGCTTGGAGGGTGAGAAGTGCTGGAAGACGTTTATGTGAAGAAGCAAACCAGAATAATGTGCTTTGGGATACATCACTGCATGGTGAATGGGGAAGGGAGACATTTTCTGACCAGTCTGAAGGCCGGTTGTAAGGGGATACTAGGTGACCAGGCACTAGTCTGAGGTTTTGGCAGAGTGAAAGTAATCTTCCATCAACAGCTCCATTTTAATCAATTTCTGCTGGAAAACAGATGAGAGGAAATTTCATGAAGATTACAAGTTTGTATACTCATAATGAATGTAGTCTGTTGATGAGTATGGCTGGAGTAAACGCAGAGGAATTTGGATTAAGTCCAAGTGACAGGACTAAAGAGAAATCTATCCTGTGGCTTTCTGAAATCAGAGGCATTGAGAGCCCACTGAGGAGAAGGCTCTAAATATCAGTGGGGCATGTGCTGGCTACGTGCGTTGGCTGAGGGTCTGGCTGCACTTGTCTGAAGCTGAAGTAGCTTGTGCCCAAGAAATGGGATTGCAGGATGTCTCACACCAGTGACTGTAGAGGGAGCAGTGAAGCTTACGACTGCTTGAGCTCTACTTCCATTTCTATTCCTTTTTGCTGATGTTCTCCCAGTAAGTCTTGCTGCCAGACTTGGCCTGTAGCTTCAGTAGATCACCCGTCTGCTTTACCGCAAAGAAACGTTGCGATCCTTGCATGCCAGTCTTCCTGCATTGTGGGTTCCTGCAGAGGATTTATTCTTTAGCTGAATTTATAAAAACCTTTCTGCTTGTTTGAATTAAGCATGCAGTACCTGTTCCATTCTTGTCACCTTTAGAAAATGATGTTTTCCCTCTGCATTGCCTCTCTTAATGTGAATGATGGTATCCCTTGCAGGCTCTGCATTAAAGCTGGCCAAGAATGAATAATTAGCAGTGGGCACAAGTACGTTTCACTTCAGGCCTTGGATTGTTGCTATTAGTCAAATCTGTTGTTTTGTTGCTAAAGCAGTGATGCCACCTGATTACAGGAGCTTTTTCTGGGATGAATTTGGGTGTTGCACAACAATTCCTCTGAAAAGAGTCTAAAGCAAATACTTAAATGTATATTAGATTAGAAATAACTCCTGCAGCAAGGCAAAGCTCTTGAATACGTGCATGTATTTTGATGGTGTTTTTTAAATATATTATTGATAATTTTTTTTTTCTTCCTCAGATTGTTGATAATGTTAATTGCAGCACTGTGAGCAATCGCAAATTATGGAGAGTTTGGCAGCAGCAAGCAGTGCATCCATGCTTAGCACCAACGCCATCGTCCCTGGTCTGGAGGGAAAGCAAGAGGGGAACTGGGGGAGGAAAGAAATGGAGCAGGGGAAGTGCAGGTCTGACTGGAAACATGTGGAGGCCAGTGCTGCCATCAGCACTGTGAGGGGTGGAGTCAGGATGGACACGTTGCAAGAACAAATGGGTAAGACCTGGATGAATATATCCTTGTCACTCTACTCTTGATTTTTGCATTGAAATCAGTGTTCTTTAAACGTTGCTTCCTGTGCACAAGCAGACTTGTGACAGTACTTCTGACTAAAACAAGAAAAAGCAGAACTCCAACTAAGCGTGGTCCCAGCAGCTGTGGAGAACTTAAATTCATAATGTTCTTTAAATACAGTCAGCCTACACTGCAGTGAGCTTACTATCAAATTTCTATTTAAAATTAAATATTGAGTCCAGAGTAAAAAAATCAAACAAAAAAAAAGCCCTGCAACACCCCCGTCAAACCCCCAACCAAAACTGAAGTGCTTGGGAGCTGCAATTTCTAATTCTAGTATACATTAATAATTGGGCTTAAAGATGTTTTTACTGCTTACTGCCTCTGTTCTGATGTAGGAAAATTGTGTATATGTATCCTTATTTATTTGTGACTTTGTTCATGTTACATCAATAGATGCACTCAAGGGAAGATGCAGAAGACTTAGAAATTACCATGCCCTACTATATTACAAGATTTTTCTTAAAAGCAGAGCTGCAGAGGAAAATGTCTTAGGATACATGAAAATTGCCTCAGTTTTCTTCTAAAAATTAAAGATCTATTTCTCCCATTTTTATACTTGGAAATATCAAGCCTTGTCTTCAATGATTTTTGCTAAGGGAACCTTGGAATTGCTTGGAGTTGGTGCCTCTTTAGCATGAGAGTGTGTCATTTCCAAAAGGACTGCAAGAAATGTGGGCCGAAAAAGAAAAAAGCAGATTATTATTAATGTAAAATATACTAATTTTGCGTTCTATTTCTAAAACTTCAGATCTCTTGGTTTTACATTACCCTCTCCCAAGTATTAAGCTTGTAACAAATAGAAGGATTATTTCTCTCCATGTCTGAATTGGTACAGGACACTCATATCATTGCCAATTTATATCACTGCAGCTTCAGTGGAGGCCACTTTTTAGTATAGGTGCAAGGGAATCAAAAATGAAGTCTGACCCTTGCTCCCTCCCAAATGGGACTTTAGTTTCTTGAGAGGCTATCTTTCCACCCATTCTCCATCATCTTGAAGCTTCAGACCAAAATGATGAAATAAAGATTTAACTTCCTCCCCAACAGGAGAGAAATGATTTGCAGATACTTTATATGGGTTTTGGGAATTATATAGCGGGAAGGGGAAAAAATGTAGTTATTTTCCTTTAGTAATTATCCAATGCATCAAATGCTTTGAAAGTCTGGGGTGTTTTGGTTTTGTTTTTTTTTTTTTTTTTCTGGTGTGATTTATATGGACTTAGAAAATGCTCTTAACCATTCCTTTCATTTATCATAACAGAGTGTTCTCAAAGTGAAAAATGTATGAGTGTCAGTTCCAGGACCATTCCCAGACAAGCAGAGAATTTTCCAACTGGTAAGGTATTTTCTTCCATCATATCTGGTAAATATAATGCTTTTCTCATCGCTTACACTTTTTTTTTTTTGAGACAACTACGTCAATGTTTGCAGTCGTCATTCCTGTAAACTTTAGAACATACTTCATGGCAGCTATGAAGTATCAAACTTCTACATAAGATTTGTTAAGAATCTCTCATAAAAAGAGAGAACTGCTATAAAAGCCAGAAACTATTTATGGATTATATTGTATGGCTAAGGGGGGAAAAAAAAAGGCAAATAAGAAGTTCATTGCTTATTTTACATATGGGTTTCAATTCTTGAAATGTCTTATTTTTTAAGTTTGTGGCCTTTCCAAGTCTTCGTTATTTTTTTAATGCTGTATTTTCAAAGAAGTTGCAATTGAGTGCAGTTCTTCAGCGAAGTAGGTACAGCAGGATTCCCTTCTGGAGACCTCATGGCCTGCTCTGTGAATTGAGGTTCTAGTCACATTTCCCTTCTCTTGCTTGTGGAGGAAGAGAAATAACCATCAAAGAACAACACTGGGATGTGCTCTGGTTTCTGGCTTGACTTGACAAATCACATCAGTGGTAGGCAGTCTCCCCCAGGCATATAGTTATTTCTAGTTAAATTATGTGTGCTTATATACATACCTGTTTGTCTCACTCCGTACAGGATTTGGATGGTTCTTAACTGGGGGTATGGAGCAGAGCTCACAGAAGCAGACAGGAAGATTACTATAGGTGCAATGGGTTTTTGGACCGTGTTTCATTTCCATAAGGGTTTATTAATAATTATTTTGGTAGAAGTAGCTTATTTCCGTTGTTTAAATTCAATGCAATTATTATTTCAGTAATATTAACTTTATATAAGACTTAAATATTTAACTGTAGAAACACAATTTAACTTGGAATCAATTTGATTACATAAAAAATTAATTTTTTACGTAATAGTCTTCTCTTGTGACAGTATCTCTGATGGCTTCAGGTAAAATGAAAATGTCAACAATACAGTTACCTAACCATGTTCTGAGTAATATTCAAAGATTCTAGTTTGTGTCCTTTGTACTGACAATTGACTACATGACCACAGTCTAAAGAGAGGTCTTGAAATTCAGTAACACTGCTTTATATTTCTGACCCACCCTTCTTGACCTTAATATAATGAGTAATTTAGGCGCAAGTCATCGTAAAACTCCTGGAGACATACATAGGAAGCCCTCTGAAAACAGATTAAGATGCAGCATATTAGAACAGAATGTGAGAAATATATATTTTAGCAGATTAAAAGGTGAAATTCAGAGGTGGAGGAATATTTTGCGATGTACAATAACCCCATTTATTGCTGGAAGCATGATGCATTTACACACTTGCAATTGGAATTCTTCCTGAATGGGTGTTATTGGCTTATATGTACCCATCTGTCTATCAGAAAACTTATGGATATGATTTACAGTTATTGAGTTAAATTAAAAGACATGCAGAATGAAAGCAGGTTTATCAAAGATGTTCTTTATCTGACAGAAGCTAGCTGAAACTGGGGAAATAAGTGAACTTTTAGTGGGACCATTTATCTTGGCTGGTACTGCTCGACCAGCTTAGCTGAGAAACAGCTTTTTCAATATGCCATTTATAGAAGCGTTCTGAAGTGGGGGTGACATATCTGATAACTGTGAATTTAAGATTAGCATAAAGAGTTCTTGTAACATGCTGAACAACCTATGTATTGGGTTTGGCTTTGTGTTTGGTTTTGGTTTTGGGGTGTGTTTTTTGTTGTGTGTTTGGGGTTTTTTTGTGATTCCAGTATTTGTTTGCCTTGATTTTTAAAATATGCAGGGGTTATTTGGAAATCTGGGCATGTTCTCAATGTCCATAGAGCTGTCTAATTTGAAAAATTACCAATCTGCTTGCTTTTTTTCGTCTTCTCTCTTCTCCATCCCCAAGGTGTCGGTTGGCTCCCAGAATTTCTACAGACTTTCACATCGCACTCCTTTGTATAGTTGAAGCCTTTATTATGCAAGTGAAACAAATCTTGTGTTTCGTGCTAGGCTACTATCTCTACTGGATAATAAAAATGAAAAGGAAACATGCAGTACATCAGTTTTCTGTGTCTGTCTCTGAAGCTGAAAAAATATTTCTTAACGTGGGTTCTATGAATCTGAGGGATTTTCAGGTTCTGCAAAGCTCATTCACAATGGATATCCTTCTACAGATATCTCCTTGAAGTTAACAATGGTAAGACGAAAGAGTCAATGTCCTGATCCCAGACTCCAAAGACAGCTCAGAGGGCAGCTCCGTCTTCTGGAAAATGACAGCAGGGAGGTGATGGCAGTTTTCAGTGTAAGTCAATTGCTTGGGGATTGTTGTATTGATTCAGAGAATACACCCTGTGCTACTGAAATAGTCTGAGATACTTGGGTCCTATTTCCATTTACAAGCCGCATGCTTGAATTTGAGTGACCAGAGTTTCCCATGGCCCAAAACATCTAGAGACATTAGAAATACTGAACCATCGAAAAAGACTGGAATACCAAATTGATGTATAGTAAATAAACCTGGCTAAATAACACATTGAAGGGTTTTGTTTCAAAAATGTTCTGCTTTGATTTATGTCAAAGGAAATCATGCTTTTCTGATATTTTATTTTATTTTCATTTGCCCTCATATTGACTTTTCACTTCAGTTTCCAGTCACTTGGAGTCATTTGGCATGCAAGTTACTCAGGAAGCCCACTTCTAAGCCAAAGAGGAAGTCTAAAGGAGAACAGCATAAATATTTGATGTCCTAGGGCTAGATGGCCAGAGCTATAAACAGCACACAAGAGGGTTGACCAATTTTTATTGCCGTCTTTCATTTGTTCACATGTAGGAAAGTTTCTCTCTACAACCAATGAGGTTTGCTGCACATATGATTTAAAGTCTTCTCTTCTCTCTTGATGAAAAAGCAGGATGATACCATTTAACTTTTGGTGTCCCTCTTTTGTCTGAGCCATGAGTTCCAGTCTCCTTTGCTAGCAAGCCAAACACAGAGATCTTAATTAGTGATGGCTTTGACTATCTTGGATGCATGTGTTTCTACACGTTTTCCCTTTCATGTGTTGTGAACTCTCCATTACCACCCTGCTGATTTTGTGGCTGTGAAAACAGTCTGTACTCCTGCTGCTCTGCTCTGGCTTTTGTTTAGGGGGAGATGGAGAAAGGATCAGGAGGAGAAGGAAAACAGCATACAAATAGACTAAATTTGTGGCCTTATTAGAAACAGACTGGGAAAAGGACTTTGAAGAAAGCAAGATTTATAATGATAAGTTTCCTTAGAATGTTGTTTTGATATTCAGCAGTGCGTAAAGCCCTTGAGGCTGAGATATTTTAGCATGTGTTGGCAATTTATTAATAGATTTCAGGCTGTCATTAATATTTAATCTAGTGTAGAAAGGGGCATGTAGAAGATCAAAGCAGTGATGAGGCTTAAGTTGGATTTCCCTTTTCAAAAAGGAATTGCTATTTTAATTTGTTTATGTTGTGTGAATTGAAAATATGGAAGTTAAACAGAATTAATTCAGAATCTTTTAAAATCATTACATAATAGTAATAAAACCAGTAGATCAGCTTTATCTTGCTCAGATTACATAAAATGTGTGAGAGAATTTTTTTTTTTTCCCCTGAGTAAGAATCAGTTTATTGATCAGTCCTTGCATTGGTTTAAGATGGTTTTCAATTTTGATGTGATGGGAGTAAAAAGTGCAATACTGGGAAATGATACAGTAGCATTATACCTGTTAGCTTTGCACCTGATTTATCCTCTGAAATGCTGGTTCAGATACTTATCTCACAAATTGCCACAGTTCTTTGTATTTCCCTGAAAGACAGTAGCCAGCATCATTGGTGAACCCTGTTTTTAAGCTACTAACTGAAGTGCAACCAGACAGTATGCTACCACTCTTTGGCTAGAATCCGTTAAAATGTTTCTTTCACTTCTTTGAAAGTTTATGTAGTTCTCCCTTTTTAGCATTTCTGAAATTCCATACAAAATCCATCATTATTATTTACAACGATCATTCCTCATCTTTAAGTGCACCATTTAATGCTATTCTAGCAACATGAACCAGTACAAATGAGGAGGAAAGGATTTTACTGCATCTTAAAAAAAAAAAACAAAACCAAACAAACCCTCCAGTATATTTAATTGTCTTAACTATGGCAAGAGTGAACTAGGGAATGACTGTTCAGTGCCTCCTCTGGAACAAGACTGAAGCTACCAAGTAGCTGGTTCAAAGATGCATCAATGGACACGCATTTTCATGGGTGTACAGAGCTCGGAGGCTAAGCTACAGCAGGGTGTTGTGGATACTAAAATTTTACGGTGGTTCAAGTGACCTAGAGAAATTTTAAGACAAAAAAATCCAAACTGAAACAAAAAGAAACACTTTCCACAATTTAATATTAATACCCACATGTCTGGCAAAGGCAGTTCCCAAACTGTAAATAGCCCTGATAGGAGGGTATTCTTGGAAAGTACTACTAGAGGCTTGCCTGGCTTTCACACTAAATAGAGAATGCTGGCTGCTATACATAGGTGTGTATGAATCAGACAGCCTTTAGTCTCACCCAGTGATCCGTCCTAAGGTCTTAATTTCTCTGTAAATTAACCTTACTGGAACAGTTGGTACAACTGGTAAGAAAAAGTCTGATTAAAACTTGGCTCACTATATGTTGTAGGTATGTGTTAAATAACAGATATCTTGCATAGGTAAAATCCTTCTTAATACAGAGCATTTTAGCATAAGCGTTACCTAGTGTGAAATTGTGCTCAAGTCTAGTATAATGGTAATTAAAATATTGGGTTTGGTTTTTTTTTTTTTAGGAGCTCTCTGCCAGACTGCTGTCTATTCATAGTGATCAAGACCTAATAGTGGTGACATTTAAAACTTTTGAAGAAATATGGAAGTTTCTAACCTACCACTCACTGGGTAAAGCTGTTTCACCATACAACAGTTCAATATGCTTTTTTTTATTCGTCTGCACACAATTTCTGATTGACTGGGAACTTGTTGAACAGGATTTTGAGATTTTCTGATTTAACTCCTAATAGCAGTAAGTAATATTCCTGAACTGGGTACTAGTGATAGGGTTGGACAGACTATCCAACCTCCAGGAGAAACCTGCCTTTGTCCCAAAGCAGGTAACAGCTATTGTTCCTGTCTAAGTTAGACACTCCAGAATCAGATCATATCTTCTTTTTAAGCAGTCTATTCCAATCCAGGTGGTTTTGTCCTAAAGTCTATACTGTGCTGCAACTTAAATACATTTACAGATTTTTCTGCTCACTGTAGACATGTAGAGGTTACTCTCTTTCTTTGTATCATGCTAATACCTCTTTGGAGACTTCTAACCCATGCTTCCACCCAGTGTTGTTTTCACTAGGAAAATCAACACTAATTCCTATAATCCTTCTTCACAGAGTGTATTTTCTAGACCTCTGATCATGCTTCCCACTGGACTTTTCTAGTTGTTCCACAACTTTCCTGAATAGTAGTGAGCAAACTGGACAGAGTTGGTAAGGCTTCAGAGGAAATATCAAGTAAAACAAAAATTGCTGCATATGGTTGCATGCTTCAGTTTTATTTCTAAATCTGAGCTTGCCTTTTGTAACAATATGATGACATTGATTTCAGTTATATTTTCAATATGCTATAACTTCACAGGTCTTTCTTGAAGAATATAATTTGAATTAGGTCTTTGTCTCCATTTTGTTTACCTGATATTTTTTTTTTTCTTCTGTGTATGGAGAGTTTGTGTGCATTACTATTGAATTTGCCTGTTTCCATCAGACCAATTTAAAATAATGAATTTTACTTTGAATTCCATGTTTGCTATTTAATAGCTATTTTGTATTTTTAAATGTTCCTTAGAGAACTAGAAAGAGTACTGTTTCACACAATTTTGCAGAGGAAAGACAATATGATGAAGTTTCTTTTTAGGCAAGGCTGTGGCTAACAGGGAATTGATTCAGCATCTTCTGAATAGCGGAGTAGCAACCTAATTGCTGATGTGCCCATCTTTCCTCTTCATCACCACTTTTTGCACAAAGGTTTTGCTAGTGTATTAATGTTGGCCCTTCAATTAATACCCTACTATCTATACCATACTGATTAGGACACAGCCGTCCAGATCTCTACCATGCTGACTATGATACAGCAATCCAGATCTCTCTGGAACTCCTAATGTAAGGAGTCCCAGTTTCCAAGATCGAGCACTATCTCCTGATTTACATGACTCTGGTATGCAGCATCATCTCTGTCCCAAAGTTCCAGAAGTCTGGTACCCAGGCACAGTATCTGCATAAATCAGCACAGCTGAATCGGGCAACAGAAATTTATAAAGAGATTATTTTTTCAGATTATTTCCAGTCTTCTGTTAAGTGGTGCTAAGCACCTGTTGCTCAAAGCTTCCTAGTCATTGCCTCTTTCAGACTGCAAACCTTTCAAATAGAGCTAAGCTATGGGGATCCCTTGTAAAGGGAGGACATGGTCTGCTTCCGCAGCAGGATTAGGCACAGAAATGTTGTGTGCCTTTTAGGTGTAGTTTGTGAGAGCTAAGCATTAAAAATAGGTGTAATGCATGTGACTTGATGTAACTTTGCTAATACTATGTAGTAAAACTAGTTATACACTGTGGGTTAAGTAATAAAGGAATTATCTGAATGCCTATCCCAGTCTCTGACCTTCTGAAAGGGTGTTTTCTTCCATACTGTGAAACTGTAAAGGAAACAAATTGTTGGGTCTTTTTTTTCCCTAGGCTTTATAAATCATTGCATGGAGAATTTATTCTTGGATCAATCTTTCTGGCTTTGTCAAGAGGAAGAAGAAACAGGCATTGAAGTCTGTATAAATGAAAAATCATTAGATTTGATGTACAGAAGCCTGCTAGTACAGGAAGGTAAGGAAGACTATGCATGCTAAGGCTAAATTTAGAGAAGCACCTTTCTTTAAAGTCCCCAAATCAAATACTAAGACCTATTAAAATGATTTTAACGAAGTTGAAATTTAAATCTATTCACTCCAAATGCGCCAGGAAGAGAACAGAACAAACACAGATTGGGTTCAGTAGGATAACAGGGGAATTAGAAAAATTCATGTGCAACTGGTCCACAAATGGATACCAAAAGAATTAGGGAGGGATGTACATTCCAACTTGCTTAATATTATTGCAGAGCCTGGAGATGTATAGGAGGGGGATTGCAGAGCTGCCAGGCTCATGTGCTTCTCCTAAATAGCATCACCTGCTGCCACTGTCAGAGACAGAATGGGGCTAGATGGATTGTTGATTACTGCAACAGGAACATGCAAAGTGTTGCAGCAGCAGAAGGCTCTACACTTTATTGAATGCCTCAGCTCTGCTTTTTTTTTTTTTTGACTGAAACTATACAGCAAAGTATGAATATCTGACAATCAGAAAGAAAATTCCTATGAAATCTCAGATTTTTAATTCTAATTGAATGTTACTGATGCTCTTGAAGCCAGTTTTAAAGCTTGTATGACACTAAAACATTACATAAAATGTCATCTGCTCCACTGCTTTCTTTTTAGGGGCATTTTTTGTTTTATGTCCTGACAATCTTATAAGAAAGGTAACAGCTACAGACAATGAAATAAACACTCATTGTGAGTCTGGGGCTTTTACAGAAGATGTAACAGGTGGATCTGTGGATGGTGATATGACCGTGCTGTGTAATGCTTCTCTGGAGCCATTGATCCCTTTTCATCAGTAGGTACCTGACCCTAGCTACCTATTTCATATGCATCTGTTTTATATGTACACTTTTCTGCTTAGACATAGGTGTCTCTAAATGGTAGCTTGTTATGGAACATCCATCTTCCATTAACACTGAAAACGCATGCTCTATTTCCTTCCATACTACACAACTGAAATTAATCCAGATGCTTACAGAGCCGCATTGAAAGATGGTTTACTATCTTGTGAGTTAAATATTGCTTTTTTTTTTTCCCTGAGTCTGAAATAAAATCCATGAACACATCTAAAATAACGTAAGTGAGAATTTCCATTTTTCAGGATGCTTGGGAATATGGATAGTAACAGGTGGGAAGCTTGGAAACATGGATGATAACAGGCTAGCAGTGTTTTTAGTCAACACTATTGACAAGAGCCATCCACCTCCTTAATGCAGTTTGTTTCAAATTCATATCTAAGCTCATAATGGCTATAAAGCCAAAATTACATCAATGGACTCACTTCAGGAATCACCAGAAAATCATTTATTCTTGGTGTTCTTAGTAATTAAAAAGCTGGATTTTTTTTTCTACTGACCTTGGGCAGGGAGAAATAACATGACTTTCTCAGGTTTGTTTGACTGAAGTAACACTTCTTTTACTACTAATATTAGTCAAAACACAGCTGTGTCTGAAGTGTATGGAGAGTGCTGAAACAGAAAGATAACTGTGGAAGGGGTGCATCTGTTTTCAAATGGATTTAAAATATTACTGTTATTGTCACAACACTTTGAAGTGTTTTATACACTAACTCGTGTTTCTCTTTCTACTTCCAGGTGGTTTCTTAAAAGGTATTCTAATCCTATTGATTTTACATACAAAACAGAAGCTAAATCCATCAGGAAAGTTGGTAAGAAATTCCATTCAAACATCAGCATTAAAAGAACCCCAAATTTATTCTATGCTTTTAAGACAGACTCTAAAGACTTTTTCCCCCGTTGTTTTAGGATGGGAAGACAGCTTTCAAAATTATATTGCAATAAAATTAGTGAGAGCGTAAATCTCTGCCTAAGTTGAGTTAAACTCTAAAGGCTTCTCTCTCCCATTTTTCCTTCTAAATACTGTATTAAGTAGATGCACAAAGTAGTAAAGAGTAATTAAGTTGAGAATGCCTCTGTAGATTTGATGACAAATTTTAAAATAAGAAAATGCACTGATGTAATTATTGTGGATCTTTCACACATGTATTGTTTTATCTAATACTGCCGGAGAAATTAAACTTATACAGATGGTCTGAGGTTAGAGAGTAAATATGGGTTATTTGCTATACATGTCGGTTTTAATACTGTATTGACTGGTATGTAACTGCAAATTTATCCAATAAGGATTTTTGTTATTTGGCTCAAGTGTTTTCACTCTGGCCCAAGTTCAGAGCCCTTTATGAGAGGGAAAGTAAGGACTTAAAACTTTTTTGTTGGTGTTATTGCTTCATGATGGAATTTGCTAGAACTTTGAAAACATTTTAAGCTCTGCTTTCTCATGACTGGAAATGAGGGGGTTTATGCTGTTATATACAATTCTAATTGCTCAAACCAAACAGATTGGGTTTGGATGATTTAAATCTTGCCACATCAGATGTGCAACTCACAAGTTCAAGGAACGTCTCTTGCTAGATATGTTCCTCTGCTGTTCTGTTAAGTGTATTTGTATTGTTAAACTACTTTATCTGCAAATATTAATTTATCTCCTTATTACACAGCAATGGGATCCTGTATGGCTGTGATGAATTATGAAAGCATTGTGTTGGAAGAGATGAGTTTCCAGGAAGGGGACAAAATTGAGATCCTTGGCTACTTCATTGAATGCATGGCATGGTTTCTTGGAAGACATGCGTTTACTGGCCAAATAGGTTTTGTAAAGACCAGTCATGTTAAACTGGATTTATCTAGAAATAAGTAAGTGACATGTATTTCACTCATACACAAAAAGCGACTCAGTCTCTTAAGCTTTAAAATATACTGAATATTAAACTCAGGTTTAGGGTTTTTTAGTGTTGTTTTTTTTTAATGAGAATTGTCATAGTGTGTATCAGTCAAAAGAAATGCAAAGAAATTGCAATATGAAGTCTGATTAAATGTTGGAAAATGTCCACCTGTACCAGAGTTTCTTACTGTTGTATCTGGTTCAGCCTCTATTCTTTGGATCACAGAAGACTCCATTTTTGCTGGTCTCAAGACCTATGTTAAAGCATCCAAGTCCTGTTTTTGCTAGTACCCTCAATTCCAGGCCTTAACTTGCTTCAGATGGGACTCTTACAAATAATTACTCATAATGCAGACAGAAACCGGTAAAAAGTGTGCATTTCAGCATGCATTGGCACCATGTAAATAGGCTGCTCTTACTAACGTGGCTGGACTGTTCACATGCTGAAACAAGGATTTCTTAGAATGTTCTCCACTGGTCCATTTGATGTGTAACTTGAAACATATATTAGAAAATCAGTGCTATAATGTCCTTAGATTTTTTGCTTTTAATATGTTCTCTCATAAAATGCTATACCGTGACATAGATAGACATAAAAATTACTCGCATATGGCAAAACTGTTAGCTGCAACCATAGCTACTATCAGTTTGTATGTATGTTTATAAATGGTTGATGCTAATTTTGAACACAACAGCAGGACCTATAATGTAAAGATTGTATTAGTTTCTCTAACAAGCTCCAATTTGACTGATGCAGTGAGCTCCTCAAGCCAAATCTGCTTTCAGACACCTTCAAAGTTACTCCTTTCTTTGTTAGAACACAAGACCTGGATTTTCTTGAAGCAGAAGAGCTATCTTTTTTTGCAAAAGAGAAAAATTTAGAAGAAGTGATACATTTGTTAAAACAAACCTCCATCACAGATGTTTGCTCTGTGTACAGAATAGGTAAGTATGAGTTTTACTCTTTTTAGTGCACAAGATACAGGCGCAGTTCCTAGATCCCTGTTATACCTGCCTCTTTTTTTATTTATTTATTTTTATTTTTGTATTTCAGTGAGATTCTAGCCTTTACATCTAGCTTGTAATATCTTGGTATTCAGTTTGATCATAGATATGGCTGTAAAAATCTTGCTATCATCTTTGCTACTTCCTTGCTGATGCAAGACTTTTCCCAACAGAGCATTTACAAATCTTCTTTTGTCCTTTTTTTGAGTGAATTAAATAGCAGGGGTTTAAAAACTCTGTTATTGAGCTGAACATACCTTCAAGCTTTTAAATGTCAGTACCGCGTTATAAAAGGCGGTGTGCTCACCCAAATACTGCTGGCTTTTCAATCGTCTTAGGAAAGGTGGCATAATAATTATTGACAGCTAATGCAAACATACACCTCTTCATGCTTGATTTAACTTTCAAAGGTATAGGAAAATAGCAAAATCTATTCATATAAAGAAAAAAATATACTTTTAGCTACACAGTCTCTGATAGAGCTGTTATTTCTCTAAGTGTTCATGCTTTACATAAGCTAATAGGGATAATTGGGGGTTCACCTTTACAGACTTAGTGTAATACAATTGTCTTGCTGAACTGGAGCAGTAGTTTCTTATCCCACCACAGGCTGTCCTGAGGTGATGTGTATGCTTGCCAAATACCTAACAAAGTTTTATCTCCATTGGTGCCATCCTAAGAGACAGACCTGTAGGCTCCAGTCTGAAAGAAGGTGGTGTGTGGGTTTGGGTTTGACTAGGGTGCATTGGTTTGGTTCTGTGAATTGGTGTGCTTATGAACAATAACCAAGGCATGTCAGACCTGAGTTGCACAATGCAATTCATGTCAATGGGCAAAACAACTCCACATCTCACCTTCCTTGCTTGAATGAAAAGCCCGGGAACAAAAGCTCAGACATCTGTTAGGTGCTAAAACAATCTCATGGGCTTAATGGACATACTGCTGGTTTTGGCTGTTGCACATTTTTCGCCGCATCTCCTCTCCTCCTTAATCTTTACAAGTGCCAACTTCTTTTCACATCTTCCCCAGCTAATGGTACTATCTTTGCCACTTTTTTCTCTAAAACTGAACAACTGATCAATATAACATGACTTACCCGGAGCAAGCGTTTTCAATGTTCACTTGATGTTTTGTTGTGTGATCTGAGTAAATGGGCTTTCGATTCCTTCCATCCACATCTAATGAGAAGTATTTACTTATGAGTATTTCCCCAATTAGATATTTAGAGCATTAAGTTACAACTGTTGTAAACATCTATGGCATTTGTCCACCAAAGTCAGGAAAACATTTAAAGAAAGGAGATCCAGAAAGTAGTAAACAGTCAGTGAGAGATCATTCTTAAAGGCTAGTGAAACAGCTTTCCAGCAGCTTAAATAGACCTAGTTCTGCAAACCTCTCCTTTTAGATATATTCTTCATACGCTCAATACCACTTATATTGTGCCTAGTGTATGAAGGACAGTGAATATAATCCTGAAATGCAGCATAACAACTGAAATACCTTGAGAAATATCTTCTATATGAAATTGTAATTTTTAAATCTTCTACAGATGTGCTATTTCTATAGTAGTCATGTCTACAGAACTTAAAGATATCCTTCTTTAGAAGGAAAGATAGATACAGGGATTTTTCATCTGTGTGCTATTGGAATGGCCACAAAAGTCTGACACTTAGCTACACAAACTACCCAAATAATTATTCTCTTCTCCCCCCACCCCCTGCGAGTGATGCTAAAACTAATATTAAGGGCTTTTTGTTATCTCATTTTGGGGTGGATTGTGGGGAATGATTGTATCTACACTACCTACTTATATTTTAATGCAGTGGTAATACATCCCTCATGCAGAACAGGTTGGCTTTGATTCTAATTGCGTTATGCAGATGTCTCCCCAGCTTACTGTGCAGTGGTAGGTGCATGATGATAGCCATGTAAAAACCGTGAATTGTACCAGCAGGAGGGTATGTCCCTACTATCTGTTAGCTTTGGGTCAGACTTAGAAATGGCTTCTCTTCTAAATTTCTAGGACACATCCAATTCTTCTGACGTAAAGAATTCTGAACTAAAAAATAGCCTTGTTTTAGGATATTTAAAACTGGGAGAGAACTAAGATACCATAACTAACATGACTCTTTTTTTCTTTCTTACAGACCAATTAGAAGAACCAGAATTTCAGAAAGCTCAGGAATGTGGTAATGCTTCATATGCATACAATTTTTACATAAAATTAATGTGACTTCTGATATGTTTGGTATCTTTGCCAGCTTTTCTCCTTCTAATGTTTCTTCATATTCTAACTTTCTTCTCTCATTGTTTGCTTTCCTAGGTTTTGCTGTAACCCCTTCTCACTAGATTTTGCTGTAAGACATTGCAGGTTTTCACTGATACCACGTCTTTCTTGGACCTTGCTATCCAATTGCAAAATGTATGACTTATTTTTACTGCTGACACACCCACACCCACCACCACCCTCCAGCACCCCTATGTTGTTTAACAGGTCAAAATACGGTTTATGGGGCATCTGGCAAGTGCTGACTTTGAATTCCAGCAGATTTTCCATCTGCTAGAAAAACTCACCCCATAAATATATTTCCCAAAGGAGATATTTTGATGAGGATGCAGAATTATTTCCCTTTGGCATTTATCTGCTAAACTGTCACTATCATTACTTGTACTACATTTTTCTAAATACCAATTTTTATATTTATGATTCTGCTGAATGGTTTCAGAAATGAGATTCTAAGGCAACTGAGCTCTAAATCTGCAACTTCAATAAGCTCCTGTTGATATGCAGCTGTAAGCTTTACACTGACTGTGATGGCAAAATATATCCACAATCGCTGCCCTATTATATTGGCTGGATATCAGTGGGAAGACTAAAGAAATGATGGCATGTCGGTCTTTTTTTATACTCGTAAGATATTCAACAATGCCGGTACTAGAGAATTTAGATCATTGACCACATCATTCATTACAAATGTGGTAATTTTCAGAAAGTTAATCTGTGCCAGCAGAGAAATCAGGGTTAGTATTTGAAAGAAGAAATCTTATGACACATTACACAGGCATGGCTGGCCGCGCAGAGGTAATGTGACAGGAGAACATGACTTTGCAAGCACCCTCCCAGCACTCATGTGAGACTTCAATACCTCAGATAACTCAGTCTTACTCACCCCCTGTCCCCCAGCTAACCTGCCTTAGCTGTCTATCAGGATATAGGCATACCCTTACTCAAATTCACAGTTTCCTTAGACCTTAAGTCCATCCAGTATCCGTGTCCCATCCTTGGGCTCTTTATCCAGCCTGCAGTTCACACCTTAGGTCTTTCCAGACTCTGGTCTTCTGCTTACCAGCTAGTCTGAATTGTAATTCATTGGCAGTTCTCTTTTGGTCATATATACATAGAGAGAACAGAGAGTATACACTCAAGACACAAAGCAATTTGAATTAACATTGAACTTCGGTTGGATTAGTGTTGGGTCAGGCATCGGGTCTGGCTGAGCAGGTGTACTGATTGGCAACCTGCTTACATGCAGCAAGTTCTGTTTATCCCCACTCCTCCAGTTTCCCACACTTGTTCCTCCCTGATCCTTCTTGATATTCCTCTTTCTCTACCTTTGGCTTGTCTCCTAGACATACTAAGAAAGTGCAGTACATTTGTATCATGTTCTTCTAGCAGCATCTTCTACTGATAAATGTTTTTGTTAGTCTATCAAAGATCTTTGTGTGCATGCACATGTGAAGTTGTGATCTGTAATTTATTTTTGAATTTCAGAAATTCCACGTTCACATTCTAGCACAGAATCCACTAGCAGGAATGGCAAGATAGAAGAATTCCTGAAGAACTTCAAGAATTTGGAGGCCACTCAGGCAGAAGAGGCAGCTACTGAAGGAGAGGATTCTGCTGACTCTCCAATTAAGGAAATCTTTCCTCCACCTGAAGGACCTTGCTTCCACATATGTCAAGATGATGTTCAAGCATCTGACATCTTTGAGTCATTGTTACCCTTCTTAAATAGGAAAGAGTATGAGAAAAACTTCAAAAGCCTGTATGATTTCTCTTATCCATTTATCAATAGCATGTTTTATGGGTTTTCAGAAGAAGAAGAACTGGTTAGTTTTTTTAGGTTAGCGAGGGAAGCAGCAAAGAAAGCAGGTATGTCCTGGGCACTAGCAAGGATATGCTTTCTCTTAGGCAGGCTCAGTGTTAAAAAGCTGAAGTTTTCCCAAGCTCGGGTGTATTTTGAGGAAGCATTGAGAGCAGTAGCTGGAGGATTTAGTGATTTGTACTTTGTAATTGCTCTTTATACAAATCTAACTGTCATCTACTTGACACAGAAGAACAAAGAAAAATGTGCTCATATTTTTGACAAGGCTACATCTCTTCTCATGGGAATTCCCAACTATATTGGCAGTGCTGACCTGGAGTCAGATATTCTAAAGTATGCTCTGAAGAGGACAATTCTGAGCCAGAACAAACATGCAGAGGCAAGGGCATGCTTTCTACTGGCAAAACATTACAGCGTGCACAAACAGCATGAAGAGGCACTACCGTTCTTGGAAAGGTTTCAACTGTTGCTTAATGACTTAGGTTTACAAAACAACTTATCAAACAACTGTTACTTCAAACTAGCAGAGTCCTACAATGAAAAGTGTTTGCCACACATCGTATTAAGTTGCATGAAGGTTGCCTCTTCCCAGAGCTCCAATACTTTAATGGATTCCTTGAAAAGGATTGATTTAGTCATCAAAAATGCTCCCAAGCTCTATGGCCTGAGAAAACTCGGACAAATGCTCCCATCCCAAATTGCACCTTACCTCATACAAGCACTTTCCTCTGTGTTTACTAATGAGCAGCAAGGACTATGCAGCACCATCTATCTTAGCTTAGCAAAACTGTACAGTCACCACAAACGGTATGGAAAAGCCATTGTTTACATGATGAAAGCACTGGACTCTGTTTCTGCTAAGCCAGAGGAAACTATTAACTATTTGGTCTCACTTGCATGGTTATACATTCTTTACAGGCAATATGATGTGGCTTTAGCTGTTTTAAATGCTGTTGTAGACTCTTCATGGAGCAATTCTCAACAGCTAGGCATTGCTTATAATATGCTTGCTATTGCTTTGAAAAGAACAAACAATACAAAAGAAGCTGCTGAAAGCTACCACAAAGCACTGCGTCTTTCAGAAGAGACTGATAAGACTCATAACCAAGCTATAGCCCTGGCTAATTTTGGGGCACTCTGCCTGCATGCAACAGCCAGCAAGCTGGCAGAACATTATTATATCAGGGCAGTGAAGCTATTCTCCAAACTTCCAAGTATGGACTGTGGCCAGGACTTTATCCAAGTCCTCCTTCAGTTGGGATGTTACTATGTTGGTGGAACTCAAAGAGAAAAAGGAAGGTTTTATTATGAATGGGCTTTTTTAGTTGCAATGGAAACAAGTCATCTGGAAAGTAAGTATTTTTTCTCAAAGTTAGGAAATGTCCCCTGTTTGGGAATGTTTGTTATATAGGTATGTTATTGTTGTTCCTTAAACATTTTATGTCCAGTTATGTGACAGCTATTGAAGTGATTGAAATCTTTCCTCTGTCCCATAATGGTGGAGAAACAAATACACGTTGGCTTGCTCTTCTGGTGGTACTTAGGTTTGTCAGAAACAATAAAGAAAATGAAATGTTAAGAAAAAAATAAACTTAATTAGTAAAAAGTCTAGAGATTTCTATGTTCAATAATATTTACAGTAGTTATGATATCATTGGTAGTACACACAGCATCAGACTCGGGTTTAAAGGTATGAAAACAATCAGCAATCTGGATTACTTTTGCATAAAATAGTATTTAGAAGACCCATGCTTTACTTATTTATTCTTGCTACCATGATTAAAGCAGCTTATACATACAGGTAAGGTGTCTGTTTTATTATTTTACTTACGAGATAAGTTTGAAGTAACCTCTAGCCTTTTTTAACTTTGGGCATGAAGAAACTGGCAGTGGAGTCTCCTTGTTATGCCTCTTATATTGTTATTCATAGCCAGTGCTGTGATTTGTGAAACAGTAAGAATGAATTATTTTAAAACTAACTTAACTTTCATTTTAAAATAGAGGTCCATGTTAGTATTTCAAATCTGTTCTCCTAGGTCAGCTACAAGCAATCAGACTGCTGTGTCAGTTCTACAGTACAGTTGTTCCTGATGAGGCTCAGTGTGTCATCTACAATGAATATCAACTATCTTTAGCTAGAAAGATGTCCAACAAAGTTCTGGAGGGACAAATTTTGGAAACCATTAGTCAGCTTTATTTGTCTTTAGGAACAGAAAGGTAAGACACGCTGAATGACTTCACTTTTATTCTGACTGTAACTTTCCTGTCATGCTAAGGGATCTCAATTTGTGCAAGAGCGGAATATGACTGATTCTTTTTTCTCTCTGCTTTGCCAACATGCTTTATCAGAATTGAAGGGTCCTGTGCTAATGGAGACTTCTCTTGTCTTAAAGTAGCAATTATCTCTCAAGGGAGACAAGATGTTCAGGAGGATTAGCACCATTTCAAGAGCCAAATTATTTTTTAAAATATATGTAAATATGCTTTAAAAAGTATTATATATTATGCAAGTCTTGACAACTGCTATAGCCCTAGGATTATTGCTCGCAGGTGACTTGTTTGCAATTATTTTATTTTTTTTAACAAAATTTTCTATTAGAAACCAAATGACAGGTCAGACATCAAATTGTCTCTATGTAAGTGTCCCTCCTTGAGGAAATCCTGTTTTTCAGCACATATAAGCACAAAGCCTATATACAAAACTGTATAGTGTTAGTTTCCAGCAATTTCTTATTTTCAGACTATCAATTTTTTGTTTTGCTTTATTGAAAAAACAGACCGCACAAGTCAACTTATAGTAACTAAGAGGTGCTGGGGAAACTTACAGGTTTCTCTAGACAATTTAAAAAGTGCTTTTTAAGGCAGCTTTGTCTGAATATTTTCTTACTGCATGTCACTTCAGAGAGTCGCTTTAGATTCAGGTATTTTCAAGCATGCTTCAGTAAGGACGGAAACAATATCCTCAGTTCTGGAAAGAGAGTAGATGCTTATTTTAGCTTTTAAGGAGCTGCAGTCCAAGCATCTAACTTCCTAGTATGTCACCTAATTTATTTTGCTTTGTTCACTGCTGTTTAATGACATAGTTGATGAACATCCTTTGGAGAGGCTGAGAGACAAAGGAATTAGTTAATATTTCTAACTACCTGGATTTTGCAGAAGGATTTCACTAGCTGGAGAAGCTGCGGCTCTGTTTGCATGTAGTACACAGAATTTACACATCCCAGGAGCCTGGCTCCCAGATGTTGGCAGTGTAACCTTAGCAGACTACTGGATAATAGCACATACTCAATATGGTATTAGACCATAGTATCACAGTGTTCTTTGAGTTAATACCCCTGAGTAACAATGATATGTGTCTATGATGAAGTAATGAAAACAGTGATGTCCTTGGTGTCACTGCTTCCATTGTAAATTACTGTGGCCACGCCAGCAGACGCAGCCTGACCCGTTCCAGCTGCTGTGCTGGGTTATGGATTGGTATATGCCTCTGCCTGCTGCAAAAGCAAAAACTCTGTAGGAGGGATGGAAGTAGCATTCAATAATTGGGCTGAGTTGGACTATTTCGCCTACTTTGCCTTTCGTCATGTTAACAGCTTGTTAGCAGAGAGAAGACTGAAATGTCAGGCTTATTCAGTGGATCTTTACTTCCTTTCATGAGTACAAAAGGAGGGACAGGTCTCTTCAATTTCTGTAAGAATCAGAAAGTGGTAAAAACTTTTTTTCTCTCAGATGAGATACCTTGTTGAGACAGAACTGAAATCTTGATAGTGTGAAATATGTGGGAGCACATTACTTTTACATTTGCTTTGGACTTCTTTGGAGGTCTAAGTAGGGTGTTCTAAAAATGCACTGTGTCAGGATTCACCGTAATTGTGGTTCATGTTATATATTAATATTTGTGTCTTCTGCTTGGAGGAAAATGCATCAGGTCAAAGTGATGGGAGTCTAACACAAGACAGAGAAAGATTTAGTAAGTCTGGGGCTTCTATGTCTGGTATAATGCAGCATAAGCTCAATCAATCTGACAGGTCTTTCCAATGAAGAGTATGACTGTACTTCTGAAAGCACAGTACCCTTACACTTAAAGAAGATTGCATTGCCCAATGATAATTTAGGTGCTTCTAGAACTAGTTATGTCGTGTCCTGCTCCCTTCCCCCTTCCCCTTGCCCCACCCCAAGTTTTTCTACATTGCTGATTAGTCTGCTCTAGCTTTAGTCAGATGTCTAGGTGATTTTAGGAAAAAATATCTACAGATGCTATTCCTTTCTGAGGTTTCTAGGAAAAAGCCATAAATGATAGACGAGCTAAAGATGAAGAAAGAATTTTTCCACCTCTTGCTAGCCTGAGGCAGGGGAAGGACACATCTAAACTTAACTGTCCTGAAATAATATAATGTGATAACAATCTAACAGGAAATAGATTGAACAAAAAAAGTAAGAAGGCTGAGTTTGCTAGTTACTAGTGTAATATAGCTGTGGAAATTATAATTTGCTTTGAATAGGGGAAACAGATTGTCTTTCTACATTAACATAAAGCTTTTCTGACTATGAAGAAAACCATTTGCATTTCTGAAGAAACTCTGTAATTAGCAGTTTTCCTTGTTTCAGGGCTTACAGGTCAGCTCTGGAATATACCAAAAGAAGCCTTGGAATATTTATAGATCTCCAGAAAAAAGAGAAAGAGGCATATGCTTGGCTACAGGCAGGAAAGATATATTATTTTCTGAGGCAGAATGAGCTTGTGGATCTTTATATTCAGGTATGTTGTCAACACTCACAGGCACGCACATGTTGTCAATGTGGTGCAGGTGGTTTGGTAAGAGTAAGTATAAGTAATTCAATATAATGATCCCAGAGATCTTGCTAACTGACATTCTGAACATACAGTAACACCACTTAACGTAATGCTTAGCAGCTGAAAGTCTCAGCATTTTCCATTGGTGCTCTATTTTAATCTGTTGCTTGACTCTGGAAAGATTTTGGGCAGCACCCTTTCTTTAGTGCCTGCTCTCTTGTAAATTCTGTGTATTTCTTCATCATCATCTACCAACTCTACAGCACCACAGCAATCAAACCACGTATGCATGCTACATGCTGGTGCATAACACACAACGATCATCTTAGCGTGCTGGCTTGTGGGCCAGATCCCCAGGAAAACAGTGTAGCTTCTTCAGGAAACATTTCCAAAGCACCTAAAGTTCTCCTTCTGTGCCTGTGCATAGCATGGC
The DNA here is from genome assembly GCA_035590275.1 of Ibycter americanus. NCBI lineage: Eukaryota > Metazoa > Chordata > Aves > Falconiformes > Falconidae > Ibycter > Ibycter americanus. The sequence goes on along the minus strand of JAVJGI010000001.1, from coordinate 50,088,438 downwards.
ACAGAACCAGGTCGAGCTGCTGCTGGCTTTGCAACGCTGAGACAAGAGGCATGTGGCTTGCACACCTCGGAGCCCCTGCAACCAGCTAGGACCTGCTGCAGCTTCTGCTGCTGTGCTAACACAGACTGAAAGATGACCTGCAACGGGGATCCAGCTCTTGTGGCTGCTGAAACTGGATCGTCTGGAGTCTCTCTCAGAGCTGCACTGCAGCCCAGATATGACTGTCATCTATATGGTTCCTAGGCATTCACTGAAGTATTTTGGGAATTAGTTTCTTGATTTTGTAAAGGAGTTAAAAATACTTCTTTACCATTATAAGGGAGAGTGCTGCCTTGTAGGGCAGGATGTATGCAGAACCTAATATAGTAAGATCTGAGTCTTGGCTGGTGTATGACTGGTACCAAAATATGGTATCTAAATAAAATAATCAGACACCTGTTTTTAAGATATTTTGGAAAAAATCTACAAAGCAGGAAAACATAGGAGACAAGTTCATGTTTAAAATGTACTGACACACAATATATGGGGTCGCTTTGATGGATTTTTTCTCAGTTATGTTACATTTTTGAATACTTACCAGGAAAATGGAATAAATGTGTTTACAAGAAGGGACTGTGCTATAGGCCTGTTATTTCTTTTTCTTTTACTAAATGATTTTAGCTGATAGCCCCCAAGTCAGTCACCTGGTGGTACAAAAGCCAAATTAGCATGTGGGATGATTTTCTTTATCTGCTTTATTTCCACCAAGACAAAGAATAGGCCAGGGGCATGCACGTGTATTCTATACTGTGCATCTATAGAACCTAGTATTTAGAGCAGAGAGGCAGTGCCTGTCCATGAGGAAAGTCTCAAAGCGGGAATCTGCCCACTAAAAGGTTGACCACTGTGCCAGTAATTTGTGGAAGTCATCATATCTTAACTTGCATGTAAACCATCACTGCCACAATATGATGCAATGGAGTCCTTCGGTGCCTGAAGCCAAAAGAGGTGGAAAAGGTTCACTGCCTTTGTGCTCAAGTAGAGAGCTGGACTTGTATTAATTGAATGCAATTTGAAAACTAAAGATCACAAAGCCAAACCAAGATTCTTGATCTTGCTTTGTGTAAAAAGTCCCCTTTCTCATTACTACTTATCCTATCAAAAACTGAGTACCCTGGTATTCTTGCTTTGGGGAGGATGCGTGCTGCCTTTCATGAAATCCTTCTTTCTAACATGGCCTGTATTTTTTTTCAGAAGAACAGGATAGCGGAGCTGTATTTATTTACAGAATTCACAGGCTTTTAAGTCTGCACTGTTAGCAATATCTAACTTGCAATTAGAATGTATTTCTATGATGTTTGTTCTAATTCAAATTTAACATAGCAGGTATCAAATACGCTGTGTTTTTAGGGTGCCATGTACTGACAAAGGTAGCAGGATACTACTGCCAGAAAAAAGGAGAACTGTAATACTATGTGTGCACAGGTTGTTACTTCTTCAGTAGCTGCCACTGGCTTGCTCAAAAAGAGGGTACCAAAAAACAGACAGAGCATGGCCCCATCAGCTGTAGCCTTTCCCATCTTATAATGAGAAGAGAGGCCTTAAGATATTTTTTTTTTTCAGTTGCTAATGGTTATGATTTTTTTCACCAAGTAACCAAGATTTATATTCTTTTTTTCCCCGTTCCTTTTTTTCTTTTCAGGTTGCTCAGGACGCTGCTCTTTACACAGGAGATCCAAAGTTAGGAATGGAATTGTTTGAAGCTGCTGGAGACATATTTTTCAATGGTACTTGGGAAAAGGAGAAAGCAGTGACTTTCTACAGGGTTTGTGCAGTTTTTCTACTGCATTGATAGTTATGTACCCTCTCACTGTAGCAGGTATTCTACAAATGCTGAACCAAAAGGTGAACCTCTGAGCAGTTTATAACCTATTGGAGCTGAGTACTTTATCATGGTGTTTATAGATATCACCTGTTTCAACTCCTGGGTGCAAGATATGTTGTAAGCAAGGAGCAAAATGAAACTAGAAATTGCTTGACATGATGTGAATGGAAGCCTGTCAATATGCTTCTTGGAGTTCAGCCTAAGGTGGTGTTTTGCATTTCAGGACAGGGCTCTTCCACTTGCTGTTCAGACTGGGAACAAAACCACTGAACTCAGGTTATGCAATAAACTGGTGGAACTGCTGGTGAATCTGAAAGTTTATGAGGAAAGCCTGGAATATGCAAAAGCATCTCTCATGCTCAGTGTAAAATTAGGTAAGACCAACTTCAATTATAGTTGAATATGACTGATTTCAACAATACTGCAGAAGTCTAAAAAGTTGTCTTCCTTTGAATTCACTCAGACTTCTTGTCAGGATTTCATAGCAATACTGTCATTGCTATTTTTGCCTCTGTTCAAGAATGAACAACTTTATTACTGCCTCTTCTATCTCCAAGATCATACGGAAAACCTTTAGTAGAGCACAGAATTGAACTTGGGATTCCAAGTCCAAACTGAGTGTGCTTCTAATAACTCAGATGTAATACTGATGAGTACTATTGTCCCAAGAGGCTTTTGAGTGTCATACTTTTAGATTTGCTTATAGCCTTGCTGGTGAATAGACCTAGGATAAAGTAATCAAAAATGAGAGAGCTGGTTTCAAAAATGACTATTCTTTGAGTTTGAGAGCTGTTCAACTGATTAAGAACCCTCTCACCCCTCCATACAAGCACAGACAGGTCACTTTGATCAGTCTGAAAATCATCTTTTTGTCATAACTTTTGATTTAAAGTATGTACTGGCAAGGGAGTCTCTAATCCCATTAGCTTTCTTTCTTTCATTACTTTCATAACAATCTATATTCTTTGTAACTAGCAAAGGGTATATATCCTATATATGAGAGACAAATGCAGTTATTTCTTAAGAAAATCCCAGACACCCTGAAAACCTACAGTGGGAAATTCAGGAATTATGTGGGATTTTTCTTTAAGGGCAGGTTTTGGCCATGTATCTCTTGAGCAAAATTAGTTTTATTCAATAAAAGTTCAGCAAATACCATATATAAATAAAACAAAAAAATAGCATACATGTATTCTGATTTGAGACAATTTGCCTATTTTGTCTTTTTGGTTTTATCCTGACTTATATCTCATTAGGAAATCAGCTAAACGAACGAATAGCTTATCATCGGCTGGCTGCCATCCATCATCATTTGGGCCACTGTGAACTAGCTGAACACTTTTATTTAAAGGCCTTGTCCCTTTGTTCCTCTCCTCTGGAGTTTGAGGAGGAAACACTGTATTACGTCAAGGTGTACTTGATCTTAGGAGACATTATATTCTATGACCTTAAGGTAAGAAACACTAAAAACGACTGCAGAAAATCATTACACTGAGTAATGTTTCGTAACATCAGGGTTTACCACATTTTGGTTTTATGCATTTAGAATGTAAATAATAAAGTGGGAAAATTACTGAAGTTCAGAATCTACGTTATTCTCATTTGATACCTAATAAACTGAACTTGCACGTTCTTTTACACCAGTTGTACTATCTTTGTCTCTCTTACTTCAGGATCCCTTTGATGCAGCAGGCTATTACCATTTGGCACTTGCTGCTGCCATGGACCTGGGCAATAAAAAAGCTCAACTGAAGATTTACACAAGACTTGCAATAATCTACCATAACTTCCTTGTGGATCGGGAAATGTCTCTCTTCTTCTACCAAAAGGCAAGAGTCTTTGCAACAGAGCTGAAGATTAGGAGGATAAATCTAGCTCCTGATCGGTGTTATAAGAGTCCATAAGCATATCTGGCAAATGCAGTCTAACAACTACATAAGTATCTAGGAAAATATTGCACTGGCTTTGTAGGAGGGTGCAGAATGCATTCATGTCTCCTGATGCATGTGCTGTAAGCCAGAGCTCAGCATCCCAGACTAAATTACCAGTTTGACCATGAACAACACTTTATTGTCTCCAAGATACACAGTCTTGTACTTGTTGTTTAAGGATCAGCCTGTGAACTAAACCCAAATCCCAACAGTCTTTTTTTTTAAACTAAATTTTTCTTTGCTCTCTGTTTCTGCCTAGCTGGATACTGGAAAATCATCAATGCATAGATGCAATGAAAAATATTTAATGAAGTGTTATAGAGGAAAAAGCATTCCGTATGAATTGTGGCATTCTTTGCATGAACTAGCTCTTGTATGACCTAGCTCTACTATTTTTATGATCTCAAATAAATACATTTGCACAAGCATGTTAGGTGGGATATTCGAGAACTGGTTTGATCCAGTTCCCCAGACATCACCCCTCATTTCCTATCAGATTCATCTACTGCAGTACTTATAGGCAGTAGTTAAGATTTATCTTCTAATTCCTGAAAACACTTATGTACATCTTGTAATAACTAACTGGTTTCCCAAACTGAAGTCTCTAGTAACATGTAAGTTGTAATTTTGTGCATTTCAGTGGTCATGCGAAGGCCCTCTTTCCCTCTTCTCAAAGACAAATTATCTGTTTTTAACTGACCCTTTTCAGAACTGTCAGTATTCTCTGCAATAATTTATTACAGCATTTCCTACTGTCTTGCATATAACTACATAATGTTCAGAAAAATATACTACTTCACTTTAGTTGTGAAAATTCTAGGTTGTTAATTTTGATAGTTTTAAATCTTTGTGCCTCAAAACACTTTCATACCAAAGCTATGGTGGAAATGACATATTAGATCATGCTGTAAATTTTGAGAAGGAATGTCAATGTCTTTAAAAAAAGTCTGATAATATTGTGATTAAATAATCAGATATATTTTGAAATGATGCCTTTTCATTCTCTGTAAGAACTTCATACAGAAACTGCTTTTATTTTTTTTTTAAGAGACATTACAAAGAATGGAAGTAGAGTCTTTGGAAGATGCATACACAGTGTCAGAAACCAGCTAGAAGTTTTTTGCTACATATTGTATTTTATTTGCTTAAACTGCCAAACCTGGGGAAAGGTGCAAAACCCAAACTTTTCTGGTCTGTGTAGCTATGTAATCTCATTGCTTTGGTTCTTTGCCTAAGAATCTTTTTTCTTTTTTTTTTTTTTCCCTGAAATCTGTCATTCACAGCACATTCTGATCACTTTCCATATTTATATTCAGGTATGTGACATCTGTCATCTTTTTGACCTTGTGAATTCTTCATTAGCTTTTTGACTTCTTCCCTACAGGAAGAGAGGATACTTATCTATCATCAACGTAGACTGACACTTAGGATGCTCTGCAGTGAGGTGGGAAGTAAATCTTCCTCAGTGTGTGTTGTAAGCACTGGTCTATATAACAGATAGTTGCCACTATCATGATAATGGTGACCTCTCAATTACCCCGAAGAGAAGATTTGACTTCTTAGGTAGACAAGGTAACTCTACAGTCCTGTACTTAGCTCAAAGGTCCAGAAAGTGAAGTGAGGCTTCAGCCCTATATGTTTGAGTTTAAACACTTCTTATTTTATATGTCTAGAAGGCTCCTTGCACAGTAAGCTTGTTTGTTTGTTTTTCTCTTTTGATGCTGCAAAGAGAACTTTTATGTTCTTGTGTGTTCAGTTTCATGCTGAGGATTACATGACTAAAAATAATGAACATGATAGTGCCTTGCTTGTAAATATGCAGCATTATTAAATATATCTTGGCACTTTGCTTTTAAAAAATAAAAAAGTTTTATGTTGGTTAGTGAATCAGACTTCTAATATCTTGATTGCAGAAATGTGTGTACTGCTCAAAGCAATTCTGCAGACAATTTTGGGTTTTTTTGGGACACCCGCAATCAGACTGTAACTAAGCATTAAAGTTGAAAGTTTTACTGTTCAGGTGTCTTAGGAACTTACCTTGAAGACTCAGATTCAGACTGGTGTCATATTGTCCCCCTAGTATGGGAAATCAATAATTCCATATCCTCTTCCTTATTTTGATCAAAAAACTCAACAGAAGTTCTGTATGATCTCTGCAGAGCTGGAAAAATTGTAGATGTTGCTCTCTGTTCATTAACTTGCTTTTCAGTGCCTGGCAGTCTATTTTCCATCTCATTTGGCTTTCAGACTAGAAAAATTTATAACCTCTTTCTGGTTCTGATTGCTGTAATCACAGGCAGTCTTTTTGTATTCTGGTAAGGGAAGCTGCAGTTCCTAATCTGGAATTCAATGCTGCTGATAAGACCTATCTTTTTTCTTGTATTGCTACTTCATCTTGTTGCCTTGATTCCACATAATTTTTGCTTTCATAGCAATCCAGTCCCTTATGATTAATTCATCCTTTAATGTTAAATTGTGCTTGGACAGTGTTAACACACTGAATATCTTGGCCGTTCCCTTCGAGCCAGTTGAACAGCATACAAAAAGGTATCCAGCTTTTGAAAAGGCAGTACCTGACTTCCCTCCTTGCTCTGATGACACAGGAATTCTGTGTTTTCCTACTTAGTGTGAGTCATAGGCATAGGATTTCAAAGAACTGTATTCCTATTGGATATATAAATGTCATTTTAGGTTTTTAAAAAGTGTTTCAAAACCTGTTAGACTTTTAAATGTATCTTTTTCTCCAGGAAGCACAATGTCATTTTACAATTCTGCAATAACAAGTGCAATGTACTTGAACAGCAAAGCTGGAATTTACACATTCTGGGAGGAACTAAATATGGGCTAAAGGAATTTACTGTCAAGATCTGTTCCCTTCAGTCAGAAGTAGTAGGATTCATCTTCCCTATAGGAGACACCTGTTAGATGGCTCTACTCTCTTTAACATCAGAGAATGGTCAACTCTCTACAATGTAGAATTTTATAGGTGGGTGACATGAATCTTACCTTGTGTGCTTCCTGATTCAAGTCTTTATAAATGGAAGCTTGTTTATTTGAGATATAAACCTCTTATTTTCCCATAGCTGTTACGTAAATGATCAATTTTGGCTAGATAACTGGTAGAACATTCTTCTAGTTTAGTGAAGCAAAGAGGTAGAACAGCATGGAGTCTAGATGCCTCGTAGATAGGCATCTGCAGGGTCTGTTAGAAAAGACAGTGAGGGTGTGGGATGTTTGAATGATAAATGAAAAAGACATAGGAAGCAGATGTAGATTCAGAGGGCTTCTACCTAGAACTAGTTGTGTAGTTAGTCAGTAGCAAAAGTTTGATGCTCTTAATGAGCCAAAAAAAGCCCTGCTGAGCTGTTAAGAGCTCTGCAGGCACTGACACACTGTAGGTATTTCTGCTTGATTTGAAATAACAAGGTTCTACTTCCAGGGAGGCATGAACTGGTGCCTGTGAGCAGCTACATATCTAGAACCTTGTCAGATATAGTGCCAGACACTTGTGGTGTATTCTCATGCAGGAATGATATACACTGACAAGTGTCACCCCTTCATTTAAAAATTGGATTACAGAGAAGGGAATGGTAGTGATGCTATCATGGTGTGGAATACTTGATTTCTTGAAAGGAGTGACTTCAACCCCCATGCTTTCCTGCAACTGTAGAAGCTCACATTTCTGAAGAGGAAAATACTGAGTTACCTACTCAGTAGGCTAGGGGCCTGCCACATATTCTCTGCGTGGCTGTAAAAGAGAGTGCACCCCTGTTCTCTTATGGCTGAGGCGTTCACTTTAGAGTAAAGGGAGGCTGAGCTCCATCACCCATGCTCTGACAGGCTTGCATTAAGCACCTCTGCATAAATTAGTCTTTGGCGTGGAAACTGGCACACAGGATTCCTGGTCGTTGGGTATTCGTTAGTCTGTTTTTTTGCTAGAGTAAGAGCTCCCCTGCTTTCTCATGTCCCCATTTTTGCAGCTTTGGCCTCCTCAGAGAAGTTAAGCCTGCTTCATGCAGGTTTTTTTCAGGGTGTAATCCATTCGGTCTTAACACTTGATTTTTTGCAGGACCACCAAGCTATAGAGTCTGCCAGTCGAGGGAGCCTCTAGCCACGCGGTGGCGCTCTCTAGCTTTACATCAGGGGCCGCCAGGCCAGAAGATTCGGAAAGGAATTCAAAAAACTGAGAAAGTAGCACATTGTTCCTCCATCACCCTTCCTTTCTAACTAAAATCTAATATCTCTTTAAAAACCAAACAAACAAACAAACAAAAAAATCCCGAAAACCCACCCATAAAAAAACCCTTAAAATTGATGCCTTCAAAAATGACGACCTAAAGCCAAGCGAGGTCTTCAAGTCCCTTTTGCAGGACAAGCGAAAGACGGATCTTTCCCAGGCAAGCATCTGTGTGCTCTGTTGCAAAGGAAATATGCTCCAAGAAAGCAACGGAGCACTTGCAGGGAGTAGAAAGAGTTGGAGATAATCATTCTAAGCTACTTTTCAATGTTTGAAGTTTGGTCCGCCCACAAACTAGAGAAAGTTGACTGCTTTGAGGTAGTACACAGCTTTATTTGGTAACAGGAAAACTGGAGTGTAAATAGAATGTGCCACAGAATACTGTGGCAGAGAAGAAATGTAGTAAATGAGGTTAGAGGCCAGCATGTGCTGAAAAATATTGGTGCTAGTTTAAAACGGCCAACTCTTGACAGCTACTTGTTTTGTCAAGAGAAATGCTATATGAATTGCTTTATATGAGCCTGGTGCTAAAGTATCCTATGCAGTGCTGTTAAAAATAACCTACGGAACAAAGCACTTTTTCTGAAAATATACCAAAAAGATTAGCAGAGTTACTAGCTGTTTTCCCACTTTATATAAACTGCCTGCCTGGTTTTATTGTCTGCTGAAGTGTTAAGGAGATGTTCCTCTAAATATTTTGCTTCTAACGCTTTTCTGCCTTCATTTTGCCATTTCAGATAATGAAGGGAAGAAAAAGGATGTTAGGATGTTTGATTTCCCAAAATGTTTATCTCCATCTGGCACTTCAATCACTGAGTGGCAGGCTAAGTTGCCTTAGCAGTGCACTGACATACTAAACGGATTGTATCTTTCCATGAAAAGGCAAACTAAACAAGATTAGTCTGACGTACAGTATCATAAAACTTATATGCCATTTAGATGCTGAATTACTTTAGAGAGTTATGTGCTGGGAAACTCTTGAAAATTTTCAGCAGGTGTTTTTCCTGATGTAGCAGATGTACAAAATCTGCTCAAAGTACCCTTTCTTTGCCAAGTCAACAGAAGGGAATTTCACCATTGCATGGAAAATATTTAATTTTTTTGGAAGTCGGAATGAGTATGATAAACGGAGAATTTTTGCTTTTCTAAAAATAACATGGGTTCTTACCAAATGTTTCCTGAAGTATACCTAACACCACTGGCTGTGTGTACTTGTGTTCTATCAGTCAAGTTATAAACTGGGAGAGAGAGAAACTTCTCAGGAACCAATCCATTCCCAAACTGGGGAAAGACTTTATCAAGAATTATGGACCATTATCCACCAGGTCATATTTTGCTTGAAGTGCAGATACATTTCTAGATGCCTGCCTTTTCTAATATATGCCATAGTTATGTGTTTGAGACGCAACACACCTGTTTCTTTCTCTCCCTTCAGAAGGAGATTTAGCACAGTACCAGTGTAGCTGGGCACTTTTTGTAATATCAGAAAGCAACAGCATATGGGTATTAGGACATACAAGCAAGCGCCGAAGAAATGACTGAAAGTGACCTTGAACCAAAATATTGCTGCCTCTTCTGGAGTTCTTGTACATTTTGGCCCTTGGTCACGAATAATTGTGTGTATGTGGGTGGGGGTGTTAGAAGAATTGGGGGCTTAGGTCTAGTGATGTAGTGAACCCCCAAGTTAATTTCTGCGTTTTCCCATAATTTCTCTTTAGCAATTCATATCCATTTAATAACGTAAAAAATTTCCAAATACAGCTACACTGTTGTTGTTCAGTGGCAATGCAGCAAAGTATACACATTTGCTTGAAATTCAAATGTAAATTAAATACTTTTAGTCTACTTTCCTTTTGAGGAGTTATCCTCAGCCTTGAACAACCTATTGTTTACTGAAGCAATTTTATTCTCAATTCAGAATTGAATTACTGAGCATGATTGTAAAATGTAGTCAGGATGTTTTGTCTCATGTTTTTAAAGTTGATATTAATACTAACTATGCAGAAGCATCCAAATTATAAAGAAACAGGACAGTAAAATAAATACATCCACTCTATCTATGAAACTATTCCCTAGGTACTATTACTTCTAAAATTTTAATTCTTGGCATAATTCTGTACTTATTTCTTTGGTAATTAAAGTGATATACACTGCAATTTTCTTTAAATCCTGAAGCTTTGTCTCATATTGGTCAGAAGACTTAGGAAAATTCATACATTCTTGTGCCAATGAATTGAACTCAAGAGAAAACACTTGTAAATTGCTTACTAAATAATCTGAAAAGTGTTTTTCTTTTATGCTCTGCTGTAGGTCTGTCAATTATACACTGTATAAAAGTTCTTTTCTGCTCTTCCTGCATACCAGAGATAACAATAGTCTTACATGCAAACATACAGCTGTATAAATATGCTGTTCACCATGAAGTAATGATAATTATAGGACTATAATATTACTCTTTATTTTCTGAGATAGCAGTCATTCTGAAAGTTTCCCATTTATTTTACTTCTTGATAAATACAGGTTTCTTAAAATCTTGAAAAACCTGTAACTTCAAGAAGTTTCAAGAAAATCAAGGTGTGTGTCAGCAAGTATCTTAGCCTAATAATCTGTCCTTTACTAACAGGTTTTAATGAACGTGTTTGTTTCTCACATATTTTTTCTTATTTCAGAGATAAGTGGAATTTTTGGGTGGAATGACTTTGTTAGATTATCTATTTCCTTTTTTTTTTTTTTTTTTTGTGTCTGTGATTTTCTGGGTCATTAAACAGATGATAACACTTTCTTATTAAATCAGAGAAAAGACATCCTTATTGCACCTTTTGCCAATTACATTCGCTCTATTGCTTTCCTTTTTCAGATACCATTTTTACTTCGGTTTATGTCTGCCAGGCTTTTCATCACCCTTGCTGGATCCTGGGTGTCTGCCACATACCAGTTAATGTTGGGAAAAAATAAATCCTATTTCTAAGAATGAGTCTAGAGAAAAGTGCACTAATTGGTCAATGTTTATTTTAAACCAAATGAAGTCTGGTTACCCGTTCTGTATAAAGCTTTAGTGACCAGGAGCACTGACTTACCAGTGAAGTGTGGACTTTCTCCTATTAAAAAGTATTTCTGTCATAAGCTTTTAAAAAATTGCAACTTGTGTAGGAAAGATGTTTTGACACATGCTACCAAAATTCTATGCCTATGAGTAAGCTTGAGCTACTTGCATCTTGTGGGGGTAAGCAGGCTCTGCGATCCGTATGCTTCATGCTGTTACAAGGGTCAAGCAAATGAACCTATGAGACTTCCAGCAGAACATAAGAGAACAGCTTTGAGAAGTATGAACAAAGCTTATCCTCTGCTAAAAATGAGGAAAAATGGGAAGGGAGCTACTTTTGAATATGCTGCTGCATCGCATCCAGCCTTCCATACTCATAGCAATCGTATATTAGAAGCTTCAGAATTTTCTGCTGCTTTTTGCTAAGCAGCCCAAAATACGCTTTTTAATTGGCAAGAGGTAGAACTTAAAGCAATGCACTGAATATGATTCTCTATGGTTTTGGTCTTTGTAACGTACAAATATCTACAATTTTGCAAGCTGCTTGTTTAGTGCTTCTGAACTTTACTTTAAAATCTCTACCTGGATTACCCAAATGTATTTGTTGATCTCTTCTGAACTCTCTTATATTTTTTAATTAATTTGATGAACTAATCGTGTATTAAATAGGCTGGATATGGTTTATAACAAGTCCCATCTAATATAAACTTAGGTTGAGCATTTAGAAATATTTAGATTGCTGCCTTTGGACCTCCGCGTTCACAAGTTCAGGTTTTATTTTACTCAGTTGCTGGACATGGAATTTTGATTTAAACAATACACCACGTTCTCAGTTTATATAGATCAGCTAAGCTCCATTAAAATAAAGCCCCAGATTTGGGTGAAATAAAGAATTTGAGATTTGGCTAAAGATCTATATCTAACATGACACTCCCTTGCCACAAGAGATTAAAGTTAAGTGCCGAGGTCCTGCGTAAAGGCCCAAGTTGACTGAATCTCCCTCCTCCCATTTGGTAGCTGCTGAGCAGCTCTGGTGTGCGGCTCTGTTTTCCCGTGTGAGAGTCTGGAGGAGCAGGTTATGTGGGCATGGACAAACTGAAGAGAATTCCTTAGCGTTATGCTTGCACTAAACCATGAGGGGCACTTCTCCACAGGACGCAGAAGTTTTTTGGCATATTCCTTACGCATCCTTTTGCTTGGTTGTCCTCTCAGTGACCTTCCTCTCCCCTTTACTGTTCTACAAAATATTAAAGGTTCTACTGGAAAGTGGGCTGCAGAGTAGGACACATTTTACAGGATTTCGTTTATAAGGCCCATTAGAGAGGTCTGATTCTGGAAGAAGGTAAGAAGTGTATGCTCTAAAACAAGTCACTCACTTTCCTTATACTTCAAGATCTTATGGAACTTTTTATTTTCTGAAAAAAATCTATAATCCTTCATTGTCCAATTCATATTTCTGTAATTAGAGTCCTCTCCCATTCCATAATTCATAAGCCAAGATACTGTCTGCTTTGTTTACCTTTTCATGAGGCTAACACTTAGCTGATTTTATTGGAGTGTGATTTTGACAATTTCTGCTTGGATTCTTCCTTAATTCTTTTTTCATCTCATGCAGAAACCTTGCACAGTTAGTCTATCAGACTATATGAAGGACTATCACTGAGAGGATAATTTTATCCTGCATTTAATATTGAACATTAGGAAGACAGGAAATTGTGAAATTGAGCCTTCAGTTCCCTTGAATTAAGGGAAATATAAGGGAATTTGTGAATGATTTTTATTTCTCAAAAGCGGTATCAAAGCATATTTTCGCACATTCTTTTGTAATTTCAAGAAATTCTAATTTAAAGCTGAAACAGCTTAATATAAAGGTGCATATTAAGCAAGCACATATATTTTCAGTGTCACTCAGCTTAAAATGGTCTTGTGAGCATCTAACAAAATATGCATCTGTTGTTTTATTAAAGTAATAATATGTGTGGGATATTCAACAGTGTTTTTCCATTGTGGTCAAAGTAGTTCGGAGAATTCAAACATAACAAGAACAGTGTCATGACTCTTGGAGATCCTGTTCTCCCCCCCGCCCCCCCATCTATCTAATACAGTGTTACTACACTACTTTTAATGACTTCATTTCTACTCCACAAAAAATCAAGCATAATCTCTAGAATAAATTATGCAAACAGTTCCTTTCAGACTACAGAAAAAAATTAAACCTGTGTATTGGACAAGCACAGGAAAGCAACAAATCTTTAATAACTTCATTGCATCTTCAAAAGTAGTATAATTTTTTATCATGGTATGGATTAGTTATGCCATAGAGACTAAAGAATAAAGCTGTTAAACCCACTGCTGTATTACCAGTAACAGTTTAAGCAAAGAGGTTCAAATGGGTAACTGAAGAACGTGTATGCTGGTAAGATTCAAGAATTCATTAGCTATATTTCCATATGAAGATCTTGGTAAAAGTTTCATGGATCAAAAAAAGTACAAAATGTACAAGAGTACAAAAAATTACAAAAATATGGAAGATTGCAGACCAAGATTTGGTATAATATGTCTATGTTCAAGATCTTCTATTCCTTTTACTCCAGCTCAGAAGTTCTTTGTATTTTTTCAAACATACAATTCATGTTAAGATTTTAGCCCTATTTTTATTTTGCTTAAAATGACTGCAAAACTTATTTTCATACAGTAGAAGGAGGATTGGGACACTATAGAAGATATGTGAAAACAAAGATAATTGTTACACCTCACGGAATAAAGTACCAAAGTTACAACCCTTGAGTCCCCCATGCCTACAGGTTCAGTCAGCTGAGTATAAATATCTCAGATACGCACACAATCTTGGCCAGTGTCTGAATTTTTACTCTTATGTTTAGTTGCTGTATCCCATATTACGGGGTGTGGTGGAATGTCAATGTTTAAAATCATCCATACCCTGAGGCAATACCTCTGAATAAATGGTGGGAAGCAAAATGGATTAAGTTCATCCAACTCCAGAAAACATCTGAAAATAACCTGATGCTATTTTTCTTCCTTTCGAATGCTCAGTCCACTAAGGGGAGGTGGCTCTTCTTTGCTGGGTGCAGTCAAGTATTACTTTTCATTTGGTCCATACTCTACTGTACATTAAAATCATGTTCATTCTTTAACGTCATCTTTCATGACTAAAAACAAACTAATAAAAGTCTCTGGAAGAACTCACCATCCAAATAAACTGTTTCATTATTATAGAGGCTTAAATCATCACTTAGAAATAGGTTTATGTACTTGTAATTGAACTTCTTAAAATAAAAGATCTCGTTACAAATTTATTTCACACACCCTTTTCCAAAGAACATACAAATTTGGTTCAATCCCAAGAGCCTACTCTTGACTGACCTTTTTTTATTATTATGAAGGGTCTACTAGAAAAGCACAAAGTCTCTGTGGTTTGGATTTGCCAACATTGCAACTCCTAGATTACCATTGTCCTTACACTTGGTGAAATCTGTAGCAGTAATTTAGGTAGCCACCTTTCTTCTGGAGCCTCAAGGCCCTCAGAAGTGGGATTTATTTAAGAAAAGGCATAATACACACTACTGGTGTGAGACACAGTAGGAAATACCAAGATGATGGTAAACTGTCACAGGTCAGAGTTTGCCAGGATAAATACTTCAATGGGACAGTGGATGAAGGTGAAGTAATAAATGCCAAGCTATGTAACATAGTGCCCTATCATACATCTTCTTGTACAAGAAGATAACGTAGTAAACATGATTTACTGAAAATTTGAAAATAAGTTCTTGGGACTTCATACTACCAAAATAGAAAGGATTTTAAACAGCAACCTTCAGAGAGATAATTTTGAGCCTGCTTTCATACTTTGAAGAAATCTGGATGTCTGTAATTTGCCAATGATGGCAAACTGAAAGGGGCTAAATGCACTTCTGTGTGTAGGATCAGAATTCAAATTTGTTTGAGAAAGGAAATTGTGTTAAAGACCTGTGTTATGGAGAATAAATGTGAAATGGGGAATAGCTGACTGGGTGACAGAAGAGGATAATGGGTGACAAGTCAGACAAGAATAAACATTTTGGCTGTAGTGCAGGAACAGCAAGCTTCAAATTAGTAGAGGTGTCACAGACAACAGAGAAATTTATTCTCTGTCCAGTGAGATTTTGGATGAAGAACTGTATCCAGTTTAGGCACAACACAAGAAAGCTGTTGACAAATTAGAGTACAAAGAGGAACAATAAGACTGATAAGTTTAGAAAATATGAACTTTGAGGAAGGGTTGAAGGAACAATGTTTGTTTAGTCTAGAACAGACTGAGGGCAGATATAACAG
The DNA here is from genome assembly GCA_035590275.1 of Ibycter americanus. Taxonomy (NCBI): domain Eukaryota; kingdom Metazoa; phylum Chordata; class Aves; order Falconiformes; family Falconidae; genus Ibycter; species Ibycter americanus. Next base: position 50,073,031 of record JAVJGI010000001.1, on the reverse strand, counting down.
TCTTCACATTGTAAAAGCCTTTTATGAAGAAGATAGCTCTTCTCATCTGCAGGGAAAAGGAAAATAAGACTTATATTGTGTATTTTCATAACAGTAGAGTAATGAAGTACCAGGATCTGTAACATAAGGAGAGTTTCCTTTTTAAAAACAAGTTAGATATTTTTTTTAATTTGTATTTGTTGTCCTGGTTGTAGGTATTTCTGCCTCAGGGCACCAAGGTTGCACTGGATCCCTAGATATCCTTCCAATTCCTTGCATTTGCATGCTTTCAGGATTTAATTTGACAAAATAGAATAGCTTAAGCTATGAAGGGATCAAAAGACCTGCATCTGTAAAGGTCCCAGATTCTAGTGGATATAAGCCAAAGGAGATGGTGATTCAGATTCTTTCACGTCTAGCTGTCCAACCACTAACTAAAAGGGCATTATTTCATTTGGTTGCATTCTGTAGGGACAAACCATGCTTACATCACTAGAGTGAGAGACAGGGGAAACCTGTTTTCTTTCAATTTTGTAAGGTTATAGCAGTTTCTTTGGCACTGTCAGTGCTGATGTGTATGTGACCAATGCCAAAGCGTACATGAGGTTTAATCAGGCTGAATCTGTTCAGAACAGATTTTGAATGGTGGTTATACCAAAACACTGGATAGATGCTTAGTAAGGAATCCCATGTCCTACAGTGACTGAATGGGCTTTGGTATACCCAAGCTAAACAATAAAAAAAACTTTTTGGAAGATTTAGCTTTTTCATTGTATTATTCTTGTGCTCAGACAAGCTTAGTGCTTGTGAATGAAAGCAGATATGACAGTAAAAGAGACAGACATAATTTCTTTATCTACACAGACACAGCATGAAATACAGTGGCAATGCTGATGCTAAAATGCTTTCTCAGTTTATGGAAGGATAGTTCAGTCTTCAGGCTGATGCAGAAACAATTACTTATCAAGACTGATGGTTCTGATACAGGTGCCCACCCACTAGGAAATGAGATTGAGAGAAGAGCATAGGCTAAAGAACAGCTGTCACTAACATCTTGGACTTGAAACTCCTAATTTAGAACAGAAATGTAACATTCATTGCATGTTACTGATCTGTTCAGCAACCCATTTCCACTACTAAAACATTTTTTATAAGCAGAATGGGTTTATACACATAACTTTATTTCACCTGCATGTAAGACTCCCTAATTTTAACTGAAAATTGCAGCTACTTCCAAAATTTTACAATATTTATCAGGAAGAATCAGATTCAATAGTGGGTCAAGCATGACAGAAGCTTTTCCAGCAATTTTTCTTGTTATGTGTTTCTGCTGGCTTACATCTCCTTTCCGTCCATCATCCTCAATGAAAATACTTCAAAGTATTACTGTGTGGGCTAGACAGATGAATGAATAGGTCAGATATTAGGTGCTTGATACCAAAGCTCCACTCCTCCAAACTCATGCTTATCAGCTGCTTAAAGCAGTCTGAGGTCAATAGACACTTACAATTTTGGCCACTGGATTCTTTTCCTGTGGTATAACCATAGTTCCCACATCACAAGTAGCTCAAACGTCATATCTAAGTCCCATTGGGATCTGCTAACAAGACATTCCTTTGCTTATTTTGGTTGATGCCTTAATCCAGAAAGTAGATTTGAACTTGCTTAATAAATCAGTTTTTTAAAAAGAATTAACTGAAGGAGGCTGCTCTCCCTAACCATCAGGGACAGTTAATTTTGGGGAAGAGGTAACAGAAAATGGAAGAACTTCTTTCAGTATGTTCCTAACAGGCAAATAAGACTGAAATCGTACAGTCTCTCTGGCTTCGTGGTTTACCATGAACTGATGGACACTACTACTGAATATCTTCATACTTATCCTAAGGTCCCAGGTAATCATATGAGGGCTTTGCAGTTCCAAAACTAGGTTCTTACTGGGGAAAAAAGTTTTCTTTCAGAAGAGGAAGTCACACAGTAGAACAGCAGGGCAATTACCACATGCCTACCTTTGCTGGGTCTCAGTTGTATGAAAAGCACAACGATCCCAGTGTTGTAAACTTCCATTACATATCCAGTAGGCTTTGTTGATTGTCCTACATTGGCCTTTCAGCTGTGGGCACTGTGGTTTGAAGCTGATGAAAACTCTGGCAAACACCCTTAAGAGTAAAAGACAACTGCTTTTTCAGTGGCTACCGTATTACTCCAGTAACACTGTGAAGTTTACAAAGATATAATCAAGCATTCCATAGTATCAAATCAGTATGTGCAACAAGTCATCTGTATTGCTGCAGAACTCTAAAAATCCAAACTAATGAGAGCTTTCTTGTGTTTAATTGGTAGAGTATGTGCTACCATACTAATTTTGCCAGCTGAGAGATTTGTTGTCATTGAACTTGGTGTCCTATTTCAGATATAAACCAAGAAACATACCCTAGAAAGTACACCATTTTTAGCCACTGAGTTTATCACCTTCATTGCCAAAGGAAATATTTTCAAAATTGAAAACCACGCAGGCTTTATTTTCATACTTGTTGAAAAAAAAATTTCCACTGCTACACAAACACAAACACACCCGTGAGCACAAATCCTCAGTGAGGTAATGGCAAAGCTCAGAAGCAAGTCTGCAAGAACTGAGACTTGCTTATGTGAACAAAAAAATATTAAATTTATAGGCTGGGTGGCTGACTGCTATCTTCCACAGGTGCTAGACATAAATTAGCAATAGAATTTTTTTAATTACTGCATTCAGTTTTTATTTCTCTTGCTGTTATTTATAGAATATGCCCATCAGTAGGCTTTGATCTTAACTACTGTCTTTTAATTACTCTTACTGAGCTCCTTTATTTTTAATGGATAATCGGTATTTATGCATGAGACTAGTGGACTGGAAAGACAACACTGAAGCTATGGTTTGCAACCATCATGTTTGCTGTTATGTGGCATAAAGGAGAATGTTCTGGTTCTTCTATTAAGAAAATCCAGCCTATTACTGTAAGCAGTATGTTTGTTCTGAAATGATTGCAAATATTTTTTAAAAAAATTACTTTTTTTTGTGAAAAAGTTAAGTATATAAAATAATGGTAAAAAAGTATTTTAGTATAATTTTTAATTTCAGAAATGTGCGGAATTTTTTGCTTTTCTGTAGAACTGGTCACTTAGTGAGGACAGAGGAGGGAAGATCAAGAAATTCCTTTCTTCCCCCTCCTATTTTTACTGAAAATTTACTCTTTAATTTGTAACCTGAAAATCCAACAACTCCAACTGCACCCTCAGGCAAAATGGCTGTTACCATGCATATAAAAGGAGACGGCTTCAAGAATATTTTGTCTGTGGGTTTCATAAAAACAGATTTCTGAGGACAATTTGATCTCTCTCCAATGGAAAATTTATGTGGACTTACGAGCCATTTTGAGTTACAAATTGATACCAGTGCTGATTGTATTTATCCATGGAAAATCTTGACCTACATCATGAGGCCTAAAGGAAAGCAAGACAAACCCATTTTCTGTAGGAGAAAACTATGAAGCTGGTTGTGAGAACAACTTATGTAAATGAGTTTCTAATCTCTCATATAAACAGTTTCTGAGATCTTTACTAGTATTATCTAGACTGTTAGAGAGCAGAGATCCTTGAAGCCTACAAAGAAAACCAAAAATTGCCCCTAGGAGCTCTGAAAAGAAATTCCTTGACACACATGTTTAAGTACTCCTGGGTACGCCCACAAAATTACCTCTGTAAAATGAAGACTGTAACCCCCTTCCCTAAATAGTTCTAGTCTAACAGCAAAGGTGACACAACTAGTAATAATTAGAAACATTCTAATGATATGAAGCAATTCTAATGATAGATGTGGGCCACAGAAAAAGACACACCATACTCAAGCTTCTTAGAAAGTCACAGAGCCACCAGTGAAAGCAGAATGAGTAAGGAACATACCATTAAAAAAACCAAACAAACCAAAAATCCCAAACCAAAAAAGCCCATGATAAGTATCATAGCATGGACTAGAGAAATCACTATTTCTCAGAAGTTTATGGCTACAGAAATTCAGATTCATTCTGTCCTGCCATTCAGCAGTATGGGCATCTTTGACATAAGTTATGCATAAGACAGCTTTTTCATGAGAAGGCAGACACACTCAATCTCATCCCCTGAGACATAACCATATCATAAAAATGCTTACTGTGAACAAAGCTGCTACCTCCTGTCACAGCACTACCAAATTATCAAGCTGCAACAAGGCTTTCCCACACAAGCTTCCAAAAGTTCATCTGCTGTTTGTGTTGTTTCTTCATCCCCCTCAGGCCAGTCCATCCTGCTTCTTGCCTCAGCTGCATCTGGGTTCCTGACTTCTCCTCCAGCCAGCCTCCTCATATGGGCCCCCGTCTTCTCTCAACTTCTCCTGGGGCCTCTCCTACATCCCTAGGCTCTCCTTCATCCAGTCTCCTCTCTCTTCATCCAGTGCTCCTCTTCCATCAGTGCTCTTCTGGGCTCCTCAGTGCTATTTAGCTACTTAGCCCAAACAAGCCACAGCTGTACATTATCCACATCAGCCAACCCACCGCCCCAGAAGCAAGCCCACAACTGTATATTATCAATGTTAATTAACCCTCTACAGTTCCTCTACAACCTCCTATGGTTCCTTGGGAAACAAAGTGTCTTACAGTGTATGAGTCTGGGGCACATAAGGATGTATTACACGAAAGGATGTATTGCCAGGTATATGTATATGATTGGTTTTCTACCTACAGGAAAACAAGATACATTTTAACTTGGATACGTGTTGAATAAAATGTAACACACTCACAAGCCTAGCTGAGTGCTGCTTTATCAGTCTCAGAGAAAAGACGTTTTAAAATGAAGAACACATTGGTGGTAAGTTTAGGATAGTGTAATTATTTTTTTTTTAACATAATCTCTGCCTTACGAAATCTATAATGATAGCACTAGACTAAAGGATAATGTGCCTAATATGAAAAAATAGAGAGCATACTGAAAAACAGCTGCTTGAGCTTGTTTAAAACTATGTATACAATCAAAAAATGGTAACAATTTATCTGTCTATAGCATGTCAGATAATTTCTAGGTCAAAACCAAAATGAAAGACCAGAACTCCTACTACAGCAAAATTCTTCATTATGCTCCGCTGTAACATGGTAATTTTTTGAATTATTATTGCGTAGAATAAATATTCTCCTATCTATCAGGGTTTCAAACTCATCAGTGAAGAGGCCTGATCCAATGCTAAATGGAAGCAATAGAAAAACTAGGACAGAACAACTTCCCTTGAGTGAAGGTTGAAGCAGTCCTTGGAGGAGGAAGCCTGATGTGAATAAAGCTGCTTCCTTATGGTATGGCTTTCCTTGAATGGATGCATACTTCCACAACTAAAACTGTTCTCATAAGCGAGGTACATTAATTGGTGCAGGCCTTAATGAAGTGGACAAACTGAAGGTCCTACATTACCTTCTCTGTTCTCTGGCAAAAGCGTGGTTGCTACATCTCAAGTAATCTACTCACAACTACTTGCTGAAGGGCTTTTAGTAATATTCTTCAAAGAAACAGAAGAGAGAAAACAAATATTTAGAATTAAAATGCATCATTTGAATATCAAACTAGGATATTGAGGAGAAAGTTGGCAAAAATAATGCAAATCTTGCTAGTGTTTTCTACAGGAGAGAGATCAGAACAGTTTGAGGTCCTTAATTTCATACACATACACTGAAATAATTTTAGGTTCTTTCCTTCTGAAATTATACTTTCTTCCTCCCATAATCCAGTTGGTATCATCAGTTTGGTAGTGGTGCAGTGGAATGGAATTGATGACACAGGAGGATCCTTGCCCAACCCAAATGAGTCCATGTAATCAATCTTTTAGCTAACACAGATTTTCCTGCCTCTCTGGTAATCCTTGCTATGCAGGATATGTTCCTTTCTTAAGGGAAGAGATACTCCTTACATTTAAAAAAACACAACCCTTTGAATGCAAATAAAATGACTAATGCTTCTTTAAGCTCATAGTGGTTCCATGCAGTAACTTAAATAAGAGGCTATTAGTTCATCTGTGACTGAAAACCAAAACCAGATGGATTAGCTTGTTAAAGTTCTCACAAAATATAGCTATGAGTTATGGTCATGGTGGGGAATATATTTCTTTTTCAGTTGCCTTCTTTTAAGCTTCTCTTTCAGCTGTTTCATTATACTAGGCTTTTAGAAAACTGTTGCATCTAATCTATTCTAAAAAGTCTTACCAAGTAAGAGGAAAGGAGCAGATGTTAGTTTCAAATGTAAAAATGTAGCTAAAATATGAAACACAAGTTTGCTAGGGACAATTCTTAAACCTTACATGTTCTACTACACTCTCTTCTGTCAAAAAGAAGGCAAATTTGAAATACAGTTACAACAGCAAAAAGAGATATTGGTCTCCTTTTAAAAGCATATTCTTCTTTTTGAGTCTTTGCATGAATTTAGGACTAATGAATTAATGTGATGGTGCCTGCTGTTCATTGTTCTCTGTTTCTACATGAAACACACTCGTCAGAGCTATTTGCCATAAAGATACCAGCAGTGTGAATTGTAAGGGGCTTTATCAGGAAACAGGCAGCCAGATATCCAGCTTGGTGAGGACAGTACAATTGTATGCGTGCCAAGCAGCACAACTTTATATGCGTAAGGAAATTTTAACAGGAGGATGACATGTATTGCATTTCAACTCATAAATGCATTTTTTTTGGTTGTAAAGAGCTTCTGCTCTGAGAGCTCTGGCAGAAGAAGTATGCTTTTGAGTCCCACTCCTGTTCACACTGGAGCCGGTGGGAAGGCCTCCACTGCTGTCAGTGAGAGAATGGATTTGTTGGATTGTTCAGCACGTTTTAAAAATGCTCTAGCCCCTCTCAAATTCTTCTGAATCCGAAAAGCAGTGTGGATGCTCAGTCCCTGACAGAAATTACTGAAAAGGTTCATCAGGACTCATTACTCCAACATCTTTCCACCTTACAATATGCCTCAACTGTAACTGTTAGGGTAACTGCCATGCCTTGACCCTCAGCTGTTAGGGTAATTGCCATGCCTGTTTGGCCTTTGCTTGGTCTACTGGGACTACCAAGTAGTGTCCCACTACAGAACTTTGGAGCTAGTAAGCTGAATCAAACTTCATTTATTGCATTATAAAATCTGAGTCTTGGATAGATATCTAATATCAACTTAGTTGGTTTGATTGGGGATGTAGATATCTACTGACAGGAATGAGATACCAAACAGTTATTAGATGAGAGTAAGTTTTGATTCTGACTAGCTTCACTTTTATTTAAAAGGAAATAAGGCAGTCCAGATAGTGTCAGTTTGGAGAGCTATTCAGTCTCCCAAGCTGTTACCTTTATTACACATAGCTGAGATGATTCCCATCAAAACCCATGGAAAGACTGCTGGTGTGTTCTAAGAAAGATGAACTAAAGCCTTTTCAAGCTCTCAAATGAAATAAGATACAATGCATATGATTTCTCTCACCTAACTTCAAGGACTGAATTCAACTGTCAGTTGAATTGTATCAGTATAGACTGTGATTTTAACACCTTAATGTATTCAAGACATCTGCACAGGCCTGCCAGGAACAACAGGGCACATGAGAGAGCTGTGCCCTTCTGGAGCGTCAGTGCCCTTTTGCAGACCAGATGGAATACCCTGGAGCAGCTCAAATAGCAGTAGATCCATATGTGTGCAACTGAATCGAGTCCTAAGTAGTTGCAGTGTACATGTAGCTCAGGTGTGCAGGTTAATCTTAATATGAATAGATTTAATATATCAGTAAAACACAGAGAATTATTTGTCTAATCTGAAAGTAAATGCCCACATTTTATCAAATGAATTGCACCTTAAACTCCATTGACAATATTAATCAAATGAACTAAACATTCTGCTGTTCCACAACTCAAGAGTCTGTAACAGTAAATATAGCTAAAATCTTTGTTTTGTGGTTGGCCACTGACACTGCATTGAAGTTTTCGTTTCTCTGCCAGTGCCTCCAGATTGATACATAAGGATTCTCTATCCTCAGAGAACTGTTATGTCTCTCCAGTTCATATCATTTTCTGTATATCCCCCAAACTGAGTAAAGCTGTTTCAGTTTAACCCTAGACTTGGATATCTAAGAGGGAGCTGTCAGACTGAAGAGACAGACCTTTTAAGAGGACATCTAAGTTCCCTATACATCTTGCCTTTTCACTAGCTAACTCGGTTTGATCTTTCTATTTGTGTCTTGCAAAGCTGTATTTGTATTGTGGAACTTGTACGCACTCTGGAAATTTTAGCCTGCCTGTATAATAAAGAACCTAGTTATCAGCTATTGATTTAAAGGTTTCTTAAACTGTAAGGCACTTTCTTGAAGTCTGCCACTGTACAAACTTATATTATGATCTCTCCAGATCTTTTAAAGCAATGGAGGCTGAGAGTGGCTAAAATCTGAGTGGAAGCTGTGATCTTGAAGAACTGCCAGGTGCTGCAGTGAAACTTTGATGGCAGCAGTTCCGAAGATGGGAGTCTTCCCTCCAAGTCAACACCAAACCACTGCCCGATGTGCTTCAAAGAGCCACTAGACTGCTGAGGAAGATAAACCTGACTCTTCGTGACTTGTGGTCAATTAAAGATCTCACGAAACGTTTCACAAGGGGAAAGACATTAACCTCAGTGTCCTGGCAAGATTATACAGTAATAGTAAAAACAAGTCTAGAACATTTTGGCTTTAGTTCTGCATTCCTCACTCTGAGTTGGGTGCCAGGATCTCTCCTGGTGCCCTCTGAATTCAAATGAGTACTACCAACTAAAATCTGCACCAGATTTGACCTTAGAATCAGTTCCTTTCTAAATGTGCTGTCAGCTGTACGTTGGGAAATTCACCAGAAGCAGATGGACTTTTGTTCTGGTCTGCTTTTGATGCTGTCAGGTGAGTGGGAGTTATTTGAACTCCAAAGACAGAAGTGGAAATCAAAAAGCAACCTAAATCCCAGGAGATTCTGTCCACACGCAGATATTTTTAGCCCACTGCAATTAAAAAGCCTGTATATGAAAGCATCAATTACAATTGAAAAACAGATTGTTGGCACTTAGCGCATTTTAAGAAAAGAGCATTATGAAAATGGGAAAAAAAATTTAGTGTTGCTAAATCATATTTGCTTGCTAAATATTGATACCAGATGAGTTGCCGTTTGTTGATAAAAACATTTCAACATGACAAATGTGGAACACTTAAGAGGAGGAAAAAAAAAGGAGGACAGGTTGCTTTATATATGAACAAACAAAAATTCTGAAAATATCTTGAGTATAATATGTAGGGACAAATACTGTCACAATTCAAGGGGCTGGTTGTACTCTGGGGACTCAATACAACAGATAGACTTGACTGATTAGTTTGGGAAACTAGAATTTTGGGATATTTGCACAAAGTGTCTGAGATACCAGTGTGAATTTGCACCGAAAGGCACAACTTGTCCCTAAGCTATCTGACAAACACCTTTAGGAATAGTTTTTTCATTATTCCATGGAATATTTTGCCATTCAAAAAACTTTTCAGCCTGACATGAAAGACTATAAAATGAGATCCTTATACAGAATCCTTGGGAAAGTTAGCTATAGATTGAAAAAGGACTCATTTAACTTCAACAACTCATACAATTTACTTGAGTGAAGTTCATTGCATCCAAGTCAAATGCCTGAGATAAGAGCCACCTCTTGAAATGGGGTGGGGATGGGGTGGGGGAGGGGAGTGTGAAGGAGGCAGGGGGGGAATGGAGAGATTCTTCAAGAAGCCAGATAAGAAGACAAAGGTGAGGTTAAACAAAGTGGTTCTGATGAGACAACCTCTCAAGAACGGTGGAAGATGCTACTGACAGATTAGATGAGAAGCCAAGAGGAGCTGGCGTGGATGAGGTAAAAAGAAACAACAATTATTTCCAGAGACTGGGATGGGAATGACAAGTTTGAATTTCAAGTGAGGAGAATGAGTGTATAACGAGGGGCCAGTGGTAGGGAGGAGTCAAACACTGGCCCTACCTGGGAATATTTAGAAGAGGAAGATGAGGGAGCCACACTGCAAAAATGGCAGAGTTCTGCACCAACAGCAAATACCTCTGTAATCCTGTGTGAAGACTGTCTAAATGACACCTATCATCTCCTCCTTAACCATTCCTTTCCACGTAAGTGAAATTAAGCAATTATTACTAGATGTTACTATGTGATACATGGTCTACAGAGTGGCTCCCAAGCATTGATCGTGCTGAGGACTCAACCCTTTTGCTATGATTTTGCAGCATGGCATTCTAATTCTTCAATTAAAAACAAAACAAAACCAAATCAGAAAAAAAAACCAACAAAAAATATTGTCTTGTTACCTCTTACACACACAAAAAAATTATCAATATAGTGGAATTTTATAGTATAGGTTGATTTTAGAACTTATCTGCTAGACAGGATGTCACAGAAAGGGCTGGTAGGTAGATACCCATTTTTAAAACAATCCTGTCTCTGAAGTTGTTTGGCCCTGTTAGACTGCTGAGCACAAATATTGTGTAGCAGCAAAAGCATAAGTATGTACAGGACTTTAGTAGACTATCCCACTGAGCTGCGTATTCTAAACACTAGACTGGACCCTTGCATTTTTATGGTCAGAGAAAATGATGGGAGCTCTTAAAGACAATTGCCAATAGCTTGTCGGGGGGGGAAGGGGGGGAGATGCAGGCTGAAATTCACTCCAGGTAAGAATGGTCCAGAATTCTGTTCCTTGCTTCCAGGCTGAGTTCTACAGTCAGTATATTGCTATATAAAACATGACCAAACCTGCTCCTTCAGCAGATCATCTGAAGAGAAGAATTAGGCAAATGTGCAATCAAAGATGCTATCCAGATGCCTAAGTGCAGAAACAATTCTAGTCCTGAATTTGTTTCACTGCAGTGACTGTCAGCCAGCTATGTAACACTTGTCCTGTTTCTAAAATTTCCAGCTACCTGGTTGTGAGGAATTCCATCTCCTCTCAGTTGTCCATGTTTTTGTCGCACTGTGTAATGCCAAGCAGCTCCTCTACTGCCTTTGAAAACTTAAACTCATCCTAAACCTACTAGCAGAGGATTTGAGGGTTAGTGCAGTGCCTTCTTCCTTCTATAAAAATAGTAGGAAGGGCTGGGGAGAGAGGGACTGGAACATAAAGCCTTGAGACTCTTTGAGCTGACTGAATGGCAGCTCAACAGAGACAGATGCATGCCATTTGGGACCTGACTGGTTCACTGCTGTTATTCCTGAATACCAAGAAACTGGCAGATCCATAAACGAATCTGTCCTTCCAACTCATCCTGCCAAAAATGTCCAAAATTAAAAGGTTTGTCTGTCAACAAGCTTCATGAGTTTGTGCACTGCTACTGATGGAATTTTCAAATCCTTGTTTTCTCTTGCAACAATGAACATCATGTTAAGTTTCTTTTCAGATGTGATCTCAACTGCAAATACTGATATATTCATCTTGTTCTCCATATGTAGTCACTGCTCTTGCCTAACAACTCTGAAATGCAGCTGCTCCATGACAAGTAAAGGATGAGAAAACAGGCATGCATGACTCCTTGACTAGTAAAATTTTCCAAAGACTGGGCCAGGAGCACACAGAAGTCCTGGGGATAGCAGTAAATATATGTTCCCTTGGGTTCTTTGGAGTTGAGAGAAGGCAAACATCTCCTCTTTTTCCTTCCTCGCATAAAAAAGATACCCTTAAGGTCTGCATGTTTCTAAATACATTTTATGCTCTGATTTCACTGTAGTAATATGATTCAGTAATTACATTATGCAAATTCCTCTAATTTAAAAGTGCCTATTAGTTACTCTTCTTTTATCCAGTCGTCAACAAAAAAACCATGACAGTTTTAACCTGTTTGGTTAAAGTGCATTGATAAAAAGAATTGGTGAGAATATGGATTAAAACAATTTTTTTCATCATGAAATACTGTGGGAGATTTCATATACAAGGCAGCTCTTGACCCTGAATGGGAGAGGAGTGTGAGGCAGACGTGAAAGAGGCATAACACCCATCTGTCTTTCAGTGTGGCTTCGATAATGATACACAGAATTTCAACAGGCATCTATGTAGAGGGGGTGGAAAGCAGAAAGCCTTGTCATGACTGCTAGTGAGTTTTCACAGATAGTCATCCGTGGAGACAAACCAGAGAAATGTGATTAATGAGCTGGAATAACACGATCTTGACGAATACTGTAGTTTGTGCTACAATGTTTCTTCACACTGCACACATCTGTCACAAACAGGCTCATGAAATCATTTGCTGTTTGCTTTATCTACAGAAACATTCTTTGTGTGCTGACATCATATAAAATGTGCCAGGGTAAGCAAATAAAACCCTACGGCAAACAGCTTGGTCTAACTGTAACACCTGTCTTCTTAACTTGCTTTGGCCAATTATTTCACAGGGCTAAGCTGATAAAAATGCCCATAGCTTGTGCGATAAGGTCTAACCACCATCTTTGCAGCCTAGCCCTTTCACTCAAAGTTAGTCTGAGTCACAGAGTAGGCGGAGATTTCCAGTTTAAAATGTAATACTGATGGCAGGGTGAGAGAAAACTACTGCTTCCAAATTCAGCAGCACCATCTAGCATGAGAAGTGTCAGTTCAAACTTTCTCTATTCTTCTCCAAGGACCTGTTTGAGGGCACCATAAATGAGAGGATACCGGCCCTTCAGACTGACCCTGACAGACCATACTTAGGTTCTTATTGACTCCACACTTGATCATTGTTCTCCACTTCATGGTTTCACTCATCGTACCAACTTCCCTACCCTGGCTTTTGAGTTCTACTAGCTCCTTCTGTCTTCTGCCACCCTTCAGCCTTCACAGGGAAAATTCAGGCAGTTACAATTGTCCTCATTGTGCTTATGTTGTCTTTTTCTTTAATTCTTCATAAGTACTTCTACTTACCTTCAAATTCTAGGCCTCTAACTTAAACGCAAGTTTCCAACTCTTATAATTTTATGGAAAATCCTAAAAATGTGCTGTTTTTCTTAAAACATTAACTACTGCAGTAATTTGAGAGTCTCCATTCCATAATAAAATAATTTTGTAGCTCTCATTTCATGGAGGGAAGCTCAAACCCACAACTCCCAGGCTTATAAAAAGAAGACAATAAAAAGAAACAAAAATTAGATTATTAATTTTAAAATTAATAACTAGAAAAAGGCTCACGAGTTTGAAAACTTGAGGCTGGCAAGACTCCTAAACCCACCTTTCTTCAGCAGTCTTCCTTTGGATTGATTGCTTAAAAATTTGATGAGAAAATCACCGTATACCCTAGGCAGGAACCATTTTTATGGTAAATCCCCTAACCTTTTCCAACCGAAACTGAACAATTTGTCCTTTAATGGATCAAGCAGAATAAAGCTTTCTTCATGAATTTAAACTTTTTACTCTGATTTCTAGAATTAATTCTATATTTGTTTCTGTAATTAATTCTACAATTCTGCTTCAGCCCTCCAGTCCTCATCCCTCTTGGCACCCACTGTGCAGACCTTCTCACAGAAAGACTGGCTAATATCCAGCGACATCCACACCACCCTTCTACAACGCCAAGCCACCATAAAAAGATTCATAAAATCTGCAGGCCCCTGAACCTTGTTACTCTGCCAGCAAGGAAAAAAACAGTCACAGAAAATGAGATAGTATCAACAAGAAAAATTAGGGAAGAGATGGAAAACAGAAGGAGATGGATTTTGTGATGTTTTAGAGAATATCCATAGTTATATATTGAACACCTGGTGATACCAATAATGACAGTACAAAGGGAGCAAGTTGGATTCATACATGGAATTTGCATGTTTAAAAAAGTAACTAATCCACAAGAAGTCTTTTCTTACTTCCTGAACAGAATTTAATACACTTAGTATACCTCTATTCACAGTACATACTCCTCTTGGCAAGATTCTCTAATCTTGCCAATCTTTCCAGGAGATAACAAATGCCATCTGGAGGGACTTTTTCTCTTTCCCCCACCCTCCCATCTGTTATATATTTCTCTTTGATCTCCCCACCCTCACCACTTTATCCTCTGATCATCCTTAGACCTCAAACTCTAGCTGTACAACCATTTTCACTTTCAACCTCACTGTATTTCTATTTGGGTTTTGCCTTGCGGTTTTATCACACTACTGAAACTGGCAGTCTGCAACAGTCTTAACTGAATCCTTCTTTATCTCTAATTCTAATCCCTTCCTTTCTTTTCTCTTGAAATTTTGAGTAAGCTTCCTCAATTAATTTTAGGATTTCTGCTGTCTGATAATATACTCTTTAATCAGGCAGATTGTCTGCATTATGGTCACAAAATCAGAAAAAAAGTAGGAAGGGAGTTCAAGATCCTGCCTACATGAGACAGATCAGTTCTTTTTAGTGTAATTTCTGAACAATACCTATGTAATCTTTCTTGGAAAGAAGGCCTTAAAAAACAAAGAGATTCCACATCCTCTCCACGAAACCAGTTCCAGTGCTTTGCTATATTTATATTTAAAAATACCACTCCCTTTATATTTGAAAAGATGTTTGTAGCCTCAGTCCTAAAGTTCCCCAGCAGCATTTTGAGACTTTTTCTTCTTGAGCTACCCCAGTGAACATGGAGAACAGTTACCCTCTTCTTTCAGCAACATTTTACATATCTGAATACCCTTATCATGTCCCTTTTCTGTCTTCTTTTGTTTTAGACTAAACAATTTCAGACCTTTCAAGCTTAGCTTTACAGCATATTGCTAAATCTCTAATGATTTTACAGTCTTGTGGATTCTCTCCAACCGATTCATGTATTTTCTGAAGCAGAACATGCAAATCTAGGCATAGAATTCCAACGGAGACCTTACCAGCAGTCAGGAAAGAGGAGGTATGAAGAGTGGGTTGGGTTTTGGTTTTTTTTTTTGCTAAGATACACAAATATTCTATGTGTTTCAACAAGGGGAAGAGGCTTGGGTGGTTTTGGTGTGTTTTTTCCCCCTCAGAGTGTAGGCTGATGGTCTTATAAGCTTGAAAACTTGTATGTGGAATTGTATTGAACCAGCCAGTCCCTGTCTCATTACTGGATTGCTCATTACTTGTGCCAAAACGCAGAACTTTGCACTTGTTCTTACTGAATTGCTTCTTATTTACTGGAAATGTTTTTAAATTTTAAATTTTAAATTCTTCCATTCTTTTGTCTTGCAATCAGCTGCAGTTATAATAAGAACAGTGCTGGACTCAAGATATGCTCCTATGGAAATGCCTGACATAATTTCAGGAAGACTTTGAAGGACTGATGACTTTTTGGACAACAGAATTCCAAGAAGTTACACATCGTGAAGTTTCACCCAGACTTTAATTTCACTGTTTGCTCACAAAAGTATTATCGAAGACAGTATCAAAAATATTAGTAATGTCAGTATGTACTTATATGACAGCCACAGCTTTTACAGAGTCTCAATCCCTATTATTCTGTTACAGATGAAATTAGGTTTGTGAGATGTGGTACATTCTTAACCATAAAGTCTGTTAAGTACTACTTTATGGTCTTCTGGAGGCTTATAAGGTGACTTTATTTTCAGTCTACTGCGAACTGCACTTCTAGGTTGCTTCTGACAATTCATTAAGAGCACCCTAAGGTGAAACATACTGGGGCAAGCCAAGTAGAACACATCTAAAAGTGCCTCTTTCCTTTTAACGAATTCCATTCAAATTCATTCCTCTTTCTTTAATGCACGGTATCCTTTTTGCATGTGGCAGGATCTTGCAGGATATATATATTCACAGGGACACATCAGCTGGGATGAAGTTATTTGAGATTCTAGGCAGCTGTTCAAGAGGAAAGCAGAGTATGGAGCAGAGAGAAGCAAAAACCCATTTATGCTTATATGTTTTCCTTTGATTCACTGTAGCCATTTATTACAAGAATAAGGAGTTTCTATGACTCATGATCATTTCCATGCGACTGTTGGTTCCACAAATTTGGATCACACACACAAATCTATCAGCTAGAGCAGATGCAGTGTGGGTCTGGCAACATGTCTTGCCTGAAGAACCCACAAAAGCATGGTTTGCATTGAAGGCAATTTCTCTTTTCTTTCAGATAGCCCCACACATACTGAACTGATAGCAGTTGGTGTCACTGTATCTGTCTTTGAAGAGCTAACAGGAGGTAAGGAACAGTATAGCAGTATTTTTATAGAACTACAAACTTGGGTATCCTGCTGGGCACTGACTTGGCCTTAGGTCTGCCTAGTCCACCTAACCCCTCTCACCAGCTAGCCGAGCTTGCATGTTGCAGCCTCAGACCTGGTAGCTCTTGCCAAACACCCGTTCACACAATGTTTGTGTCCTGTTAATGGCATGGCCTGGAAGCCCCTACAGGTGGGCTGCAAAGCAGGAAATCTGCATACGACAATGGGTTTGGTATTTTTTGTCTTTTTGCTTCTGCATTTTATCTAAGAAGAATTCCATTCTAAGGTTTCTAGCATTCTATGTAAGAAAATGGAATCTTCCAGAGTAGATAGGATATTTACCTGCAACACCAAAACATCAAAGCCAAGTCCCTGCTCTTGACCAGAAAGATCAGAAAATTGAATCTGAGTCTTCTACAGCTCAGAAAAAAAACCCTGAAATTTTGGTTCTTGGATCTCGTGGAGGGGAAAAACAAATGGACAAAAGGGTCTTTTCCTTCCCTCTTTCATTTTCCATTCTTCCCTCTTCAAACGCACATTTTGACCCCATCTGTCCTTGTCTCCTTATACACACCCTCACACATAAAACAGCACTTCCAAACTCAGTTGTCATGCTTTGTTCCACTGGATCCCTTTCATTTTAATGATCAGTATTTTCTAATAAAAAAATACTGTTGGGTTGGGGTTTTTTTGTTCCCAAACACCTGCTCAAATATACACATATCTTTTCACTGCAGACCTTATATTTAACGAAAAAGTTTGAGATACAGTTCTGCCTTCTACAGCTAGAAAAAGGCCTGTTAAGATTGTGACAGAATTTAAAGCATATGAATTTTAGGCCAGTTCTGTTATTAACGGTCTGAATTTCCTCCCCTAAAACACACCAACACAAACTGTTCTTTTGGCTAGAAACAGAGTGAAGAACAGAGCATGCTGTGGCATTTCCTTCAAATCATCCTGTCTCTATGCCAAAAGCCTACCTTTTTTTCTCTTGCATCAAATGCAATGAGTTCAGAGTAGCTGTATGTCATGTTGGAGGAGAACAAGTTCTTGATTTTTAGATTTGTTTTCAGTATACTTTGAGGGTGTATCTTGAATACATTTTTTGACTCATTAATGTTTCCAAAAGTTATTTATTGGCAACAGTTTGAGCAGAACACAGAGAAGAAAAATGGCCCCTGCCTATGGACTACTGTTAGAGGATGGGAGAAAGAGAAAGAAATTGTCTTAAAAGTGTATTGCTAAGGCACAGCTTGCCTG
The DNA here is from genome assembly GCA_035590275.1 of Ibycter americanus. Lineage (NCBI taxonomy): Eukaryota > Metazoa > Chordata > Aves > Falconiformes > Falconidae > Ibycter > Ibycter americanus. The sequence goes on along the minus strand of JAVJGI010000001.1, from coordinate 50,055,583 downwards.
GCTTATGAAGGCAGCCGAGAAAGTTCTCACTTTGTTTGAGCTGATGTGTCTGTGAAAGTTTTATTTCTCTCCCCACCTCTTCTTTTCTTCTGCAGTTTCCAGTCTTGAAAACAAACTGACAGATGTTCTCTTGGATCAGCTTGTGAGACTTGCAATGTCAGGAGCGCAAACAGACTTTAGCTGTTTAGTTCAGGAAATGAGATGCAGACAATCTGATAAATAAACAGTGTTTATTACTCCAGTTTAAAGTGTGCTTTCTATTTCTTTTCAAAATACTCCTACAAGGAACTGAGGATGAATATTAAACATGTGGTCCTAATTTAGAGACCTCAATGATGAGGGCAGAGTGGTCTTTAACTTACACAGTTTGTACGGTGAGGTTATAACAGAAGTGAATGTTTCTGAACTTTAACCATATTAAAGAAACAATAACAAGAAATTTGAATTACATAGAAACTCACGCCAAAGAAACTTACAAGACCTATGAATACACAGACATGAATTAGAATAATAGGATTTAGGACAGTGCGTGAATTAGAATACTTTGTGATTTAAATTGAGAGACAGACAGAGATTTAAATCAGCTGATACATAATTACCAAGTTTGGACTGGGACAAGACAGAGTGGAAAACAGTCTTATACTCAAGCAATTAAGTATGTATTTTAATGGTTGTGGGGTCATAAACTGAGATTTATAAATCATTCAAACAGCACTCCCTTTACCAGCATCATATTGATCCCCAGTGCAGCACTAAGACATCATTTCACTATTAATTCTGTGTAGTGTCATGTGCCACCCTACTTCTCTGTCATGGCTATGTGGACTACACAGCACAGAAGAGATTAGCATCCATGGCTCCAATGACATATATGCAGCCAGGCAGAAGTAGGAACAGCAGGGGACCATAAAAGTGCCCTGCATGTACACCAGGAGATGCAAACAAGCAGGCAAACCGGACAACTACATTAAAAGCCAACAAGGACTTTTTTCCTATTGTGAGAAAGGAAAGAAGAGTGTTTAGAATGCAGTAGGTGAGTTTTAGAGCTAACTCCTCGTATTCTCTTAAGGTCATGGTGACTACATGCTTCAGTGTCCTTTGGGACTTGCATAAAATTACATTTTGGCCCTCAAGAGAGAAGACAGATACTCACTGAGTCACCAGTAACGTTTTCTACATTGCCTTAGATTTGTCTTGAGGCACCTCCCTTCCAGCTATGCAGTAAGCATCATTTCCACCAGACGGAGGTGATTCAGAACCCATGAAACGGTCATTTTTCCAAGTTCTGGAGAACTATTACTGAATGAGTTATCATTTAAATAGCTTTTTGTGGGAATTTTGAATAAATTCAAATTCTAGTGAAAGGTGTTCAACAAGTAGCACTGAGCCATGAAACCTTTTACTATTCCCAAGAGGCACACCCAATACTTGGTGTGACTTCCATTTTTTTCCTAGCCTTACTCTCTGCATCCTCACACTCATCCTAGATTGCAAATTCTCTAGTTGCTGTATTTATCTGTCCATATTCACCCTGTTTTCCTATATCCTGTTTCAAGTTTCCAAGCGTGACTACAAAAACAGATAACTAATAGGAATAGGAATACAACTATTAAAGACTCTATAGTCTAACAGCAGTAACTCACAGATTATCATTTGTAATTTGAAACATTTTTCCCAGGCTTTTCCTTGTAACTGTCATCATAAATAATGAAAATATTCATGTTACCTACACATGGAGCTCTTGTTTCTTTCTGATTCATGTTTCAGATCTTTTCATTTTTATTAGTCTCCTGTTTCCTTAAAGGGCAAGTTTATATCAAAACACCACCATTTTTTGTATTTAGATCTCGTTCTATAAAAATTCAGTAAATCTTATCTTTTCAAAAAATGGCAAATGTGTTCTACACCAAAATTTTACAGTTTTCTCCTCACAAGACACACAGTGTCTTTAGCTGTCATGTATACCTTTGTCTACCATGAGACTGCAGCTGTTTGGACAATCTAGCCTTGGACCTACTCTGCCCCTGTAACAGAGGAAACAACAAAACTAACAAAGTAGCAGGGGATTCTGGGTGCTGCCTACTGCATTCAAGAGGTTCTTAATTAGAAGACAGCATCATTAATTTTCTGTTCTTATGACCTATAGCCAGATGCAGCTGGTCAGTAAATTGTGCTTATTTAAACCTGGTTCACTGGATCCCATCAGGAGAAAGCTCGAGGTAGTACCTTCCAGGATTACATCCCTTGCATGATAGAGGGAAGGAGGAACTGCAGGCAGAAGTCAAGGCTGGAAGTGTCATACACAGCAAGTAAGATTTGCCAAGTTTGGTATAGTGTCAGGGCGAGCTATGTCAGAGGTCTTTCTCCTGAAGTCACCTTAACTTTTCTGGAAGCCAGCTCAACCCATACCTAGATTAATTAAATTGAAAGTTATGACTAGTCATTACTTTGGAGCAAATTGAGTGTTTTGTTGATAAAGATGGCACGCACGGGCAAGGTTTCGTCTGCATGCTGTGAAGACCATGTGGGTGACTAGTTAGCAGAGTTCCACAGATGCTCTGTTCTACCCAACTGTGTTACTGAATACTTTGTGATGAATGACAGATTAAAAAAAACCCAAGCCCTCAAGAATTAAAGCTTTGGCAATACTTTGTTACTATTCTACAGAAGCTACCAAATATTTTGTTGAGGTACACGATGGTGGGAAGCCCAGTGGATCCCCTTTGGCTGTTTGGGAAGTGTCTCGTACAACTTGCTGTAATGCCACGTACGAACGAGTGGGTACGAGGGGTACATTCAGCTCCATGTGTCTCTGCTTCGTCACCTGCAAAAAGGGATCCATGTCCATGCACCACTGTGTTTAATACTACCACAGGGGCCCAAGCTCATTACCCTTTGGTAGCAGTGGCGACAAAAGTCCTTACTAACGCTGACAGCATTCAAGAGAAGCATGTAGGCGATAAAATGGCTGCCGGCTTTCTGTCCCCCGCACTCGCAGAGGTCGCAAGCTCTCTCTTCACCTGTGTTCTCTTACATGCCTATATTGGCATTTTTTTAGCCCACGTCGCGCACCCACTGCTGCTGGCGTCGAGTCGATCGCCACAGCCGGGCTCAGCCCGGGCCCTGCCCCCCTCGGGGGCGGTGAGCCACCGGCAGACGCGCGGCATCCCCCCGGCAGCGCCCAGGCTGAGGGGAGCGGGCCCTTCCCGCCCGCGGGGAGCCCGCCCAGCCCGTCCCCTGAGCCAGGCCCT
>JAVJGI010000001.1:49932321-50052028 GCA_035590275.1 Ibycter americanus | reverse complement strand
TTATACTCCAGCCTCCTTCCTTCCATCTGCTGCTCTTTCCCGCCCCGCCGGCAGAAGCTCTGCTCGGGGCAGAAGACACTTTCCCGCCCGTGTGTGCATAAAGCCCGGCTTTCCCTTCCCTCGCTGCACCGCGATTGCAGCTTCCCCGCCTCCTCCCCTCGGGTCGGGCGGGCTCGCACCCCTTCTCCGCCGCTCCCCGCCAGCAGCCGGCCGAGGATGCGGGTGTCGCTGCTGAGCCCGTTGCTCCTGCTCTCCCTCGGCTGCAGCCCTGGCGCCGCCGAGCTCTCGGCTGCCCGAGCCAAGTGCCCGAGCCGCTGCGATGTCTCCAAGTGTCCCAGCCCCAGCTGCCCCAGCGGCTACGTCCCCGACCGCTGCAACTGCTGCCTCATCTGCGCCGCGGGCGAGGGGGACTCCTGCGGCCGCAAAGAGGACCCGCCCTGCGGGGACAGCCTCGACTGCCGCTACCCCATGGGCAAGCGCTTCGCCAAGGGGGTCTGCCAGTGCAAGCTCAGCGCCCAGGTGTGCGGCAGCGACGGCCGGACCTACGACAACATCTGCCAGCTGAAGGCGGTGAGCCGCAAGGCGCTGCAGCACGGCCTGCCCGCCGTCGCCCAGGTCCAGAAGGGAGCCTGTGAATCGGGTAGGAGCATGGCGGGGCCCGCCCCAGGGGCGGAGGGCGCGGGTGGGCGCTGCGGGGGCCTGCTGGCTTCCGGGCTAGGAGAAAACCCAGGGGTTTCAGTCACCTGGGAGGACTGGGTGGCTCCTGGGACTGTAAGAGGCTACGAGGTCAAGGCACGTCACCTGGCTGCCAGCAGTCGCTGCGGTGTGGGGAGGGGGCGTCCAGGTCCTTGCTGAACGGCAAAAATCCTCTTCCTCGATCCTCGCTGCAGGCTGGGGGCCTTGGGCTGGGGTTTGGGGAGTTTTCCCCTCAGCAGCACGGCCGTGGGCACCTGGGTGCTGCGCAGGTCACTGCTGCGGTGCCCTGGTGGGCAGGATGGGTGACATGGCGGCCGGCTTGGTGGAGGGCGTTGGGCTGGTGGGGCAGGGCCGCCGCCGTGTCCTCAGCCGTCGCCCCTGTGCAGGGCAGGGCAGGGCAGCAGTGCGAGCTCGCTGTCGTCCTGCCAGCGCCACGTTCCTGTCACGACGTCGGCACTCGCTGCTGAGGCGTTGCGGTGGCGTGGCCTGTGCAGGTTGCGCTGCAGATCCGTTGCTCCACGACCCGCACAAGCAGAGCCAGGAGCCGGGAACGCCTGTACTCGGGGGCTTCCCGGGTGGTGTATGGGAGGCATCACCTGTAGGCATCACCTACAGGCATCTCTAGAAAGAATAATGCCTCTTACAGCCGAGCAGGGCAGGAAAAGCACCAAGTATTATATAAAAACACCTAAAACATAGTCTTTTTCCTGTTTTGTTTTCTTTTCACAAGAAGTTTTGTAGTCTACTTGTAGAGTCTAAAGTGGGGAAAAAAAGCCTGCGGAGCTCATTTACAGTTTAAAATATAGACACAGCATATCAAATGGTCTGCTGTCTGCAGTAACATACTAAGGCCTTTGCTCGGATATTGTGGTACGCTGTGGCAACTTCAGGCTCGATGGTTTAACTTCAGAAAGTTTAGTAATCACTAAAGTTGGTAATTTTTTTTTTTAGCATTAAAATGGGTTACTTTTGTGGAAGTGTTAGTGCTGCTAATATTTTACCACATACTTACTGCTATGTTATTTTAAAGGTTGCTTCTGGTACCTTTCTCAGTGTTCCTGGAAAGAAAAGTCATGTGCGCAATGGAGTTTTAAATCATGCATTAGTGTTTCCATTATGTTGGGTGAACCACTAACTGTCCTGTTTATTCACAGATAGCAGACTTGCCAACATTATTGGGAGAGGTCAGAGGGAAAAGGGCTACTGTTGTAGCCTTTCTGTGAATAGTGGACCTTTCAAATATCCTGCTCTTGAGAGAAGGTAAATTCTGGTGCAGAGAGGGAGGAGATCAAGTGATATTCCTGGAGTTCCTTTCGGTGTATCTTGTCAGAGACAAGAATTGCTCCAGGTGCCAGCCTGGAGCTGCACTGGTCAGTCTCTCCAGTCTTTTGTAGCTGTAAATTGCTGTTTGCCTGTTCCTTTTCACACCAGCATCCGTTAGCTTTAGTACTACTAGTACTTGGTTGGAACTGATCCATGTGAAATAATCAGAATGTTTATCCAAAATGAGTGAGCTAGCCTGCGTCTAAGCGTTTACTGAGTGCATGGGGTTTGGTATATATGACATTTTCTTTGAGGAATCCTCCTGACTCTACTGTTAATAGGCTTAGGAATTTGGAGCTGTGAAGTAGAGGTAACTTTTTTTTTTCAAGCAACTATTTAAGTGTTCGCTTTATTTTGGCTTTATTTTTTGTCCCAGAAAACATCAGCTTAGATGAAGCATCTGGTTCTCTGTTAAGTTTTATTTTTGTTTTATTCAATTCTACAGCTGCAAAAACTGAAGCTCAAAGAAACCAAGTGTCTTGCCCAAGGTCAGACTGAGTTGGCGGTTGAGCCAGGAATAGAACTCAATTATGGTATTTTTTTTAAACAATAACATGCAATGGATGTAATGAGAGGTTTAGAAGAAAGTCGACAGTTTAAAATTATTGTTGAGTTTCTCTCTTTTTCCTTGTTCTTGAAAGAAATCTGGCCTCAGATGACTCAATTTGAAGGGCTAAGGTAGTTATGAAGTGAATCCAGTTTTACTTAACCATACATACATTAAAACAATCTCAGGTAATGGTAGCCTTACGTAGTGTGACTTAGGCCATTTTCAGAACATGCAATGACCCTGAGGAACAGCTTTTGAAACGTCTACTTCTGTCCATTTCCAGTTGTTTATGTTGATGCTAAGTTAGATTCTGGCAGTGATAAACCAAGACAGGCTGAAAAAACTTAGGTGTGGTTTCCTAGTGACAAAAGTCTGGTGAGCAAGGATGCATGAAAAAGGAGTAGTAAAGGATCATAAAGAATGCAGGAAGGAAGGGAAGAAAGAGATGCGCCCCGGATGACTGAGTGGTAATTCCAAAGTTGACATAATTTAAAATATTTTTTTCTTGTTGAAGGCCTGGATTAGCTTGAAGAACACCATGTCAAATTGCAAGTTCTAGATACAGTGTACTAAAGGGTGTGTGTACTGCATAGTTCCGTACAGGAGCTCTTACCATTGGTGCTCTTCAGTCTGCCTATGCCTTGAAAACTATTACTCATACAGTTAGCATTATGCATCTGAGCAGACCCATGGACTTCTCTGCAGAACTCCTAGCCAAATTTAAACTGTATGCTACAAATACTTTTTTTTTTTCCTCTTCAACACTAGATACCTTAATATATGGGAATTTTCTGCAGCAGCTAGCTTTTTCCTGCCTTCTGTTACCTAATGTGAGAAAGACAAGCTATTACAAGCTAGTGTGTAAGTAATGGCATAAACATTTATGGAAGACAACTTCTGTAATCAAAGACCAGTTCTTACAGAGTCCTGTTTCTCACTGCAGCAAATTTAAGTTTTAACAATGTCCCATATTGATCTGTTAAAATGTCAGACTGCTCACTCAGAGGATTCACAGTCACCTGCAATCCATGGCCAATTTATGTCAGACTCCTTCTTGCACAAAGGGCTGTTTATAATCTCCAAGCACAGCTTTCTTACTACTGTTAATAATTCCCTGTAATGTTATTTTGCTAACAGCTTCTGTGAAGACTGTTCAGATGTTGAAAGATTTGTATTTTCTCACCTAGGACGTGGAAGCAAAAACATATTTATTCTTTTTTGAAATAAGGGTGCTATTTTGTCAGTGCAACAAGGAAAACTAAAAGATTGATTAGAAAACCTTTGAGGAAAGAAGTTCCAGAAAACAAGTATGTTGGCTTTGACACTGATCCTTTGCAAGGTTCTGCCTGAGAATGTCTGTCTGCTGCATTGTTTAACTGAAGACACTCTCAGAAAGTGGTCATGATGTTAAGCCTCACCCATGTCAGTCAAATCTTTGCAAGGTATGAGCCTGAAAGTTCAGTTCCCTGAAAGAAATGTTTGAAATACAGTTAATACATGAGCAGAGTCATTGCATACAGTTCCACATGGGGTGTTTGGAGAGTGCCTGTACGTAAAACCTTGAAGATACAGAGGAACAATTGAGCATATAATTACTTGCACTTCTGAGAAATTGGCCCAGTAAGAGATACTGAAGTCTCCTACTGGTATTACTGTCATGAAAGCTTTACAGCTGCCTCCAGCTGTATTTAGGGAAATTTACTACAAGATACTGGCTGGAAATGCAAACTCTAGTCATGTTCCTTTACTGATTGTTTTCCTTATGTCCCAGTTTGTTTTGAGTTCCTGGAGGTGAGGGTGAATATTGTACAGTGTTTGGTATATAATTCAGAGTGTAGCACGTCACTGCTTTGTATAGGATAGCTAACAGGAAAGATGTTCTCATCGTGTCTCCTTATGAGAGCCACTTGGGAAGGAGAAATAACAAGCATCTGAAGTCAGTGAGGTGTCTGTGCTGGAAGGCTTGGTCCAGTTTGTCTCCGTCTGGCTGTTGTGATTGCTGCGCTGCACAAGAAAGCCCCTTTGGTGTTGGTTCACCAAATTGTTTTCATCTGTGCACGGTAGACATCCATTGGATAAACAAGTTGCCTGAACCATAATGTGGCATTAAACTCACGAAGGCTTTATGGTCAGTGCACAGCTATGCAACTTGATCTTAATGCTGAATTCATCAGAAAAGCTGCCCATGAACCTATGTTTCCAGCAGATGTTTCTGTTTTTTAAGCAGAGACATTATAATCTTTTATTTGTCTTTCATTTCTTTCCATGAAAGCACAGTAGGGACAGTGTTTATCCCTGGTGATCAGATCTGCCAGGTTGCAGTCCTCCCTTAGACATAATAATTTTGCTGAACACAGATATTTTCTGAAGCTGGTTTTTAAAAGGGGGATGGGGGAACAGCCATGAAAGAATGAGTTTCCCAGGCTCACAAATTCTTAATGAATATAAAGTCGTGGATTTTAATACAGTGTATTGTCTTTAAGAAAGCACTGAATGTGATTTGATTTAATTCTACAGGGAGTAAGTTGGCAGATACTCAGAAACTTTCAGTCTTTTGCAAATGTAAATTGGTCTAGCTTTATTGTTTTCAGTGGGATTATGACCGTTTATTTCTGCTGAATTTTTTTTCCAGTTCTCTTCCTACTAGGTTAACTCTACAAATTTGTTGGAGTTGTTCCTGATTTACCTCAGTGTTAATGAGACTGGAGTGGGTCTATTGTCTCTGCAAAAAAGTAAATAAAACACTCTTAAATGAGCTCATAGCCTGTAGAAAATGCTACTATCCAGAAGAAGTCTTAAACTGGTAATAAGGACACTCCCACCTGACAGGCACTAGCTTTAGCCATGTAAATCCAATGTAATTGGAGCCCATAGAACTGGAAACGTAAGATCACCTCTTATGAAATAGGCTGAAGATCTTTAACTCCAGTCCATGCACTTACATCCAAATCTGGATTTTGAGTGTTTTGTGAGAGAAGCTAGAGAGTTTCTGAAGATCTAATCATTTAATTGAAATGATAGAATGGGTGTTCAGATCTGCTGAAAATATGGTTGATTTGTGGCTATGGAGCAGATTGGGAAAATCTAATTCTTTTGATTATGAAATATGTAGAGAGCTAAAGACTCATATGGTATAAATGTGTTCTTACTTGCAAGTACAACCTGGTTGCAGTACCTTGGATATCTTGGTTATACAACAGATAGTTAATTGGATTAAGTGATGGCTTTTTGCCAAGATAAATTAGCTTTGGTTAGTGTGAGATGATTTTGAGCTTGTAGTAATAACATGGAAAATAATGCATGTTATTGAGAGATCTTTGGAGAAATATGTGGCAAATCTTAGTAGGTCAGTTGGTCAAAATACACAAAGCTGCTGTAAACTCGAGCTTTTACATTCACAGTCCAGCAGAGGTCTGAGAGTGGTGTGGAACTGCAAGACAGCAAGGTGCCGGGGTGTGTATGGAGTATGTGGGGGTGTGTGCAAAAGAGACACATTTAATTTTATGTTTCGGTAAGAATAGTCGCAGCAGCTAGTGTCTAGCAACTAATGCAAATTGAAGGTTAGATTCAAGGTCTGACAGAAAGCGTTAGTTCTACTACTACAGTTAAAACACTTGTTTTCAGGGTGACCTTATACAATTTTGTTGCTTCCTTCTTCCTTTTCTGAGGCTGTAACTCTTCCCTTTTAAAGTATATTGAGAACTTGTGATGAAAACTAGCAGTGTCATATTTATGCACTAAAATGTAATCGATAATAACCAACACTTCAGTTCCCTTAAGTATTAAGGCTGTATGTGTGAAAGTAAATGTTAGTTTGCAGTTACATCTTCCAAGTCTCCAGTTTGAGTTCCTGGCATGTCATACCGTGTGTTTAAAGGTTCTCATCGCTCCCATCTTGCAGAAGATGATTCAAGAGAGATCAGTTTCTATGAAGCCATTTCAACTTTGTAAGTCACTTTTCACCAGCGTTTAGTCCCCACGAGACAATAGTAAGATAAGCTCATCTCTAATCAGGCCAGTAGGTCTTCAGCTATACCTTTCTTACAAAGTTTGCACGTCTGTTATTCTCGATCCTCCTTTGTTTCAGATTTCCCTTTAATATACAGTGCAGCTTTGGATTCACCTTCAGGTTTGAGTATTCTTGTCTTCTGACCCCAGCAGAGAGTTTCTGAACTTCTGCTCAGACTGAGAAATGCTTTCACTATGGTATGGAAAGAAGACAAGCTTTGCTTCAGTTTTATAGTCTCCTCTCTGTATTGCTGCATTTTATTTTCTTCAGCTCTTTCCATGTTTACATTCGTCAGCTGCCTCTTTTAGACTTTTTCTCTCTGCCTACCCCAAATCTTACCAGAAAAGCCACTGCTACCCATGATGTTTCCCTGGTGGCTAGTCAGGAGCGGTGCAAAACTGAGTTCTTTGGCAGGTGTCCACCTCTGCGTTTGGCCATGTGCAGTGCTGTGACAATTTGGCATGGGCACAACAGTTCAGCACTCAGCAGATGCAAAGGGATTTAGTTGCCCTGACTCACATAGAGCTATGCTGATTTACACCAACTGAAAGCCTGCATTCACCATGCTTTTTTCCCCCCTAATTCTATGATAGCTCGTCAGCTGAGGGTCTGGCCAACTGTCTTTCATAGATGCATAGTCATTTCTATTAATATAAACGTGATGATAATGTTACATCCTGTCAGTGAACACTGCTGTGTATGCAAGCATTCAAAGTCATGTTAGTAGACTTCAAAGGATATACTGCATAATCGGGCAAGCTGCTTGTGAACTGAAGGTAAGATAAATCTTCAGTGACCCAGTAAACACAATAATAATAGTATATTGTGATTACATATGACTGTCCACTCTGATTCCTGTTTGCAGTGTCTCTGTTAAACTAAGTACTAAAACAAGCGTATTCAATTGGTCAGAGGGATTTTTCAGAGTGTGTGAGAATGTGCATAAAAGAATAGATCAAATCTAGTCCTGCCAATTTGTTCCTTCTGTTTATAACATATTGTATAAATTTAGCTTGCTAAACGTAAGCATGGTTTCTTTCTCCTCAGAAGCAAATCCCATGTCCAGTAACAGGAAAAAGAGCTCACTGATTTCTATGGAGAAATGCCTAATTGTCTTGATCTGTTTTCTTCAGTACTTTCTTCCTTTGTATCAGTGTCCATTCTGTAAGTTGCTGTCTTTGCTTCAGGTCTTTTGGATACTGTGGTAATCTAAAGCCTCTCACTTTCTGACTTTTTAGGTCCTCTAACACTTTATTGTGAAAGCTTTCTGAGAGACTGGAGGGACTATAACAACTAGGTTGCTGTCACCCACTCACTATCTTATGAATTCATTCAAAGAATAGAATAGATCAGTGAGACGTCTTTTCTGTAAATAGGTTAGACTCCTTTGTGCTGTAATCTTTATATTCATCACAAGTAATTTACAAGTTACCGGGTTTAATGGTCAGTAAAACATCTGTGGATAAGGATTGGTGAAAATGATCTTTGAATTAGTAACTATAGAATACCAAAATGCATGAGAACTCTCTTAAACTTCTCTCTTTTTTTTTTCTGTGTATCTTTCCTTTTTTGTGTGATGCCTCCTACCTCCTTTCCTTTTAAAGATTTGGGTAAAGGGCAGCTGATGGGAAAAAAGTATATACTTTCAAAAGACATCCTCTGTATTTGGGCTCATTACTATGTTATGTGATGTATAAATAGGCATATCTAGAACCCTTAAGCCCCGGTGTTGTCTTGGTATGCAGGAACTACTGTGGAGTAAGTTCATCCTTCAGCATGAGTTGAACTTAGAGCAAATCATGATGGCGCAAAGCATCACTTTCTGAAGAGTTGATATTGTTTAGAAATTAGAGCCTCTCCCTCCTGACTAAATAGCAGAAAAAGAATTATATCTCTGGGGATAAACAGTGTGCTGTTGTACCAGATTTGGAAAAAGCCAAAAATGTTATTGCTGTATCTGATTACAACTTTTTAGTCCCTTCCCTAGATCCCCTAGTTAATTTTAAAGCATCAGGCTGTAAACATGAGAGATTACTATTTGAGTGTGGTGGTATGTCCCCTAGCATATGTTTAACATATGTGGTGATATGTCCCCATGCATTAGGGACTGCAGAAAGTATGATATGCTAGCACAAGCAATATTACTACTTTGTGATTGTTTCGATGTTAGAATCCAGGATGTTGTGACAGTAGAAACCAGGATGCTGATGCTGTGGGTTTTTTCCCTCTCTAAGATCTTAATTCCACAGAATTATATTCAGTATTCATAAATGCTGTGTATAGTGCTGTGTAATACAGTACCACACAGGCTTCTATCAGAACACTTAGTATTTAGTAAACTATTGCTATGCCCAGCTGCTTGTGACAGGTAAAATGTGAATTTGCAAAACTTTTTAGGTGCTAAGGTTATCATTTACAGCAGGTTTCTAATGTGTCTACTTCAGAAAAATCCTAACTTGAGTTCTAAATGCAGTTCCCAAATGCTGCAGCTATATTACTTAGCACTTACTGGATGACGTCTAGAATACTGCATCCAGTTTTAGACTCAGTACGAGAATGGCATTGACAAACTGGAGGGAGTTCAGGAGATCATGGGGATTGGGGTGGGTTGGGGACTGGACATATCTCCTGTGAGAAGAAGCTGAGGGAACTGGGCTTCTTCAGCCTGGAGAATAGAAAGCTTCAGGAGGACATAACAGCAGACTTTCTGTGCTCATGAAGAAGGTCCCAGGAAGATGGAGCCAGGCTTTTCGCAGTGGTGCTTCGTGGGAGGATGAAAGACAATGGGCATGAGTTGAAATGGGTCTCAACAAGAGAGGTCCAGACTAGATACACAAAAAACTTTTACCTCATGGAGGACAGTGAAGCAGTGGGACAAGCTGTCCAGAGAGTTTCTGGAGTCTCCATCATTGGAGTTTTGCAAGTCCCAGCTGGACAGAACCTTTGAGCAACCTGGTGTGCCTTTGTAGCTGACCTAGCTTTGAGCAGGAGGTTGAACTAGAGACCTCCTGAGGTCCTTTCCAACCTGACAACCTGCTACCCTGTGTGTTTTGGGTGATAGTAGTTGTCCTGAGAAAAATACTCCAGACAAGCCTCATAGACTTCCAAGAAAGCCAGAGAATTTATAGCCAAGTAATGCTGATGTTTAATTTTCTCAGAGTCAGGCAAAATGTTGGATAAGTTTTGAACAATCGTAGTGATTTTGATTCCTTTTCCAGTACCTGTTTGGAAACTATCCCAGTAGGAGAAACAAACCAATTCAAAGCATATTTATCTCACCTACTTGGCAAAAAAGGGTATTGTCTTATTAACATATCCAATTCTTTCTGCTAGTATAGGTCACCTACAGTCCAGCAGCCCAAGATACAAATTCAACTTCATAGCAGATGTGGTGGAAAAGATTGCACCTGCAGTTGTGCACATTGAACTTTTCCTCAGGTAACACTTTTAATTCTTTGTGTTTTAATTGCATTGTTTAACAATGGTCTACAAAGGTTTTCCAGTGTAGTAACTTTCATTTTGAGTTCTTGAAGTTCACAGAATACTCTGAAACATTGCAGCAGACTCATTGTTCCAGAGAACCACCCATTTGTGTGTTTTGTCCCTGATAAGTTAGATCTATTTTATTTGACTTACAGTCTGCAGTACTTTACAATATATATTGTCTGCCATAAAATAAGCCTCATCTTTGGACAACTCTTCAGCCTTCACTAAAATGTGTTGCTTGTTGGATTATGTTTATTATCTGAGTTTAAAAATAACAGATCCAGAAGGTAAGCCGGAAGAACATTGCTCCTTGTTGCTTATTCTACTTTCAATGAGAGGTGATTTTATTTTGGTAGGGAGAACATTAAGAGGTAGCATGTTGACCAGATGTAACCTATCTAAACACAGAAATGATTTCTGATAGGAAAAAAATGTACTAAATTTGCTGACCAAAACATACCAATATTCAGTGGACTGAAGCTGGAGCTGAGGTGGCAAGTTTTAACACTGAGTGCTCAAAACAACCTGAGAGACAGGTTTAACATTGAGTGTTCGAACCAGCCTGCTGTCAGAACAAATTACTGCAGATATTATAGGTACTCCATTACCTGAATATCTTGCTGCTTGGAGTGCTGTATTTTTGCATATGCTTCAGAATTTTTATAGGCTTTTTTAATATACAAAATCAAGATAATCAGTATTTTTGAGACATAGCTTTATGCACATGGTGATTTTTTGAGAGTGTTACAGTTGAAGATGTTTAAGATCTTTGCATATATAGTTAAGATTGTTCTTTCCCTGCAAGTAAATGTTTGTCCAGCAGCCTGCTGGGCACTAATTGTGATACTGCCTTCTGCCTGGGATTGGCTCCAATTCTTTATTGCTGAATAGCCCAGAACTTTCAAACAATTTCCTAATAAGGACCACATCTTGGAAGAAAGAAGAATTTGTGGACCTTTTCTCATCTTCTGCCCAGGCACTTTCTGTTCCCCTAACAAATCTTAAGGTTGTTACAGCAGTTGTTCATAGAGACAAGTCATAATACTTTAAACAGTTTATAAAGTCTTTTAACTGTCTATATTGCAGCAAATCTTGTTTCCCTCCGAGTTTTACTCATTGCTGGTGTTTTTCATTTCTTTTCTTTCACGTTTTCCCAGTCCTTTCAGTTTCCAGACATGATTTTTCCTGCCAGTCTACACTTGGGTTTCATGATTCCCTGAGGTGTCACCTCTTCCATTGTTCTTCTGTCAAGCTGCAAAGGTTCCTTCTTCTTCCCTTTCTCTCAGAGGACCAGTCCGTTTGTCTGCCTTACTATTTCCTGTTGTCGTTTTATTCTCGTATGGAAGCAGCAACTGGTGGGATCAGATGGGCTCCTCCTTCTTCCCTTTTTGTCACCTAGCCTCCTCTGCAAGGAAGCCTATAAAGATAGAACTGGAAACCAAAGAAAAAGGGCCCTGCGGGTTGTCTGAAAACCTCAGTTCCTATCTCCCTGGATGACTAAAAGCAGTCATAATTTTCAGCAAAGGATCCTTTCTTTGTCAATTTTTTTAAAATTTAATTTTTGTAAGGGTTGTAACATTGGTCATCAAATGCTTTGTTGTTTCTCAAGGTGAAAGGTGGTAAATGATTTGTAATGTAATTGTCTCTTAAGTTATGCTTTCCTTATGAGTTATAATTACTTACATTATGTACAGGCACCCTCTCTTTGGTCGAAATGTCCCGCTTTCCAGTGGATCTGGCTTTATTATGTCTGATTCTGGTTTAATCGTGACCAATGCCCACGTGGTGTCAAGCACCAATGCTATATCAGGGAGACAACAATTGAAAGTGCAGCTACAGAATGGAGATACCTATGAAGCAACCATCAAAGACATTGACAAGAAATCTGACATTGCAACAATAAAGATTCACCCTAAGGTGAGTGGCATAAACAGATGAATGAATGACTTCAGGAACCCTATTTCAGTTTCATTTAGTATAGAGTGATTGGATGGAATATATGTTTAGGGATTCCTTGGACATATATCTGGGGGAAAACAATGTACTGAAATTTTGGCCTGGAAATTTTTTGTGTCTTAGAATTAAATTACTTTGTCTTCTGTGCTAGGAACTGCTAAAAATGAACAAACAAAAAAAAATGCAGCTCAGTTAATGTATGGCCAGATTCTGCTATCTTTACCTGCTGTTCTGCTATCTTTACCTGAAGACCCAGGGTATTTTGGCTAATCCTTTGTTCCAGTACATGGATGGCAAGGTGGTACATAGTGTAGGGAGAGTGGCAGTCTGGTGAACAGTTGGTTTGTGTGCTGTTTGTAGGAGGAGGGAACAATCTGCTGGAAAACAGGGAAGCCTCTTTCAGAATCTTGCTGGCTTTTTTTTTCTGGATGAAACTGCAAGGTACTACTGCTAACATTTTGTTTCTGAGGACAGTTTAAAGCAGTAACATGCTTCAGTATACTAATTTTACCTGGGTTAAGTTTTGGGTAAATGATAGTGAGTGGCTCTTTCATTAATGTAGTGGAAAGCGTGTGTTCCTAACTTTTTGCTAGTTTTCGATCTTTCCAGTCAGGTTATTTTCAGGTATAATCTAATGCTTACCTCTGTCTTTCTGTGTTTATTTAAGAAAAAACTACCAGTATTGTTACTGGGACACTCTGCTGATCTGAGGCCAGGAGAATTTGTGGTGGCAATTGGAAGTCCATTTGCCTTACAGAACACTGTGACAACAGGTATTGTCAGCACTGCTCAGCGAGATGGCAAAGAACTTGGCCTGCGGGACTCTGATATGGATTATGTTCAGACAGATGCTATTATCAATGTAAGTACTAGGTATGTGAGGAGCTCAGCTTTGCAGTCCTGGGACCTTGAAATCCCCATCTATTCAGCAGGGAAGTGTGTGCTTCTAAAGATGAATCCACTAAAATAAAAGCTTTGTTTAAAATCAGTGATAGACTCTTCTTATAAAAGCGTTGCAGTGTCTGTAAGTTGCGTTCAGGCTTTAGTGTTGTGAAAGGTATAATAAATAAAACTACCCTCTTTGAGGTTGTCTGTGGAAGTGTTACATATGACAGACCCTCTCATTCAGTAGATTTCGTGCAGTAACACGTGGTTGTACAGACCAGCAGTAAATCAGCACATTTCTCTTCCTGCTCGTTCAGCTGATCTGGCCAAGCAAGCTGTAGAATAGGGCCAAAGTTTCTTTCATCTCCATGCATTATAACCAGATGGAGTAGTCAAGTTGATAGTATCTGCTTCAATTTAATGACAGGACACCCAGGTAAGAACTTAAGGAGAGGGCTGGGTTTTTTGTTGTTCTTGTTTTCCCTTTGCACATCACATACTCCAAGTAAAAATCTAGAAGTAAAATAGTCTAAAATTTGAGATACAGTTTGGAGTTAAGGGTCCCAGCACTGCATGTTCTATAGAAATACATGAAAATAATGTCCCTTCAGAGCACCTTGGAGGGATCCAAAGAGCTTAAATAAAGTCCTTGTGTGTGTATATAACTTGTACTGATTCTAAAATGATTGTTGCATGCATATCTGAGGTAGAAAATGGCCTGAAAGTTTATGGCGTAAATCTGTTACACATTGAAAGGGATATATTTTCAGGATTTATTTGCTGAACCTCAAAGTCAAATTTGACATAACAAGTCATAAGTCTTAGCTTTTTACACAGGCAAAGTGCTTCAGAAATGTTTATCATCATGCACTTGTTAAGAGAAGCTGTATAGGAAGAAAGAGGGTAATTACTTTTCATGGTGGGTATTATGTGGAAGTGAGCTTTTTCAAAAACCTTTTATATGATCCAGGAGCTGGACCTCTTAAGACATTTAATTGGAATTACTCTCTTCAATTGTGTAAGGAGAATAGGAGAACCTATGCAAAACGTGTTACTTGGGAGCGCACACTGAATTGGTGGCAGAGACAGAATTAGAACATGGGATTCTTGACTTCACGCCTATACACATTCCTCAAGATCACACTGCTTACTTGTGTATACACTAGACATTCACTGCCCTCAGAAGCTAATGATCAAGTTTAGACAAGGATAGCGGAGTGTATCAGATAATGCTGGACCAAATGGAATAGGGATAGCAGAGGAGGTAAGGAAAATGACAATATATTTGAATGCTTTGCCATCTGAGACCACAAGATATGAAGATAGTCCCTGGCATAGGGATGCTTTGTGCTTAGCTAATACACTAGTTTTCTCCTGAGAATGGGAGGAGTTTGAGAGCTGCTCTATTCAGAGCATTCCTGTGGCTCAGCCAAGACTTTCCTGCAGGAATGTGCAGGCAGCTGCCTTCTGAGAAATGCTGGGACAGCAGGAAAATGGGGCAGGAGAAAACAAGGCCATACGTTCCTAAATGGAGCTATGCTGCATGTGCTGTAGTTCTTTCATTATCACGTTCTTCAAGCAGAAGACAAGTGAGTGAAAGATGATATGCTGAGGCAGGTTGAAAAATCATTACCTTGGTTCCTTTGTGTCAGACATAAAAATCAAGTGTGTAGCCTCTCATTGCTGATACGATGTAAGAAACTGATTTCTTTGTTTAAACACAAACTTCAAAGCTGTTTTAAAAACTTTAAAGTCTGTTTTATTCTTCTGAGAATCTATAAAGTTTGCCCAGCGCTATCTAAGTGTAAACAGTTCATATGGCTCAAGTTGCTATCATGCATCACTTAGCTTTTGTTTCTTTTGAGTGGTAAGTTGCTGCTCTTGGCTGTTCAGTAGACCTGCTTGAAAACTCTAGCCTCACTCGAAAACAAACATGTTGGGCCAACATGAAGATGGACAAGACTTCTCCAGCTCTTGTTTCCTGTAGTACTGTTGGATGTTTCCTTTGATGGTCATTAGGTATTGGGCAATTTCAGGCTGCTCAGAGCTGCTTATGTATGCCCTCCCTACAGACAGCTGCGTGTCTGTGGTTACTAAATCAATCCTTATGTAGTACCTACCTCATAGCAATATGCTGTGATTGAACATGTAAAGCACTGTGTTCTTCTCCGGTGAAGAGTAAGAGAGATTAACAGTGTTACAAACTAAAGTGATGAATAAAACAACTTAAGAACTGTACGTGCACCTCACTGAAATATAGCTTTAAATAGCAATTAATTATTTCAAGACTTTGTTCTGAAAATCTTTAGAAGAATCAAAATATTCATTTTAACTATTTAATGAGTCTTCTTAAACTTATGATCTAACTATTTGGAGTGGTAAATTGCTGCTCCTAACTTAAGGCCTGTTTCTGGCGGGGGGGCGGGGTGGGGAGGGGTGGGGGGGGTGGCGGGGAAATAATCTTACCACAAGAGCTGTGAAGGGGTAGGGTAAGACGTACGTGTAATCTGTGATCAATATTGCATCCTTCAATGCTGCCTAAGAAATGACCTGCTCTCTTTCATTTACTTACAAACAAAATACTGTTTGAAATGAAAATTGCATTTCCTACAGTGAAGCACCAATTTAATGTTCCCTTATGTCAATTTTACAGTATGGCAACTCTGGAGGACCTCTAGTTAATCTGGTAAGTCCATGCAACTTGGTTTTTGTTTTGTTTCAAGAGCTAATTTGAAATAAGTGGAAGAATATTTTTTTTTTAATGATTCATAGGTCATACCAGCTTCCAGTCATTCAAGCTAATGGTAGGCAGATACCCTGAAGCTGACATGAACTGTGCAAATTAGGTCTCAGTTCATACACTGTTGAAAAACATTTTCCTATAGAGCAGAGGAAATTTTACACAGCAGTGATGAAAATGGGATCTCGTAGGAGCAGTTAGGCTCATTCACACTATGGAAACCTGGGATGCACAGCAAAGATGGGACCTGGTTAATCCACACAACTGATTTTAAAAAAAGATTGCTTAAAGCCAGCACCGATTTTGCAGGTCAGTGAATTGTGGCTGTAGTGGTAGTAGTGACTCCACTGCCCACTCAGCAGAGTGAATTTCTTGCCGAGTGGTGGGATGGGCCTTGGATGAACAAACTGTACTGTAATCTCTCTGGCCATCACAGTTAAATGCAAAAAGGATTGTGAATCAGAGCCCAGATCCTCCCTTACAAGTAATGTTTATTTCTTGAGCGATTACAACACACTAAAATTTCTTACAACAGCTTTTAACATGAAATGCTAAGCAGTGAGCTGAACCCTGTCACTTAGGAGCAAATTAATTGGGTGCTGTCTCTCAACAGGATGGTGAAGTTATTGGGATTAACACCTTGAAGGTCACAGCTGGAATTTCTTTTGCTATTCCTTCAGACCGTATCACTCAGTTTCTCACAGAGTCACATGATAAACAAAGTAAAGGTAAGATCTGCAAGAAACGGTGACATCTTCCAGTTATTATCCTGATCTGTTGGTGAACTGCCAAAAGACACTGGTCTTTTTTGCAGGTCAGTGCATTGTGGCTGTAGTGGTAGCAGTGACTCCACTGCCTGTTACTGAAAGGAGCAGCATTATTTTATAGTATAGAACACTATAGACTTGGAAACAGAAAACAGTTTCAGTGAAGTAGGAAAGACATTGTGTTACTCAAACCCCCAAAGAGTACACAGCATCTGTATAAATATGGGGAAAAGAGCCTCTGAGGCTAGTGAGGACACAGCTGAGTCATTACAGCCTCAAATGATCTTAAGAACAAATGGTGATTTGGTCAAGGAGTCTTATCCTCACATATTGTCCAAACAAAAAGATTAAAATGTATTGTGGAGAATAAGGTGAAAACTTTTTAAAACACTTGTCCACAGATGGAGTATAGTGTGTGCACTATCGGTGGATATTCTTTGTTTTGCCATGGTCATCTATGTCAGTGCTATATAATTGGATATTGTGCTAGATTCTCAGACCCTGGTGGAGGAAGAGCTGTGTTCTAAATTCAGAAAAAACACAAAGGCAAGCAGGGGGAGAGGCAGAAAAAAAGAGAAGCCTCTGCACCAAAGAGCATATAAATCTAAATATACCAGCAACTGACAACTGCAGCACTCTGGACGTTTTTAATGTGCCTGCCTCGTATCTGTCGCACTGTACTAGGTGTCATACTACGTGCTGCACAGCCAAAGCTGATCTAGTAATGTTTCATCCAAGCCAGACCTTCCTTTCTCTTGTGCTTGCCAATTTATCTGTCTACACTCTACTCATCTTTTATCATGACTGTTGGCTGCTGCTTCTCTTGAATCTTTTTGATATTAATCTTGTCTTCTCCTGAGTTCATCCTAGTTCCTGATGCCAGGGTTATTCCCCTACACCATTGTACTCAGTGTTCTCTCAGATACTGTTATTTCAGAAACTTCCCTTAGTCAGAGGTCTTAAAGTTAGGCATCTGCTTGTGTATTTGAGACCATCACAATTCTGATGGGTCCCCTCATCTGTGTTTTGCCGAGTTCCCCAAATCAGATTGTTTTCACTTGTTGATTTGGGGGAGGGGAGTTGATGAAAAAAGTTGTTAATTATGTGCTGAAAAGTACATTTAAAACTAGCTGAAATAAAATTATTTCAGCCAACAAGTCAAAAGAACTATTTATTCACCCAGGTTACTAACTGTTTGTTGGCTTCTGAGAGATGCAGGTCTGTATCATTAGTGATGTTACCCTTCAGAACCAAAGTGCTCATCTCAAAACAGAGAGGAGCGATGGCTTGCCCTGCTGGCGTGGCTCTAGAGGCAGGAATGCAAGGCTTGTGCAGAAAGCCACCATCTGCCAGTGGGTTCCTGGAAACTGGGGCTGGAAAGTCGGTGAAGGCTAGAAATGTTGCCACTGAAATCAGCCACCTTGCTCCTTCAGGCACCTTTGCCTCCAGAGAATGGTGAACCCACTGAGCCCAGCTAGAAGGCCTAGAGATAACTTTGCCTGTGGAACCCTAAGAGAAAACATGGTGAGAGTTATCGCATTATCCCCTAATCAAAGTGATTCACACTCACTCTTAGCATTAGTGTGACCATTAGTGTTTAGCATACCCAGGGCACAGGCAATTTTGACATTTTTTTAATTTTTTAATTTTTTTTTTTGCTTTTGCTTTGCTTGTCTGAAGTACCTCTTGTACTTTTGCTGCAGGCAGAAGAACAGTCATTTAGAGCCCTTGATGCATAGAGAAAGAGAATTTCTAGGAGATATTTTCACCTCTCATTTCTAGGAGATATTTCACACTCATATTTGAGACTTACAGTTTTCAGGTTTGTTGTATAGGTGTTATTTCTTGACATAGGGAATTCATGTAAGCAGAATTTTTGGGCTGTTTTTATCATGTTTTCTTTTGCTCCATTTAAGTTTCAGTAGTTTGGGTGGGATCCACCCTTATGGTACAATTAGGTCATAGAAATAAGTTTAAGGGTATTACCATTTTGCTTTAAATATCATATTGCCTGAAGATGATAAAACTCCCTTAGGAAACTGATCTTTCCAGATTTACTCTGGCATGCAGGAGATATTAAACAATATTTTGAATAAGCTTGAACTTAGTCTTTTAAATCTCAGTTGATCAGATAACTACCAGTTTTATATATAAGGCATATATTTTTGAAGTCCCATCCACTGTATATAACATCAAATACATGATCTACTGACGTACAGGGACGGAGAGGGGGGGAAAAGGAGAGGATGGTTTCTGAATGCAGTATCTGCACTGATTATGATTATCTAAGCGTTCTATATTACCTAATGCATGGGTAATACATGATAATACCTAATGTATTTTTGACCAAAGACTTACCACATTCTGTATAGAGATATTTATCTGTTGAATGATCTGAAGGTCTTTACTACGTTCAGATTTATCAGTAATAATGTTAACCTCCTTTTATAGTTAGGAATTACTAAACTGGTGCATGAAGTTATGTGTCTCCATCTAATCTCAGTTTTTAACCATCTGTGTGTTCTGTCTTTACCTCTGGAAGTCATATATACATTTAAGCATTGACTGTTTTGACTGGTGGGGCTTTTTTGTTGTTGTTGTGTTTTGGTATTTTGTTTTGTGTTTGTTTTTTTTTTTACTCCAGTGTCTTTTGTTAGTATCCCATAGGAATTTCTCGGTTTCAGTCTTGGCTCTGCCTTCTATTTCTAGTTTACGCTTGGGCAGGATGGTAAAAGTAGAAAGTGTTCAAACACGGATCCTCTAGAATGGAAGACAGTAAGTTAGCAATTTGACAAAATATTAAATAGAAAATCCAGCCTAAGAGGTCAGCCTGGCCTTTCATATAATCTTGGCAGAAAAGTGAATAAACCTTATTTCAGATGGGCAAGGAGAAATAGGGGAGTTCTGCATTGGCCACGCCAATTCATTTATATGAATCCTCACTTACATTCCCAGAACACTTTATTGGTTGTGTTGAAACTATATGCTTACCTGTGTATTTGTATGATTATTACTGATAATTATTACCAATAATCATTAGGGCTGCTTAGGAGGCTTGTCAAGTATAGATTCAGAACACTGATTAAATTCAGCTCTGCCACTGATATATGATGATGCACATTATTCAGCATTATAGATTTGAGCTGTTTTCATGTCTTCTGTTTGGCAATGGAATATTTTCTTAAATGCTTTCAGGACTGCTCATGCAATCTGCAAGACAATCCAAGTGCAAAAGGAGCGAGCAGAGAAGTAGGAATTTAGCCTGCTGCTTGAATAAAAAGTGCAGGATTCGTTCCTTCACTCAGAAATCTTGGTGATATCCTGGCCCTACTAAAACCAACTGCAATGGGGATACTCATGTGCCAGAGTTAACTCATGTCTGTAAGGGTCTGAGTACCTGACCCCTTAATTTGGATTTATCAGGGTTTTTTTGCCAGTTTATAAGTCATAAACACTTCTGCCTTCAGCCTGTGTTTATCTGTCTAGTTACCTAGTATCTCTACTGTTATAAGCATCAATAAAACCAGAAAGGTTTCACAGTAAAGCAAATGCTTTCCTTACTGTGAAACAGAAATCTCTGTAAATAGTGAACTGCTTCTAGGTACTTGGGGTCAGCTGCTTGTGACTTTGTATTAATGCAAAACAGATTTAAGTTTAAACTAGTGGTTGAGGCTGGTTTGCTTTACTTCGTACCACTGGAATCAGTATTCAGTCTGGCCTGCTGTTTACAAAAATGAAATGCGATTTGAGTATCTCTCTCTGCTGTGCTATGCTCCAGCTTTAACAGTGGTTTCCCATTTGTTCAAGCTGATTGTTCCTATGTATTAGCCTTCTTTTAACTACTGCTGGGACTTCACCCTGGTGACATGCTTCTTAGATTTACAACCTCACTTTATTCCAGTTCTCCTAATTATTTTTTCTTCTGCCTCATGATTGCACAAATTGCCAGAATGACAGGTTTTGAGACTTTTATTCACAGAGCAGATGTAATATGGCAGTGGTAGTTCCAGGTGCCACATACTGTTCTGCCAATGTGACTTAACCCTGATGTCAAAATGCCTATCCTTTGGGGATGATAAAACAGTGTAATAGCTTGTCTGTGCCTGTTCGGTGTCTGATGATACTTGCAGTAAACTGCACAATTATATTCCCTCTAATCATTGTTGATGAAAGCTTTGGGTTTTGTGCAAGATATTTGACTTAGGTTAAACTGAATGGAATGGACTTCTGCAAAACAAAAGACTTGAAGTTATTATTATTTTTAACCTGTATTCTGACATAAGATATGGCTGGAGGATGGGAAGGGGAGGAATCTAGTCTCTGCTGCTAAAATAATCCATAGCTCATAGCTATTAGTTTTATTTTATACAGTAGCCTGCTACTGTTATAGTATGAACCACTGTTTGCAGTGTGGCAAACTTACTTTGGAGAGAGGGCTGAAGGCCATTTCATTTTAATGCATGAACATGAATGAAATGATACCCCAACCTGCCCAAAGATGAAGATAGAATGAGACTTCTAGTTTTGAATAAGTCTGTCGTTACCAGATTTCGCCACCACCACCCCAAACCTTATTTTTACATGTATCATTAGCCACTAGGGAATTATCGCCCTTTTAGATCAGCAGCATTTGTGCTGTGGTTTTTCATTCTTGCCCAATCTCATCCTTGCTGTTTTGTTTCTTCCAGATGGGTTTCTCTTGTCCCTTCTTTCATTTTCATTTTTCTTTCATGTAAACATTTCTAACTCATCCCCCAGAATATGCTTTGTGCTTCTGCATAGTTTTGCATCACACAGGTGATGACCAGTAGCAAACCATTTAATGCAAACAGTAAACTGTCACCAGAGAGTCTGTCATCTGTGTGTTTCATGAAGACAACTTGGATCATTTAACTGGCCACATTACAGGGATGGGGAGATTATTTTTAGGTGGAGAATTACCATGTTTGGATATTTTTAAAAGATGAAAAACTATGTTTATGACAGGTAGACTAGAGAAGCACCATGAATACACTAGATCATGGCCATGCCCAAAGCTTTTGAGGCTTTAGTTTTGAGTAGTTAGACTTCTTCAAGACACTTTTACTGTAGCTGATTTCAATCGTGTTAGTTTCACTTTAAGACAGAGGAGAGCCAGAACAGTTCGGGGAGTAACAGGAGCAACAGTTACCGTTGTAAGATTGTTCAGTGTGAAGCAAATCCAATGTTTAGTAGTTTAGTAGCCAACGTTTTCACTGACACTAATGGGAATATTGGACATGTATAAGATTCAGGACCAATTCCTTTACTTGGGACTATTTTTCTTGGAAAGAATAAGAGTTAGAGGAGACTCTGTGCATCTCCTTTTCAAATTTATTCCTCACATGAGAACATGGAGAAGCTCAAAGAAATTGTGAAGTAGTTATGCTGGAACAATTAAGGGGAAATGCTGTTTCATACCGGATATAACTAACTACTGAAGCACTCACTTCAGGAAGTCATCAAACTGCATTATTTTTCATAAGACAGCTGTGCAATATCATGATTACTAAAAGCCAACTGCAGAAGTGTGGTGCTGTTTCTAAAGGAGTAAATTTTCACCATTTAAAATTATACAGTCTTGGCTAATAATAAAATAGTTTGGATTGGAAGGAACTGTTTAAGGTCATCTAGTCCAACTCCCTCTGCAATGAGCAGGGACATCTTCAACTAGATCAGGTTGGTCAGAGCCCTATCCAGCCTGACCTTGAATATTTCCAGGAACAGGGCTTCTACCACCCACCTCTCTGGGCAACCTGTTCCAGTGTTTCATCACCCTCATAATAAAAGTTTTCTTCCTTATATCTCATCTAAATCTACCCTCTTTGAGTTTAACAGTTACCCCTTGTCCTATTGCAACAGGCCTTGCTAAAAAGTTTGTCCCCATCTTTCTTATAAGCCCCCTTGAAGTATTGAAAGGCTGCAATAAAGTCTCCCAGGAGCCTTCTCCAGGGTGAACAACCACAACTCTCTCAGTGTTTCTTCATAGGAAAGGTGTTCCATCCCTGTGATCATTTTTGTGATCACTTTGGCTAAGGTGTATGGGGTTTTTTACTTTTAATTCTTTGGGGTAGAAATAACAAGCCATTTGCATTAGAATCAGTGTGAGTCTTTTGGTTGTCCTTTCCCTGAAAGGTGGAAATTGTAATTTCTTTAAATCCCTTTTCTACATTTTAATGAGAACACCATACGATTGAATTGTCTTGACCTGTTTCAGATGAAATGGTAGTTGGTTAAGAAATTTTCCATTTACTGAAGTCATGTGATTAGTAGATCACAGAAATTTTCCTGATTTTCCTGAAGGAAAAATCTAACAGAGTATAAATGAGCTTCTCTCTTACCCTCATTTGGAGGGAGAGGGATTGTCATTGTGTACACCAATGCTAACCAAAACAAAAAATTACCTCAGTGTAGATGTGTATGACTTCTGATAAAGTTTTATGAAAGCCGATACATCCTGTTTTAATTGACATGTATTTTAGGTCATCAAAGTAGTTACCTTTGTCAGTGTTTGCCTAAATTTCTTAAATATACTTTGCGTTACTTTCAGATGGGAAGAAGCGTTTCATTGGCATCAGAATGCTGACAATAACACCTGCGTAAGTATCTTCGAAAAGTAGTCTGTATGATCGTACATCCACCATGTCATCAATAGTGGTTCAGAACTTCATCATTCAGCTTTCATTACAAATTTCCAGAAAATCCAGAAGTGTGCATTTGCTTCTATGAAGTCCGCAAACATGTTAATGATACTGGTGAAATATATGTTCTGTGACCTGGAAAATCACTGTCAGTCACTGTCTAAATACTGATAATGGTGGATGCTCTGTTGATAGCTGAGGGAAATTAGGAAGAGCCTGAACACAGATTTTGGTTCTTTATGAGGATGTCTGGAGTTAACCTGGGTTTTAGGTGACATTTAAACAAGCTGCTCTTTTCAGGTGACTGTGAGAGCCAATGACAGATTAGCTGCCTGAGGGTTTGGTTGTAGTTTTATCAGTGACAGTGGAGGCCATCTGATGTGAGATTTAGTGCCTAACCATTAACTGGAAAGAAAGTAGTCGCTAAAGTGCAGAAGTAAAGCTTAATGCCTCCATGTTAACAAAGCCAGAATATGGGCACCCTCTTCCAGTTCTTTACTGTCTTTTCTCTCTCACGTTGCTTTGTGCATCTTCCCATTATCGGGATATATTCTGGGATAACAAATGAGGAGTCTTATGCTTGTGTCCTTTTGCAGCAGTAGGCACACTTCCAGCGTGGCAGTAGGCTACAGAATTATACAAGACAATTTCCAGGTGGGGTTGTAGTAAAGCCATCTTTGTTTATTCAGTTACACTCTTGCAGTCCTCCCCAAAGGGTCAGATCCTCAGCTGGAATGAATCAGTGTAATGGCGTTAACATCACCGGGCCACCACTAATGGAGAGAAACTCAGAACGTTTCTCTGCATAATTGTGAAGTGAACATGATGAGATTTTACTGCTTTTGAGGCATCTAATGAAGCAGTGTAAGATGTCTCCAGGCCCGTTTCCAGGAAAGGACTACTTCTCTTGGTGTGTTTGCTTTAGTCATTTAATTGTTAGCTTCCTCATTACAAAATCAATGAAGTGAGGCTATGTGCAGCCATTTTGGCTTGCTTTCCATCTGAGGAACTCCAGGTTTTCATGGCAGACAGCAGAGTAATCCATCATTAGTTTAAAACCATTTCTTTCCAGAAATGGGTTTTAAACCACACTGTACACAGACCTCAGAAATGAGGGGATATTTTTAGAGTCTCTATTTTGCAGCTGATTCCTGTCTTCTTTCTTTAGAAAGGGATCCACAAACAATCCTCAAGAAAACTTGAGGAAGCTGGTTTGCTTGGAAAACTCTCACGGTTCTGATCTATCTGATGACTGAAGTTATCAAAAGCTTTATTGTTCTAGATAAAGACAAGTTAAGAATGACTTGCAAAATAAAAGTAGAAAAATAGCAAACTTCTGCCCCATCACCAGCATTAATTCTTCGGAGCAGGAGTGTCTTTTATCCCTGTACAGCACCTAGGACAGTGAGTGCTACCGTCTCTGTGCTCTTCTAGAGTGCCCTCTGTGCTACTGCCATAAATAGCAAAAGTCAGGTTCTTGCAGGAGATGTACGAGACCGTTAAACACAGCATGCTTTGCACAGTTAAATAGTTTTAACTCTCTTAAAAATCTGTATTAGTTCTTTTAATCCAATTTCAACTCTCCTGTGTTCTTATCACAAGAACAAGGAGCAAACAGTTAACTGTTAGGTCATTCATTTTTGGTCATAAAAAATTTGAGAATAAGTAAATAAGAAATTTTGAATGCTTGTGCTTTTGGAGTGGAATCAAATGCTGTATAACTTTGTTCTTTTAGCTTGGTGGAAGAACTGAAACACAATAATGCTGATTTTCCTGATGTCAGAAGTGGAATTTATGTACATGAAGTTGTTCCAAACTCACCTTCTCATAGGTATGTAGAGCACATAATCTTCTTCACCATAAATAAATCTTCAAATAGATACTGGTAGGTAATACTTCTGTTTATATTCAAGTACTTCCTCATACCACTCTTGATTTGTATTTAAACAAAAATTGTGCCTTGAGGTTAAAAAAAAGAATAGTCAAGATATTTGTGCTAAGATTCTACTCACATCTAAAGAAGTGAAATATTTCAGTAGCAGACCATTTTAAATCATAGAATCATTTAGGTTGAAAAAGATCTTCAAGTTAAGTCCAACCGTTAACCCAGCACTGCCAAGTCCACCACTAAACCATGTTCCTAAGCACCGCATCTACACATCTTTTAAATACCTTCAGGGATGGTAACTCCACCACTTCCCTGGGTAGCCTGTTCCAATACTTGACAACCCTTTAGGTGAAGAAATTTTTCCTAATATCCAATCTAAACCTCCCCTGGCACAACTTGAGGCCATTTCCTCTTGTCCTATCTCTTCTTACTTGGGAGAAGAGACTGACACCCACCTCACTATAACCTCCTTTCATGACGTTATGAAACACTAACAATGTGCAAATATAAAGAATACCCCAAATACAATGAACCAAATTTTGTTTTTGAAAGGTATGTTGAATATTAATAAATAGAAACTTGAATTAAATTTAAACAGGAAACAGGATAGCATTTACATAAGACATTGTCAGAGCTATTACCTGAGACAGTGCTTTATCTTAGAGGAAGAGACTATTTTACAGAACAGTTGGAAAATAAGTAAGATCTTTCTAAATATTTTTTTTAGGAATTATTAGGAAGATACAAAGGTAATAAAAGCAGCTATCCTGGATTACATCTGAACAGCGAGAAAAAAATAATTTACCTGTAGTTCAGTTGGTACACTTTGCTTGTCTTGAAATTTTGAGAGTGGTTTAATTTCCAGTACTTGAAATACATACTGGAGAGAGAAAAGCATGTTCTTGCAAATGGATGGAGTGGAGTGAGTCAGTTGTGACTAAAAGTCTTTTCTGTTTCTCCCTTGCTGTAGTTTTATGGAAGACAAAGAGAAAGCTGGACTACTTGTTTTTTCTGTTTTAGAAGAAAATCCTCAGTTAAATAATGTGAGCCTGATTTTGCATTTAGCGAGTACAACCAGTTATTCTATTTCAGTAGGAAGGATGGAATTTCTCTTCAATGGAAATTAAAACAAGTAAAAATTTACCACATCGGCCAAAGAGGTGGTGAATAGTCTTTGTACTTTTGCTGGGCATAGAATGCGTACTTACTGCCTTTTTCTACTTGTCTTTGTAGAGGAGGGATCCAAGATGGAGATATTATTGTTAAAGTCAATGGGCGTCCTTTGATGACTTCCAGTGACCTGCAAGAGGCTGTGATGAATGAATCACCTCTACTACTTGAAGTTCGAAGAGGCAATGATGACTTGCTATTTAACATTGAGCCTGAAGTTGTCATGTAAATAGAGTTGAGGAAGCTCTCACCATAATTAAACTCACTTATTCTGGAACACTAGATACCTCCTTTACAGCTACAGTAATTATACTTCCTGTTGACTAATGACAAGGTGGACTAACTTAATTGCCTGAGCCATTTCTGTACATAGTAGCTAGAATGAGTTCAACTATGCCATTTATAGAAGATTTAACTTTGAAAGAAATTTAAGAGCTGTGTTCTGGAGAGGTGGTGGAGGGAAACAAATTTGGGGTAGCTGGTAGAAATGGGGTCCAATTCCTGCAGATTCAGTTCTGCATTATAAAAGACTAAAATACTACTGGAAGTGAGGAAGCATGTTGAAAGGGGAAATTATTCTTAAAACTACCGTCAGGGCTGCCAGCAGGACCAAGCTATTGCAATGCACAATTGAGTGGGTTTTTTGTATAACTTTTTCAATGTGAACTTAGTATTGGGAAAGCTTGTATTTGTTCTTAGTGCTTCTATGCTGCATGTCAGTGCAGGTAGATTAAATCTGTAAATATCAAAAGGAACAAAAATGGTATCAGGCTATAGAGTGTTACACCTAGGTCATGCGATTTTGGAATATAGTAAATGATTCTTATAGAATTAATGCCTTATTATATATAAATCAAAACGATGTGCTGAACAAAGTTACGTTTGAGAAAGTGCACAGTTTTTTAAGAATTTGAAACAAATTAGTTTTGCATTTTACTGGTAAGCTTTGCTGTAAAATTGTTATACTACTTTTGGCTTGTACTGTGTATGTTTCTACTGTAAGGAGATTAAAGTTTACACAAATAATTTGTTGGTGTAAACCTCTTTTTAAAGAAGTATGTCTTCTCCGCCTCTTCTGTCAGACTGGAATAGACTCTCCCAAGAGAAAGTTTTCTTACAGAAAATTGGGCCCTGATGTTATGAAAACCCTTTGCAGCCCTATGGTGTAATTATTCTGCCCTTATTTAGATTATGTTTAGACTTGCTTTGCATACAAGTAATTTATTTACACTGGGTTTTTTTCTTATGTATGAATAGTGCTTTGATGTCATTTGGAGAGTATCTAGTTGGGATCCTGTTGTCTTCAATTCTGCTTGCGCATGACAAAAGCAGTAAGGAAGTACTATTAACCCTGGTTTACAGCTAGAGCGTGTGAGGCTTTGTAATAAACCCAGGACGGAAGTTGCTAAGAGCTAAATCCAGATCTCCTTGGTACCCTAAACCACACAACTATCTTCTTTCTGGCAAATAGTGCTAGTGTTCCCAAAGAGGCAGAAGAGTATCTCTATCAAGCGCTTTCTACAGCAAGCTGTGCTTTCTAGACTTGCTTCTTGTGTCTTTGTTTAACTCCTTTTTGCATCAGAGTGTATCTTTGGGACCTTCCCTTTAGGCTGCCATCACGTCTAGACTTTCTAGCTATTCCAGCTGACGTGTTTGTGACCAGCCTTGCATCTTTCAGTTTCTATGATGCCAGACACATGGAAGAAAGCAATCTGTTCATTACTTGCTGGCTGGCTGTGACTGCAGCTATACAGCTGAAAGGTGGATGGAGTATATTCCTCTTAAAAGCTAATACAGTTTCATTCCATCACATTATTACCCATGCTTGTAATAATGGCATGACACCCATGCTGTCACTAAAAAAACCAGATGTTTTTGCCCCTCCAACAAAAGATAGTTGTACCTGTTAAGTATTCAAACTCCTTTTCATTAGGATACAGCCTTAGCATTGTCTTTCAAAAAGTGTTAAGTATGTGCTGAACTTAGGATAGCTGTGGCGTGCAGGAGGATACTGTCGTGGCTAAAGTCAAGCCTATCCATACGTGTCTACCATGTTAAGACTAACGTTTTACAGTTTGTGAGGGGTGTTTTGATACCAAAAAAAACAGAGACAAAATTCTCTAATACTCTATTTGGAGTTTTAGAAAGCAGTTTTAGAAAGTTTATTCTCGGCACTGGATACACGGGGCATAAGTTCCACACAATGTACATTCTGACTTTGTTAGCTGTTTACATGGCCAAGCTATATATTTATATCTATTAATCTATATATAGCTATCTATATATATAGGCTAATGACATTTCTGAGAAACTATTAGCATATTCATTACAGTTCCATGAACGACTTATCATACCTACATTCTTACTACACATGTATGGCCTAATGGGTTGAGGGTCCTCTGGTGGTCATTTGGGACATCTTCATCCTCTTCATCATCCTCTTCTTCTCGTCCTTTTCATGACCTTGTCTTCTTCTGGCCCTTTTTCAACACTTCTGACTCATGTCTTGGTTTCAGACCAGTTCTTATCTACCTAGTAGCTAAACTATACAATACAGCGTTCTACTAGTAGCTACACTACATAATACAGCATTGTACAGCTCAGCCATGTCATGGATATGGATATGTCATGGATAACATGCAACATTTGCAGTTAAGCACACTGGTAAAATTCCTCTGGTATTTGTTGGCATCCGTTGATTAATATTAATAATCTATTTCCATTAGTTTTTTGCTAATTTTTCAGATTTTTGACCAATAAATCGTTTGGGAAGAAGACCCACAGAGTGATTAGCTTCTCTTACTGTAAGAGAAGCTTTTTGGTTTCCAGATAACAGTACTGATTTTGAAATAAATTGCATAACAAGTCTCATTACAACAATACTGAATAGAACCTGGAGATGACATAGTAGTATTAAAATTGAAACAATATATTGCTGTTGGCACTGGCCATGTGCCTTGGCCTTTTGATCATGGTGCTAGAGGGGAGAAAGGCTGTTTCCTTACTCATCAAAAACTGTTGCATTCTACCAACAGTTGCTTTTTTCTAAGCTTTCCCTGAAAACCTTTTAGAGCTTACACATCTAACAGTCTGCAAGTAGCAGATTTCACTGAGGGAATAAAAGTCAGATGAGGTTCTTCTAGGAAGAAAGCATTGTCATCTCCTTTGGCCGCAGGAGCATCTGTGTCAGTTCAGCTATGGTGTGACCCTTGGCTACTGAGATATGAGTAGACTTTATTAATTGCCACTTGTCCCCCTGACATTGGCCAGAGCTGCAAAGCTTAATTGCTCTGTCTTAACATAGAGTCAGCATCTACTGATGCCAGCAGTTAATGTTGTCTATAGCACAACCTTGCTGTTTCTGGGTTAAGGGAAAATAAAATGGCAGTCAGTGTCTCTTTACAACAAAATGTTCAGGCAGCCGTTCTGTTGTAAGCAGTTACTGGCTGTGTCTCTCTGGGAGGCAGGGGGAAGGAGCAAGAGTGTGATCTTGATCTCTCAAAGAAACTGGACTGGCAGCTTCAGCTTTTCCAAGTCAAGGCTGGGTCAACAAGATGAAAGGTTTTGATATTCATTAGTCTGACCACTCTTATTACCATGAAGATTTCTAAAGCCATCTTATTATTTCTCTAAGGCCCAATCCGCAAAATAAGGAAAGAGAGAGATCACTAATGACAATCCAACAGACAGGACCATTTCAGGGTGCTCCTGTGCTGCAGCCCATTGAGGTCCGCAGTGGGAGCTGCGCAGCTCTGCCAGCAAGCTAACCCCTGCAAGGCAGCTCCCTCTTGCCTGTCCTGCTCACCTGTGCCTGCTATGGGGCTGAGCAAGTTGAAGACAACTTTTCAGGCTCGATGTTCAGTCGAAAACAGGAATGAGATAACACCATACTTAATAAAATACCATTCATAAACAGAGATGGTTGCTGTTAGGAAGACAAGGTATGCGTGAAGCAGAAAACAAGAAAGGGAAACAGCACAGAATAACAAGAAAATAATTATATTCTTCAGAAATATTTTTTAAAAAGAAAAGAAGGTACATCTGTTAGTTTCTTTTATATAATTAGATGGTTGTGACACTGGGCCAGGCTGCTGTACAGCTGCCAGGTACTTGAAGACCCCTTTCTGCAGGGATGGCATCTTATATCTATCTCAGTACCTTCAGAGTGGTTTGAGATGGATAACATCCAAAACCACCAGTGACTCTCCCGAAGAGGAACCAATAATGGAAGGAGAGAGCATTTAAACTGTAGTCCGTGTGGCGCACACTTGCCATCTTCCCTGAGCATCACAAAGCAGCTCCTATCGCTGATCATTTGTGGCTATCTGCATGCCCCCACCCACCCCACCCCAAGTGCTCTATCGCACTTGTACCTATGATACCAGTTAAAAAATACGATGTCAGTGGAAAGAAAGGCACTTTCTATTTGCAAGCAAGGAAAAATCAAGAGAATTCCTTTTCTTACAGGGGATCCTGTAGCTCTGTCATGGAACTGGACAGGACATGAGAAGTACATGAGTCTTGGGGCTTGCCTGTGTGTGAAACCAAGTCAGTGATTTGCAGGCTGTGGCTGCTATGCTGCACAGAGCACTGTCATGGTCCAGCAGTTGTACCTGCTGCAGCTTCAGGAATTTTGGCCCGTGGAGATCTGAAGAGGCAGCAGAAATCTAAGTTACTGAGGAGCTTCAGTGGTCACGCAGAAAATCAGCGCACAGCAGCTCCGTTCTTTGCTTGCTGTTCTGGATGTTCTGCACAAGCTACTCTGCACAACCATACGCCAAGCAGCAGTCCCTCCTTTCTGTACATCTCTTGTGGCTGCCTCTGCACCAGCTGTTCTGTGCAAAGCTCTTCTGCACAGCTTCTTCCACAGGGGCTGCTTCGCACTTCTGCATTTTGCCCTCCGCAACAGCTGCTCTGTTTGCTTTTCTCCACTTGTTTTGCACCAGCTATTCCATACCACCATATATCCCAGACAGCAGTCTCACACTCCTTTAATTTTGTTTTGATTGCTTGTTTCTTGCTTGAGGCTTTGTTGGTTTAGCAGAAATCCTGAAGAAAGAGGAAATATTTTTTTTTTCTTCCCAAGCTCTGAAGTCTGGAGTGCTGTGCTGAGTATTTCAAGTCCATAGTATAATTTGAGGGCAGTGGGTTGATGAAAAGTTTATTTAACCATGAGACACTGCAGGATATAGAAGGTGATGCTGCCTCTATTTAGGCACCACCAGCCCCAGAAATTGGTGTTCAAAGACATGCAAGGTTGAGAGCTTACCCCAGAGGGTGTGTGTATGGATAGCATGGGTTTGCTTTCTGTACCCACATACAGAAATGAAGTCTGAGGATTGCTTTGAAGTAGGAGGAAGACTTAAAAAGGGAAGGGAAAGGGGGTGTAGCATGTTTATTTTATTTTATTCCCCTTATTTACTTGGGTTTCTGTCATCATCATTTAACTGGATGTGCCTAGGGAAAGCATCCAGATCTGTGTTTATTCTGATCCCTCTTCCCACAGTAGCAGATTCTTATTGCAACTCTTGGTGTTCTGCAAATAGTAGATTTGGTCTTTTATCCAGACCTTCCCAGTGCTTGTGTCAGCAGACACAGCTTGGTGGGGCTTTGCTGTA
Organism: Ibycter americanus; assembly: GCA_035590275.1. Taxonomy (NCBI): domain Eukaryota; kingdom Metazoa; phylum Chordata; class Aves; order Falconiformes; family Falconidae; genus Ibycter; species Ibycter americanus. Next base: position 50,020,281 of record JAVJGI010000001.1, on the reverse strand, counting down.
GAACAACTTTCCAGGTGATGCCATGGGCCGTAAACTGAGGCAGAAAGAAGAACCACAGATAAGGCAAAATTGCCTAGAAGACCTTGCTGGCTAGTCCAGTTCTCTGTCTTCTGGCAAACACGACAGGCAATGTTATACTGCATTTTTCTGCTAAAAAATGCACAACAGTATATTCACTAGCAGTGAACAAGTGCTTGGGGAGCATGGAGCATGGATACAGGAGTGGAGCTTCAGGCTGCAACAGTCACAAACAAAAAAAGAGGAAAAATGTATTTATTTTTTCTCTTTTGATTTTTGTCCTCTGGGGAGAAAGGTCAGACAGAGCAGGTCTCCCCCCCCTCCTCCCTTCCTCTTCCCCTCCCTTTCTGTCAAAAGTCTCCCCCGGAGATTGTGAGAATATGTCAATATTAAACAGCATTTTTCCTCTAAAGATCTCTGGAGAATAACAGAAGCAATTGCTTGCTCTTTTTTTCTTCAACAAACACTGGCCAGGCCTTTGCAAACAGCCAACTGAGGCATAGTCAGGAAAAAACAAGTTCTTAGAGGAAGCGGTCGCCAAGGAAAATAATTGGGCAGCATGAGGGGTTTGGTGACGCAGCTGCACAGCTGCTAAGTTCAATGACTTCTCGATTGCCTCCATCTGAAGTCGTGTCCCACTATGAAATGATCTACCTCCATAACTATAAATAGCCAGGCATGATGATTTGCTGCTTGAAATCTCAGAAGCAGCTTGGGGGAAAAAACACCAAACCCAAACCCAACACACAACAAGAAAACAAGAAGCCTTCAACTATCTTCTCGGTAAGATCCTAAATGTCAAAGAGACACAGGGAAGCTAGAGAGTACAGTACTAATTGCTTTTGAAGATGACTTTTGGTTGGTCAAGATGTGCAACGCTACAGCAGTAGTGCCAATGGTCTGGCCTCCATCTGCGGGAGGAATTCCACCTCTGGGTTGGTGTCATGTAGACTGCTGGTTGTTTCACCTGTGCTGCCTGGCTGGACATCCCTTAGCATCAAGGGAAAGAAACAGTAGCTTCCCTCTTCTCAGAAAGCAGAGGTTCAAAACAGGTCCAAAGAGTTGTAGTCTAAAAATACTTAGTACAAAGCCCCCTTCCTGTGAAGAGGGCCCAGGTGACCAGAACCGCTGTACACATCTGTGCTGTACAAACCCCACGTCAGGTGAGATGACTTTCAACCCCATGATCTTAAGTCAGATTCAGAATAATGAAGGTTTTGCCTTTGATTACTAGATAAGTTTCAATCTTAATTTTGAATGAGTGAAAAAAAATCTCAGCTTTGTCTTGTGTCCAGCAGAAGCAATCCATAAAGTTCTGGACAATGGGAGAAATGAACTTTCTGAATGTAGTAATGTATGATATTTCATGGTATTGTCTAGGTTTATCTACAAGAGCATGGGGTAGGTTTTTCAACGGAAGGTAGCAAAATGATGGATCCTGGCTCACTCAGGCGTTAAGCCCGCTACACTATGACATGCCTGCCACAGCCACCTACCAAATTTATCTGCTCAGACTTTGAAATGCATTAATTACACTCGCCTTTCTAGCTCTTTTACCTCTGAAGACTTTTCTTTCCCATCTATAAATCCAGATGCAAGGAACATACATAGGAAAATACAGCTAAACCACCAGAAATGCTCCCAAATACTTTTTTAATGTACATAAAAATATCTATGCTTGAAAGTCCATCATGTTGGTAGTGTTTGTGGTTAGGCACCAGTACTCTGTTTCCCACTGCAAGTTAAGCAGATCACTACTGCAGGCTGTATAACCCACTGGAAAACTAACTATTGCTTACATTAAAGGCATAAAGCTGCCAGTTGTGCATCTACAGAAAACCTTCCACATCTGAAATACGTTACGCCTCTGGGATTACATATTGCCATTCTGGTGTACTACAATATTGCCATTCTGGCCTATAAATCTTACAATGAAATCCCCCATTTAGGGAAAAGCATAGAAAATTTTGAGGCAGGTTAAAGGAGTTCTGATGTTTTGAAAAGCCCTTTACAGCTTCTCAGTGGTTTGGGATGTCAGATGTTATATGAAGAGGAGAAATCAGTGGACAGAATCTGAGCAAGTGATGAGAGGTGCAATGATAAATATATACAGTTGTTTAACATTTTTTCCCCCTAAAAGGTCTATACATGTGGTCTACGTTTTCGCTGGTTTTGTTGCAGTAAATTTTCTGAGTGCTTCTAAGATTTTTTAAGGAAAAGTTATCTCCTTTCCTGCTGGTCGGAATCTTCAGTGTTATTGGTATGAGGCTAAACAACCACAAACAGAAATCGAATGTCCCATGAAAGTTCAGGGAGCTGCTTTGGTTGTTTGTTTGAGGGGATTTTTTTACTTCACATCTGTAACGGCAGCTGCAGAAAAAGAAAGGCACATGAGTAAATCCTGGCAAACTGAAAAAGAGCAGCCTCTGAAAGCAGCCTGGCAAACTTCTGTAAATCACCAACACACTTTAGAATAAAGCAAGCTTTTCTACAGCTTAACTATACCAGTGAAGCAGTTTAATATTTGTGCTGAAAAGAAAACCAGTAAACTTTACACATTTTGCACGGGTAGGCATTACAGATTTGTCTTAATGTGGAACAATATTTGCAAAACTTGCTTTTCAAACCATTTTACCCCCAAACATGGTAGGTAATCAAATAAAATCGGTGTTTTCTTAAGAGAAATAGGAACCTTGCCTAAGATTTTTTTTTAGGTGGACGGTGTTTTTATAACACAACATTTATTTTGCATAGTACTGAGGAAATTTGACCCAACAGAGTCAATTGCTAATGCTGTCCACACTACTGGCATGGAGTCAGGTTCTGAAAAGAAAGATTAAGGCATAGAGGTTCTACAAAAGATACCTGAAATTGATCTTGCCAGCTAGCACAGCCCTTCCATGGACTTTGGGTAGATTTCTGTAATTCTGCTGGCTGCTGCAGGTTAGGCATACATTTATCTCTGTGTAACTGTGAAGGCCGTGAGAGTTTGCAGCAATTGCTATTAATTACAACAGCTGGGGAGAAGTTGTTTCCCCAGCTTGCTGATAGCAAAGACCTTCCTTATCCACCTCCATCTGACTAGGTTTGAGAACGTGCTTCTGCAGATGATAAATGAGCATAAAACATGGGGTTTCCTTTTCTCCAGAAAACTCTGATTCCTGTTTAATGCCACATATATTCCTCTTCTAACACGTAAAAATTTGCCACAGATATCATCCTATTTAGGTCAATGAAGTTTGGGGGGATGCTTAAGCTTCAGAAGGTCAGTGAGGTAGCAGAGTTGTGCAGTTAAAAAAATCTTAGATTTTGAGCGAAAGGAACTCTTGACACATTTTCATTTTTCATGTGCAGTCTGGGTTTATAGTCACAGATCCACCCTCTATGAAATCAAGCCTCTGTGGTCCTTTTTTTTTTTACAGAGAAAATAAAAGGAAGGAAGAAGTCAAAGAGTGAAAGATGAGGTGCTCACCATCCCGCGTTCTCTATTAGCATGGAGGAAGAAGAAGGAGAAGAGAAAGGCCATTGTGGCCTGAAGTGTCAGCTGGCTGTTCCTGGGGTTAGGAACGGCTGAATGATGCGGAGGTTTATTTACCTGCCTATGTCTTTATACAGCCCCATTCCCGTGGCATTTGAGGTGCAGATTCTCCAGAAGATGTAGGTGGTATGCCATGAATACCTTATAGATTATGTGATTCGCTGTGTGTGGCTCATGGGTACTCTATTTCCTAGAGACTGACCATAAGACAAAATTTATATGCGCGGGGCAATATCTGACACCACAGCACTGGTCTGTGTCCTGATTGAAGAACGAAAAGGTCAGAATGTAAACATCTTTCTTGGAGCAAAGGTTTCCTGCAAGTTCATCTCAAAGTTTCCAATCACGGTGACACATTTTGATATTAATTTATCTCCCTAAAAACACAGCGGCAGCTCAGCCAGAAAGAAAATAATTTACATCACAGAGCACACAGAGAACCTGGCTAGAAGGTGGTGAGAGGTGACATTTTTATTTTACATATTATAAAGCACAGAAACTTGTTATTAAGTAGATGATCTATCCGAATCCCGCGCTCTATAAGAGTAATAGGTAAAAAACATCTTCCCAACACCTGGCAAGCAAAAGACAACCACCACAAGCCTATTTTGACATTGTACACAATTTGCCAAATTTTTAATGGCAGATATATATTAATAATAAGGTGGGTGGGTGGGTGGGGGAATGTGGTTTCACTCTGTAGTAAGCATCTTAAGCTAAACCCACACTATTTTCAGAATCTGCTTTATGTCCAGTTTTTTAATTTATACAAAATAGAAATGAGCTGCATGAAATTAAAGCTTACTGCTTAATGATGTGCAGCAGAAGTCTTTCTGCTGTTAGTACAAAAAATACTTTAACTCATTCTCACTGATAATTCCCCACCTCTATTTGTGCCAACATTAACAAATAGAAATTCATATTGACTGTAATGTACTACACAGGTTAGGTTTGGTTTAGATTGAACTTCTCCCCTAAAAACAGGAAAGAAAAACCCAGTCAGTGTGCTATTTATCTTTCTTTTTTTGTGTGTGTATGCAGAGATTAGGAGGATTAGAAAAGGGGGTCTTAGCAGCATAGAGGGTGTTTTGGGTTAAATCCAAGATCTAATCCCATGGCTGTAGCAATAGTATTTTGAAAAATCATTTTTCAGCTGCTATGGTAAATGTTTCTAAAAACAGAGGAGAGGTTTACAGTCTGTTACAACAATGAATCAAAATAACTCAGCTCATTTTCCATGCTGAGTCTCAAGAGCCTTGGTGAACACCACATTGGCTCAGGCGAAACAGGAGAATGATTGACAATGTAATGCAACCAAAAACCCGAAAGAGAAAACAGGTAGATTAATTATCCATTACATTAATACTCCTCTACTTGTCAGAGTTCCAGTCTGCAGAGCCGGGTCTGCTTAACAAATAAACTGTCCGTGGGTCCAGCACAAGTACACCATAGAAACCTAGGGCCTGATCCTAAAATCTTTGAAGGAAAACATATGCTTGAAGTTAAGCACATGATTAATAGGTGAACATTGAAATCTGGTCCATGCTGGAATTCTCATGATGTGAATATTAAAACATTCTTCCAAAACCCTGCAAGTGAATGATCCCAATTTGCCATCCAACACGTATTCCATCTGCCGTTGGTAGCAAGTCCATAGGAGCCCTGATCTTGTGAGCGACAAAGACACAGCACACACACCTAATTAACTCCAGGTTGTATACGCTGCAAAACATACACGATGCATTCACATGTATTCATTTTGCATGCACGTATGAAGAAGTCTATAGAAATATAACATGCAAAAAGAAGAAATGAATATAAATAAGAATATAAAAATTGTAGAACTATTCACCAGGGAAATGCAAAGATGAAAGATGAATTCTGTGGCTAGCAGACATTAAAAAAATCTGACCCTAGGAACTTTTAAAAGAGCTGTCCTTACCCTTTATCAGTTAAAAACAGTGGCAGAAGTATTGGCATTAATGGAGAAAGCACTGTCTAGCAGGTATTTCCTTCTGTGATTAGTACAGGGGTATTATCACATGAGATAATACCAACTGTGGCAGTTGATTCACATGATAATGATGAAATACTTTCCAGTTTAACAGTAGCTCAGGACGAAGTCAGACAGCTGTATCTAGAACTAGGCTTTTTTTTTTTGCTTTTTTTTTTTTCTTTTTGTTCTTTTTTTTTTTCTTTTTTCTTGTCTTTTTTTTCTTTTATTTTATCATCGGGTCCAGATAACTTGTAGGTGTTTTAAAAACTGTCTAAGCTGTCTAAAAGTTCATGTTAACTTTCCGTAAACCTTAGAACTGTGGTGATGCTCCATGAATAGCTCCAAGTGAGACTGGATAATCTCCGACGTTTTTAAGGGCTTCTAATTGATGAACACATAAATAAGCATCAAAGGGTAGATTTTGATGGGATTTTTAAGTCAGACTAATAACTTTGCAGCTGATAAAATGAACTGAAATTGGAAATGATAAATGTCTGGAAAAAAACCCTTTTGATTGCATTGTCCAGACCACAGGAATGAGAGTCACGTGGCAGTAAGAGGGCGAGGGAGGAGGTGGCTGTGGTAAATAATCTCTAACTTTAATACAGACAAAATGTTTTCTGCAAAGTAGGGGGTTTGAAGTTTAAATCTGTTCCAGACTGACTGATGCTGGACCAGTTGTTCAACTCTTCTGCTTCAGTTTCTGCATCCATTAGATGTAACTGGTAGCAATGCCTAACGTGAAGCACTGAAATCTCAGGCAAATGAGATTATACTGTCAAATTGCAAATGCTGTCTCTATGTGATTGAAAATATGACACTCAATGAGTCTGTGTGGTCTGCAAGAAGACAGATGCCTAAATGGACATTGCCTCTTCTCATGTTCAGTCTCTTCACTGAAACCTTAGTTCATGGCTGTGAATATGTGCTTTTATAGATGTCTGAATTCAGTGTCTCATATGGGTAAAGGCAACATGCCCAATTACTCAGGGTGATGTCTCTAAGCATCCTAATGTTTAATTTGGACTGGGTTTCAGCTGAAAGTTTAAATTTCAATGATTTTTTTTTTTTTTTTTAAATCCTGATTAGTCACCATCCATTCTCCAACATGTTTTGCTTTGCTGGCTCAAATTCATGCTCTATGTTTCCTCTTTCTCAGAAAGAATCAATTTTGGTGGGTTTTTTGTTTTATTTTATTTTATTCTTTTATGCATGTTTCCTTTGTGTATCAAGTCTCAACTAAAAAATTGTCATAGGGTATTAAGGTTCTTATAATTTAAAGACAGAATAAGAGAAATAAAATTAAAGTGTCCCTTAGAACATTTCTTTTTTAACCTTTGTAAACTAATGCCATTCTTTGTATCATAGGAAAAACTCAAAGCTAGTATGTCAAAAAAGATAAATTCAGCTTTGCCAGAATATCTTCTACTTTCTTGTAACTTTTTCAGATTAAATGTCCAGTGCTGGTTCAAAACTGGGAGAAGTTAAAGGGCAAAGGATGCTTTCCATTTTTTATAGGGTTTGGAGGAAAAAAAAATCCCAAATGCAGTTTACTTCCAAGGGGAAATACTTTGCAAAATGTGACCCGCTGGTCTCTTTATTATATGATATGAAAAACTTGAAGTATGTTATGAAAGATATATACATTAATACTTAGACATATAAGCTCATTAATTTGATCTGTTGTCATCCAAGACCAAAAAAAAGGTAACAAGTAAGGGCAGGCTCCTGAAGTCCATGGCGTTACTCATGTCTATAAGCTGTATCCAGTGCTTGAAGGGTAACGTATCTCCCAAATTGTGTTTACAGAATCACGGAATGGTCAGGGTTGGAAGGGACCTCTGGAGATCATCTAGTCCAACCCCCTGCTAAAGCAGGTTCTCCTACAGCAGGTTGCACATCCAGGCAGATTTTGAATGTCTCCAGCGAAGGAGACTTCAACCAGGTAGAAGTCAGCCCGTGGTCAGTAGCTAACTGGCCTGTCTGACTACGCTGTGGAGTGATGTGTTACTGTGCAAAAATTGTGCCTGTGTTGACAGACCTTATCTGCATGATGACAGCAGACATTTGTCTGAAAATGTCATTTTTTTTTTTTAGAAAACAGCCTTCATTATCCGCCAGCTGCAAAGTAACTCAACATTTGAAAAACCAGGAACGGAAAAATCCCCATAAACATCTTTGCATGTTTAACAATGCGTTTCATTTGGGAAGGTCTGAAACATCTGGGAGTGGCTGGAGTGTGTGTGCTGTGTAAACCAGCTGAGGATTTTAAGGTGCACGAGAAGTGACTAGCTACGAGTCACCTGTCAGCCTCCTCATAAATCTGTTAGAAAGCAGAATATGCATAGACTGGCCGGTATTCTCTATTTTTACGCATGGAATGATCTAGCAGCAGGTGACTTTAATGTAAGGCAAGTAATTTGTGCACATTATAGAGTATAAACTCATCAGGCAGCTATTTCGATACTGGCAAGACTTCTGAGCAACCCAGTTGTGAGAAGGAAAATAGAAGACAAGATTTATTCCATTTTCTTTGATTTCTCAAGATGCATGAAAGCATCCAGCCTTTCCACTACTAAAGGATTCAGAAGACCCATTAGGGACCATACTAGAGCTGTATGTTATGTGCTTCACCACCTAGGGTAGGTCATCAAATTAAATGTCCTCTAACTTTGTGACCCCTGTCTTCCCACTCCCACCCATTGCTTTTTGCTAAACTGTCTTTTCCAAATAGTTGCAGCAGACAAGCTTGAGGGAACGTCAGGCAAAGAAAGGGAGGACTTCTGAACAGAAAAAGTCTGAGAAAATCTAACTTTTTAACAAGAGTCCCTACATTGTTATTACCTATATACAATATTGTAAATCAGGGTGGGGGGTAGGGTGGGGGGAGTGGGGTGGGGTGTGTTGAGGCAAGATTTATTCATAAGGTTATCATGAAATGAAGCTAAATAAGAGATATTCATTATAGCATGGCAAATAGTAATTTCCTCAAAATAAACTTTTATTTTTGTAGAAAAAAAATATAAATCTTGATGAACTCCATTTTCAGTGGCGATGCTGAGAAGCAGTATGAAGAAGGCGAAGAGTAAATCCAGACACCGGTTAATGACTTTCATCTTTGTTGCAAATACAGACAAGGTACTAGCCTTTGTGATTACAATTACAAGTTGCTGAGAACTGGGCTAAGAGCAACAAAGTCCTTTTGCATTTGTCATGAAACAGCTATAATTTTATGTGGAGTGACCTGGATTTGAGCCAAGTGGCCAGCTGGAAAATATACAGCTAGTTTTAGGATCTGTATAAACTGGGATGTTGACTCCTGCTGAAGAAACAAAGCTAAAAGTGTTCAGATCCCTTTGAAACATTGCAAGAATCAAATTGCAGATACATCAGACCAAATGGAGGACAGTCTAGTCCTATCGTATCATATCGTATCCTATCCTATCCTATCCTACCCTATCCTATTCTTTTTAATGTCTTGTCCTGTCCTGTCCTGTCCTGCCCTTAATGTGGCAATAAATAAAAAAGTGACTAGGCAGTTGCAAGGTGTTACTCTCTGATACTCTTTTCAAGGAGTGCAAATAGTTGGTAAAAGTAGCATGATTATGTATAATGGACTGTAGTTTTGAGCTAAATAAAACAAAGTAAGCTTCACCTCCAAGAAAATGTTGCCCTCAAATCAGACGACTTTTACTCTGATCAGGATGAATTACAGAACAGCTCAGGAGTACCCTGCATTTTCAATATACCTAGCTCAGATATTGACCATTTTGGAGTAAAGGGATTGGGACCTTGAGCTTTATTAAAGTATGTGACAAGTCAGAGTTGTACCCAAGTTGTCGCTGAAGAAGTGGGGTATAGTATTTTGCACAAACATTTCTTAAATGATGAAGGCTTTTAGGCAAAACAGGTAGCCATGGCTGCTGTTGAAGTGAGAAATACAAAGGCACAAGTAACTGATTACTTGAAACAGAACACATGGTTCCATAGGAACAGCCTAAATGACACCTTCTTACTTTTTTCCTGGGTTACTTAAGGGGTATCTCAATAATCATTAAAAAATCATTACCTTTCTATTCAAAATATCAGATCTGATGTATAATTAGAATAAGATGCAATAGTAAAATCTGTTCATAGCCCCTAATATTGTGAGAATTTGTCAGTCTACCCTAGATTTTTAAATACAGAACTAACAAAATTGTATTTTCAATACTGATGCTAAAGCAAGATAAACTCTGAAGTCAGTTTCACAATGTTTGCTGTAGAGCTGGATATACTGATAGAAAGGTTCAACTTCAGTGATTGCCCTTAGTCTCTTATAGCCTGGAGACAGTTTTTTTGGCACCCAATGAAATTATTCTCCTGACATCTCTTGCAACAGTATCTTACTGTTCAAACAGGATTTGAATATGAAATAGATGTATCTTTTTAACTCTACAAATTGTGGCAAGTGTTTTTTTACAATAGATGTTTTGTTCCCCTGGAAGAAACTCCCAGTTAGTGGTGGCCTTTCGTAAGAATGCTTTTTAAAATAAGTCTGCTTACATCTTTGGCTGATAATTAAAAAAAAAAAAATAACCCATAGGATCTTATTGTTGCCTTGAATCTTAAGGCTGTACTTACTTTTGCAATTAGATCAGCTCTTTTTCCAGTTCCTTTTCTAAATCCATTTATGGTGATGAGAAGGTGTTATGACCAATAATGGAAGATTAAGATGACTCCCACAGAATAGCTTTAATCCGATCCTCAACAGCATGTAATAAAATTCTATCCTTTAGTAAAGAGTTATCAGCTCTCAGAAAATAACCTTTACAACCCTACTTTCCAGTTCTAAATAAAGTAGACATAGTTCTGATATGACTATTATTAGGATTTTCCTTTCTGGGTCATAAATGAATTCAAATTCCCCTTTTACAAACTAGACATCTAACTGCTGCATGTACTGCAGTGAATCGGGTCTCCTTTCCTGCTGCGGACTGGAACCTCTTCAGAGCAACAACTGACTTCACTCTGTGTGTACACAGCCTGAAGCTTATAGTCAGAGCCCAGCTGCTACTGAAGTCTAAATAAGTGCATTGACACACACTCACTCTGACTTAGCCTGGGTTTGTGGTTTGATACATTTCCCAAAAGCTTCGAGAATTTAGTCTGAGATGTTTTGCGTGCCTGGCATATGGCTTAACGCACAAGCAAGAGTGTGGGAACACACGTTTTTCTCTACTTCTCCCTCATCAATAGTAAAAGACTTCATCTGTGAAATTTTCTGTCATATACTGGAGTGCAACAGTGGAGCCACAGAGGTAGAAATCAGTGAACGTTAAGTAGTCATGGACTGAGCAGTTCTGGGACCAGTCCTATGACTTGCATGGAAACTCTTATTTCCATCTCAGCTTCCCTGATCTTCTGTTGAAGACCTTATCTCAATGTATACTTAAGCCAAAATCTGTGTGGGATGTCAGAGTCCCTGCTCCAGAGCTTGCTCTTGTAGGTGTTCTGGAATGGGTGCTATGCTATGGTATTTTTTGGCTCCTTGTGGCATTTTCCTTTTTCTTTAAAAAACAAACAAAAACATGTTTTTGTTTTGGAATATACCCTTTCAATACAGCACACTTGTGACTCTGCCACTTGACCAGGAATCAGACTTTGATTCCATTCATTGGTTAGGGGAGTTCGAACTACCATCTCTCATCTCCTAGTAAATTGGCTTAACTTAGTGACTGTCAGGGAAAATGGCAAAAACTGTGCTTCTGTGGAAAAATGGATTTAAGGACTGTCATTTCTGAACAAGGGCATAGCAACCAGCATGACCTTAGCTTAGCTGGCAGAGTGACCTAGGCTTGGTCTTTGGGCCTTAATGATTTTATCCGAGGACTGTTATAATGGGATGCTCCTCAGGTGCCTGGGACCTAGGGCAGAGTTATTGACTTGGCTCGGGCAGCCGGTACTGCACAGCAGGTCACCTAGACGTCAAGTCCCTGTGCTATTGTCAGCTTCAGAGTTCTTTTCTTTTCACCTGTTTTTTTATCTTTTTTGGGTGTTTTTTTTTTGGTTTTGTTTGTTTGTTTGTTTTGGGTTGGGGTTTTTTTTGTTGGTTTTTTTTTTGTGCTGAGTGATTGGCCCGTTTTAGAGAGCTTTCTCTAAAAGCAGTGGAAGTGAGCCCTGAATGGAGCAAAGTCTTAAATCAATGTGAAACACTCTCAGAAAGAGGTTGTCCATGCACATCCTTTCTTCTTGGTGGGTGGCTCCAGAGAATAATGATCCTGTTTCTTATACAGAGGCAAAAGGGCAAGACGGGGGGAAAAAGCTGACCCAACTGTAAGCATCACCGTAAGCAGCTCAGGGGGATGAGGGTAATGCAAACAGTTCCATAAGATGGAAGTCACTTTATTAAAAGCATCTGGCACGCAGAGAAATAGGATATTTTGGCACCATCAGAGACTTTATCAAGACTTAGCCATGTAAGGCTGCATTGATTGTTATTTATAGCATCAGCTTAGAGGGGGTATGGAAATTATACCAGGAACCTCGTTAGTATGAGCATGAGAGCCATGGCCAATCTCACTGCTCTAGTGACGGTATTCATTTCACAGCACAGATACAGCAAGCAGCCAGGGAGAAACCTTCTCAGTGCCTTTCAGCTTTGTTATGGAGGAAACGTGTAAAAATGGAGAGCAACTACAGCACTGACAAGGCGAGACCTGTTAGGGGCTGATACCTGTCTTTTCCAGTCACAGACTCGATATATATTGACATCCCATCTGCCTTCCTCTCCAGTGGAAAACAGATTTCTGTTTTCTTCAGAAATTAAACCACCGGAAAGTTTCTAGAGATAAAGCTTTAAAAATTTGTGATTATTTTCTTCAGAGGAGAGTGTACTATAAACTGAAACAGTCAAGGAATAACATATGTCGTTAGCAGATGGGCACGTTATCTACTGCAAGCATTCAGTGTGGCAATATCTGGCATGAAATGGTTTTAATTGTAAACCTCTTCTCCCTTTGAGAACTTTTCAGTTTCACGGGCACTTATTTTCTTTAACTAGGTCACCTGATAGTAAGCCAAATCAAAGAGATGATTGATTTGTTATTTAAACCAAGATGCTGACAATTACCAATACTGCCTACATAATACAGATACCACTATAGGTGTCACAGCTCTGCCTTATCCCTAATTTTCAGGTGGTATGTATGTGCTATGGTCTCATTTTGAATGTTTGGTGTGTTCACGGGTTTTGCTTTGGAAAGCTCTTGCTCAGGTCTCAGCAGCTGGTGTGTTCTGTCCCACTAGCTCTTGTCAAGGGAAAAGCTGAAAAAGGCTTGGTTTTCAAAGGGTTTGGAGTGCTGGTATGTATATTTGAGGGCTTTGGTACTTCACGTTTGCAGACTGTATCACCAGAGAATTACAGAGGGGACAGACTGAACTTGAGGAGTCTCAGTTTGTATGAAGAGCAGAGCTGCAAAAATGTTACTGAAAAGAAAAATCACGGCTTGAAGTGTAGAATTTTCCCTGTGTGCTCGCTACTGCTTGTTGTCTGCATTTAATAACATATCCAGAGTTTCAACATTCAAACTCCTATGCAATCTGACTTTAACCTAGTAGTTTTATATCAGGTAGATGAGTGGAAAAAGACATGCAACAGCACTCTATTTTGAAATTCTGCATTCCTGTGGGAGTCTGTTAATTTTCAAAGGTTGCAGATCAGGCTCTAACTGAACAACTGGGATAGAAGCTGACAGTCTGAAAGTTTTAAGTTTATGCCTTAGCTGAATTGGATTTAAAGTTAGGTTTTGTTTTTGTGGGTTTTTTTTAAACTAAGGTTTACCTCACATTCTGTATTGGCCTTCGCTGTTTCATTTACTAGATTGTTTATTGGTAGTAAACCGAGCGATAAAGCACACATGAAATACAGCCGTGTCAGTAATTGAAACATCTGATTTAACTTGTCTCTCCAGTTTGGTGAAATCATTGCTAATTGCTTTACCTCTGAACTTTCCTTCTCTGTGGATTAATTACCCGGGAAAACTTACGCTGACAGCCTCACTCGTATCTGGAGTTACATTATGTTCAACCAGTGCATTCATCCAAATTTTTTCGCTTGGGCTGGATGTCACTTTAGTACATTCTCTTGTCTTATACTTTGGATATTACAGGAAAATCTGAAATGTCTAGGCCTCGGATATGCTATCTTCAGGTGGGATTTTTATATGCAATTTTTTTTCCTCCTTTTTAATAACATTCTAATTTGATCTACCCTTTGCAACTGTTCCCTCCGAGTCCTTATAAGGGCTTATTAGATCTACTGCAACACATGTACATCTGAATTGGCACTAAAATTTATTCTTCTTAGTTCTTTCCCCTTATCGTTAAAAATCAGGTGGAGTAACATTACATATTTTCAAATAACTAGATGGTATCATTTTTCTCATTGCTAGTGCAGAGATCCTTCTGCGTCATTTATCTACGACATTGCTTCCTCTGCTGCACTTTATTACATTTGCAGGCAAACTTGAGGATCCCTAGCAGGTATTTTTACTGAGAAATTACCTGGAATATGCATTTGCCTGTAGCTCTGAAAGAATGTCTCTTCTTTCCTGATAATGTTTTATGCTGCTTTGTTTAAGATCAGGCTTCTGCAATCCAAAACTTCCAGACCCCCAAAGACCTTTTTAATTTACTCTCTTGTAAGCTGTCAATAGGTGATCGAAGGTCTGTAATCTTGTGTTTTCTGGGCCACAACTCCTGAAAAAGGAATCACCCTGTTATTCTCCAATGAGCTATAAAATAATAATGAAAGAGGACTGCATGTCTTCTGGTAACTGCACTTGAAGTGTAGCAGACAGACGTTAAACATCCTGTGCCTCCCATGTGTACAAACATCAGTTTGGAAATCACCAGGTCCAGCAGTCTCCAAAACCCTCAGTAACCACCTGGCTACCGTTAGAAATTAGACGTACAAGCCTAACTTCAGGGCATGAGTGACCACTTGGGAGATGTGGGTTCAGGAATGTGCCCAGGCTGTGACTAACACCTGGGCTGGCAGAGCAGCTGGCAGCCAAAGGGATGCTCGTCACACATCACTTGATAGAGGCAGAGGGAGTGGAGCAGAACATCCTAAGGACTAATAACAAGGATCAACGGCAGTATATTTACACCTGCAAGTCATCACTCCTTTTAGTTCCTTAAAAATTTAGCTGGAATACAGAACCACAAAAGAGAGGTTTCTGCTTTCCTAGAAGGAAATCACATTTCCTACATGAATGCTTCTAAGGCCTCTGTGTCACATATTTGGTACTTTTTAAGGATATTCACTATGCCTAGTACCTGTACCTAAGTTAGAAAAAGGATTATTCCCCACTGACTGTATGGGAAATGAGAGCTTCCTAAGATAGGTGCCAATGGCTGGGAGATGAATATCGCCCTTTGTAACGTGTTGTTGGGTACCCATCTGAGTGGTGTCGGGGACAGAGCAGAATTATGCTTTAACTTTGGAGTCCAAAAGTAGGAGTTAAGGATATGGAATAGTTTTATATATTATGTAGAGATTCCCACAGAGTTAATGACAGCCGAGGGGAGAATTTGATAAAGTAGGTAGGGGAGGAAATGCTATTAGACAAACTGGAAATCTGGGGTAACATGGTGAAAAGGAACTGTCTGAAGAATAGGGGAGTGTCTGGCAAAGGTTATATAACTGAAATTATTCTGGCCAGCTTTGGGTAGGGAAGAGCCAAAACCCAGAGCAGGCTCTGGTAAGGACCGCCCAGAAAGAATTGGAATGGAAAAAACTTGTGAAGCACTTTCCAACTGTCCCAAATTCCTTTGTCAGTAATGTGAAGTGCTCTTTACTGATTGCCTTGGATGGGGCTGGAGGTGGTGAGGTAGCGTCTAATCTAAGCTTTAGCATGTACCTAGCAGCTTTTGCGCACGCACAAGCTGAACTGGGGGAGAGGAAAGATGTGTCCCCAATATTTCTGCAGAGAAAAGAAGTTCTGTTTAATTGCTGAATTTTGCCCAGTTTGCCTACCAGCACTTCGCCATTGCAAGAACAGCCAGCTCATTGTCTCCAGAAAAGATGTTACCAGCAGAGCAGTTGTGGTGTTTCAGTGAAGCATCTAAAATTAAATCACATGAAGCTGTCTAATTTCTTATTTTCCCATTCCAGTAAAGCCTGTTTTCTGGTTCAAAAACATCTTGAGCGTCCTCAGCTTTTCATGACCTACATTCCATGCATTAGATAGTTGCGCCCTGCCCCCCACCAGTGACAGACACCCAAGAACAAAATGTCAATAATATTTTCCCAGAAATAGAGATGATGCATGTCTGAGTCAGTGACAGAGAAACCAAAGTGTGTATAAACAATACAAGCACAGAAGGATGAAAATGATGCAAGAGAATCTGCTGGAATTTTTGGTCTTCATGATTTTACATGAACACTCAGTATATTTAGTATCAAAGTGGTGTTATTTGCCTTTCAAAGTCTTGAAGGTGAAATAATTACGGTTTTGCCTTTGGAAACATACTGTTAAATTAGGCATCTTATTTTCGTTCTATAGTTCTCTGTTGTGTCAATTGATCAGAGCAATTGTTTTTAAGATGTATACCTCAAATGTGTGATGACACAATTCTGATTTTTTTACCTAGATACTTTTAATGATATCTATTAAGATGATATATGAATGTTTTAACTATATATTAGGTATATATTCTTGAAACATGTCTAAGCAGTGTTATTACTGAATTTGTGAAGCAGAGGCACAGAGAGATTTAAAAACAACGCAGAACATCCAACAATGCAGTAGCTTGAAGCTGATGACAGCCAGAAAATATGTAGCCCCCTTAAACGTCTAAGCCTCTTTTTCTGTCTTGATCCATATGATATAAGATCCCATACTTTGGAACATTTAGCTTTCTTTTATCAAGAAAGTATGAGATTAAAGATTGTGATCCAAATGGAGGGGGCTAATCTGTTGTTTTTTAGAACAAGGTCCCAGATGATGGACTTTAGAGGGTACAGAAAGAGTAAAGGTCTTTTTAGCCAACTATCCTGCATTTTTGAGTAGCCAGTAACATCTAATAAATAAAGAAAGAAAGAACAGGGCAAATAATCAGTGATATGTGGTCCTTGAATAATTTCCCAGCAAAATATTTCCCTGTGACTTGGGGAATTTGAGCTTCAGGTTGTATCTCCATTTTTGTGTGCAATAATATTCCTAAAAAGACTTCCCTTTCATAAATTTATCTTGTTGCTATAGGAGGATCAGTCTACATACTCCCTGTTTTAGTATGTTACCCCTAGGCATCTGCAGAGTATTCTCAATGCTAGATTACATATCCAGAGCTGGTTCTCCCCTTGGGATGGTGCCTTCCATTCAGCCTTAAATTGCTGGGCTTCTTTGGTTAGTTTTATTCATGATAGCACAGTTGTACAGTCTTCATTCTTGGAGTTTTCAAGACCAGGCTGGATAAAATTACAGGTGGCTTCATCCAACATTGGTGACCAACCTGCTTTCAGTGGGAGGCTGGACAAGATGACCTCCAGATGTCCTTACCTGTTGATATTTGTATTGATTCTGTCATAACTGATGTGGTTGAGGGAATTTGAAATAGAAATTTCACTTCTTGTGGTGAGGCATTTGTAACACTTAGGACAGTAATTGGAAAATGTGGATGAATCCAGTGTAATAGTGTTTGTCTCGGTAGTTCCATTCACATTAAGGAGAACTGACTATAGATCGAGCCTGTTCACCCACTTGTGTTAGCAAATCAGCGCACAGACTTCAGCAGAATACGCTGGCTGGCTTCAGTGGCTGGATAGAAAAGTGTTTAACTGGAACTGCACAGTGGTAATGCTCCAGCCGGTGGTTTGCTGCGACTCTGCTGCAGAGGGCCTGTATGCGTCCATTGCTGTGTCCAAAAAAATCGGTGGTTAGATTCTGTAATATGTTTTGTAATTATTCGACTTGTCACACTAATAAATTGTTTTTCTGTTTTGAGGGTAAGTCTGTGGGCTCTGGATGTTTTGGATAGGCCAAGTAAACTGAGATACCAAATTTTGTAACGTACACAGGCAAGAAATTTGATGATATGAACCTATTCCACAGTTCTCTGACTTGGTTTCCTAAGAAGAATTTGATGCCTTTAGACACCAGCATTTTTAGTTCATTGACCCTCTGAGTGCAAATAAATGTGTATGAAGGACATAGGCTCCCTTTGAACAGCAGGGGGAAAACGAGACATCTTGGAAAATACATAACATATGTATTAAGCAAGGAGAAGATTAATGCTAACCAATAGGAAAAACTAAGAAGGGGGGTTTTATATGTTATGAACACTATCCCTCTCCAGAGCATAGCCTCTGGATTCAAGCCTACGGAATGGTGTATCCATCCATTTTAGAGCCTAGGGTCTTCTGCGGCTAGACATTTACATCTGGTTTTTGAAAGAATAATGTTTGTGCTTTTCTTTAAAAATAGGACTCCTGAAGGTGAAAGCAGTACCCTTGTTTTATAGAAGAGCCTTACGCTTTAAGCACTTATCAGGGAAAGAGCTGGTCCAGGCAGGCACTGAACGTAGAGCATTCAGTCGTGTTGCTCATACTAGATACCAGTGCCCTGGCCTCCTGGGCTGTGCTGCGGAGAAGTGGAGCTCTCCCTCACCACTGTGCCAAAAAGAATCCAAGGTCCAGCAGAGAGCAAAGCCAGAAGGGGTATGCAACTTGTGGCTAGTGTGGAGCGGGGAGGCCGGCGTTCTGGTCTGTTCTAGCACAGCCAAAATTTGCACTGAAAATTCTTTGGGCAGAATATGGGAAGAAAACTTGTACTACATATGCAAACAGTATTCTGTCTTTTTCAGGATTAGGATTTTCTTGAGATTAAGAATCTCTCTGAATTAGCTGCTTGGACCTCTTTGTGCACACCTGGAGGAACAGTTTGTTCCTCTACCCCAGATGGGCACAGAGCAGGCACCATCTAGCCTGAGACAGACGAAAAACCCTCTCTTCATGGTCTAAGTTCCTCACTGGCTCTCAGTGACTTGCTTAAATCTACATTGTTTAAACCAAGGACTGAGCCCAGATAACCTCAGTCTAGCCTACACCCTTACTACAAAGCCACTGCTCCTCGGATGCGTGCTACTGCTTTTAATAAGCAGCCTGTGGGCTCTTAAGTTTGTGGATGATTTCCTCCTCTGATAATTGTTCTCAGATTTCCTCCATTTCAGAAAGGTGAAAAGGCTTTTCTAAGCAAACCCCAAACCAACAGTGCTTGGTTAGAATCCTAGCAAGTTATTGAAACCATTCTGTTGAGCCTTGCAGTATGGAGCTTCGGAGAGCAAAGGCAAAATACAAGCTGCTTTAGCTCAGGTAAGCTCCAACCTTTCTGCTGTGGACAAGAGGAAGAATTTAATTCCATGGAGCTGAGTTTTCTGTGTTTGATGCTGAATGAGAAGTAAAGCTTTGCTGGCACTGGTAGACACAAAGTAAAACTGTACAAAGTTAGAGGCCAAGCCAAACAGTGGAAAAAACAGTGACTGACTCTTCTTGAGCGCAGCTGTAGGTGAAATAGCACCCTAGGTTTTTCCAACCAAGAAGTCAGAAACCTCTGGATTTTTGGTTTAGTATACAAAACTCAGAAAAAGTATCCAGGATGGTTTATGATTTTCTGTTTTGGTTTCACAAATAAAAAATTGAACACTGAATGGAACTCTGGGCAGCATAAATGCTGGTACCCAGAATAAAATTTCTTATACCAGGAAGAGAGATAAGGAAATCTGGTGTTATGAAAAAAAATAATGCACAAGGAACAATTAATATTTTAGGGAATCATACGTATGGGCACATGCAGAATCTTTTAAAATGTCACACATAAACTTAGAGACCAAAATCAGGCACTGAAATCTTAGAAAATAATTCTCTCAACACAAGCATTTTGCTTCCATTGATATCATGCAGCATTTTACAGAGTCCCACTACATCATCATGGTACCAAATGAATTAAAAAAGGTCTATTTATTGTTTTTCCACTGAATTCTGAGTTTTGGACTACGTACTATTGAAATTCTTTCATTATTCATTGTGTTTTAGGCCATGTCCTAGCTGGAGATTACTGCCTTGATGAGTTAGGTGACTGAATTGTGTGAATGCTCTTTGTCTGGTTCAGAGCAACATCAGTCCAGTCTGAGCATCTGTCGGCAAAAAGTCAGCAGATTTCAAACTGATATGGAGGAGGCATTTTTAAACACTTCATCTGGTGACGATGCAGCCATGGAGACAGTTAAATCCACCAGAGGAACAATCATCATCTTTTCGGCATAGAGGGTGGTGCCATCTTAAACTACTGTACCCATTTCTGACCAGGCCTGATTTCCTATTTCTTTTCCTGTAAAAGACATAGAGGTATTTCATCATATGTCATTGCCAAACACAGCAGGGTGCTGTCAAGCAGTTAAATAATTTACAGCAGAAGTAAATTGACATAATTTATAAAGACCAGCTGTGAAGGAGAAAAATGCGCATAGATCACCAATGGGTTTCACAGCTACTATCTGGCAACAGCCAGCCATGAGGCTTAGGAAGCTGGGTATTTGTTACAGGCTAAAAAAAGTATGTTATGACTCCCAACTTGTCACTTTATGTCTCACCTTCTTCAACATGTTCCTATGACCGCACTGATTCTCCTGGGCTTCTTATTCCATGTAATTCGGCTAGCCCCAGTTCCCACCCTCCAGCAAAGGTTTAAATCTTTGTTCACTCATTTTGGGAGCATCATCCCCTTCCCTGATCTGTCTTTGTCCCCTCTCCCATTCTTAGTTGACCATTTCTCCTCTCTGCTTCCTCACACCCCAGTTCATGTTTAAGCTGCATTTGCAATTTTCTGTAGCGAAATGTCAGTGCCCCAAAAAGGGGAGAATCTGGAAGAGACAGATACTCTATTTCTTGTTCTGAAAGCCCAGTACTACAGCAGATGTGAGAAGCTTAAGACTTCAGTGAGGACAGAAATGATGCTGTTTAGCTTTTAAAACAGAAGCTGTTTCTGCTGAGCCCATTTAATACGTGATTTCATAGAAATTTATCTTGTAAAACTTTGTCTGGATTTGGTGGAAACCAGTGAAAGCATGTTTCCTGTAAGAAAGCATTATGTCCACTGTGTTTCCAGTATGTGTTGTAGCATAAGCTTCTCACTTCTCCAAGAAATTGTCTGTATACTTTTAACATTGCAAAAGATGTTTAATTTTCCCAGTTTTGTTCTTGGAGAAAGCTGAATGGTTGCACAATTTTGGCTGAAACTTGTCAGTAAAATTCAGCCTAAGGCTAAATTTTCTGAGCAACATGTAAAATTTCAGCCTAAACCATTCAGGTCTGGCAAAGCTATAAGCTGTTCAACACAGGGTCTTGTAAGTGGAAGTGTTAGGGAAGTTTAATAGTAGGCAGTGCTACCAACTCCACCTAGAGGCTTTCTTAAATCTACGATTAGGTCTATAAATTAGATCATGCTAAAAGTAATATTAAACCAATAACAAACAAATTTTTGTCAAACCTGAAATGCCATAAAAAGCTTTACAGCCTTAAGCTGATATATAAATGTAGGTTCTGGTGTTGCAATACATCCTGAGCAGCAGCAGAAGTCAAAGCTTTTCAGTTGTGGTGTCAGTATTCCCACAACAGCTTATTGGCGAAGCTTCACTACCTTGATCTGCTAAATAAAATTTCCATGGGAGTTCCTGTGCTCTGCAGTTCATGCCCTGAAATCTCTGCTCAGTCATTATATGGACCAACTCCCACTGAAGTAAATTTTCCCCAAGAGAGTATTAAGCAATAACTGAATAAGGACCTCTGTGTATGGAAACGTTTGTACTGTAACTTTATCCATGTAGTGTAGTTTCTGTGATGTTTTTATGATAAGGGAGAGCAGGATTGGGGAGTACATATGGAGGTGGGAGTAAGACAGCAGTGTCATAATTAACATCTAGCAGACCTAAATTCTTTCTCAGTTGCTGGAGAGCAGCTGTTAAAAGGATGAAAACAAAGAAGAAAGAGCACAGTTTTGTCAAATAGGTCTACCAGTGTTTTCCAAAGTTTATGTTGAAACTGTGGTGAGCAAGCAAATGGAGAATGGAAGGAAAAGTCAGGGATCAAAATGGGATTTGGTTGGCAGATAAAGCTGGTAGACAAACCAATGAAAGGATGGACTTTCTCTCTCTCTCTCCCTCCCTCCCCTCCTTCTTTTTTTTTCTGTCTCCCTCTTTCTTCAAATCTAGAATTCTCAAAAAAACCCAGAGATGGAACAAAGAGAATTAAATATCTTGCAATGCCCCCATTTGAACCCGGCTCTCACAGCTACCACAGCTTCCTCTTGATACTTCATGACCAGCCAAGATACTCGCCCACCTCTCACTGCCCCAGACCTAAAGGAGCCATATAAAGTTGTTTTTCTACCAGCTTTGGCTAATCCGCAGTCCTCTCTTGAATTCTTAATGTCTTTTCTTCTCTTGTGCACCTTTTTCCTTTCCACCTTATGTCCATGCATAACATTTTTGGTAGCTTTATAAGAATTTATTTTGCCTGCCTATGGTTCCTATACTACTTCTGTTACCTTATTGCACAGAGACAGCTGCAAGCACCAGCTGTAAGGTCACAGCAGAAGTATCAGTTTGTTGGATCAAAATGTGCCTGATGAGATTTTGTGCCCAAGATGCCCTGGAGTGAGATGACTACTAAGGGTTAGCAACTGAGACGGATGTTCTTCCTTACCTCTTGCAACTGGTGTGGGTTTATTCTGCACAATCGGAGTTAGAAAGTGCAAGAACTCTCCAGCTCCAATCTTTTTTGATAACTATTTTGCTCCCTGAAGAAGCTATCTAAAAGACTGTCTAACAGTGTGCTTGTTCTGTGCTACAACACTCACAGGAACTGAGGGAAAAAGGAAAGAAGAATACCATTAAGTAGAAAGCTTTTCTTGGTAGTTTATTCTCATCCTTATTTATATTCTTTACTGTCTTTTAGAAATAACAAGAGATTTCTAATGGCAGCTGTTGCTAGGGGACTAGCAGGTTGCTACCTGAGCTTTTGCAGTAACGCTGCACACCACCAACTTCATGTTAATGTATTTGGGACTCTGGTTCTAGTTCTTCATATCGGTGGAACACAAAAGCAGGCACTGGTTCCTTTTCCTTCCTAAAAGTTGGAGAAAATTTCCCCCTCCTTACTGGTTTAGGGAGGAAGCACTTCTGTAGATGTACCTTGTCCCATTGATTTGGTGGAAATAATTTCTTCCACTGCATTGCACTTTAGATGCTCTTCTGTGGGGTGATGGGTTGTTTGCCCCACTGCAGAGAGGAGGCTTTTCCTTACCTAGATTCAGAATTCCTGCACGTAGGAATCAAATTTTCAACTGCCTCCACTCCTCCTACCGATAAAGACAAAGGTGGAAAGAAATCAAGCACAGATGAATTGTCAGTGCGGAGAAGCGCTCTCACTGATTATTACAGAGTAAGCCTTTTGAGAAAAAAACACTATTTTAAAAGAAACTTTTGAAAAAGAGGAGGATTTGGTCTTTAGAGTACAATGGGACTGTATAGAATAAATCAAGGATAATAATACTGAACTAATTCCCGCTGAGAATGCCAGCTTTCCTGAAGGTATTTAGAAGACAAATACCAATAGAAATTAACTATGTTTCTAATCATGTGGATGAATGGAGCCCAAGCTTATGAATTCTTGAGGAAAATGAATAAAGGCAATTTCATGCTGGTTCCTTGGCATAATGATAAAATAGGTCTGTACTGCTGCACATGAAAGGCGTATGAGTATTCCTGAAATCTAAAGTCAACTCTTCAACCTGTCAGACCTATTTCCCCTATTCTTACTGTGCTGGGAATGCTGGCTTTTAACACTCCTTAGGCTTTGTGTTCTCCTCAAAATGACATCTCTGGTAAAATGGAGTGGCAGGATTAATATACAACAGGAATTCAGAATATTTGCTGAATCTGGACTTTATAATAGCATGGCATAGAGTCTCATTTTAGAAATGAATTAAAAAAGACTTGGACAACTACACTTTCAAGTAGGCTGGCAAGAAGACAAGGAGCCATAAATCAAGGTTAATGATAATGGCAATGTACCAATTTGGAAGAGAAGATGAACATAAGGAGTATTGCAAGAATTGGTGCTAGGCCCAGCTTTACTAAAAGCGATTATTTATTATGTTAATGGAAAGTAAAGAATGCTGAAGTCAAAGCAGTTGCCAGAATTTACAGAAGATGGAGAAGACATCTTGCTTAGCTTCAGCTGAGTATTACTTTCATAGAACATTTTAGTTTTCTAAATTCTCCTGAAAAAAAAAAAAACAACAAACCCCCAAAACCCCAAAAAACCCAAAAAACCCAAAAAACCAACCTGGAGAAAAAGGTACCTTAAAAAGAAGTGACAAGGCTAGAAGAAAGGGTGTACTGTCTAGAAACACCATTCTATAGATTTGGAAAAAGCCCAGATGAGTGTAGTAGTTAGATGACTGGAGTACTTTCAGGACGAATAAATACAATTAAATCTGGGAAAAGGTTAAAATATGTTCCCCATTGGATTTGCTTTGGACTGAGATGCACATCTGGAGAAAGATGTTTTGAAATCTTAGTGTCAATAAAAAAGTTTTAAAAGAGATCAAGAAGTAAAAATCAGCTTTTAACATTAAATAGTTCCAGAGTCAAGTGTTTTAGTGCTTCACATGGGAAGCTCAGATAGGTATTAAATAATTCAATTGCAACAATAATGAAGAAATGTATGTTGAATTTGAAGAGTAACAGTATTGAATGAGAAGTCAAAGGGTTAGTTCAACAAATCATATATTGAAAGTTTAAAAAAAAAAAAAAGAATCAAGTTTGGCCAAATGATGACTAAGAGGGAAAAGAAAACCTGCTAAAAGTATTTATTTAAAGATAAAAACAGCAAGGGGAGTGATAGCCCAAGGGGCATGAGTAAGGAGGATGAACTCAGTGTAACTATAAGTTGAATATTAAAATTATTGCTTAATACTAAATTTCTTCGGACTGAAATATTTTGCAAGAAAGATGATGGAAGCCAAATAACATCAAAGTTGTGCTTTTTTGTTGCTGGTTTGATTATTTCTGACAATTTTTATAAAACAATGAGAGCACATTGTGGAGTGTGTTGTGTTAATTATAGCATGGGTAAATTAGAAGTGAAGTGAAATATGAATGTGGCACTCTAAAGACAGAAGAAAAGAGTGCTGTCAATGGTACTGTAGTAAATTTCGGTCACATTCTGAAGGCTTGCTCAAGGAAAAGTGAATCGTACAGAAGAAGTAATGAAATCAACACTTTAATCCAGTGGTTGGGTCCTTTCCCTGAAAGGTGCAAACATGCTTATCCGATTTAACTGCATTTAGGAACCGTGCATCCTATTTCTACAGTATCCATAGTAACTGGACAAGATATTTAAACGGGTCTTACAGCAAGGACTGGAACCTAAGTCCACTCCCGCAAAGCAATTCTTCAGACCAAAAAAATGAAGGATTACCTCTTGGCCTAGTGAATCTTTTATAATTCCAGGGAAAGCTGGCTGTCTAGAAGGGTGTATGAAGTCATCCTCCAACAGCTCAATGTTTAGATCCCATTCCTGGGACATGTGTATTTGATATTCCTTAGGCTAAGAAAACAATTGGAAATAGGTGTTTCACAGGCTGCGTGAGTGCTCTGCCCGCTGCACTCATGGATGACAAACCAACACTACAGCCGCCAAACCCTTTGCTGGCATTTCCATGAAGAACTCTGTAGACATGCTGTAAAAATCTTTATTATATAAGAGAGATAGAGGGATATTCATTGTCTTCTGCTGTAACCGATGTGCTAGGCTTCTCCGCTTTGTCATTGCTAGAGCATGTGTGGCTGGTGTTGACCAGGTACATAAGTTACTGGTGAAAATGGAGACATGAAAGGGTCACCACAGTGCAGTTAAGAAACCTGTGTCACACATCTGACTTTATTTTGCTGATTTTGCAAAACATAATGTGCTGATGGCAGCATCTGCCTCAAAATTCACTGGAAAAACAGTCACACAGTTAATAAAAGCACCAGAGCTGACTTTCAGGAAGCAGGAGTGGAGGACTGGTATCTCTGAAGGCTACCTACTTGCACTGCATCACCTGTGTTATTAATCCTGAAAACCTTGTCATTGGAAATTATTTGCTTTGAATATATTCAGGAGTTCTGGACCCTGTTTCCTGCTGCCCCAAAGCAATTCCCTGCACTGCAGGTAGTCCTTTAAACAACACAGAATTCCTGTTTAGGGTATTAAAAACCAGGCTTTTGCTTTTTGCAGCTCCATTTGGATTTTTATGGAGTGGATGTAGTAGACTATTATGTCACTTGCCCCGTAAAAATACACAAGCCATGAATAACATCAGTGTCAGAGACACAAAGGGAAGGCCAAGGTCTGCAAAGCCGCTTATGGTACTTAAATCCAAAACAGAGATCCTTGGAACTTTGTCATACCTTTCCAAGAAACTGAATTCATATCAGTACAGATTTCTAGATGTCTGCATTTCTGGTGTTAGAAATACGGATTTCTTTAAAAATCCTGATAGTAGATCAGTATCTAAGTCCTCTCAGGGTTCCTAAGCTCCACATGTTTTGTTTGTCTTCCTCCTAATGTACCTGCCCTCTGGTGCATGCTCTCAGGGCATGTTCCAGCTCTGCCCAGAGCAAAGCTTGGAGGAGGAGGTGAAATCTCTCTTTAATCTTGGACAGAGCAGTGATTAAGACACTCCATGGATGAAAATTCTTCCAGTGTCTAGTCTGGCCCAGATGTTTTTGCTGAGATCTGTATATTCTCACGTAGGTCAATGAAGTGTCTCTCGTGTGTAGCTCCCATCAGTCTTTACTGAACACCTCCTACAGAAGAGCAAGCCCATGTCTTAAGTGCCCACCAGCCTGTTAGAAGTGGATTCAAACCACTGGGCTGTTTATGGACAGACTGACTTGGGTGCCTTTGAGGTTTCTTGACGGATTATTTCAGTGTGCATAAACTGTTGAATAAACACTGGGTTGTGGGGGCAAGTGGTGAGAAGTGGCTCTTATCATTGGGAAGACACTGTGCCCAGTGTGTAGGCAACACAAACATAGCTCTCCTCCCTAGGTCAGTGCCCAGATCATGTGGACATTTGGCAATGAGAGGGATCAGCATCTTTGTTTAAGATGCTTTGTGAGAAAAGTGCTGGGCTAAGCTGGTGTCTAATTCTAGGCAAAAGTTATGCTGGGTCCTAAGAAAGGGGATCAAACCCCTACATTGTCAGGAACATGGCAAGCAATCTAGAGGCCAATGATGGAACAGAAAAGAGAAGATCCGATCTAGGTTCTCTAAAGTTTGGGAAGTTTCAGATCCACGGGACTGAGCAGGAGTCCCTAACCACCAGTCTAGGGGCTATGCTAGACCAAATTAAAGTACCCATGCAATGGGTTGTGACGCAGAGAAAAACCAAGTCTCTGAGCAGGCACAAGCAGGCCAGGGCTTTTAATGATCAGGGAAAATGGATGCCTGGGCAGCAATCGCGTGAAACCCAGCAGGAACATCACCGAAACAATTTTCTTTTTTCTTAACTAGGTATACCATTACCTGTATCATAGGTCAGCCCAGGCTGGATGTTTAGAAAGCTCTTAGGCAGGCTTGGACAGCACTTGGTAGCTTCAAAATGCTGCAGGCAGCCCTTCCACTGTCTGCAGGGTGTGTTGCAAGTGAGGTTGGAGAAGCGGGAATTGCAGCAGCGTTCTTTGGGTGGGCGGATCTGCCTGTCACCAGCTATTGGCAAGGCAGGTGCTGTGTCAGGGCTGCGCCTGCCCTCCAGTTTGCATTTTTAGACAATGTGTTTGTCTCAGATCTTGAGACATCCCTGATGTTTCATGTTGTTACTAATGATAAAAATGTCTCTACCTTTTTTTTTGTTTCTATTAAAGACCTGCTGTCTGGCTCAAACCAGATCTTCTCTTTTCTGAACACTCGCTAATATCTACCTGGACTACTGCTAAAGTAAAAATCCATTTGCTTCTCTTTAAGTAATGCCGTTCAGTTATGGTCTCTGCAAAATGTAATTTCCATCTAATGCTTGAACTAGACCTCATGAAATAAGATGCTGAGAAAGATTTACGAGTCACCAAGGCTCAAGCTAATGTGCTGATAGCTGTGGAATTTCAGACGCTCAAATAGAAGTACTCACAGCTGTGGCAGGAATTTCCTAATTTGCCAAAAGCCCTTAGAAAATAACCCTCCAAACAATGGTAACTGACAGTTTAAACTATATGCGTGCACTTGATATTTTACAATTTTAAATAGTTCTTACAACCAGTAAAAAGTAATTATGGAATCATCTTCATACACAAAGGTACTTCTGAGGATGGAGCAAGCACAGAAGAGTGAGATGGATCTTTCTGACTGCTCCAATCCTGGGAATTCTCCAGGGCGCATACTCCTGATGGCACCTGCCCTGCAGAATAGCTGCCGATACATCCAAAGTCCTCTGGGAAGTCACTTGCTGACTTACATTTGATTGAGACTTTCCTCAGCTTTTAAGCACAGCATATATAGCATAACAGACCAGCTCCTGCCTTGAATACTCATTTGAAAGATTCAGTGATATTAAGCGAATGCTTTACTTGGGTAAAGGCTGCAACATCAATTTCATTATTAAAAATAATGGAGGATTTGATGCAATGGAAAGCTGATTTACGAATATGTCACATGCCAAATCCAACTTTCAGGTTTTTTGGTTCACTTAATGTTATTTCAAGACATTAAATGGACCATAGGCTGTGTTGTTTTCTGCAGGAAAGGTAGGGTGCAATCTACTTTTATATGCTTCATCCTTAAAGTAACTGTTCAGAAGAGGGATAAGAAGCTATTTAAGGAGGCAGGTGGTGCTTATAATCATGTAGCTGGGATTGCTTAAGAGTGTTATTATTTTTCCAGTGCTGGCATAATGCTGGTTTGGACGCAGTTATGAATGTATATTAATAAAAAGTTTTTTACCAGTATAATTCCTTCCCTGGCCAAAGTCAGCTATACAAGCATAAGCATATGCATGTAAGCTCAACTATATTTATACCATTACCAGGTGCAGCTGAAGCAGGACAGCCTTTTGTCTAGGTGAGCCCAAGTCCTTCATCTCTTCAGAACACGCCAAAATGGCACCAACCTTAATGTTTAGAGATTTGACCATTTTTTGTGAACAAATTATAAATTACTTTACTCTCCTCTGCATTTGGGGAATAGTCCTTCAGCAAACATGTTTAAAGAGATGTCATGCTTCCAACAGAGGCATTGGCAACATTTGATTTTTTTGCAGTGTCTTTCAAAAGCTAGTTGTGTCAAGTATGCCAAGTGTTTGATGTTGGTAGTCTGACATGAGCACTTGGAAATGTGTTGTTTGTGATCTGATTTTGGATAACACAAGCTTTGCCATGCTTTGATGAATCCTTGATGCTTTATTACTTCAGGACAAAGACAACAACAACAGCAAACCTCAGCTAAGAAACCTCTATTCTATTTCAGTTGCAGCCAGATATTCAGCTGCAGGGTAATGAAAGCTGAGGACATTCAGATAAAAAGAAACAAACCAACAACCTGGATATGGACTGGCTAGCTCACACTTGCACTGTCGGGGACTACCATCTTATGAGAGAGCATTAAAAATGTGGTAGTATTTCTGCACTAATGCATGGAGTTAATTTAGGACCAGAAGCAACAGTTTCACGTCGAAACTAGAAGAGACACCCAGTGGAGAAATGCGAAACAGAGAAATCTCAGAAGAATCTCTGTATATCGAGCTGGTTGCGTGTCCACCCATGGCATTATGTGCAGCTCAGACCATCTACTACCGCTTAAGGGAACTTGACTGTGAATGTGTCTATTGGTGAAGAAATACATCTTCTAGAACAGTGGGAATTTGACCTTCTATAGAAATATAGCAAATGATCTTACTTCTGTGCTCAGAAGCAAACACAAGTTAGATGTAAACCCAACTAATTGCTTTTTAATTTGTGGGTCATTGGAGAAGAAAAAAGGCACTACATTTCAAGGCCTGACCCAAAGTTCATTGAAGCCTGTGGATGCTTCTCTGTTGTTTTTCACAGTCTTCTCCCCAGCGTCTTAGTGAGTCTGTATGTGCAATGCCTGGGCTTCCATGATTCATTGTATTGCTCAGATTTCACACTGAGATGGAATGAATGCATGATATCAGTTTGAGGAGAATAAAAATCATTAGAGAACTGTTCCAAAGCCATTTGGGACAACTTATCATAAAATATAGTTATATATTTTCAGTTTTTCTTAATGTATTCGGTCAGCACATGTCATTCCGAGGAGAAGCAGTTGAGTTAGGATGGTTTCCAGTTCACTGTATGTTTTCAGGAATTTGCTACAACAAATGAAAAATCAGTCTGTCCTAGGAGGAGAGGGAGCCTACTAGACATCACTGGGTGTGTGAACTTGGATGAGCTCTACAAAACAAATATCTTCCAAGAGATCAGCAACATCAGATGCTGTTTGAACACTGATAAAACAAATGTGCTAGGCACAGGCAGTTCAGAACAGCCTACAGTAAATTTTTTACTTTGCAAAACAAATGTCTTTGCAAGTGCAAATTCAGCATTCAGTCAAAGCTTGTGGTCACAAGGAAGTAATCAGGGTTTTTTTCCCTCATTCCTTTTTTTTTTTTCTTGTTAGTTCCTTTTATTAAATGGTCTTCGATATTTCCTAGAGATATGCTGCTGCAAAAATATTGCCGTGCAAAATGAACTCCCAGTGTCAAACTTCTCTTCATTTTCAAATTGTTTTAAAAATAGTTCTATATTTAAATATTTTCTAGCATAGAGGCACTGAACCATTTTCATTAACATGGTCTGTATGTGACATAGTGGTATATAAGGCTTCATATTTTAATCACTAATTTTGAGAGAGTAGCTGTTTGATGTGCAGCTATTTCAAGCCAATTCTACTTTCTAAAGTCCTTCTAATCAAATTGGATAACTTTCTGATATAAATATCTAATAAAAAGTATCACACCGGTAATAATTTTTATTCTGTATTGTAAGTTTGAAACTATTCTTACATGCATGAAGAAACTGCATTACTCTCATATAAACATGAAGACACTAACATATATCTTTAAGCTCCTAGACGGCTTGTGTATACATGCTCCAGTACAGTTAAGTACTTTAACATTTAGGACTGACTTTGGATACATGACAGTGCTGTGCCTGCTCCTGTCCGTAGCGCTAATAGGAGATTCAAGCCCATATTTAAGAGAGTAGCTAAATTAAGGTTGAAATCACAGACTTCCTAATGAATTTATGAAACTTTGGCCATAGCCGAGAGAAAGAAGCATGGCATTGCCTGTCTCTTAGGGGTGGGGTCCAGCCTCCGGGAATCCCACCTGTGCAGACATCACCATGTTAGTTAAATGCCTTTGTGTCCAGGACAGGGCTGGAGATGGTGTGCGCTGGGCTGGCACCAGAGTGGGGCTCATGGTGGGTGGGATGTGCCCAGTGCCATAGCCAGGGACTGGGAACCGCTAAACACTTAGAGCCCTCAGACGCAGCCTTTCTTGGGAAGATTGATGGAAAATCTGGATGGATAGTGGCAATGTGGTCCGGGGCCACCGGGATGTGCTGTCATCCCATTAGGATCTGTCCTGAGCACAGACACTCACTCTTTCAAAGACTCATCTGAAAGATGACTTCTAAAGAATAGCTGGAGGTAGAGAAAGTTGAGCCAACACTAACCTTTTAGGTCATGTCCTAATGACTACAAATTGGGCTCAGAAATGAGAAAAGAGGGCTGATTATCTCTTTTTTTTAGTTGTTTGAGGGTTTCCAATTATTCCTGCAGCCTAAGAGGGCTCCTGGCTGGCCTTTGCCTTGGGCTGCTGTGGTGAGGCAAGCATGGATGTGCACGCGGGAGGCTTTACAGAGAAAGTGAGCTACCAGTGAAACTTAGCTGTTTCCAGGATTAACAGCAGCTGAATATGAGTTTTCCACATCACACTTATGAATTTAGATTATTTGTCAATTATAGCTGACTTTTATGAAGCTATCCTTTACCCTCTCTGCCTGCCGCCTTCTCTGTACTGGGGATATATACCTCCCTCCTTGTACTCCAAAGGGGGGGTTGACGTCTGTCTTATATTAGCTCATCCCTTCCGTCTTCCCACCGATGGATGATTGCTCCTGGGAGAAGTACTGTGGATTTTGTGTGGTCCAGCTTTGAAATACTTTGGACACAAGAATCAGCTTCTTTCCTTATGGGACTGCTCCATATCCTACTTTGCTTTAGCTGTAGAAATTGTATTCCAGTTTAAATTTTCCTTTTTCCTAACTTCTTCCTGTGGGAGCCTGTCTAATTATACCAGGCAACTAAGCCAAATCTGGTTCAGCCAAATCAACACTGGCTAAGTTCAGTTTGGATGAATCTAACTTCCCTTGAGTTTGGAAAAGCACCATGCACGTGCCAGAGTGGGAAAGCAAAGACATTCCTCTAGCAGCGCTGGATGGGCTTCCCGAGACCCGAACACCTCCACGCCTGGGCATGAGCCTGGGTGAAAGCTGACGGCCTGGGACCACATTGCCACTATCCATCCAGATTTTCCATCAATTCGATTCTCTGTACAAGCTGTTAAAAAATTGATTTTTCTACTTACAGAAGTAAAACAAAACCAACAAACAAACAAAAAAAACCCCACCTGTTTTTCAGCCCACTGTTATTTACCACAACTGGGAGTGAGTCTTGTTTCTGTGTTTCCCTCCCCCGTTTCACTTCCCGAGTCGAGGCTACAGGTAAATTTGAAATCCTCTCTGCCAGACTGCAGGCCACATGCAACATATACCGAGCATTTTGAAGGGATTCTGGAAAGAAGTTTAGAGTTTATTAGAAGATGGAAACACTTAAGTTTCTAATGTGCAATTAGGGAATTGCAACTCTTTCATGAAAATCCAAATAGTTGGGATAAAAAATTCCAGCAGCCTCATACCCCTTGTAACGTCCAGGCCTGGCATTTAAATTAAACATCTCTGTCTTTCAAGGTGTGACCCTCCTCACTCTCCCCTTCACGGCCACGAAGCAGCGTTTAATGTCAGGTGCCTACTGAGAAAATCTGCTGCTTCTGCTCTGCCAAGGATTCATGCACCCTTGTCTCCTACCCTTCCCCAAAGCAGGGAGAGGGTTGCTTAAGACCCAACACTTACCTTTGTAAGAGAAAATATTTGACAGGAGTTGGGCCAGGTTTGGACTCTTTCCAGAGCAATTCCTAAAACAGCAGCTGTGAAGGTCCTGTAAAACCACCAGCCTGAATCATTTACTTGCTGTCCTTTGCCATTTGCTTATCTGTGTGCAAACTAAAAATAGAGATGAATTATGGGGCTCTGAGCAACTGTGTCGAGTGGAGCATTTAAGATGATGATGATGTGTATTTAACAAGAAATGTTTTATAATTGAAACAGAAATAGTAGGAGCTAAATATAGACTTTTAAATTCATTTGGAATCTGGAGCTGGCAGTTTTGTCATTATGGTATTTGTACTGATTTCCTTATTTGAACCAATATGAATCTTTTTTTCAGACGCCAGGCATTTCAGTGATCCAACATGTTTGGTACACACCAGCGCGGAATATGTGATAATTACAACTCAAAATTTAAAATCAGTTTTTTCCCCTCTAGGCAAAGTTCCTGTGAAGATGTCA
Organism: Ibycter americanus; assembly: GCA_035590275.1. NCBI lineage: Eukaryota > Metazoa > Chordata > Aves > Falconiformes > Falconidae > Ibycter > Ibycter americanus. The sequence continues at coordinate 49,986,997 of JAVJGI010000001.1, read as the reverse complement.
AACTGGGCGTTAGTGAACCCTCAAAGAGTGACAGAGGGAAACTGTATTTTTTTGCCAAATCTTCTTTTTGTTTAACTTTAATGAAGAAGTCCGGGGCGGTGTCACTTTCACTCTGGTTGTAGAGATACACAAGTTACTTCTTCCCACGCTCATCCCAAGCCAGAAGTGCTCAGGGACACCTGAGTCTGGTGTGCACTATTTATTCCTGCCAAGCCAAGCTAGAAAGTCCTCCTGTGTGATTTCCCTCTTCAAAAGCTCCTGCAGAAATCCCTGCACCACACTTCCCCACACATTACAGATGTTCTCTAAGTTCTCCTGGGCAAATGCTAAGCAGCCTCCTTTACTGTAGGACAGATGTTGCACCCCCAACAAAAAGCAGAAGCGCCTTGGGTGAGGCATTGCCCATAGATAGCTGGCTATCACTGGGCAGTACAATGCGTGGCAGATGAGCAATTAGTGGAATACAAAGCAAAATACCAGTGTTCCTTTAGTCTTTAAATTGCCCAGTAAATGGGCAGTAAGCCACCAAGAGTAGTTCTCTCACGTAACTGTAGCTGTCTAAAAGTTAGGAGTCGGGTCTTAGCTAACTGTCTCCCTCTATGATTGTGGAGAAAGAGGATTCATCCCATCTTATCACATGATTAGTGCTGCCCATTGGAAGTGTGTCACTCCACTGACTACTGAAAAAGTGTGGATGCCAGTTCAGAGTCAAAGAATCCTTTCCTAATCACAGAATTACCCACAAAAACTCAAAGATCAATGTGAGCCAATAATTAACTTGAAGGCATCCCTTTAGGAGAGATTTTATGCAACTTTTATTCTTTCCAAAACAAATCATTTGGCTAAAAATACCAGCACTGCTTCAGTTCAATCTCAACAGAAATACACAAACAAACAAAAAACTCCCATTAAAAACTGCAATTACTGAATAACAGGATGTGACTTTCCACCACATTCTATTTCTAGCTGCAGGCTTTTTGAAAATGCACCAGCAGCCCAGTCGCCGAAGTGGTGGTGTTGACTGAGCTTGCTGGTGACGGAGCTTTCCAATGACAGCAAGTTTTGTCTTTACCTCTCCAGCAGGTCTGCCAGTGAGTGAGTTCAGAATGAAGTCAGGAGGGGCAAAGGCATCACTGCATCGACTTTCAGCCCTTCAAAAAAACCAAAGAGCACATACTTGGCAGCACTTTAATTTCTATGGTTACTGATGAATAACAGCACAGCTGGGGAACTGTTGCTACAACCCACTAGCAGAGATAATTTAAGAGGTCACACTGAAGCAGACCCACACTGTTTTCTTCAGGGATAATAAAACTGAGGATTGTAGGTTGTGCTCTTTGGATTAGTATCAAGTGGAGTACCCTGCCAGTTATAAATTTGCCCTCATTACTGTCATTGTTTAGAAAGCAGTAAGAGGAAAGATGGCTCTTCATTCAAGACACCAAACCAGAGCTGGTGGTTCCTGGACAAAATCTTGACCAGAAACACAATTTGCTTGGATTTTGTCAGCCTCAGATGTTGATGTCTCCCATGCTAATGCAGGCAAATGCTAGATACTGCTTGGAGAGCACTTCTGGCCAGGAAGACCTGTATCAAGGCTTTGCTTTCTACCATGGGGACAGTGATATAATTTTCCAGCAAAGTCCGGAAAAAATAATTGAGTAACCCTGAATCAGAATGCTTTGGGAGCTCTGTCACAGCCTTCTTGCATGACCTGGGTGAAATGGCTAGTTTGTGCTTTCAGATTTGATCCATACTTGCCTTTCTTATCTATTAGGGTACCAGTCATGAAGCCCTGGACACTTCACTGCAATATACTACATCTTCAAATAATTGATGGAACAGACTTTAAAAGCCTTTTGGGCAGGGAAAGACTATTGCTTTGTTTTACACATGCCCTACTCAGGAGGGAAGTGAAGGCAAAATTCACCCTTCTTTTTCACCTAGTCATGCTCTAGCCGTAGGCTCCTCTGAAGAAAATCCATTCCCAAAACAGCCAGGGACAACAAAGACTTTCAGATTATTATTTTTTTTACTTTTGTAAATTCAAAAAAGTAGCATGTAGTCAAGGACCGGAACAACTATTATTTTATATGCTTGTGGGCAGAATTGTAAAGGGCGCTGTTAAAAATATAAAATAATTATTAATGCACTGAACCTGTGAGTCAGTCCACAGAATGCACTGTTGCTGTCAATGCAAAGGTTGCAATTTTACATTTTATTCAGCGTAATGCAGGATTAGTATCAGAAAAGACAGGTGAAATCCATGTAAGTCCTTTTGCAAGACTCTGCTTTCTACATATTGTCTCTACACACACTGGAACAAGCACATCATCGAGATTAAACCATTGACATCAGTAGAGTTTCACCTGGGATGGATTTGGCTTACTTTTGCTAATTGCATCATTACCCTCAAGCTACGCTGAACAATTCATTAGTGGCAGACAGCTGAATTTCTAAACGTGTGTGTAACCTAACTCTAACCACCAGCACAGTAGAAACTACTCTCAGTAGCTCCTCTGGGCAACCAAGGACACCATGAGATTGAATAAATAAGTATAAACAAAGAATGTTTTTTTAATTTGCTCTCCATCTGGAGTACTGGGTATTTTTCCAGCTCTGGAACCAAGGCATGTTTGCACACTGTTAAAGATACTCCTCTTTACCTTCTGCCATCTCTGATGATCCCAGTGAATTTAAGAGCATTTATATAGATTCGAGATTTTCCTTATTTTTCACAGCTTTCAAAGACTGAGCCAATATGCCATGGATTGCTTCCTTTTTGAAAATTTCTGTTTAATTTTTTTTTTTCTTTTGTAGTCTAAGGAAAAGGTGAAGGTATGATTTTTACTTTTATTTCTTTCTCCCTAAATGCCTATTTTCACCCACCGATTACATTCCTACAAACACTTAGGCAGTGCCAGGTGCTGCTCCTGGCCGCTGGAGCCGTCGGCTGTTTGCGGCGTGGAGCTGCCGGAGCAGCGGCTGGGCTGGGGTGGCCGGGGACCACCAGCTCTGCCCAGCGGTTCCCAGGGCCGTTCCCCAGGGGTGCTGGCTGCACGCAGCTGCCCTGTTTTGGGGGAGAGGCGAGCTCACTAGCAAGCAGGGCTTGCTCTGCGCCAGCTGGCTGGAGTGCCTGACCGCCTTTTTGAACCTGCTTAAATTCACCAGTAGCGGCTTAACCTCGGAGCCTGCAGAGGTGCCTTTCACTGGCAAGGTACAGGTTGGGTTCCTTTTTTACTTCTGTCTATAACACCGCTTAAAGAGGAATGGTATTGATTCATCCCTCTGTGTTAGACTCTGGACAAACAGGTTGTTTCCTACAGAACTTGCAGTTTAACTGATGTGTCCAATACCCAATACAGGACTTCAGTAACTAAATACCCCTTCCACCCAAACAATCTTAGATGTCAACTAAAGTTTCATTTCTTGAGACATAAAAAATGAACTAATCTGAAATGTTGTTATGACTCTCATATTCTTTCTCTGGCTCTGTCTCATGGTCATGTTTTCTCCTCTGTAACAGTGCTTCAGGAGTGGAGGGACCATCACTCCATCGGTGCAGTACTCTTCCTTCCCCCCATGACGCTGACAAGGGCAGAGGCTGTAGGTGGATATTCACAGGCTTGTTTCTGAATCTCACCAGACCTGGCTGGGTGCAAGCGCAGCAGATCTGGGGACGTGAATGGAGACTTATGGGTATCTTCCCTAACAAATATCCCAGCCTGGAAATGAATACTTTTGTTAGTGTCAGCAGAGAACACTGCTCATGTCACCCCACCATAGACTTCTGAAACAGCTGTTATGAACTGTACACTATAAGTGCCTGTTTCTATTCAGTGATTATAAAAAGTTCAAGATGATCACCCCAGCTGCACCATTTGGTCAGTATCTAAGGCCAAGAGAGGCTGGTTGAGACAACAACCCCCTGGGCTAAATGTAGGTCTAGATGGAGGGATGCTTATCTCATAGCTTGATGAAGTATCACAGATTGTGAGTGATTTCCTCACTCAGGTACTATCCACAGAGTAAAAACCTGAGACTAAATCTTCTATTTCTCCTACATAGCCCTCCACACCCCAATGTATTCAACACCCTTTGGCCAATGTCCAGCTTGTGGACCGAGCCCAAGTTTTCCTCCCACCCTGCCTGACTTGTATTTGAGGAAGACCTACTTGTTCATGTTAAAGAATTGGCAGTTTTGGCATTTTTTCAGGAGCTGGAGTTGTGCCCAGTGATTGGATCCACTGGGATTGTATTTGTGAATGTTCCTGGTAGATGCTGACTAATGTGCACCTGCTGCTCAAACAGGTCCCAGTCAACATACTGGTTGCGGTCTGGGTTTGCTGCTGTCTCAGATGTGCTGATTCATTAGAGCCTCTCCCGTTGCATGCTGGTGCTGTCTTCCCTTTTGTACTGGAACTGAGTCCAGGCCCTATCATCTCTAACAGCACACACATCCCAGGAAAACAAATCACCCTTCGTGAATCACCTCATAAGGCAGGCATTTAAAAGTCCTCCACCTCTGGTGATCTACAGAGTTCTGTGTAAATAAAGGAGCTGAATCATCACTTTCACAAAGGTTTAACTCTACCTAGTCTGCAAAAGCAGAGTAGAAAAAGATTTTTATAAATATACTGTACATGGCCAGCTTTCCTGCAAAGCCAAAGACTAGAGAGGTGCTCATCAGTAGGTGGAAGAAAGTTTGTTCCTTGTATGTATCAGTGTGTTCATGCCTTCTGTGTACCTACATTGCTGGTCAAGCAGTTAAGTTTGGGGCAGGAAAAGTTCACCAAGGGCTAAATTAAGGAGACAGCAGTCTAAAATTTAGTTGAGGCCATGAGCGAGTAAGTATGAAGGCAGCTGCTGCACAGGAGAGTGCTGCAAATCCCTAGCAAACTCTCTATGGTGTAGCTTTTCCACCAAATGTTATCTGTTCGTTTAATTAGTGGAATAAATTACAAGTAAAAGTTAATTTGACTCGTTTCCTCATCTTCTTTTTCTCTATTTCCTTACTTCTCCAAAGAATAAAATTACTGTTGCAAAAGAAGCAATTGCAATGGCAGTTTCTCACTTGCTCTGATTTGAGGAATAAAGACAAGCCAATGTCTGATGCTCTCCTTCATGTCCTGCCTGTCCATTCAAACATTCCAACCAGCTGCAGCAAGTCCATCTACTGTAATGCTTCTCTGCTTTTAATACTCCTTTGCTAATTGTTAAGCTCTCCAGCAATGTATTACTTTACAGGTGATTAGTGAAATGCACAAACCAGTATCAGACTGAGACTGTTCTAACTTTTAAACACAAAAAGCATCCAATCTGGTGAATATAAACTGTAAGCACTTTTAATTGCAGAAGCTGGTGGAGAGCCTGGCCAGAAGCGCAGCCTCACTGAAAGTGTGATGCAATGATGCAGTTGACCATGCTCCTCCTGCTCAGCTTCAGCCAAACTTCAAGGAAGTTCATGTGCTGGGGGCTTTGCTGAGCACAGAAGGAGCTGGGACCCACGGACCAAGACTAAACTTCTGTTGTTGAGCTGTAGCTCTGCTCCTGACACCTTGGGATGCATGTAGGTCTAGCTTCAACAGGAGGGACTCCAAAGTCATTCAGAAGCAAGTAGTAAAGACACTTCCCTGGGAAGGGTGTTTCAGATATCTCAAGCTAAGGAGGGAGCTGCATGTTGTCCTCCCCTTCCCCGAATCCGTACTTAAAGAGTGCCACCTCCTCGCTGGCAGCACCGTTTTAAAGGCTCAGCCTTACCCATAGAGGGGGGCTGGGGCTCTGCAGTGTCCTGGCTGTTATTTGCCATCCTGAGTGAGGCTCTGAGCTGCAGAGAGGAGCAGGGGTTTGGTGCATCTCTCTGCAGGGTGCTTCCTATTAGCAAGTCCTGCACCTCTCCTGCTCATAATACATACGACTTCTTATGTTTGTGTTCTTGGCATAAGATACCTTTTTCACTCATAGTTGTGCCATGCAGTTTTGGGTGGTGTGATTACAGTGAGTTAGTTTAGCACTTCAGAAATAGTCAGAATAAATATTGGCATGTTTGAAAAGCATACTAGACATTTTAGATGGGGCCAGCAAATGGTTGTCCCACTGAAATGCAGATTTCTTGCTATAACTGTTTCAAGGAAATATGTTTATCTTCTGTGAAGTGGCTAAACGAGTTTAGGGACCATTTAATAATTATACACAGTCCAATGAGATAAATAGGAAAACAGATAATGAGCTTTTCAAAATTCAAGTAAACGTAGCATGCAGCAATGGTAATTTGGCACAGAGCTTACACAATAGATTTTGTTTTTTCTTAACAGAACAATAATTGAAAACTGACTTAGCCCCTTAAATAAACCAGTGACAGCTGGGAAAATCAGCAGATTGGCCCATTGTGCCTGTTTATAGTAGATTTTGGCAGCAAGATAGTTGATGTAGTCTCTATAGGACGCAGCTATTATGTCTTCCAGATGTGCTTGACCTTTATCTTGGATAAAAAAGCATCTTGCCATAGAAACTATCAATTTATATACTCTTAGCCCAAGTCGTCGGCCCCTTTAAGATGCTGAAAAAACCCTCTTTTGATGCTTATGCTTCCGTTGCCATTCAGTACAGTTGCCTAACTTGGGAGAGCTTAGATTTTTCAAACGTGACTACATATTATCAACTCAATGTGCCTGTAGAGCTCCTAATATGAGGAAGATCTGTAATACAGCAAGGGTTGCTCAGTCCTCACGGAGGGACATTTAGGAGGTCCTTCCTTGGTTAGCTACTCACAGTGGGTGGAAGTAGAAAGAAAAATGGCAATAGCTTCTTCATGGGTTGCCTTTTATTTTTTACTTATGTGTACAGGACGATGTTACTGTTCTTTCTGGCTCTTTGGGGAAACTATATTGAACACAGTGTCCAGCAAAGAGTTAAGGTACAGACGGCTTAGTGCTAACATGACAAGTAGTTGAGAAGAGCATGGGCCACATCATACTCACAGACTCAAGCAGGAGTCCTACCAATGCCACACTTGCATCAATGTAAATTGTCCCACTGGCAAAACCCCAGCGCCAGGAAAGAAAGAAAAGGAGCCTCTGGCTATGAATGCACTTGGGTCAAAGGAAGATTTCCAGTATGTTAATTTGACTGTCTGAACAACTACAGTGGCACTCAGATAGAGTGGCACAAGAATAAAGTGAATGTCATACATCAGTGTTTATGGGGAGGAGAATTAGGACATAGTGGAGTAGAGGAGAACAGGGGACATGGGACGAGAGGGGAGCTGTGGCCATCCTGGGCTTGGCTTGGCAGTGGAGAGGGAGAGGTTGAGGGGTTTGCATCAGGTTGAAGAGAGAGCTTGTTTTAACAGGAAATAAAGCCAGGCAAGATGTTGAGTGGCTTGTACTTGCTGCCGCATGCTCAGGTCTCTGGGCTGGTAGCTGAAGAGCCACGGCTCCCTGCCTCCCAGCGGTTTTGTGGCATCTGTGTAGCTCTGTACACCAGTTACATGCTGGTGTAACTCTGTGACTGAATTTCTTGCTTTTCCTTTTCACCTACATCAGATGTGAGAACTCCTGAGCCAGAATACAAGTTCAGGTACAGAAAACCTGTGGTGACACACTAGCTCAGGTTGCCATGCATCCTGATGAGTGCATCTCAGACACCCTCAGTGCTGAGCTGCAAATCTTCCATGGTCCCCATGCACTTTTGCCATCACATGAGCCAGTACGTCTTGGCCTCCTGTGACCAGTCAGGCTTATAGATGTGTATCTGTCACTTCATCTGGGGCATAAGGTTCCCACAGGGCCGCTTCATTACATGACTTTGTATACAGATGCCTTGTGTTGGGATTTTATAGAGTTGGAAGGGGGTGTGACAGGGTGGACGAAGGTTACAGAAGAAGAAACCTGGCTGAAAGAAAGACTGGAGCCAAGATGCATGAGCTGGTGGCCCACCAGTATGGTCCACTAACAACAACGATGGATGCAGCTCTGCCTTCTAGATTGCTGTAGGACAGGAAGGCAAGATTGTAGAAAAGTGGGGGTATACAAGTGATGAAAAGAAGAGACAAGAGGGACTGAATGAAGTTCTCTTGTGTCCACATTTTACCCAGAGGTACAGCTTTTGAGATCCTGTGACACAACAGCAGGCCAGTTTCAAAGGAGTAGGAGGATTCTGGAATGTAGTTTCTGGAAGACCACATAGCAGCATTTCTGCAACTGATTTTCTGAGTTGTTTGTGGGAAATTAAAAAAGAAACAAACCCATCATAATTGTTCAAATTGGATCAAAATTGCACACGAATCAGAAATCTTTTCAGCCTTTGTGGCTTTCTTCTGGCTCTTCTACTGAGCCAAAAAAGCCAGTTGGCAACATGATGATGGTTTTTGAGATGTTGTTTCCTGGAGATAGGAATATTTTTAGGAGAGGTGATAGGCAAAGCAGAACTTTGCTTCATCATACTGAGCCACTGGTGTAATGTTATTAGAGGACACTGCCTGCTTAATTTTGCAAAGTGGCAGCTTTAAACAGAGCTTTCTTCCTCTGTTTAGCAGAGCCCCCTGAAAGAGATGAATTCTTTCTATAAATCCCTGTTTCTTTCACTGTTGAGGAAGACATAATGGAACACATGCCAACTTATCCGTATTTGGGACTTTAATCACTTCACAGTACCTTTAAACCATGAGACAAATCAGGGAAGGCAGTAAAGCAATATGGTAAAACATATTTCATCAAAATAACCAAAATGTCCAAATAGCCAAAAATAAAATGGAATTTGACAAGTGGGAGGAGAAAACAGCTGTGTCAGTTGTTGCTTTGCCATGTAAACAATTGAATGCAATTATAAATCTGCTTCTGGTCACACTGTAGCATAGACAAAAAAGTTTTTCACATACACTCTTCCTCTGCTTTCATTGAGAGTCCTCTTGAATCACAGGCTGCTTCGGTAATTTGGTAACATATGGTAAGCGGTGTTTATGGAGTGATGTGCAGATGTTTCAGCCCAAGTCTCGGCAGATGCTCTTCTTGTCTGGACCACTGGGGATGAGCAGGTGCTGTCAGACCACATGGCCAGAGGCACTGGGTTCTGGCCGTGCTTTATGCTTGCTGCTAGGAGGAAAGCCACAACTTTGTCTTCTTAGTACTCCCCTCGCAGCTCTTCCAAAATGCACACCGTTGCTGCTCAGATTTAACCCATACCTGTGATCTTTGCCAGATTTAACTGGTTTTACACCCCATCACTCACATACTTCATGAAGTTTCAGGACAAAGAAACCAGATATTTCCCAAACTGTTAAACCAGCAGATGGCACGTGCCTATGGCCTGTCTGTAGGCTATGGCTCGGCTAGAGCGTAACAAACTGCTGCTTTTATGGAGCTGTTGCCCTGGGTCTTCTGCCCCCAGGTTCCCGCAGGCAAGGGGTCAGCAGTGCAAATCCCTGGTGCTGTGGCAGCAGCTCCCTACGCACCGGGGGCTGCTCGCTGCTGCTTAAAGTCCCTGAGCCCTTCATGAGCTGAAAACCTTCGGCTCAGGGGTCGCTGCTTACTATAGACTATTCAGTGGCGGGGGTTTTTGTGTGGTTTAAATGTTGACTTGCTCGCTTTGCCACACACGTGCACTGTAACCTGCATGAGACACGGCAGAGTCTGTATAAGTGCCCTGTGTAGGGAAATGCATGAGGAAGGGCTTTAGCCAGAGTTTGCCTTTGAAGTGTGAAAAAGGTACAATGTAATCATTTAAAACACATTGCTTAAGTAATTAGAGAGGGTGTATGCATCGAAGTGTAGTTTGCATTAAACCTTCAAGCTTTTCAAAGCATTTATAGTTTACATAGCTATATGTTAATTCACAGACAATCTATAGTTCTGAACGTTCTTATAGCAACCACAGATCAACAAATGATTTCCCTGGGCTATTTAGGCATACCACTCCTATTAGGTCCTCTGATTTTTAATTAGAAGGAAATAGCTCTAAACATCTTGAGGTAATTAAAACAATAATATCTTCTGTAGGATGCATTTGTTAAAGTAACAGTAATTCCCCTACGTGACTTTATTACTCAAAAACAGAACTGCAACTTCATTAGACAAAAGATTATCCAATATTTTTCATGAACTTAAAATGCAAAATATGCTCACAGTTCTGCCGCAATTCTTGAATGTAATAAGAGAATTCCCTCTCCCACATTTTACAATGTAACTCTTGAGATAATGCTCTTATTAGCCTTCATTATTATTCTAATTAATATAGCATATCACAAATAGTTCCTTATTGTCTCTTGACATTCATGATGCTTTCATAAGGGGTTGATTACTATGGCAATGTTATGACTCTTCGTTAAAAAAAATACACAAAACCACACACACACACCTAGCTTTAAACAATCATTTCTGGCAGAATTCTGACAAAAAGAAGTAACAACCAGAGGGAAAAGTATTTGACTCAGTGTGCTTAAAAATTATTTATTTTTGCATCTGAATACACATGCATGTATTGAGTTTTGTAAATAAGTGTCTGTCTGTGTCTCTGTGTGTATGTGTATTATGTCTGTATCTTTAAAATGTAAATGTTGCATCATGTTGCAATGAACCACTGGATTTCAGAAATTTTAGAGAATAATATTATTCCAGGTGTTGCCTAGATACATATGGAAGCACAAAATGACTGAACAAAAATTGCAACAGATGCAATTACTTAAAGTAGGGGTTTAAGGAGAGACTTCCACTGTGGACGAAAACTTACTGTCAGCCAGTCTGGTCCTTATGTCCAAACTATCTCTAAATTTTAAAACTCCTTCGAATTTTCTGCAAAAACTATTGACTACCCTCTCTCTCATACAGTAAAACTTACTTATAAAAGTATGTACCCATTATTTCCCCTTCTCTGTCCCTGGCAAATGCACCTCTGTCCTTATCAGGTCTGTGCCCAATACAAGAGTCTATTCACACCTTCTCTGAGCACAGGACCTTGGCACTGTCCCTTGCTTTCCATGGCTTTCCACTGTCTTCTATATTAGATTAAGTGTAAATCCTTGGTCTTTACTCTCCAGAGTCATCATAGTGTAATCCTAATTCTGAAACCTTTCATGCACTGATGGGGTATTTACTCCTGCCTCCATGATGCCATCCTTGATGCCAAGTGCTGGCTCCTTATTTTCTCATAAGCTTCCTTTCCAAATTAGGAAGCTCTCAGAAAATTTCCAGGTAAGTTTCACATTAGCTTCTTTTACATCTCGTCTTTAAAACTCCCTTGACACCATGTTTATAAAAAAATTCAGGTAAAAATGGCAACTGTAACATTGAGATCGCTGTACATAGTGCTCTCCAGTACTGACACATGGATTTGTTCATATTGCATCATTTCTTGTCTTCTATTTAAACTGAAAGGTTTTGTAGATGTATTTGTGAAGAGCTTTGTACAGCACTTAGGATGGTGGGACCCTGGTCTGTGATTTCCTCTCTCGTGCATTAAGTAAGCCCTCCTCCTCTCTCCCCCAAGAATCTACAAAAACATGATGAAAGAACACTAGATTTCCATGCCTGTCTGTTCCAGTATGTTAATTACAATTTAATATTGAATCTGTATTCAAAGAAATGTCAGATTTAAAGACTAACACAGACACAGTTAATCAGCATTTGACCAGATGACATCTTGAGTCACCTCAACTCTTACGATGTAGGAACATCTATGACTGAGTCTCTATGGGACCTTCTAATTGTTTTTCTTGAACTACTGTTGCATCCCTGAATGGGAATTTGAATACATATGAGAGAATCATTCTGGTAATTCAGAGGTAACATGATGGTTCTGAGAAGTGGTAAGACACACCTCACTACTAATGATGATATTACCATGTTCCTCCCAAATAAAACAAACAATAGTTAATCATGTTGCAAATTGAACATCTAAGGAATGTACTGTTCTGTAGAAATTTTTGCTCCTGAACCCCAACTGAAGCAAAATACAGCGTGACCCTTTCAGCCCAGCTTTCTCAAGAAATGAAAAAACGAAAAAAACAAGATTATTTTTTTCTTTAAACATCTAAAATCCTGTCTTGTGAGATTAGCTGGTGAATCAAGTTTTGGATAATATTATTATGGGAGAAGTCAAGCAAACAGAAAGATGACTCAAACAGTTTAGTGCCAGGACTATTTCTTAACACAGAAGAAAATCATCCTCTGGTTGCATATGGAATCCTCCCACAATGAACAGGGAGCCTGGCAACAGAAATAAAACTGCAAATGCTCCAACTTTTGCTGTGGACCTGGCCTCACAGCTGAGGTATAATGAGGAGGCATCAGAAAAATGGACACTGAGGAGGAGAAACCATAGCATGGCTAAGTAATGCTGTGCCTATGTCCTTGCTTGTCAAAACAGACAACCTGGTAGATAGAAAGGTAAAATTTTCTTTAATTCTCCTTCCCCATCAAAAAACCCCACAAATTAAACCCAAAACCAAAAGTGAGCCAAAAACACAGAGGGAAATTCCCTGAACACGTGCTCTCACTATAACCAAGATGGACTGTGCAGGCTAAGAGTGGGTATCTCCTGCTCAGAGTACAGCAGGATAGCACTGTACCACCTCCAAAGCATCATCTGGTGATGGTCAGGGGGCCACCCTGGAACAGAGCCCACCTGTGAGACCACAGAGCAGCTCTGACTGGATCCAGGCTGGTGGGTTGTGCCTCGGATGAACAGTGCTGTGAAAAAAAGTATATGGTTTTCTTCTGCCATATAGCATAGCTCAACTGCACAAGCATTCGTGTGGTGAGTGAAGAACTGGGCTGCTGCTTGCTCAGTGTCTTGGGTGTTTCTCCCACCAACCTGCGTTTCTGGCTGTGGGACTTACCCACAGCTTTAGGACTGGAACAGGATATGCAGTTTCTGTGGAGCTGGCAGACATTCTTTTAATAAGAATTTGTAAAGAGATCAAAACAAGCACAGAAACCCAATTCCATCCTATATGCGTCAAAAAAAAAATTACAAATGGGAATACTCCCCAGGAGATACATTTTTCCTGGCTCCTCCATCACACTAGTGAAATACAGCCAGTGCTCAGTTCTGGACTTTGCAAACACTCATCATTGATAAACTACATGGAAAAAGCCAAATGTTTGTGTGGGCTTAAAAAAAATCCTTGTTTAATGACACTCAGAGAGGTACTTTTTTGGAGGGCAGTTCAAATGGCACCAGCTATTCTGAAAAGGAGATTTAAAGGATCTTGGTGCAGCATATGACAAAACCATAGACTGTTGTTTGGTCCTCCCAAATAATGTGTGTATATGCACACACTTTCCTTCACAGTAAACTATTTCCTTAAATCTCTCTCTAGTGATCAGACACAAATTAGTTTTGTTTTGACATTCAACATTTTCTTCCACTTTTGGACAAGCTGGTGACACTGTAATAGCATCATATTTTAAGCTCCTCTCTGACATGCTAAACATTGAGTTCGCCCAGTTTCCTGTTTTACCACACTTTTCTCTGGCTTTGAAGTCAATACTGTTGCTCTTTTTTGCATCCTTTGCTGGTCTGTGCCCTGAGGAAGCAGTAGTCTGGCACCTGGTTTCTGCGAGCACAGAGACAGAATTACTAGTAGAAATTCTCTTTCTCCACAAGTTTCCATTTTCTAGGCAGGCTGGCATTTGGATGTGGCTTTTTTTAAAAACAGGGTTGGACAAGAAACAATTCCCTGATCATGTGAAGGCTGTAATCCCAAATACATCAGTGCAGGTCAGCTGTTGATGACAGCAATCAGCCTGTGCGGAGAGGAAAGCATTCACCTTGTCTCTGCTCCCTCTGACCTAGAATGACAAAATCTCTATCCCTATATTTTTGAAGGAGCTGTTGCATACTTGGGTCAGCAAAACCAGGCTGGTTTATACTTATTATTTCAGGCTATGCTGTATGTCAGGTCTGTTTTTACCTTTATTTACCAGTCCACCGATTCTGCACATTTTAGTAAGAGATTTTACAATTACTTCTAGCTTGCCAAGGAAAATAAGCAATGGCAGGTCTAGGATTATCCTTAATAACATCCCTAAAGCACATGTAATGATTTCTCCACTGATGGCTTTCTGAGATCTTGTCAGTTAGGAAGTTCCTAACCCAATTAAAGTGTGTTTCACTGATAGATAGAATGCTGATTTTGTTATTCACAGTGTCATGAATAACTATGGTGTCTTAGAGATAAATGTGTACATACCATGTCACATACATCCCCAAAATAGAGTTTGAGAATACCTGGGAACTCCTCCAAGAATGAAATTAGATTTGTTTGACAAAGTCTACTTTCTGTAAAATTTCTGATTGATATTTAGTGCATTGCTATATGCTAACTATTTTATTAGTTGAATCCTCCTTCGGGTTTTCCATTATTTGGCTTGTGATAGAATCACGTTCACCAATTTTTTTGTCCTTTTAAAATCCTGGTATGATAGCCAGCAAACTCTAATCTGGTAGAATTTCTTTGATACTCTTAAATATAACAGAAATGAGTATGAGTAGGCCAGTCAGGTCTTCCTAGCCAAGCCTTCACAAACTTTTTTTGCCAGTTATATGGGTCTGCTGATTTTAAAGTGTTTACCATAGTATGTGTTGCTTAACATCGTCCCGGGTTACTAAGGGACTGGAAAGTATTTCATCACATCCCAGTGATAAAAGCCCATAAACACAGTGCAGAACCACTTGTTGAGTACTTTCTTTGCCTCATTATAAACAATTTTATCATCACAATTTTAACATATTTTTGCTATAGGGAATGATGTCTGTCTATAGATTCTTGTTTTGATTCTTACATTTTCAAAGATAACATACTATACTGTTAAAAGAGGTTTTGTTCTCAGGCAGTGGCTGTCCACTGTTTACGTACAGGCTGCTCCAAAAGACCTTGTGGAGGTGGCAGAGCCAGTGCAGTAGCTGCTGTACAGCATACTGGCAGTAGGGCTGCTTTTCCTTGGAAGGTGTCCTGGCCCATGGATCACCTGTTGAAAGCATGAGGCACGTCTCTGTCACAGTCACAGGTCTGACCAAACTAGAGCTCCTTGCTGGTCTTTGCACAGGCTGTTTTCCAGCTCCTGATTCTTCCTCAGTGGCAAATACATTGCAAGCAATTGTCCTTCTAAACAAAATTGTCATTATGAATCAACGCATTTTCTCTATCAAAGAACTTACAATTTAAAAACATTATTTGCATAAAAGGAGGAATAGCGATGGATATTTTATGATCTGGCAAAAATGAGTTTGTAGCACAGCCATGAGTACAGGAAAGATGACAAGCAAGTGAAATGGGTTGGGGAGGGCACCCTGCAGACGGATGGAAGAACACGGGCGGGTGAAGGTGGCTATTGCCCACTGATGCTGGATCTTTGGAGTCTTCTGCAAATCTCAGCAGATGCTGGATACTAAAGTTGCCCACAGCTCCCAAACAAAAATGTAAAAAATGTGTAAAATTTCTTCAGGAAATCCACTGGGAATTGTTCTAGCCAGGCGCTTGGTGGTCTATTCTTTGACAAACACAGTGAAGAAAACCCTGATGGAAACTGCACTTATTCAGGAGAGGTTCATGCTGGGGGAACGCTGAACGAACGCAACCAGACTGCAAAAATATGGGAAAGAAAGAGGCAAGGCAGGCAGCCAAACTGTTGCTCTCAGCAAAAACTGCATTCACGTCTCTGTCTCTGAAAGGAAACGATGTGGAAGGCTCCGCTTGTGTTTGATAAACCTGTGACTCGACTTGCTTGGAGAAGAGTGAAGCTTTATGCTTCTGTTCCCCCTGGCAGCGCTGCGGGCAGCCGGCTGTGAGCACAGCTGACCTTCGCCTGGCGGGATCTGTCTGCCTCAGATTACGCTATCACATGGGTGCCCCATGCAGGGCGCTCCCCCTGGCTCACCGCGCTCCTTAGGCTGCTGAACCGAGCTAAAACGATCCGGAGCCTTACCCTGATCTCAGGCTAATGAGAACTGGGAATGGCAAAACACTGCGGAGGCCCGTGGAGGTGCAGTGCTACGAGAGGACACACGGGCCCCTGCGATGTCCATATGGCTGCATCTGAGGGAGCGCCGTCATGCTGGTAGCGTGTGCTAGCGTTAAACCACCACTTGGGTTTGAAAACACATTAAGTCAGTGAAGAAAATACATGAATAAAGGCAAACAGAAGAGGAACTTGCTACCCTGCAGACAGAACACGTGATAAATCATTTATTACAGTGGGAAAGAGGCTTTCAGACAGACATGGCAGCATAAGAGTCTACTTAACTCTGCCAAAAGCAAGCACCTCTGGGAAACCTGGATCCACAGAACTGCGACTATGAAGGTGGAACCTGGCTCCCTAAGCCTTTCTCCTGACACCACCACTCCTACAAAAGCTGACATGAAATATTCATGAATTTATCTTGCCACATCAGCAAGAGAGGTGTGTGCGTTCAGTGTCCTAATGCACATGAACAATTTGTTTTCCTCTTAGAAAAGAGCTTTTTCGTTTTAACCGACTCACATCAGCAGAAACATCTCATCATAGAAGAAACCAGTTTGAAATACCCTTGGCAGGTAGGCGGCCTGATAAAAATGCCCCTATCCAGGAGACAGGCCACCACGGGCACAGGGGAAGCGTGGGTTAGGGCTCTTCCAGGCCTACTTGCATCCAACTTTCTGGTGCCTTCATGTGGCAGCTTGAAAGGACACATTCCCAGGGCCAAACTGTTTTGGACTGAAGCTAACAGACAGCCTCTGACCCAGCTGCTCAACCAAGTTAACATGACATATCCAACTTTATTTGGCATTTGAACCAGGAGGAAAATGACTTTCTATTCTGCCAGAGGCCCCTTCTATTTAATGTCCTATGAAGAGGAACAAACTGCATATAATAATGACATCTTGTGGTACTTGTTGAATTATTGCCCTATGATTTAGTAGATAACTGGATGCCAAATTTCATGAGATCTTTCTCCATGCTGCAGCTCTGTCAGTTCATACTTAAAATTTCTGCTGCTCTGAGAAGGAGGATGTAGAAGACCTCTAAAACCTTTAGCTTATTGTTGACTTCAGAGGAAAAGGATATTTTGCTCATTTGATTACACAGGTCTGGCTTAACACACAGGTCAGAAATTCATAGTCATAACTGATTAAAGAGTTGTTACCCAGATATTCATACAGAAAATACTAGTTTTGATAATATTGAGGGCAAAGTGGCTCTGGCCCATAGAACAAGCCTGCCTTTGCTGGGCTGTGGCTTTGCACTGGCTGTGAGAGTAAACGGAGATAGACTTTGCTGGCAGCATAGAAAGCCCAGCAGCTGCTGAACACCTGCACTGAGCTTGCAGAGTCTTGGTGAGCAGCCACCATCACCCCACAGCTGGGGGTGCACAGATGTGTGGTGTTATAAAGAGTAAATTCCCAAAGCCTCACGGTACCCCTGCTTTGCTTTTACTTATTTCAACTTTGGTGCTCAGGTCTCTAACTCCTGCCATTAACTGTGTGGGTATCTGAGGATCCCATGAAGCTCTAAGCTTAGTGCAAGCTGTGTGACACATAGTCCAAAACCACGACATTTTACTGAGTATCCCACTTTGCCTGCCCATAATCATGTTCTTGCTCCTGCACTCTGCAGTGCTCGCTCTAGTCAAAGTTAGCAGCTTTTCAGAACACACAGCACACTTTCCTGCCAGTTTGTAGAATCCTTATCAGCACACAGGGACTCAGCTTTTATCAGGGAGTTTGGATGTTGACTAAGTAGTCATAATAAATAAGATTAGCAGGAATAGCTTTGGGATATATTTCTACAGGCCGTCTGTTTATCCTGTCATGTTTGGTGGGTACTTTGGGGCTTACCAGGTCTTTGGTTCTGTTCTACTGTAACAGCTGATTTCTCAGGGGTCTTTTTTGCACAAAGGTGGCTTAACATACATACCAAACACCTTGTGTTTTTTCTTCTAGGCTACAAATGTCTCATAAATAGACTTAGAGTTTATACGCAAGATTTACATACAGGTGTTTGCCAGCTGTGAGGAAGGAGGCAGGAAAAGACCATATCACTTATGAAGAATTCAAAGGTGATGGTGAAATCTTGTGTGTAAGACAGTGAAATAATGCCAATGATCAATTGGTAGTACAGAATGTGGACTGCCAGATCAATGCTACTGATCTCTGTGTTTTATGCAGTAAGGCATCTCTTCCCCATTTGCCTTTTTCACTGTCCGAGATCCTGGTGTTCACACTGGATATTGGGCATAACGTGCTCTGCCTACTTCCTCAGGTCTGCACAAATACAAGCAGGAGACACTTGCCGGATTCCCTATTCATACAGAAAATAAATGAAGATAATCATGAGACTTCATGATTCCATAATATCTAATGATAGGTATTTAGCTGTATTGATCTGTTCTTTTTCCACGGGACGATGCCACCTATTGGACATTATTAAAAGAGGCAAAACAGTTCAAAGAAAATAAATACTTTATACTGGGGTTTTTTTTCAGCAAAGATGGCTAAAGTTTTTCTGACTGTTGCCTACAGTTCAATAGCTAGACAAAGAGCTTCTATTGGGACATCCTGAATTATACCATAATTCATATACCTCATTAGATACCTCATTAGAATACCTCATTAGAAAAAAAGAGAGAAAAAACCAGGGAACACTATCTCTGGCAAAGAAAATGAAGTTCAGAGAAAAAAAAAAAACAGGTAAGGTTTAACATGATAGTTTTTATCCATTTTTCCAATGAGACTATAAAAAAGAATTTTGGCATTTTGGGGTTTTTGCTTGTTTGTTTTTTTGTACTGAAGTGTGTTGAGGGTGATCATCTTTAATTGACCTTGAACTTGTGGTGGTAAAATTATTAAAACTTAAGATCGAGAGGTCTGGCTAAGAAGTTATCTTTACTAAAAGAACATTCCTTTGGACAAAAAGCTAACAGTCTGTGATTGGTTCCAACTTCCCACTTCTGAGGTAAGGTAACACGGTGTGCCAACACAGGCTTCCATCAGGAGCTATCTCTTCATATTGTCATGTTATTTACTGTTTAATTCCTTAGAACTGTGGCAGTTAGCAAGCTACCTAAGGAGTCTGTGCCTCCACAGAAGGATACCTGGCTTTGTTAACATTGAAGTGATTGCTTTTCCTCACCTTTTTCTTTTTTCTGAAACAGTATACAGGTTGGGTCACTGCAATCAGTTGGCTGAGAACAGGCGAGCTGAGGGGGAGATGCTCTCTCACTATGTGTTCTCTCACTATGATCATAGTTAATAAAGCTTCTGTCTGGCCTGTCCTAAATTGTTTTTGCTTTTGTTCAGATTATTCATAACCCCTGGTGGGAAATGTTTTTTAATTATTTAACTTCTGTAATATGACAAGTAAAGTCAAGAGACTGATTGGAACATTTCTTTTATAGGAACTTTGCAGTGATCATAATAAATCTTCATTTTTTTTATATAATTGAGTAAATACGAATAGTGTGTAGATGTGTTGCTCTTGCTCCTGTCATTATTATGCTAACAGTCCTTGAGACCAAGTTGGACTTGATTTCAAAGTTATTTTAAAACTTGGCACTTCTCTATGAAAATCGCTTTCATTTTCAGTGTTTGACATATGGTCTCATTTCCTCCTGAAGTTTGAAACACAGTATCCATCTCAGGCCCATCCAGCTTCTTACAAGTTTCTTGGTTTACAATCTTGACCTCAGCCTGCCTGTAACAGGTTTATTAATACAAAATTCTGCCCACCATGAAGGTCTGTTCAGAGCTTTGCTGCCTTGAAGGATATCTGCCCACATATTTTTATATAACTGCAAAAGAATAATAAAAAAGGATTAATTCAATCACAAAATAAAACAAAGAAAGTTCTGCAAGATAAATTATCTAACTTAATGGTTGAAATGAAATTGTGATTGAATTTCTAGATAACAAATGTGAATAATTATGAACAGGCAAGAATAAACACATAGATAAATCACAAAATTTCAAAGTACTGTAGACATCAGATACCTGTGTAAGTCATCTAGACCATCTTCAGAAAACCAGCAACCTCTGTAATTTCTTGTTTTCAGCTTGACATGAATTGTATTATCAAAGGTAGAAATATGGAAACAAGGTCATATTATGCTAATCTTTGTTCTGTCCAAACCTGAAGACTGTGTCTGAGAGCACTCGTGCATATCTGGTTTTACCTTATTTCAACACATTTCTGTAAAGTAACATAACTTCTCTCCCAGATGTGAACGGTTCAATCTGAGCATAAGAAATTCTTCTCTCCTAAGCAGATTGTTAATTCATCATCTTCATCAATGTACAATTTTATGTGGAATGGTTAAAAAAAAGTACATGGGAAGTACATTCTGCAAAAGTATAATTTTAGCAATATTTGGCAGTTCATAATTAACTGAAGCTTAAAACTTTAAATGACACAGAAAGATGAGGAAAGGGAGGCCATATTTTTAGCAGTAAGTTGGAGTACAGTGTAATACAATATTAATGTAGTATAAAAGCAGTCAGTAATGTAAAGTGAAGAGCCTTTCCTCTACATCAAAAGACTGCTTTGCCCTATATATTTGTGATGATTTAAATAACTATTGAAATATATTTAATAATATATTTTTATCTTGATTATGTGGGTTAGTGTTAGTTATTTATCCCATTCCAAGTATGATTTAATATTGTCTAACAATTTTTAATTAATCTTCAATTAAATAGGATAATTTCACATACTTAAGCTGAGATTATCAAAGCTTCTATGGGGAAATGTTGTCCATACCATCAAAGTTTCTTTTGAAGAGAATCTGAATTCTTACTTAGTGCTTAAAGCTGCCCATAACAAATATGGAAACTCTTCTTCTGCCCTGATTACGAGCTATGGCTCCACTGCAGCACAACACAGGTTATCCTGAATTAAATTTATTTTCCTGTTTTGCTTGGATAATCTATTCTTTACCATACTGTAATTTTTACTAAAATGTTTGCATTGGTTTTTAGAAGTCGCAAAGATAGCAATGAATACAGAATTAAATATAGACAGCCAGGAAACAAGGAGCTTCATTAAGTATTTTCTGAGTGAGGGATTGGCAGCCTTTTTCAAATTTCAGTTGAAAATATTTACCCAAGTTGCAAACCACAGACAGAGGCGGTTCAGAAAACCTTCCTGAATTCTGCAGAACAGGCATTGGATATCACTGCTTAAAATTATTTTCTCAATATGACTCAATGAATTTACAAAAAACTTACCAAATATTTAGTACAGAAGGAAGTCAGTAGTGCTTAGAGTCTTATCTGCATGTCTCACATACTATATTCCGAACAGTCATCTCTAATATTAATAAGTCTCTGTGGCTTCAGTATTTGTGTGAGCTAAAAGCTAGCCAAAGAAGAGCTAGCCAAATCCATTACATGGCAGCTTCATCAGCTGCTGATAAGAAATCTCCGGCTGACTGCTTGAAAGGTGGTAGTATTCTAGGAACGGATCACTGTGTACTTGCACCATATTTTACATTCCTGCCCCTAGCATCTGCTCACAGCTTCTGTTAGAGACAGAATAATGGGTGAAAATAGGCTTTTGGCCAATACAGATATTGTTAACATTCCTACCGACGATGCTCCTTCTCTTAGGGTTACCTTTGGAGCTTCCCTCCCATGACCTCTTTCATTTATGTAATCCTCAAAAATCTAGAGAAATGGAAACAAAGTTTCTAGCGATGATTATAATCCTGTTGTTGAGATGGCTGGGTATCTAGAGATAGACTTTCCTCCTTTATTTGTAGAGACTGTGTTACCAAAGTAATCATTCTGTTAGGTCAGCGTCTTGTTAGAAACATCTGGGCTGCCTTCTGTATTGCTTGATCACCATGGGAACAATGGACAACTTTAGACGTGAAGACACAGAGAATATTGAAAAGCACCGAGTACACTTGACTCAGCAATCCTGTCAAACTTCCTGGCGATCTCCCCAGGCTCTAGTGGTTCTCTACAGGGTCTATCCACACTAAACCAAACTACTGTACTGTGACACTAGTCTCTACATAATAGTTATCCCACAGCTTGGCCCTGCTGAGTAGGGTTGGCCAGTAAGCAAGAATTTTGGTTTGCCGAGACTGGAATGAAATACAGCTCTTTAAATATGTCAAGGAAAAAAAACCAGAGACGGACCACGACTTAGTATAGCCAAATCCATGGTGCACCCACATCCTGAATCCTAGTTGTAGGTCTGGTTATGACACCTCAGTAAGAATACTGCAGAACCAGAAAGATACAGAGAAGGAAAACAAGGCCTGTGAGAGGAACGAAATGGCACGCCCCAGACTGTAAATGCATATGGACTGAGACTAGGAAGCATTTTTTCACAATACTCATAATTAAATTATGGAAATTATGGGGTCATTTATGGAAGACAAAAGACAGCTGAATTTGAAAATAGATGGGAAAAAATAATGGAGGATAGATATATCTGTGGCTATTAAACAGAATGATACAAATACAGCCTATGGCATGAGATACCACTTAAACCACCAACTGCCAGCTGCTGAGACACTAGGGAAAGAACACCTTGATATTTCATGTTTCACACACAACTGTTTACCTTGGCCAACCTCCTCTGCCAGTTACAGAGTATCCTGTGAACTGGATCCAGTATGGCCATTCTTATGCTCTTACTTAACTCAGCTCTTGCCTTGTGTAATGGAGACTACACAAAAAAATATTTCTCAGCCTTAACAAGGATGGATTATATATTGATTAAAGCAAGGTGAGATACTGACAAAACAGCATCCTTCAAATCTGTATTAAAATTACTGAGATTGCTTGGGTAATGCTGTACCTTACACTAGTTAATACAAGATACTGTGTCATATCCTAGAATTCCCACTGGATAAACAGAATTCTCAAAAATTTTGCAATTTCTGATACAATTTTTAACTGGAACAAGTTTTACATTTTCCTTTATCTTACTAAAATAAAAAGTTTATTAAGAATTAAAATAAAGAAATAATTTCTACTCCACTTACATGCACACCACACAAACGTGGTGTAATATGAATACCAGTAGAGGCAGCAAAAGCCTTAGGCAGAGAAGAAATACACCTTACTACCTTTCCAAGGTATTAAGCTATATACTAAAGACATGGTACCCCTTAAGGAATTTTAGGAGATGGTAGTGTTTATATTTTTTGTGTTCAGCAGCAGAGATGCCCACAAGAGCAAACTAGAGCAATACTGTATGAGTTTCCCATTGAAGCCTGTCTCCAGCAAATGCAAAATGTAATTTTCTGCTGACATCAGTTTAACTCTGGTACTTTCCACTGAAATGGTGTCTTCCTTTTCTTTTGTAGCTGTGAAGTATCTTGAATATATTATGGTTATTTACAGGCAATACCCTTCTTAATGATGAAATTGACAAATCTTAAAATGGGTTTTCTTACCTCTCCACTAGCTTTACCAATGGGAGAGTTGAGAATGAAGTCAGGAGGAGCAAAGACATCAACCAGGGCAACCGCATCATCTTTCAGCTGTTTAAAAACAAAAGACATACATTTGGCAACTTCTGTAGCTGTCGATGGCTATCTGCGAACTACAGAGCAGAATAAAGATTATTTTCATAAAGTACCAGCTATTGGTAACTTAAGAGAAATCCACAATAAGAAGTCTAGATTTATTTTGCTTTTTTTCCTCCCAAGGTAATTACCAAAAGACACTGTATTTTAAATGTTTTCCACCTTTGCTTATGAGTTTTAAAACACATTTTAACCAAGATGGCACCATTTACACACATGAAACCACCTATTTTTGAACTTTAAAAACATAACATCCAGACTCTTCTCTGAAATTTTGCTTAGCTGTGAAGAATATAATCCAGTTAGAAAAGTGTTTGCATTGAGACAAAAAAATCATGAGCTAACACAGTAGTGAAATAAATAGAACTGGACTGCAGCATTTCACTAGCTTTCCAATGAAGACTGCAAGGCCACAAATGATAGAGTGTGATTTTGTAAGATATATTGGTTTTCAATTTTTGGCAAATAAACTAGGACGAGACTTACGGTCAACAAGTTACTAAAATTTTATATAAAGTTATTCAGAAATTATTAATCTAATATCCTGCTAATTTACCCCTTGGAGTACAGAATAACTGACATATCTCTTCTTTAGTATTTGTATACTGTATTATTATTTAATCACAACAAACAATATTGAAGGCTTACCCTGTAGCAGAGCTCCAGAATAGCATTCTGAATAAATCTACCAGCTTGTTCACCTGAAGCATAGCCACCTGCAAACACATTCACAAAGAAGCTTATACCAGTTAAGATTACACTGGTACAATCCTTTTACAAAGGAGTTCATCAGTTCAGCATTCAAGGGACTAAACAGATGCTCCTGTGTAATTGGATTGATGGTCTTTCATTAATGAGTTGACTGCAAAACCATTAATCTAAGACATCTGGAGCCTTTTGCATTAACAAGCCACACTACAGCTTCTTGCTGCCTATCTCCCACCCTCTCCCCCAAGCACTGGACCACAGCAAAACTTGTGAGCCCTCCATCATCTCTGAGGTAAGACAGAGCCTTTTGGGTTAATTTGTCACTCCAGATTCCTGCTCCTGAAAGTTTCTCCAGAATAACTTTTTTGTTACACAGGCAATAAGAAAATGCTCTAATCTAAATCCTAATTAGGATTCCTTCCCCCGCCAAATTAGGTCTGTTAGGAAGTAACAGGCACGATATATTGAGGGAGCTGATCTCACCTTGGTAGAGCACAGCCAGGTGTTTACTTAAAGACCAGAGTCCATACAAAGCACTGAGATTCTTAAGCACTGGCTGCAGGGTAGATGGTATGTTGGGATCATGAGTGTAGTCATGATATCTTTGTAAGACTGTTTGTTCAATAAAAGCAATGGCTAATGATCGACAGTAGTACACCTTAGGAAACAGAAAAGAAGGACACTGAGTAACAAAATATAAGGAACCAGTCCTCAGCTGGTGCAAAATGGCATTGCTTTGGTGAAGTTAGTGGAGATTTTTTGATTTAGATCTGCTGATCTAGCTTAAGATTAAAGAAAGTTTAAGAAGAAACTCTAGGAGAAAACTTTCTACAATGTCTCTGCAAAAGTTAGTCACAAAACGCCTCATTACCTACCTCTTAGAAATAAGATCCTAATTTTCCACTGTGTTCCAGTTTGGGTACTCTCTTATACCAATCCAAAGGGAGCACAGATTGTATGCCTGTACTAGTGTAATTTGGCAGCTGCCCTCAGACTGTATGGAATCAAGTACCTACATCAGACAGAAGGTCATACCAAATCAAGTCTGCTGACTTTAGGATCATTAATAAACCCATATAACTCTAAGAAGATAAAGGTAGGTTTACATTTATTTAATATTATGCAGAGTTTTATAAAGAGGGTAAAATTTTCAGTGCTTCAGTAACCTAATGAAAACTTATTACAGTCCCTTCACATAATAAATAAAAAATCTGATCATGTTAGCATGAGTGGATTCTGTTTATGGATTGCAATAGATTGCAATATGTTTTGAAAGAACCATCCAACTAATCCTTGTCAACTATCTGATCAGAAAGGTAAGTCATCAGTTACTGTTGATAGAGTATAAAACCTTAAGTGATTGTACTCACACAGGAACACTTGCCAGCTTTTATATACTTCACCTTTGCTGTATCATGGCATACGTCCTGCCATGAAATAGACTGCTGACCAAAAACATTCTAGTTGCTGAACATAAGGGGAAGATGAAACCATTGCTGTTGTGGCTG
This sequence comes from Ibycter americanus, assembly GCA_035590275.1. NCBI lineage: Eukaryota > Metazoa > Chordata > Aves > Falconiformes > Falconidae > Ibycter > Ibycter americanus. The sequence continues at coordinate 49,961,267 of JAVJGI010000001.1, read as the reverse complement.
ATTTATTGCAATGCTGTAAACGGGTGTTTGTTTTTAGCTCATTTGTTCAGGGCTTTTTTTCATTTAGAATTAGTTTATTAGTTTTTCTTTTTTCTTTCAAATACCTGCATCATCCTTGCATTTAAATCCACTGTGGCATTTAAAAAAGGGATATTCCAAAGGTTACTGCCTCTCTCTTTATAGCTATTCAGTGGCATACTTATGTCCCAGCTCAGATGCAAGTATGAACTGCAAAATACACATCTGTTCTCTGCAGATTTAGGGAGGACTTCCCCCTTACCAGGCTGGACATTTTTAGATATGAATATCAATTCCCTAGTGAGAATGAAAGAAGTCTTAACATCACAAATGAAGCATTAAGAATTAATTCCCTGTTCTCCCCTATAATTCTATTTCTATTTCCTCCTTTACCTTTGCTTGCACTTCTCTGTTGTTTCTATCAAGCTATCCCCAAACCAAAATAACTGAGGGATGGATAGGCTAGGAATCTCTTCCAGATCTCCTATAGCAAGAACAAATATTATATATTAGTCAGCCACTGGGCTGCCAGAAAAGTGCTTCTTCATGCCCAGAAAGTTTTAAATCAAATATGCACATGTCTTTAAAGCACAACTTGTAGATCATTTTCAGATGGTTTTGAGGCATGACATTTAAAAAATCCCACTGTCCTGAAGATGAATTGCAGGGAGAAAAGAAAACCTAATGACCTCTGGTATATCAATACCTATCTCAAAAGCAGTTATGTGCCTAAGTATCTTTAAAATTTAGCACATTTGAGCATAAAAGAGAAGAGAACCTTCATACTTCTGAGCAAATCATTCTCTCTAACACACCGACCCAGGCAACAGCCTCCCAAGAGCCGGCCAACTGACAGGCAATCAGACTTGAATTTTTGGCAATTCCTGTTCTGAATTTGATCCTGAAGAGTTTCTCTAATAAGGTGCTTCTAGGGTAAAAACAGGAAAGATTTCCTCCACTCTACCAGTGGTTTCACACAGATCATCCCCTGTTGAAGCTAGACTGGCTCCTTCTAGGTGAAGAGTTGAATATTCCTTCCTGATGTTTTTTAATGAGCTTTGCAGATAAGGTGAAAGACACTGGCCATCTTCAGGGAACTGATCTCTCTCCTCAGTGACAAATGACAAGTGTTCTCTCCTTGAATGAGAGCCAGTTTTTCTCATGGAGGTAACAGAAGAATTTGGGGAGCTTGGGGATATACACTGAAATTTGGAGTTAAGCCATTCCTAGCTGTTAAAACTCTCTGGTGAGAGAGCGGATGGATCTGCTATATGTAGACTGTCAATGTTTCCTTTTCAGGCTCCAATGCTGTCAGTCTGGTATCTTTCATGAGTACTTTGCACTACAGAAATTAGAGATGGAAAAGACCTATTAGGTCATCTAGTTTACCTACCTGCCAGAGCAAGATTCTTTCCTACAGTATGTATTTGGCCACAAGAGCAGATGGAGATGTAATAATCAGATGCTGCAGTAGATTTAATAGTAGTAGGTTTAGTCTTCAGAAATTGTGCTATCAAAATTACAGACATCATCCAGCACATGCCTGCAACTTTTCTGAAGGGAAATATATCCTGGAAGATATATTCTGCTGACAGTTACTGTCCTCCTGCTATCGCATTCTATACAATGCACATGGACAGGCATTACATTTTATTAGTTATTTGACTTGCTGCTTTGTGCTTGAGGAAATTGTACTTCATGACACAAGAAGACAAAACAGGATCTGGCAAACTTGGATGAAGATAAGTAAATAAAGTAAGAAAGCTGAGTAAGTATTACCTGACAATTGTTTTTTGCCTCAAAATCACTTCGCCCAGACTGCTTCTCCTTGCTCAGCTTTAGGTCACTTTCTCTGAGCAGGTAGCAAACCAGCCATTTATATGCTGCTAAAGGAACTGTGAAAAAGAGAGAACCAAAATCCTTAACATTCACGTTTATGATGCAAGAAATCACATGCAGTTTCTACTTGCAGTCTCAGCTTTTGTCACCCAAGATTAAAAGTGAGTGTTAATTGATCAATCCATTAACATGACACTTTGCCCATTACTACAGATGCAATAACATTGGGGTAAGATAGATTGTAAATGTACAGTGAAGATATACCATGCCTGACTAGTTCAAACTGACCCCAAACTAAAAGACAAGGTATATCCACAGTTCAATTTAGACTTCTGACTTGATCAAATTTTCTTAGCTTGTTATTTTCTTCCCGTATTAAGACTTAGGTCTGCAAGATATTCAGTCTCTTCTGAGAATACAAGAACAGAAGACAGTCCACCTTTTGTGGAAGCACATGACTTCTAACACTTCAAAGGTGGCTAGATGTAATTGCATTTGAATGACCTACTTTGTACATAAGTGCATTACATTTTTAGAGCAGCCTGGGACTATTAAGGTAAAAAGTACTTCAGCATGAAGTACTTGTATGAATCCTGCTTGCTTGTGTCTTAGCTTAAGATTTAACGTAGACTATTACTTAGGCAACTGTGAGTGTTCACATGCTGTCTAAATTTAGGCATCTAAATTAACAGTCCAGTTCCTAACAGAATGGAACAATAAACAGATTCAGGTATTTTTAAAACTATAGTCTGGTTCAGTAGGTATTAAAAGAGGAGAGAACATGTGCTTAGGTATCAGTTCATGCTCTGCTGGATTTCATGAGTTGGAGACATACAACAAAGAAGAAAGCAATTAGTTGTTTTGAACTAGTCTTTTTCTTATAAGCATTCGTATTTTGAAGTTATTCAGATTTTACCCCATAGCTATTATGATACTATCTCACTTGGTACTATGCATCACTATTGGAGCTTTTCTGCAATTATTTGAGCACTGAAGTGGTTACTGAATTCTACCAATCAACCTGACTGCCCTTATATATTAAGACTGGAGTTTCTTCCCCCAGTATGTTCTCAGTCTCACAGATTCACTTTTGCTCAAGGCCCTGTCACTATCTCATTATCTGCTCATTTCTTTGTTAATTTCTGCCTCCGAGGGCCAATCAGGGCTCACAGTGATACAGAAGTGGGAACAGCATTTTATGTTATACTTGATTTCATTATAGCAGAGTAAGCCAGGAAAACTGCAGGGACTTTTCTTTCACCATTACTCATTCTTCTCTATGCAATCAGAAGCAGTTGTTAAAATCACACAAACAGAAGATTTTTCAATGTATTTATTAATCACTTGTATGGTTTTCTAAAATAAGGTATTTTAGTGATGTAAGGCAGGGGCAATCAATGGCCCTTGCAACAGTTTCACTTGAAAACAACAATACAGTGGCAAAAAAAACCTAGATCACAAATGCTACTTTAGAGGAACAAAAATGGAAGAAAAATATCTGATGCTATCCTCTGTTCCAAAATTGAGGCTGGAGACAATGGGACATATTTTAAAATGCAAACTATGTTCTTAGTCATCTGAAATGCATAAATACAAAGAAAGTCAGCAAATAGTAATATGACAAATGTTTAATAAGTAGCAGAGGTTGAATCTCAAATCCCTGGATCCTTTCCTCTGGAAAGGAATTTAAGATCCTAGAGTCAGTTTAACTGATTTTCAGCAGAAGGCTACCTGAGGAGTCCATGCAATCTTCAACACTAATGGCTGTGAATTTCCAGCCAAGGATATGATGGTAGTCTTGCAAAACGTTTACTGTTCCAAAAGGGGATTCAAAAGGAGCTTTATCTGAAATACCAAATAAAATAAAAATGATTTATGAGAAAAGAAATCAGACTCTTTGGAACTAAAAGCCTATTACAAAGCCATGCATACACTTGACAGGCCAGATGCAATTAGGCTATAATATATATTTCATTATGGCCTAGTCCAGCCAAAAGAGGACTGATGGACAAGTGCTGAAAAACCTGACATCACTGCCTATAAGTTCCATAATAGTCAACTCCCGTTGCTGAGCTTTCCAGTTCTGTAAGATGCCAGTGAAACTCACTGCTAGAAAACTGAAACAAAATCCAGAGAACTACAAAATGTATTGATGGATATTACCACCAAGTTAGGCAATATGCACTGTTGTAAGTACAATGAGCAGAAGGATACCCAGACTTACGACAACTTTAGTAGTAGTTCCATTGAACTAAACTGCACTTCTCAGGGAGTAATATACTACTTGTATCCCCTGATTAGGGATGGCAAAACATCTAGCTAGCTTCTGCAAGGCTTAGGAGAAAGAATATTTCTTGCAGCAAATATCTGTGTATTGTGAATGTATCATATGATGGAGTCTGTAGCACATTATTTATGCTCTAAAAAATGATTAAATGACTGTCAATTGCTTTGAGTATGAAATTACCTCCTAATTCCATTAGCTACACGCTGTTGGGTCCAGCATAGGATTCCACAACGAAAACTTACCTCTTATGTAATTCATCCAGCTCATTAAGTAGTTGCTGGTTTGCTGAAGCAGGACATTGTTATCTCCCTCATATGTGCAGTTTGGATCATTGTCATTTCGGATTTCACCCAGACGATTCACTTAATAAGAGCAAGTGCACAATTTAATATATTGCAATGTATTAATGGAAGCTAAGAGGGATTAAATAATTATTCTGACAAAATGCAAGACAGTTGTCTGTTCCTTTATATATAGCTATTGTTATCAACAGATAAGATTGAAAGTTCAGTGTTTAGCTTGTGAAAATGAATATACTGGAAAGATTTTAGAAAAGTGTGGCATTCATTTTGCAAGGGGAATTTTCATCTATAAAGTCTGCATCTTTATTTTTGGAACTGCGACTGAATCACATGTACAGTCTGTTCAAATGCTGGTGCAGATGACGCATGGGTTTATGGGTTTTTTGTGGTATCAGGTATGAAATAAACTTTAAAAATATGGATATGAGGAAAAAACCCTTTCTAAACATATTGCTAAAATGTGGACATCATGCCACAACAACAGCCAAAAAACATACCAACATAACCATTCTCCTTCTGATCAGTGTAGGCAGTAGTCTGTAACTTACTGGCAAGGTAACCATGTCCTCCACAAGCTTCTCGGCATTCCTGGGCTGCTTGCTGAGCAGTCCAAGACGACAGTGGTTTGCTGGCAGCAGATAAGGCATGGATCTCACGTCCCAAATCAACCTTTGTAAAAAATAAGTTACGAGTAAGTAACAATTTTTACACAAAGTAAGTTTGTGACCAGTTAAGGTCATACCTACATATACTGCTTTACAATGAAGAAAAGAGCAACTGGCAACACATACATAAAATTTTTTTGAGATCTGTCTAAGGGCAAAGCATATTTTTTGCTGCCACCAAAAACCCTGCCACAACTGAAAAACCTTCAGCACTAACATTCTTATATGAGACAACAATAATTTGTTCCAGGTAATGGACACATGGGTACATCTTAGCTCAGATGCACCAGCTGACAGAGCATTGAATGGGATAATTCACTGCTTGCCAGCCTTTTCCTTCCAAAGATGGAGAGGCAGGTGGCTGAAGGTGGCATGTCCAGAGAAAGCTTCTATCCCCTCTGTGACATAAGCAATCCTTCTCTCCCCAGTCAGCAAGGGAATCTTTATATTTCCTGCCTCACATGGTTTTCACTGATCTTTCAAGCATCAATTTTGCAGAGTAGGAAAACTTAAATGTACCCCCTTCATTTCCAGAGAACCACAGCAGCCTGCATTAACACTCACTCTGTTTGCCCTCCTTTGAAAATGTGTTTGGAATTCTAGTTTCTGGAGATACGGGGTTGATACTACCAAAGCTTGTTTAAGCGTAACTCCCTGGTTGGGTTTTGTTTGTTTGTTTGTTTTTTAAGGTCTCCTGTAGAACAAAAGGAATTCGTAAGGATTACATTCTTAATGTTGTCAACAATCAGATTTTTTTCTATCATGATTTTTTTCTGATAGCCACTGTTTTGCCTAAGATTAGTGACTGCACACTGGAGACCTCTAGAGATAAAATATCAGATTAAAAAAATCAAACAGATTCTTCTGTGATTTGTGCAAAGAGGAGAAATTAAAATACATAGCAATTAGTTCACAAGCTTTATTTAGCTGAAAAAAACCTGAGTGTTTAAGTGAGATTTGAGCAATACACAGCCAGTGTACAGGCCCCAACAATTAATACTGTCAAAATTTTAAATAATAAATTACAGTTCTATGCTATAAAACCTCCATCGTACAGTTATTTTGATTGAGAATCAGTCCTTGCACACAGACAGATAGATCAAAGTATTTCCTCTTTAAAGGGATGACTTCCAATGGTCTCATTGTGGATAAGAAATTCAGCATTAAGACTCAAAAATCTTAACTTTTTTCTCCAAAAATATTTATCCTAAGGCACGAATATGAATTGCAAACTCAAGCCAGACTCACAGAGTCTGTGCAGGAATTAAGAACAGTATCATTTCAGAAAGTCTTTGATATATGCCCCCTGCAGTATCATTTACAACAGTTATAAGCTGAATTTGCATTATCATCATATATTTATGATAAACAATTCTGCAAGGGAACATAACTTTAAATCCCACAGAAACCAATAAAATTTGAACCACTCCATCAAAACTAATTTGGATGCTTTTCTGAATGCAACTTTAATCATTATTTTGTATGTCCCAGATTTCTGAGACATTGCTCTAGCACTCTCGTTTGTAAGATGGCCTAAGACTTCTAAGTAGGTCCTTCATTTAACAATTTCCAGTGTATTACAGTAAGAACTCGGCAAAGAAGAAACGTGTAAATATCTTACCTGTCTCTGACTCCTTTGCTTTGTCAATAAACCTGCATAAAATTCTACGAAATTCTCAAATAGGGATTTGGAGAAATGATCTAAGGCATATGCGGCAGCGAGATAAGGAAGTAGACGCCATTGCTAGAATGCAAAATAAAGAGATTTGAATGAAAATTGATACATATTTTTTATAGTTATATATATGTAACTATCTTATAATAATGAACCAACCCATTCATTTTTACTGTGTTCAAATTGGAAAACTGTTTTATGAAGAAGAGAACTGAACAGTAACCATCTATAAATATAATTAAGTGTAACTACTCTGTACACAAGTTACAGTTATGTTATTCTAATTCATGCATTTTATGAATTTGTGATAAACATTCTGTTAAACCAGTGCAGAAGTTCACTGAAGCTTTGGGAACCAATGACATATTTTTGCCCTGTGTTTATACAACGTCTGGCATGCCGGGGCCAGTCATGATTCATGTGTTCCTTCAGTACTGACATGACAGAGGTTGTAACTTTCACTTGCTTGTTCATTGCTGAATGTACGCTAGTGCTGGTTCCATGCATTCTGTGAAAAAAATCCAGGGCTGGGAAGCAGCAAAAAAAGCATCTCTGCTGCTCCAGGCAACTTGGAGCCCATGAAGGAAAAGAAACTGCTTGAGGAAGCTTTTGTGGTAGAGCAAGAAAAGAATGAGAGATTCAGCAAGCACACCCCACAGAACAAGCCAAAACAGAAAAACTGAGAGACTCAAAGAACAGTGGGAAGCAGACCCTGGCTTATTCAGAAGAGGTGAAAAGAAGGCAGCTTTTGCCAGTTTGTAGAAATCCATGAAATCTTTCAAAGTTACAAGACTAAGCGCAAACTTGGAAAAAAGCACCCACTTTGCAAGGACAAACTGGGCACGTTTGTTTTCAGCACTTCTTATATATTAACCTTTCTCATTCAGCAGATCCAAGTTTTTTGTGTTGTGCAGTTACCCTACATACTCTTGATCAATTTTATCAGAGCAAAATGTGTTTTTCATCTGCATAATCTGCAGACAAACACTGGTTATATTCCTCTCAAAATCAGTGCTAGCTTGAAACTTCACCACAATGAATGTCATTGATTTCTACACTTTTAAAGCATAAGGGCTAAACAAGAGAAAATTAGCATAGCAGCAAAAGAAGCACTGACATTTTAAAATAAATACTAATTTCTACATCTGCAGTACTTTCATGTGTGCACAGAAGACAGTCTTTCTAAAAGCCAGATCATGCCAGAAGATCCTGAGTTGGAATGAACCCCCACAGCTGCACTAAAATCACACTTCAGATGACATAGACAATGGCACTACCTTCAGCATTGGTATTTTGATCTGCAGTAGCTCTGAATGTGAGTTTCATTATATAAAAGTCTGTAGATGTGAATTCCAAAGTATTTACCTGTGTTTGGTATTCAAGAACAGGTAGTTCTTCATCATCAGTTGGTCCAAACTGACGGCGAGCTGCTGAGAAGCGAACGGCTATTGATAAGGCAAGCTTTAAATTGGTCGTGGAAACTGCCGTGATAAGAATTCTGCCAGTGGACAAGGATCCCAGAGCTGCACTAAAACGCTCTTTAACATCCTGAATGAATAAAAGGCACAGACTGAATGGTGAGGCTAACATTTCATTTACATCCTCTGTGAAGATACAACTATGGTAGCACGATCTGAAGCCCAGAGAGGATTAGCCAATTTTCTTTCCTGACGTTCAGACAAGGCATTCAGGCAAGACTCAAAAGCTTCTCTAAACTTCTTTGGCATCAGTGGGGTAGTGCAAAGAGCAAGAAGTCAGTAAAATCAGTAAGGTGAGTTGAGACATCTCTGAAAGGCAGGTAAAAAACCAGCATTCTATCTCATGTGAAATCCTCAAGTGTTATTTAAGTCCAGGTATCTAGTACTTCCTAACATTATAGAGGCCCATGCTCTATCTCTTAACCTACTTATACCTTTGTATATTTAATGAAGTGTATTAAGGAAACAAAACCTTCATTCATACCTTGATTGAACTTGAGTACTTTCCCTCAGCTGTGACATCTCCAGCTATATTCAGTATGTTTTCTTTAGGTATCCTGACATTGTGGAACATGGCAAATCTGTTTAAACAAATACACAAGCAATGTAAAATCTACCTTGACGTAGTCTGAGGTGTCTACGTTACAGAAAAAAGGTCACAAAAAACAACGTGATTGCACAGTGATCTCAGGCATATCAGTGAACTGTAAACAGTGCCCATGAGGCCAGGTAGGTAATTTTAGGAGAGTATGCCTGGGAGAACAAGGGTTTTCAGACTCAGGGCATCAGAGGAAATTCAAGATGGGAAATTATTTGTTATAACTCTTCACTTTCTTTTTTTTTTAAAAAGATGATGCTTACAAAACCAAAACAAACACCTCATTGACTCTAGGGGACCATTTCAGCAGCTTCATAAGTAAAGAAGTAAGCAACTTACGGGAAGATGAGCAACGTATTCTGTTTGAGGGGAGGGAAAGGTAAAGTCACTTTTAAAGACCTGATACAGACATGGTTTGACAGACACTTTCACCAACAGCCCAAAAACCTGAACCGAATTCTCAGTCTGCATGAGTTTAGGTAAGTTACTTAGCCTGATATACCTCAGCTATCAAAAAGCTTGGGAAGATGAACCTCCTTCTCCTGCTTAGAACTCATCAGGGCCATTCTGACTCCTAAAAATTCCCTGCCACAAACATTTCTGCTGAACCACATGCTTTACCGAAGTGTTGTTCAGTCCAGTCTGGAGACTGCTTTGGAATAGAGACACTATATATATTTATGAGTCTAAAATATAGATCTGTGAGGATCGTTCATGTTATTGCAATACAAATGAGGACATAGCTGAAATAGTGCCCTGAGAAGGAACTAAATGGAAAATTTTCCTTTGTTTAAACTCAAACTAGGATTTCTGTTCCCAGGATGTTGTATCTTAAAAAGGAAGAGCAAGATAACCTTTTCTAAATTGTGGCACCCCAGCAGCAACAAAGAAGTAAGTTGTTAGAATAGGCAGAATGTTCTGAGTATTCATATTCTTCAGGAAAAAAGTGTATGAACTGTTTCACCCTAATGGGCAATACAACTTGGCACAACAGCAGTAATACCAGCTCCACTCACGAATATCTCAGTATCTAATAGCACTTGAAAAGCTGTATTTGTAATCAAAGTGAATTCCTTTTCCCTGCCAATACAGGCTGATCTATTTAATAAGGCTCACGAGAGTCAGGTCTTTCACATTAATAAATTACATAAGAGCTGCCTTGCTGCATGTGCTTTAAAATTATGAGTTGTTTCCAAGGAAACATATCTGCATATTGAATTTATTCAGCCTTAGAGATACACAGTATTTTCGGACTTAGCCACAGAGAAACACATGCTATCCTAACCAAGAACCAGCTGCTTATTGGCCTTAACGATGCTAAAAAGTGCTTTATTAAGTGCCAGCTTCAGTGAGACAACACTACTTTGTAACAGGAGCAAATTCAGAATTTCTAAAAATCTGATTTCGATATTTTTTACTATTTTTTTTCAAATCACTGGGAAAAAAAATCTCATTCAAAAAAAGATCTTTTGGTTAAATTCACAGTCTCTGCTCCCTATATCCCAAATAAAATCTACCACAACTAAAACTGTATAGCAACTCCAATAGTTTCAAGCAATAGCACGCATGTTAGACAGAACTTGAGCTTTTCAATTATTGTTGCTCATTGCTTTAATTACATGAGAGTATGTGTGGCAAGGTTTAGGTCCCTAGTTCAGCACTCTTCCTAGTTACTGTACATCCACAGAACTACAAGGTGCTTCCTCCTAGGAGTTTACAACCCAAGCATAAAGCAAGAAGCTACAAACGTGTTCAAACAAACAGTAAGGCAGACACTAACTACTGAAAAATACTTTCTTGATATGATATCTGTCAGTCACAGTGCATTTGCAGCTAAGCACTGGCATTTTTTTATAAGCCATTAGAGCAAATGAGAATTTTAAGGAGGAATCTGAGTGATGAAAGTAAGGGAGGTTCATGGATTTTTATAAAGGATTCCTCCCCAATAGGACAAGATGCAGGGAACAAACCAATGAAATATTATTTTTTAAATCTTTGGAATGGGTGATAAAAACTGGAATCATAAAGCCAGACTAAAGGAAGAGCTGACCTAACAGAGAGATAATATAATCTTTGGGGCACAAATTAGGAAGAAATTTCAAAGGGCTCCAGCTCTTGGGCCTTCTCTTTGCAAATACATGTTCGGAACATGTTTAGTCCTGTGTATGATGAACGGTAAGATTCATGATAGTAATGACAATGAACAAGATGGTAAATTGTCCTTTTGTGTTTTACACTGTAGTGATTAGTTCAATTCATTCAGCACAGCTGTGCAGTTGTAGAAAATTACTTACATTGATATGTGCTAGAAATGAGAGTTCTTAAAAAGAAAATTAAAATCTACTAATATATGAATCTATGTACTAATAACTTACTTTTTGGAAGTTCACGCTTACCAATATTGAACATGTGGCAGATGTGTGCCAAACAAAACAGCTCCCAAAATGACCTAAACAATTTTACCTACTTTCACCTGTTGTGATACAATCCCAAACAGTTAAATCTAGAGGAAGTCTCTTGTTGGGAAAAGCAAAAAATCTTGTCTAAAGTTTTATTATAATCTGTCTGACATAAATGCAATGTAACTAATTCTGTGCTACATAAAAGATTACTTAGAAATATTTTGATTAAAAACCACATGTATACCTTTCTTGTAATTTTTTTCACAACTAGTGAACCAGAATACTAAATTTCCAATCATTATATAACAATCTCTTTTCTTAAAATCAAAATTAGTTCAAACAAGTTTTCGAAAGTTTGGATTTTTCCCTTGATATTGTCTATTACAGATACATTTCCTTCTTTTTCTTTAAGCTGCTATCAAAATAAATGCATATAAGACGGCAAACACTTTAAGAAGCAGAAGAGACAGAACTAGCAATTAGAAATCAACAGAAAATTCCCATGTGTAAAGAAGTAAGATATATATAAGCACCTGTGTTGAAAATAAAAGCAGAACCTTATAGGACCTGGGAGTTAAGTGACCTTGTGAGATCATTTCCAATTGCTGTTACGCTCATTCTCCAAGAACCTTGCTATTTGAAATTGTTAGACATACTGGCCAATTTGAACTTGATATTGGAACATACTAAAAATAAATCGTAAGATTTAATGAAGTCAACGATCACATTTCTAATAGTTATTAGCCTAGAAAGCATAGTAAATAGATGTGGTCCACATCTGTCAACGCATTTAGGGGAAAAATCTCCTTAAAGAATTGAAGAAATATCTTACAATAATGCAACTGTATACACAGTCATGGGGATATCACGTACCAGCAAGTTTGGAAAATGGCTAAATTTCACACGGTGATGACAAGACCACAGGTTTGAAAGCTACCCTACTTAGGGCCTCTTCTGCATAGCAAACAGCATGACTGAGATTAAGACCTCTCAGCAAGAAAGACAGATAGATGTCACTTTAAATATGTATCATAGGGCTCTACAGCAATGTGCAATTTTGCATCGCTTAGCCCACAGGTAAAAAAGAAATAAATGTATCACATAGATTTCTACCTAGATTAGCTGAGCAGAGTGAAGCGCTATTCCAATAGTAGCATTCTTGTTTTGATTCTTCAGCCAGTAGTTTAGAGAACATTTCAAGCAAAGTTAATCTTACTAACTTTAAATCATGCAATAGTAATTCATCTGGTGTGCAGTAATGCTGATAAAAAGGGAGCAGCTGGAAAATGCTACGAGGTCCTTTTGCCAGTACTAAATTAATAAGCTGTTACCTATAGTACAAATAGCTCAAACATACTTGGTGAATTTCAGACTCACTAAAACGCCTTTCCTGCCAGCTTTTGTTATTGACTACGTTAGAGGTGGTGCAGTGACAGTTCCTTCAATCCTTCCAGCCAGAAACAGAAAGCCGGTGAATGGTATTGGAAGGCTGTGAGTCAAGTGATCTCATGGCTGTTTATGGGATACAGTAAACCTTGGGAAGCATAACACTTCAGAGGTTTGGTGAAAAACTTGCAGAAGGAAAGAGAACAGCCACAGATTCTAGACTGAAACTCACAGAAAGGTTAAGAGTTGAGAAGAGTTAACAGAAAAGCTGGGGAAGACAGCAAGGCAGTATATTAGCTCTAGTTTCTACAATCAAGGCTCTAATCTAAGAATGCAGCTCTGTAACAGTAATGCTCAATAGCAATGACAACACAATATAGCATTTTACAGGCCTCCTAATCCTATTTTAATCGACTTCATGGACACACAAAGACCCACTCACCCTGAAGTTCTTATAATCTAAGTGCCAGTCTTGCAAGGAGTTCTGGATGGGCAAACTCCTGCAACTGTTGAGAGCTCACTGAGCTCTGCTAAGGGAGAAAAAAGGTTGTTCGAAGTTCACTGCAGATGCTAGGCTGTATTTCGTGGGTGATAAAACAAATGCGTGACCAGATCTGGAATCTACCTTTCCCCATTAGCACCACCAAGTACCTGTCTGTGCAAACTGGCTACGGCTACTGTTTTGAGGTACATGTGAGTAACAAAAATGAGGGGATAAGGCAGCACTCTTCAGCAACGTGACTACATCTTAGCAATGTGCATAGCACTGTATGTACCCATATTGTGTCCAACCTTGACTGCAGAAACAAAGTGGAGAGGGCAAAGCAGGGAAGTACCAATGCTTCCACTGCAAAAATCACTTTGACTTAAATTGCAAATATGCAAGATGTGTCTTGCAAAATACTTGGTTTAAATGTGACAGTGGCACTGTTTACAAGCATTGAAGTATTGATGGTACTGTATTCAGACAATGTAAGTACAGGTACAGGCATTTTTAACATTTATTTTTATTATATAGCTGCTGCTGCTTCTTTACTATTGTAATTGTTTGTGACTCTGGTCAGAGGCTGCAGAACAATAAAAACATTAAACAAGCATAAGCTTGTTTACTTGTGAAGCAGGACTGATTTCTACACTTGCTTTCTTATTCACATCCCTGTACCGTCCCCTTCCCTGTACTGGAACAGCCTCTTCTGTGGCCTTGCAGTGAACCAGACCTGACAAATGATCTGGTTGAAGGCAGTCAAATTTTGGGTTTTTTTGTGGGATTAGTTTTCAGGCAGTTCCAGTTCCCTAGCTGAGTCCCCCCACAGCTACACAAATGTTTGTCCCAGCACAAAGAAAAAGGCAGTGTGGGAGTAGAAGCAAACAACCAAAGAGGCTGAGTATGGAAATTATCTTTGCTGAACTCCTGCTTCAGACTGTAAGATGAAGCTCCAAAGACTATTTAGGCTTCAACCACGTATTACAGCTCCTATCCTCCTAGTGAAGTAACTGCAACCATTGCAAAATCTAAGTAAGAGTTAAGACGATAAATACTAGGAGACAAAAACCCTTGGAAGGACTAGACTTTCATTTGTTGTGCCCTTAAACTAGCAGTAGCAGAACTGATACTGAAATAGCAACAAATTAAAAAAAATTGAATTAACCATTTAAAAGTCATTCATAAAGGCTTGGAGGTTGTGTGATGTACACCATCTTTGCCAATACATAAGAAAGGAAGTGTAGTGAGGGCTTTCAGAACCTGCAATATCTTTCCAGGAGAGTTTCTTTTACAGCATTTATTGATTTTCTGCCCAATAATTTCCCCTTACCCATTTCTTCTTGGGTGTTTCGTTTTGTTTTCAGTATCCAGAGAACTGAATCTGGCCTCAGTGATTGCTAGCAAACATGCTGAATGTCTTAGCATGTTTTATGTATGGAGAGATTGATCACATTTTTAATTGTACATGAAACATTGTTAAACAGATAATAAGATACTTCAGTTTTCTGAAGTCGATCATTATAATTAGCTACAGTTAAAAACTGTTCTTCCTCCAGAAAGATCTTTTTCTCCCCTACAAAGAATTCAGTTAAAATAAATATCTTTCTATCTGGCAGTGGTTTGCTGTATCTTTGCTAGTTTAATTTCACTAGTTTTTTCCTTACAGGTTTTGTCTGCTCAACAAACTGCATATACGTTATCAGTGGCTACAGCTGAATGAGCTCAGAACATGTTTTACAAAGACAGGCATCTTAAGCTCCACTTCAGAAACACAATTATAACTCATTTTGAAACTTCCCCATGCACATTCAGTTGGGCATCATTTCCATTTCTGGAGTGGGGAAAGCAACAATTTGCTGCTAGTTACAACTGAACATTAAATTGGTTCATCACCAGTCAGTGGCAATCATTTACTGACATGCACTGCTGTAATGGGTAATTTTTGTAATGTTACATTAGCCAGGGTATACAAAAAAACACACACCAAAAAAACAAAGGGAAGAAACAGAAATGTGTAGCAGCACTTACCCAAGCTCTTGCTTTATATCCATCCTCTTATGCCTGCCATACATTTTATTGAAAAGCCCCTGGATTTCAAATACCCAGAGTGTTTTCAGGGTTGTTTTTTGCCTCAGCTACTTCCATATTGGGACTTCAGTGAACAGTGTATTTCAAAGACTGCCAGAGCACTGGCAACAGGTGGACTGTTTTTATAATAAAAATAAAGACTGAAGCACTTGCATCCCCTGGTGGCAGTCTGATTTATTTTTCGGTAACAAAACACAAAACCAGCCTCCATAAGAAAAAATAGTTCTATTTCTAACCTTTTATGTATTGATTACACAAATTACTGTAAATAACAAAGAGAAAAAAAATATTTTGAAATGTTTTAAAGTGATTTTGTCTTTTTTGTCAGGGTAGCTGAAGTCACAAAGACTTGCAAAACCCATGTGATTTTTAGACATTCCAATTATGAAGCTCTAAGAATTATTTGGAAGGACAGATTTAGAAGAAGACTAGTCAACTGGATTTACGCTGCAAAAATTCCCACATTACTTCTGAAATTCTTTCTGCTACTGTAAACATTACACCCTGCATTAGCAGGAAACCAGCCTTCAGCCAAATGACCCAAGAGATTAATTGGTTTCCAAAGCCAGAAGGGACAACTACAGTCACCTACTCTGTTCTCTTGCATAGCATAAATCAATGGCATTTTCCAACGAAGCTCTGGAATTTCTTCCCCATGTCCTCCATAAGGGTTCAGGAGCTTAACTCTCTGTACCCATATTGAATATTAGTAGCATAAACTTCTTGAAGTACAGGAACAAAATATGATCAGACTCTGATCTGCACTCTGACCATTTATCCTGAGTGTAACTACATGGAAATATATCTGATTTACTAAGTGTCTGCGGTAGTTGAATCAGACTTCACATGTACATTCCAAGAACTGGCAAAGCATAGCAGTCACAGCACAGTGGAATGTTTTCTCATCACCACATACAACGGGCTTCTATACTGCAGGCTGTGCCTTCTTTGGGATAAACTAGGATATAAGATCACTAAACTGCTTCGGAGAACACCTTGACAAGGCAGTGTCTGGTGAGACATCTCCCTGTGAATCTTGGCATTTTGCAGATCATGCAACTGACAGTTCATTTTCTAGAGTAGCACAGCTTGTCGTCTCTGCAAACAAATGCAGAGCTTTGAAGCCACTTCCTCTCCAGTCCCCATCCAGGCCTTCGTGTACCTCTAAGAAGCAATGTGTACAAGTCCTGACATTTTTGACAGCTCAGTGTGAGCAGGAAGGTTGCAAAGTGAAAACTAGTTCTCTAGTTCTTGTGAACAATGTTGGCATCTAGCCTCAGACCTCTCCAAATAAAACAACTGAGGTATATCAGGCATACAGGCTCCTAGAGTTTTCAGCTGAATGAAGGGTATCTACTGGTAACCTTGGGCTCCCTTTTCCCTCTAGCTTAATCTCAAGGTGCTGTCTTAAACAAGCTTTCCAGTGCAGGGACTGTCTTAAACCATACTGAAGACATCTAGATCCATGACTTGGGCTCCTCAGGCACTGCTGTTAGCAGAAAACAGTAATTGCTTTCAAAGCAGCATATGCAGTGTAAACAGAAAGATTAGAATGCCCTATGATTGCTTTAAATGACATGTGATGTCATAAATAAGATAAGGGATTCCATCTGACATTAAGATAGGAAGTCATTGGTATCTCTTATTTACAGTGTATTATGTGGATTATCATTTCAGATCATTCAGTTATTACCGATATTTTAAGAAATGTTCTATTTTTTCCCAGTAAATCAAAGAATATATGGATTTTAAAATTATGTGCTTTTTGATGTTTTTCGACAAGCACGCTCTTCTGCTTCCTTGTGTGTCACATAAAACTATGCTGCAAATTCAGAACGAACAGCAGAATTAGTATTTCTACAGAAATATGAAGCCGAATTACATTTAGATTATTGAGGCCCATGTTGCTGTGCCATCTGGTGGCTACTAGTTTGTAATGCAGATGCAGGTAAAAAAAACCCACCAAAACCCAAACCCTCTTCTTTTCCAGGCATTTTCTCACACTTTTCCTCTATAAAACTTAATTTTATACATTTTTGTTCTTTATTTCATCTGTGTTCAGGCAACAGAGCATCAAAGAGAATGAGCTATGTAAACATAAAAGTCAGTGCTATTTTTGCCACTACAGGCTATTTGGGACATCAGGAGGAGGCTGATACAGACAACAAACTACAGAAGACCTACAATCTTCTGGAAAGCCAGGCAAAGCTGGCTTTTGACAGCATTTTGAAAGCAGGACACTTCAGGATTTCTATACTTTTTTACTGCAATGGTGTGTTATAAATGAGAATATCTCTCTCTGTAATGAACTGGATCAACAGAAAGAGGTAAATTTGAGGTATAAAGAAGTGATATCCCCCCCTTACTATTTTAGGTCTGTCTTTACACAGAGCTATGTAACTGATACAGGGGTTTAAATCTTAATTTTTACATAATGGCTGGTTTAATGTAGAAATCTATACCTCAAATTGCCTCACTGTCTCTCCTCCCCATCAGACGCCTTTGGTTAATAAAGCAGAGACACAGTAAGGCCAGCAAAGCCCATGACTCATAAATGGAGCACACATATTTTTTATTTCAACTGTACACAGAGGATACAACAAAAAATAACTATCCTTCTCTTCTGCAGTGAACAGGATTAGTCCAGAAATCCCATGGTTTAAACAAGATACCTAGTTTCTCTACTGGGTCTCATTAATCTCACATCTTTACTAACAATAAACCTTGTCTGTGGACCTCCATTAGCCTTCCTGTGAGCTGGAAACTGACAGACAAAATAATTAACAGCTTATACCCAGATGGGTGGAGAGGCTGATTAAGTTCTTTACTCAGAACTTAACGGATTTTTTTGAGGTTTTTTTTCATTATTACTGTCACAGAGTCTATGACTGCAAGAATGTTTGGGGATATTCACAGAGTATCAGTGGCACTTCATATTCTAAAAAGTGAGAGAAGTAGAAAGACTAGTTATTCAGATAGAAAATACTGAAATTAAAGATTTTTCAATAGTTTTTTTTTAGAAATACCAACAACTTAAAACCACTAGCAAATACCTCAGAATGCAGAACTAACAGAAGCATATTTGCACCACTACAGTGTGATATAGTCTAGAACGTTTCCTCCTTCACATGGATTGACTTACCCGTTATCCAACCCATTCTGCCCAAGTTTCTTTCCTATGTCACCTACCATCACACCTGGCATTGGTAGGAGAGTTTTTGTGTCTCGAATCTGCGTAGAAGTGGAATGAAACATTATTTCAGTTGTGGAAAAAATGAAAGTTATTTGTTGAACTTTTCAAACAGTGAAAATATTCCCAACTCGTATTCTGCTATTAATGCTAAAGAAAGCTCTCTGTTTTTTTCAAGCACATAATCCTGGATACAACTTGTACTTATGTATCCTCTCATTCAGGACATAGATCCCTTAATGAAAATTACTTTGGCAATATGACACCAATTACATCACTATGTTAAATAAGTCTTAACACTGATGACTGTTCCCATCAGACCAGCATTGAAACCTTCTTCAGGTGTACACAGACATAGTAGGAATCAGTGGAACTATTATGTAACAGTCAGCTTTGAGATATTCCCTGATTTTGTAATAAATTCTGTTCAGCCTGCAACTAGTTCATTTTACTATGTACAACTTCTCTGTTGCATTGCTGTATTTTCTGATGCCTTTAATCTTATAAACTGGTCTCTGTGGTAGAAGCTTGCAGATTTCATGCAGACCTGCCTGCAGTATTGGCAGTCATAAATCATCTTAGGCCTCATTCAAGACTTTCAGGACTTCATACAGCATAGGTTAGTTCTAACTATATAGGTAGCATGATAATCTGGAGCCTTTTCGGCTCTTTTGTATTTTTCAGAATTTTTTGCAGAGAACTGACAGTATAACATTGGCTGTACAACCATCACAAAATCAGTGAACATTTAAAAACAGTACACTTGTTAAAATTGCAATAAATGTTGAAGGTATTAATTAAAGAATCTGCTGATCTGATATAAATAACAGCATAATAGAAAGCCTTTAATGTGAACCCACTCCTCCCAGAAGAAAAAAAAAATATTAACAGTATTTCTACCCTACCTGTACAATAAAGGAATGTAATCCTTGGCACTGTCCATCAGGAGTATAGAGCTGGGCATATACAACTGCATGAGTGGCATGTTTCCCCATATTACCAACCCAGAACTTCGCAGCTTCAAAGTCAGGAGTATGGATAATAAATTCCTGTAGTCAGGGAAGAAAGGAGCAAATTAAATCATAAAAATCAACACATGGCTATTTTCTTTTTTTTTCATGACCATGGTAACGTTTTGAAAACATCTATTAAGTGCCAGAGTTAGATCTGCTGAGACGTCTCTTACTGTGTTCAACTTTGGAGAGAATACATGTAGCTAGGAAAAATTTAGAGCTGAGGAAGTTCATTACTTCATTGTAAAGTGTGAAATTCGGCCTTTTAATTGCTCATTTAAGCAGTCAAAAAAGTAAAGCAAAGTGATGGACTCAGAAGAATTCCCTAGATCTTAGGTTAAGCTGAGCTGTGCATCCATGTGAGGGACTGTGAGGCTGTTTCAGCTGTGAGGGCTGACACTTACGCAGGGACCACCTCTTCTTACGCAGTTTTGTATGGAAAGGAAGCCTGGCTGACAGTGTGAAAGGCAGCACACTTCCCAGTTTGGATAACCAAGGGACCAGGAGTAGTGGGAATTCTGAAGAATACACGTAACCTGAAATTTAGACATAGCTCAGCATTCAGATTTTTGGATTCCACATAGTGTGCTTTCTGGATGTAAAAGAACTCTAAATTCAAGGTCTTAACAAAAATTTAGTCATTTCAGTCACTTTTACTGCAGTGCACTCACAACCAGCCTAAAACTCAATTCAATGGAACTTTTCATGCTGCCAATCTCACAAGTTTTGTTGGGTTTCTTTTCTGTAAAGGGATCTGATTGTCCATGTTGCATAAATGCTCACTGAATTGCTTGTATATGAAAAAATGCAGACTGAAATGTTGTCCTACTGAAGAATATAAAATCCTATGTTTCAAATTTATGATCACATTTGTCATTCTTTTGAAGCTACTTCATGATGTGACACTGTTTGTTGACAGTAACAGCACTTAGTTCTGTATAATACAGTGCAATAAAATGCCAGGTTTTGGGGGAGATACAGATGAGTCTACCTTCTTGGGACATTAAATAACACATTTTAAATTCAACTTGGCATAAACCAAGCACGTAGATGACAGAGAGAGAGAAAGTTCTATCAGCCTCCTCTCTTAACTTGTTTTCTTCTCCCTTAATGTAAAACTATGATGAGTTCTATTAATTTACTGAAAAAATGTCAGGACAATAAATTTATTTCTGCAGTAGTGTTGATTTCAGAAAACAAATTATTAATAGTAAGCACTACCCGAAAGTAAAAAGAAGTTTCTTGTCTTCGTCTTTGGGCCTCTCTGATAGTCTTGTTATGTCTTTTTTATATTTCTTTTTCTCATCCTCAGGAAATAATCCTCACCTTTATATAAAAAGTCTTCATATTTAAAGACAAAGGACAATTTAATTTGCACATCTAACTATTCCTTAAGAGACACAACAAAGAAGAAGGATGCTATACTTATCTCACAACCAGAAGAGAAAGCAAGAAAACAGAAATTGCAAATATTTATAATAATGTAAATATTTGACTTTTTTTTTTTTTTAACATTCGGCATTTGGAGTTTAACTTGATTCTTTCTTCTTAATCAAAGAATTCCCTGAATCGTTCTGTCCTGCTGGTAAGTAACAGAGCTTAGCAGTGTCAAAATTATTCTTGTGCATTAAGTACTAACCTGAGTGCTACGATCAAATGTGGCAGTAGTTCGTATGCCTTTGGTATTAGTTCCATGGCTGAGTTCAGTCAGAGCAAAACATCCAAAAATCTAAATAAGGAGGTATAAGGCACAGTTGAAGACCACTTTTATTACAGCAACTAAAACTGTAAGATTTTTCGGCCAATTGCAAATTCAGCTGTTGGAAAGTAACTTGCAATTGCAAAAACCAATCAAATGTAACCCTAAGGCTAGGGTTACATGCCTGCAGTAGAATAACAGGTATTTTCTGATGGCTGACTCATTCAGGCAGGTACAGATTATTACATCCACTAAGTTTTCAGCTGCCTGTGTTGAAAGAACTGTTGCGTAGTGAAAATCATCCAGTCTACTTGCATTACAAGCAGTTCTGGGAACTCCCAAACTTAGGGGGAATACAGAATGAGCCTGTTTATTTTTAAAATTGCAAATAGCCTACATTATTGAAGGGGATAAATTTATATCAGATCAATGTACTGATACACTTGGTTCTCAGCAGCATTTAGGAACACTGCCTGCTTGAAGCCACACTGAAATGTGCATGCTACAACCCCTTACCCTAGACTGGTTTGTCCTGTAGTACATACTCTTCAGTAACAAATCTCTGAAAAGCCAGAGAAAATACAAATAAAAAAAACCCTAAAAACAAACCCTGAAGCCTCAGGCAAAATTATTCTGACAAATACATATCCTAAGGCTTTTGCTTAGACTGAGTCATTAAAAGAACTCATTCTGATCTTCAGCATGGGACAGCCAATCAGAACTACGTAGTAGTATATTGTTGTCTATGACCAGACAGATAAACACACAATTTCAGAAAATTAAATAAGCAAGGAAGATGAATGGTCGGAAAAAAAAAAAAAGATAAGAAGTGATAAAGAATAACAAAAGAAACATGAAGCTCAGTTTGGGTGCGCTCAGCATATGTATCTTGCAAAATCAAAGAGGGTCAGGCCAGTGAATGCTGCCCACATGGCCAAGTGGCATGGACAGGAGAAGCTGTTTAGGATTGGCTCCTTCTATATCAGATAGGCTGCACTTATTCTGCAGGGTACTTGGTCCTATGGACTCTGTCTGGTGCTTCTGTGGCATTAAGACATTATTATTTTCCATTTTATAGCATCAGAATGCAACTTTTATAGCATCATGGCAAGGGTATGCATTGCACAGTGTATGATGTATACATGGGAGGTGGGAGTGTTTGAGCATGCAAAACTTGCTAAGATACTCTTAAATGACTATGGACGGAGACTGAACTGCTGTAGCGCCATCTATATTGCCTTCTGGGAGAAGTCCCAAAACTTTGTCTGCATGTTAACTTGGACAGTCCAAAACAGATCCAGGAAGTGGCGTAATAGCTAGCAGTGAGGACAGGGTAGTCAGGGCTCAGTGCTTGAATCTGCTCATTGGTCTTTTCTTTTGCTAATTAGAAGTACCTAGGCATGTAAAGAGATCAGAAATAACATAAAGGTGCAGGTGGTGCCATAGTTCTGACAGTACCCATTTCTCACAGGTTATCAAAAAAAGCCCATTACCTCCATGCTATAAACTTTTTTGACGAAGTCTGCAAACCTCGTAGAAGCACTCAAAATTGTACCTGCAAATACCTGTAAAAACAGAGAATTATGAACTAAATCGGTGACCCCATGATGGAAAGCACAAATTGCACATGCATAGTAATTCGTAATAGTGATGTCCATTAAAGAAACCAAAGAAACTAGGCTGCATAGTAAACTACTACTTAGATTATAGCTGGAGGAGGTAAATCAGGATTTTACCCTGTCAAGGCCCCTTTACAAAGGACTCAACTTTTCACAGCTCTGTCCAAGCCTTCATTGCAAAATTTTAAAAATGCTTAACGAGCTCACTTTCCACTCATCCTTACTGATGCCCCCTTGAGTAGAGTAAAACTTTATTCTAGTTTTATTGCAAATATATTGGGAATCGAAGGCTTCAAGATCAGACAAGAACACCATTTTTAAAACTACCTTCAGTTTTTCTAGATGGATATTCACATAACAAAACTGTAATTCCCAGATCCTCCCTTGCCATGTGAGTAGTAATAATTAAACTAACATTATTTAACCAGCTATGTCAAGTATTCTTTCTGAGAGATTAATCTAGGGAGCAACTGATGAACAGAGTCCCAGCCACTGATGTCAGTGAGAAACTTTATACTGGTTTTCATTCCTTCTGGATTCTGCCCTAAATGAAGACACTGGGGGTTAGGCAAGGAAGTTTTTGATACTTGTATCTGTAGCAAAGACATAGCCTGTAAATAGGGCCCAACAACCAAGTTCCTTCTTCAGCTGCTACTACCCTAGAGCGGAGGCAGAGGAGTGGACAAAAAAAGGTGGAACTGTAGGAATCAGAGTATCTTTCTGTAGCTCTGTCTATACTGCTCCACCTTTACTTTCCAGGTGGGGTTCCAGCCATGGGCTTAATGACAGGGCTTAATGACAAAGACCTACTAACTTCACCCCATAGCTCTCTGATTCTTCTGAACAGTTAGACGGAGTTCCATTTTTGAAAACTAAAGATTGGGAAAAGATATAGCTTTAATAAAACAGGCAGTAAGCAACAGAATTATGGTATTACCAGACACTTAAATTCAAATACACACCACTATATCTTTGAACTGTACTTACACCGCAATGTAAGAAATACTGGAGACATGGAGACCAATCATACATTCCTATACAGATCACCATATTAAATATCTTTAATGGGTTCTCTATGATCTCTTGCTGAGTAAGAAAATCGTACTCAAAGAGCCTTTTACAGCGCAGGAATGTCAGCTCCTGATATTTCTCACGGCATAAATCTTCTCCGGGATGATGTGCAAAGAGAGGATCACTTTCCAGAGCAGAGAAGATTCTGTTCTTGAGGGGGAAAAAACTGACATGAGAATGTTAATCTAAAAGCATTAACAAAACGAGTTAATGTTCTTCTAGGATAATACTAAGCCCCAAACTACAGTTTAATAGAAGGTGTAAACTTATAAAGCCAAAACTCCAGAGAATGAAAAAACATATTTAAATGGTCTGTCATTATATGTACAGTTCATGAAGCTAAATTTTATGAAAGCTCCTTCATAACAAAGTAGTAAGTGTGGGACAGATTCACTTTGAATGTAAGAGAACAGTATGGTAAAACTTACTTGATTTTTATAGCAGCTTTATTATTTCACTATATGAAGCTACTAGCAGGATCTAAAGGGCAATGGCCCTTAATCCAAGGATAAAGGAAAAAATCCAGGGATTACATTCAGCTAGAAATATGCCATAACGGTAAAGCCATTAAGCTACCATAACTGTTCTGTTCCCAGCTGAAAGCAGAAATGTACTCCATTTAAAGGAACCATCATATGCAGTCATTCAGTATGGGGATGCGCATTTTTTAATGTTTTAATCTGGATCCTTTTTTTTTTTTCATTAGATGATATACTAAGGCATTTTCTTACTTCAGATGTCTGTGTCTTCAAGATATCCACATCTTCTTAATTGTCTTTCATGTAATTTAGGAAAAAAAAATGCAGCGCCTTAGGCAAAATCTTTCTAAAAGGTTTCTAAAGTCCCTTCCTCCTCTCTGAAGAGAATGACAGAGTAAGAAGGAAGAAAACCAGAAGATTTCCTGCGGTTTTCTTTGAAACGTAGGGTCACTCCCTCTCTCTGTATGAACAACACTATTTGCCCATACAGCTTTAAAAACCCCTCAGACACAGCACACTTGTGTTTTTTCTGTGCTTTTAAGCCTATCAGTCAGGTGCAGAACAAGGTATTCTTGATTTCTCAAATCCACTTTGTAAGATTTTAATAATTATGGTGAATGTTCAAGATTCGCTTAAATCCATGTAGATCTCTACCACCTTCAAAAAAGCCAGTTCCTTCTCCTCCTACATCTCCAAGTCATGCATTCCCACACCATCTCTTGTGCTGCAATTAATCTCTTTCTTTGGTAGGTTTAGCTTTGAGCGAGGTAGGCATGCTAATGCGTCCAACCGCAATGCCACATAAGCATTAATGCAAGCGCAGATCGTAGGAAATTATGTCAGGTCAAAGAAAGACAGAAATACTGTTTCACAGTGCCATGAACTTAGCTCAGCCTAAGTGTATCATAAACCCATGGGATATATGATTTAATGCAAACAATACAGTAAAGACATATGGTAGAATATAGTTCTTTCTCACTTTGAAATGAACACTGACGTTCTGTAACGTAGCACCTCCTGGTCTCCCCTGTACTGATGTTCAGTAATGAAACGAGCCTTATAAGACAGCTACGTAGGTTGCTTAAAAGTTCTGTTCTATTCTGAAAATTGGACGCACAAAACCAATTCCTTCATGCTCGGTATCTACAGGGTATTACTAAATATTCTCCCTTTGAAAATCACATACTTGCTTCTACTGATATCTCCAAAATTAAAACATGCTTACAATTCTTGCAAAGTTTACCTTAAGCTGGATGATATCTTCGCCATCTAGTAACACTGCCATCTCCTTCCAGTTGAAGGAAGCTTTCTTACGATATTTGCAAAGCGGTCCTTTAGGGAAATCTGGTAGCAAAGTATCCCATGAACTCTGATTGCCAGTGGCTTCCTTCAGATTCGGTGTGGATGCCATTGTTAGTTAAACTGCACCAAACAAGAAAAGATACATCACAAACTGAAGCGCCACAGATGACTAATTTTTAATAATAAAAAGAGATCAAAAGGGTTGTTAATTAAATCCATAGACTTGTTCAAATGTATGAGTAAGCAGTGCAGAGCCAACTAAAAGCTTGCCCTTCCATTTTTCTAGTTCAGTTGGCTTGGTATAAGCTAAGAAAAAAAGAATACCTTTGATCTAATATAAATGAATGACATGGTCTTTGTCATTAAAATATGAGCTAAAGCTTTTAAAATAAGCAAAATATGAATCAGGGACACCATTGGTTAATATGGCATAATAAGAAAGGGGGGATGAAATAAAAGATTCAGGCAAAAACCCCCATGTCTTAATAATAATTGTTACCTCACTTCTAAATTAAATGCAATGTAATAAAATAGTAAAGCACCCAAACACACATACAAAGCCCTGTTCAAATGCAGAAGACGCCTGTATTATCTTCATATTACTAGTTAACATTTAAACAACTTTTAACTAAATGGGATCTTTGTTATATGTTAAGGTTTGGTTTTATATAACTGATGACCCATTGTTCATGCATAAACACCAGACTGAACACATGCAGAAACTCTGCCCTTATCTTCCACTATTTGAATATGAAAGAGTAAATGGGTAATAAAACTTTTATTTCATGTACACCAATTGCAAGAAACAAATGTCTGTAAAATTCTACACATTTGCATCTCCTTTGCCTAATTTAATCTTGTCCAGAACTCAGTTAGCTCCCACAGATCCACATGGCTACATGAGCACTATGCTACCTGGGTATATCTGCCCAGGCCATTAGGAGTACTGCACAAAAAATATAAGTGGCTTTGCATAGGGGAAACAAACACACCTCCAGCCCCGTATACTATTCCACTTCTTTGATACAGTGAACATTTAGAATTGTAAGACTAGAACAATATCAACGCACTGTCCATCATTAACATTAACTTGAATAGAGAAAGCAAATGAAACAAGCAGGTGGCCCTCTCTGCAATGGGTCCGTAAAAGGTACAGATTAATCCTGCATAACTGAAGTCAAATAAAACTATCACAGTAGTGACTTCAACAAAACACATAAAACTATAGGGCTTTTCTTCTACATGGATGATGCAGCTCTGGAAAAATTCTCTTACGTGTCATATTGCCGTATCAAGAATAAATTCAAAGTGAGAACTTTACAACCACACTTAAAGCTTCACTTTTCCTCCTTTCCTCCCTACAGTTTAAATTTTCATTTCTGTTATGTGCTGCTTGTAACAATTTTAGTTTGTCTTTCCACTGAACATTTTTTTCTAAATACTTTTTTCTCTGCTGAGTTGACCTCAGGCTCTTGTGATCAAAAGAAGTAAGGCCCCATGAAGCCTGCTGGCATTTTGTGGTGTACATCTACGGGTCATGCAAGTGGACTGCAAAAATTCACAGAACCAGCTGGATTTCATTAGCAGTAGGTACAACTGCACTAGTTTTGGAGAGAAGGGGAATCACTTTGCATTAGAATCTGGCCCAAAGATAAAAGGCTTATGCCTCTGCTGCTTCCAAAAGCAGATGCCTGAGTACCTTCTGCTGCTACATGCTCCGAACGCACCCAGCAATTTCTGTCCCTTCATGCAGATGGCAGAGATCGGTGTTATGCTTGTAAGATGCAAAAATGATCGGGCAGGGGAACAGAAGCTGGCTGCATTATAACAAGGGGACTGGCGTGAAGAAGCAATTCTCAAAGGTACTGGGAGGACATCCAGGCCCAGGGCTGGCCAAGGGCTCAGTATGGACTATGAACCGTATAAAGCAGTTACGAACCATGAACTCTAAACTATGAACTGAGTAAGGTACAGAAACTAATAGTTTGGCATTCTACTTTTGCAGTCACGTTTTTTTCCTCATCATCTTGATTTATCTCTTTACTACATTTCTTCTAACCTACTCCTCTTACGGAGGTAATTTCCCAGTTCTGGACAGTATAGGCATAGTAGAAGAGGACTGCAGCACAGTATTTCTGCACATGACTTCCAAATTGGTTCTAGGAAGGTGCAGTTCCAGTACTGAGCAACGTGTTTGGAAATAGAGAGGAGCGAAAAAGGCATTGAGAAAGAGCATTTCAACCTGAAGCCAAATAAACAGACATTACTCTTCTAACTGGAAAACAGGTAAATCAGGCAGAAGTTCAAGGCTTCTGGCTCAGAACAGAGAAAAATTTACATGAAACTATTGCAGTTATTGCACCTAACTTTATTTACACAGCAAATCAATAAGATTACTCAAATGAGAAAACCTAAGTGTTCATAAAAAAGGATCCTGTACTTCAAAAAAATTACAACTTCTCTGTCTTCACACAATGTTTTAATCTAATTTGCTTCCAAGCAAATATCAAAGTGATTCGGAAACCAGAACTGGCAGTTACAATAGGAAAGTTAACAACTGCCCTAAAGAATAACCTCAGTGTTAACTTCAGCCTTGTGCTGATACTTCAAAATCTGCATACGGATGCAGCAGTAAAAAAATAATGCATGTTATTTTCAACTTGCTGAGAACTGCTACAGTTTCACTGAGAAACGCTGTGTTGAAAACCTTTTTATGTGGAAGGTGCTCCTGCTAGTAATTCAAATTCATGCCTGGACAACAACGGTACCCGAATCACAAGGGAGTATTTCAGGTGCGTTACCATCAGTTATCTGGCATGACGATGACACAGCTCAGACACATGGTAGCCGCCAAGAATAACGATATCGTACCCTTATTCTGTCAGAAATAGCATTACTCCCACATGTAGAGCCGCTAGAGAATTAAAAACATGGTGACAGCAGTTGCCCAGAGGAAGACAACACGGGAGAAGCTAAAGGCAGGGCAGTAAACCTCCTCTTTAAGAATCCTTTGAGGTTTCATTGCACAAACGGCTATTTGAGCTGCCTACATCCAGGGTGGGGCCTCGCTTCTGCTCGGAGGAAAAACAGCCGAGAAGACTACGCAATGTATTGGTTTTCACCACAAAAATGTACCGCGATTTGTTTCCTTGAAAAGCCGGGCAGCGGGAGGCCTGTCAGGCTGCCAGTCCGCGCTCCCGGCCTTCAGCCCTCTTTCAGAAAGGCGTTCCTACGCTGCGGTACCGCAGCCCCTGTCACACCGATACGGGCCTTCCTCAAGCAAGAGCTGCACGCAGGGTACAAACCCTGCAGCCCACGCTGGCCGCTGGGAGCGGGCGGCACCCCCTGCAG